>OX381713.1:72045270-73245270 GCA_947462335.1 Harmothoe impar
AGGCTGACAGAGGCTGCCTACAGTAGGTCTGTGAGCTGTTGGTGAGGCTGACAGAGGCTGCCTACAGTAGGTCTGTGAGCTGTTGGTGAGGCTGACAGAGGCTGCCTACGGTAGGTCTCTGAGCTGTTGGTGAGGCTGACAGAGGCTGCCTACAGTAGGTCTGTGAGCTGTTGGTGAGGCTGACACAGGCTGCCTGTAGTAGGTCTGTGAGCTGTTGGTGAGGCTGACAGAGGCTGCCTGTAGTAGGTCTGTGAGCTGTTGGTGACGCTGACAGAGGCAGCCTGTAGTGGGTCTGTGAGCTGTTGGTGAGGCTGACAAAGGCTGCCTGTAGTAGGTATGTGAGCTGTTGGTGAGGCTGACACAGACTGCCTACAATAGGTCTGTGAGCTGTTGGTGAGGCTGACAGAGGCTGCCTACAATAGGTCTGTTGACTCTTAGACAGGCTGACTATGGTTTGGTTTATTATCAAAGGAACTCTTTTTCATCCATTTCAACCTATAGAAAGATAACCGATACATATTGAATATATTGACCCCTGTGTGTGAGTATGTGTGCGTATTTGTGTGTGTGTGGTGTGTGTGTGTATGTGTGTGTGTGTAGTGTGTGTGGTGTGTGTGTGTGTGGTGTGTGTGTGTGCATGTGTTACCACCACTCGCCATGTGTGTATGTGTGTGTGTGGTATGTGTGGTGTGTGTATGTGTGTGTGTGTGGTGTGTCTGTGTGTGTCTGTGTGTGTGTGTGGTGTGTCTGTGTGTTACCACCACTCACTGTCAGTAAGTAACCCAGCTGCCACCAGGGGAGTTGGTGAGCTGTGAGCGGGTGTCACATGACCATGCCGGGAGGTCACATCACCATGCCGGGAGGTATATGCGTGCATACAGACTGCCTGATTACACCTTATGGATGTAGCCTGTAACCATGGTAACTGGATCATGCCAACTGCAACCTCACAATGTGTTGTAAAATTACTGTAAATATATTTGCTCCTCATATATGGATATCCATAAACTTACACATGAATTTGTATTTTTTGGGGAATCTGTGAAAATTTAACGCAGCGAAAATGTAGCCTATGCAGTAAGCAAATCCTATCAAAAACCACTCGGATATCTTGATATGATACTTGACATGCTCCCAAGTGATAAACTTTGGTAGAAGGTTTGTGGACCATTCCCTGAAAATATGAGGGAACACTGTGTTGTTCTATCTCATCCTATGGTATGCATTGCTGCCTTCTGTCCAGAATTCAGCTTACTCGAATGCCATCACCTTCTGTGTTATTATGTTGTTACACGTTGGCTGCTAGTTCTCAGTGGTCGTACCCCACAGCCGGTGAGGCCTGGACGCGGCCCCCCCCCCCCCCGCAGGGTGAGAGGGTCAGGGTTAGGGTTAGTACTAGAGAGTCCGCATTCTAACTCAACCCGTACCAACATGACTACCTTCTGGACCCGTATTCAGTCAGGACGTACACAGATGCTGTAGTAGGGTGTGGTGCCCCCTGGTGGCTTCCCTGAGAACCGATTACTGCCGGCACTGATCCCGCGCCCCCCGCGCCCTCCCGCCTCACCCGGCCATAACTCCCGTCATGTTCCGGGATCACGTCATTAGGTCATGTCTCACAGTTAGCTATGTACATACAGGCATCAACACAGTTAGCTATGTACCTACAGGCATCAACACGGTTAGCTATGTACCTACAGGCATCAACACAGTTAGCTATGTACCTACAGGCACCAACACAGTTAGCTATGTACCTACAGGCATCAACACAGTTATCTATGTACCTACAGGCATCAACACAGTTAGCTATGTACCAACAGGCATCAACACAGTTAGCTATGTACCTACAGCCACCAACACAGTTAGCTATGTACCTACAGGCACCAACACAGTTAGCTATGTACCTACAGGCACCAACACCTACAGGCATCAACACAGTAAGCTATGTACCTACAGGCATCAACACAGTTAGCTATGTACCTACAGGCATCAACACCTACAGGCATCAACACAGTTAGCTATGTACCTACAGGCACCAACACCTACAGGCATCAACACAGTTAGCTATGTACCTACAGGCATCAACACAGTTAGCTATGTACCTACAGGCATCAACACAGTTAGCTATGTACCTACAGGCATCAACACAGTAAGCTATGTACCTACAGGCATCAACACCTACAGGCATCAACACAGTTAGCTATGTACATACAGGCATCAACACAGTTAGCTATGTACCTACAGGCACCAACACCTACAGGCACTAACACAGTTAGCTATGTACCTACAGGCACCAACACAGTTAGCTATGTACCTACAGGCATCAACACAGTTAGCTATGTACCTACAGGCATCAACACAGTTAGCTATGTACCTACAGGCACCAACACAGTTAGCTATGTACCTACAGGCATCAACACGGTTAGCTATGTACCTACAGGCACGAACACCTACAGGCATCAACACAGTTAGCTATGTACCTACAGGCACGAACACCTACAGGCACCAACACAGTTAGCTATGTACCTACAGGCACCAACACAGTTAGCTATGTACCTACAGGCACGAACACCTACAGGCATCAACACAGTTAGCTATGTACCTACAGGCACGAACACCTACAGGCATCAACACAGTTTGCTATGTACCTACAGGCATCAACACAGTTAGCTATGTACCTACAGGCACCAACACAGTTAGCTATGTACCTACAGGCACTAACACAGTTAGCTATGTACCTACAGGCATCAACACCTACAGGCACCAACACAGTTAGCTATGTACCTACAGGCATCATCACCTACAGGCATCAACACAGTTTGCTATGTACCTACAGGCATCAACACAGTTAGCTATGTACCTACAGGCATCAACACCTACAGGTATCAACACAGTTAGCTATGTACCTACAGGCACCAACACCTACAGGCATCAACACAGTTAGCTATGTACCTACAGGCATCAACACAGTTAGCTATGTACCTACAGGCATCAACACAGTTAGCTATGTACCTACAGGCATCAACACCTACAGGCATCAACACAGTTAGCTATGTACCTACAGGCATCAACACAGTTAGCTATGTACCTACAGGCATCAACACCTACTGGCACCAACACAGTTAGCTTATACCTACAGGCATCAACACAGTTAGCTATGTACCTACAGGCATCAACACCTACAGGCACCAACACAGTTAGCTATGTACCTACAGGCATCAACACAGTTAGCTATGTACCTACAGGCATCAACACCTACAGGCATCAACACAGTTAGCTTATACCTACAGGCATCAACACAGTTAGCTATGTACCTACAGGCATCAACACCTACAGGCATCAACACAGTTAGCTATGTACCTACAGGCACCAACACAGTTAGCTATGTACCTACAGGCATCAACACAGTTAGCTATGTACCTACAGGCATCAACACCTACAGGCATCAACACAGTTAGCTATGTACCTACAGGCATCAACACAGTTAGCTATGTACCTACAGGCATCAACACCTACTGGCACCAACACAGTTACCTATGTACCTACAGGCATCAACACCTACAGGCATCAACACAGTTAGCTATGTACCTACAGGCATCAACACAGTTAGCTATGTACCTACAGGCATCAACACCTACAGGCATCAACACAGTTAGCTATGTACCTACAGGCACCAACACAGTTAGCTATTGTAGGGGTCGGATTCCCCGTACCCTGGTGGAGAGCCAGAAGGGGTGAAACACCTGGGTAATCCTCCCCCTCTGTACCATACCGATCCAGTAACGTAGGGAGCGGAGAACAGTCAGACACGGGTTGGTAGTGTAACGGTTAGCACGCTTGTCACCGGTGCGAGAGGTCTGTGGTTTGATTCCCGGCCGATCCAATGACTAAGTTTTCCGCGACCTCTACACTTCCGGTCTGCGTGTGCGCGCGCAGGCTGGCTGCCTATATATACCCAGCATCTGACGGTACTCGTCGGTTACTCTGAGCCACGCTGGTGAGGAGACCCCGTGATCATTACGGCTGATTAGCCTACTGACCCGTTCCGAACTCTATAGGGAGTTCGCACACATAGATACTGCTTGTCTAGGTTTTCTGAATAAACCCGATTTGCAACCTGTAACACTTGATCCGAACTGTGTCGACTTTGTTCTTTAATTGATACTCTACGAATATCATAGAGAAACAAAGTATCGTTTATTACACTATGTACCTACAGGCACCAACACAGTTAGCTATGTACCTGAAGGCATCAACACCTACAGGCATCAACACAGTTAGCTATGTACCTACAGGCACCAACACCTACAGGCATCAACACAGTTAGCTGTGTACCTACAGGCATCAACACAGTTAGCTATGTACCTACAGGCATCAACACCTACTGGCATCAACACAGTTAGCTATGTACCTACAGGCATCAACACAGTTAGCTATGTACCTACAGGCATCAACACCTACAGGCATCAACACAGTTAGCTATGAACCTACAGGCATCAACACAGTTTGCTATGTACCTACAGGCACCAACACAGTTAGCTATGTACCTACAGGCACCAACACAGTTAGCTATGTACCTACAGGCACCAACACAGTTAGCTATGTACCTGAAGGCATCAACACAGTTAGCTATGTACCTACAGGCATCAGCACAGTTAGCTATGTACCTGAAGGCATCAACAAAGTTAGCTATGTACCTACAGGCATCAACACAGTTAGCTATGTACCTACAGGCACCAACACAGTTATCTATGTACCTACAGGCATCAACACAGTTAGCTATGTACCTACAGGCATCAACACCTACAGGCATCAACACAGTTAGCTATGTACCTACAGGCATCAACACAGTTAGCTTTGTACCTACAGGCACCAACACCTACAGGCATCAACACAGTTAGCTATGTACCTACAGGCATCAACACAGTTAGCTATGTACCTACAGGCATCAACACCTACAGGCATCAACACAGTTAGCTATGTACCTACAGGCATCAACACAGTTAGCTATGTACCTACAGGCATCAACACAGTTAGCTATGTACCTACGGGCATCAACACCTACAGGCATCAACACAGTTAGCTATGTACCGACAGGCATCAACACAGTTAGCTATGTACCTACAGGCATCAACACAGTTAGCTATGTACCTACAGGCATCAACACAGTTAGCTATGTACCTACAGGCATCAACACGGTTAGCTATGTACCTACAGGCATCAACACCTACAGGCATCAACACAGTTAGCTATGTCCCTACAGGCACCAACACCTACAGGCATCAACACAGTTAGCTATGTACCTACAGGCACCAACACAGTTAGCTATGTACCTACAGGCACCAACACAGTTAGCTATGTACCTACAGGCATCAACACAGTTAGCTATGTACCTACAGGCATCAACACAGTTAGCTATGTACCTACAGGCATCAACACAGTTAGCTATGTACCTACAGGCACCAACACCTACAGGCATCAACACAGTTAGCTATGTACCTACAGGCATCAACACCTACAGGCATCAACACAGTTAGCTATGTACCTACAGGCATCAACACAGTTAGCTATGTACCTACAGGCATCAACACCTACAGGCATCAACACAGTTAGCTATGTACCTACAGGCACCAACACCTACAGGCATCAACACAGTTAGCTATGTACCTACAGGCATCAACACCTACAGGCATCAACACAGTTAGCTATGTACCTACAGGCATCAACACCTACAGGCATCAACACAGTTAGCTATGTACCTACAGGCACCAACACCTACAGGCATCAACACAGTTAGCTATGTACCTACAGGCATCAACACCTACAGGCATCAACACAGTTAGCTATGTACCTACAGGCATCAACACAGTTAGCTATGTACCTACAGGCATCAACACAGTTAGCTATGTACCTACAGGCATCAACACCTACAGGCATCAACACAGTTAGCTATGTACCTACAGGCATCAACACAGTTAGCTATGTACCTACAAGCATCAACACACTTAGCTATGTACCTACAGGCATCAACACAGTTAGCTATGTACCTACAGGCATCAACACAGTTAGCTATGTACCTACAGGCATCAACACAGTTAGCTATGTACCTACAGGCATCAACACCTACAGGCATCAACACAGTTAGCTATGTACCTACAGGCATCAACACAGTTAGCTATGTACCTACAGGCACCAACACAGTTAGCTATGTACCTACAGGCACCAACACAGTTAGCTATGTACCTACAGGCATCAACAGAGTATATACCTACAGGCATCAACACAGTTAGCTATGTACCTACAGGCATCAACACGGTTAGCTATGTACCTACAGGCATCAACACCTACAGGCATCAACACAGTTAGCTATGTACCTACAGGCATCAACACCTACAGGCATGTACCTACAGGCATCAACACAGTTAGCTATGTACCTACAGGCATCAACACAGTTAGCTATGTACCTACAGGCACCAACACCTACAGGCATCAACACAGTTAGCTATGTACCTACAGGCATCAACACAGTTAGCTATGTACCTACGGGCATCAACACCTACAGGCATCAACACAGTTAGCTATGTACCGACAGGCATCAACACAGTTAGCTATGTACCTACAGGCATCAACACAGTTAGCTATGTACCTACGGGCATCAACACCTACAGGCATCAACACAGTTAGCTATGTACCGACAGGCATCAACACAGTTAGCTATGTACCTACAGGCATCAACACAGTTAGCTATGTACCTACAGGCATCAACACAGTTAGCTATGTACCTACAGGCATCAACACGGTTAGCTATGTACCTACAGGCATCAACACCTACAGGCATCAACACAGTTAGCTATGTACCTACAGGCATCAACACAGTTAGCTATGTACTTACAGGCACCAACACAGTTAGCTATGTACCTACGGGCATCAACACCTACAGGCATCAACACAGTTAGCTATGTACCTACAGGCATCAACACCTACAGGCATCAACACAGTTAGCTATGTACCTACAGGCATCAACACAGTTAGCTATGTACCTACAGGCATCAACACAGTTAGCTATGTACCTACAGGCATCAACACCTACAGGCATCAACACAGTTAGCTATGTACCTACAGGCACCAACACCTACAGGCATCAACACAGTTAGCTATGTACCTACGGGCATCAACACCTACAGGCATCAACACAGTTAGCTATGTACCTACAGGCATCAACACCTACAGGCATCAACACAGTTAGCTATGTACCTACAGGCATCAACACAGTTAGCTATGTACCTACAGGCATCAACACCTACAGGCATCAACACAGTTAGCTATGTACCTACAGGCACCAACACCTACAGGCATCAACACAGTTAGCTTTGTACCTACAGGCATCAACACCTACAGGCATCAACACAGTTAGCTATGTACCTACAGGCATCAACACAGTTAGCTATGTACCTACAGGCATCAACACAGTTAGCTATGTACCTACAGGCATCAACACCTACAGGCATCAACACAGTTAGCTATGTACCTACAGGCATCAACACAGTTAGCTATGTACCTACAGGCATCAACACACTTAGCTATGTACCTACAGGCATCAACACAGTTAGCTATGTACCTACAGGCATCAACACAGTTAGCTATGTACCTACAGGCATCAACACAGTTAGCTATGTACGTACAGGCATCAACACCTACAGGCATCAACACAGTTAGCTATGTACCTACAGGCATCAACACAGTTAGCTATGTACCTACAGGCACCAACACAGTTAGCTATGTACCTACAGGCATCAACAGAGTATATACCTACAGGCATCAACACAGTTAGCTATGTACCTACAGGCATCAACACGGTTAGCTATGTACCTACAGGCATCAACACCTACAGGCATCAACACAGTTAGCTATGTACCTACAGGCATCAACACCTACAGGCATCAACACAGTTAGCTATGTACCTACAGGCATCAACACAGTTAGCTATGTACCTACGGGCATCAACACCTACAGGCATCAACACAGTTAGCTATGTACCTACAGGCATCAACACAGTTAGCTATGTACCTACAGGCATCAACACAGTTAGCTATGTACCTACAGGCATCAACACAGTTAGCTATGTACCTATAGGCATCAACACGGTTAGCTATGTACCTACAGGCACCAACACAGTTAGCTATGTACCTACAGGCACCAACACAGTTAGCTATGTACCTACAGGCATCAACAGAGTATATACCTACAGGCATCAACACAGTTAGCTATGTACCTACAGGCATCAACACGGTTAGCTATGTACCTACAGGCATCAACACCTACAGGCATCAACACAGTTAGCTATGTACCTACAGGCATCAACACCTACAGGCATCAACACAGTTAGCTATGTACCTACAGGCATCAACACAGTTAGCTATGTACCTACAGGCACCAACACAGTTAGCTATGTACCTACAGGCACCAACACAGTTAGCTATGTACCTACGGGCATCAACACCTACAGGCATCAACACAGTTAGCTATGTACCTACAGGCATCAACACCTACAGGCATCAACACAGTTAGCTATGTACCTACAGGCATCAACACAGTTAGCTATGTACCTACAGGCATCAACACAGTTAGCTATGTACCTACAGGCATCAACACCTACAGGCATCAACACAGTTAGCTATGTACCTACAGGCATCAACACAGTTAGCTATGTACCTACAGGCATCAACACAGTTAGCTATGTACCTACAGGCATCAACACCTACAGGCATCAACACAGTTAGCTATGTACCTACAGGCATCAACACAGTTAGCTATGTACCTACAGGCACCAACACCTACAGGCATCAACACAGTTAGCTATGTACCTACGGGCATCAACACCTACAGGCATCAACACAGTTAGCTATGTACCTACAGGCATCAACACCTACAGGCATCAACACAGTTAGCTATGTACCTACAGGCATCAACACAGTTAGCTATGTACCTACAGGCATCAACACCTACAGGCATCAACACAGTTAGCTATGTACCTACAGGCACCAACACCTACAGGCATCAACACAGTTAGCTATGTACCTACAGGCATCAACACCTACAGGCATCAACACAGTTAGCTATGTACCTACAGGCATCAACACAGTTAGCTATGTACCTACAGGCATCAACACAGTTAGCTATGTACCTACAGGCATCAACACCTACAGGCATCAACACAGTTAGCTATGTACCTACAGGCATCAACACAGTTAGCTATGTACCTACAGGCATCAACACACTTAGCTATGTACCTACAGGCATCAACACAGTTAGCTATGTACCTACAGGCATCAACACAGTTAGCTATGTACCTACAGGCATCAACACAGTTAGCTATGTACCTACAGGCATCAACACCTACAGGCATCAACACAGTTAGCTATGTACCTACAGGCATCAACACAGTTAGCTATGTACCTACAGGCACCAACACAGTTAGCTATGTACCTACAGGCATCAACAGAGTATATACCTACAGGCATCAACACAGTTAGCTATGTACCTACAGGCATCAACACGGTTAGCTATGTACCTACAGGCATCAACACCTACAGGCATCAACACAGTTAGCTATGTACCTACGGGCATCAACACCTACAGGCATCAACACAGTTAGCTATGTACCTACAGGCATCAAAACCTACAGGCATCAACACAGTTAGCTATGTACCTACAGGCATCAACACAGTTAGCTATGTACCTACGGGCATCAACACCTACAGGCATCAACACAGTTAGCTATGTACCTACAGGCATCAACACAGTTAGCTATGTACCTACAGGCATCAACACAGTTAGCTATGTACCTACAGGCATCAACACAGTTAGCTATGTACCTACAGGCATCAACACGGTTAGCTATGTACCTACAGGCACCAACACAGTTAGCTATGTACCTACAGGCATCAACACAGTTAGCTATGTACCTACAGGCATCAACACGGTTAGCTATGTACCTACAGGCACCAACACAGTTAGCTATGTACCTACTGGCATCAACACAGTTAGCTATGTACCTACAGGCATCAACACCTACAGGCATCAACACAGTTAGCTATGTACCTACAGGCATCAACACAGTTAGCTATGTACCTACAGGCACCAACACAGTTAGCTATGTACCTACGGGCATCAACACCTACAGGCATCAACACAGTTAGCTATGTACCTACAGGCATCAACACCTACAGGCATCAACACAGTTAGCTATGTACCTACAGGCATCAACACCTACAGGCATCAACACAGTTAGCTATGTACCTACAGGCACAAACACAGTTAGCTATGTACCTACAGGCATCAACACAGTTAGCTATGTACCTACAGGCATCAACACAGTTAGCTATGTACCTACAGGCATCAACACAGTTAGCTATGTACCTACAGGCACCAAACCAGTTAGCTATGTACCTACAGGCATCAACACAGTTAGCTATGTACCTACAGGCATCAACACCTACAGGCACCAACACAGTTAGCTATGTACCTACAGGCACCAACACAGTTAGCTATGTACCTACAGGCACCAACACCTACAGGCAACAACACAGTTAGCTATGTACCTACAGGCATCAACACAGTTAGCTATGTACCTACAGGCATCAACACGGTAAGCTATGTACCTACAGGCACCAACAGAGTATGTACCTACAGGCATCAACACAGTTAGCTATGTACCTACAGGCATCAACACAGTTAGCTATGTACCTACAGGCATCAACACAGTTAGCTATGTACCTACAGGCATCAACACAGTTAGCTATGTACCTACAGGCATCAACAGAGTATGTACCTACAGGCATCAACACAGTTAGCTATGTACCTACAGGCATCAACACCTACAGGCAACAACACAGTTAGCTATGTACCTACAGGCATCAACACAGTTAGCTATGTACCTACGGGCATCAACACCTACAGGCATCAACACAGTTAGCTATGTACCTACAGGCACCAACACCTACAGGCATGTACCTACAGGCATCAACACAGTTAGCTATGTACCTACAGGCATCAACACCTACAGGCATCAACACAGTTAGCTATGTACCTACAGGCACCAACACCTACAGGCATGTACCTACAGGCATCAACACAGTTAGCTATGTACCTACAGGCATCAACACCTACAGGCATCAACACAGTTAGCTATGTACCTACAGGCATCAACACAGTTAGCTATGTACCTACAGGCACAAACACAGTTAGCTATGTACCTACAGGCACCAACACAGTTAGCTATGTACCTACAGGCATCAACACAGTTAGCTATGTACCTACAGGCATCAACACAGTTAGCTATGTACCTACAGGCACCAAACCAGTTAGCTATGTACCTACAGGCATCAACACAGTTAGCTATGTACCTACAGGCATCAACACCTACAGGCACCAACACAGTTAGCTATGTACCTACAGGCACCAACACAGTTAGCTATGTACCTACAGGCACCAACACCTACAGGCAACAACACAGTTAGCTATGTACCTACAGGCATCAACACAGTTAGCTATGTACCTACAGGCATCAACACAGTTAGCTATGTACCTACAGGCATCAACACAGTTAGCTATGTACCTACAGGCATCAACACAGTTAGCTATGTACCTACAGGCATCAACACCTACAGGCATCAACACAGTTAGCTATGTACCTACAGGCATCAACAGAGTATGTACCTACAGGCATCAACACAGTTAGCTATGTACCTACAGGCATCAACACCTACAGGCAACAACACAGTTAGCTATGTACCTACAGGCATCAACACAGTTAGCTATGTACCTACAGGCACCAACACAGTTAGCTATGTACCTACAGGCATCAACACCTACAGGCATCAACACAGTTAGCTATGTACCTACAGGCACCAACACCTACAGGCATCAACACAGTTAGCTATGTACCTACAGGCATCAACACAGTTAGCTATGTACCTACAGGCATCAACACAGTTAGCTATGTACCTACAGGCATCAACACAGTTAGCTATGTACCTACAGGCATCAACACAGTTAGCTATGTACCTACAGGCATCAACACAGTTAGCTATGTACCTACAGGCACCAACACAGTTAGCTATGTACCTACAGGCATCAACACCTACAGGCATCAACAGAGTATGTACCTACAGGCATCAACACAGTTAGCTATGTACCTACAGGCATCAACAGAGTATGTACCTACAGGCATCAACACAGTTAGCTATGTACCTACAGGCATCAACACCTACAGGCAACAACACAGTTAGCTATGTACCTACAGGCATCAACACAGTTAGCTATGTACCTACAGGCACCAACACAGTTAGCTATGTACCTACAGGCATCAACACCTACAGGCATCAACACAGTTAGCTATGTAACTACAGGCACCAACACCTACAGGCATCAACACAGTTAGCTATGTACCTACAGGCATCAACACAGTTAGCTATGTACCTACAGGCATCAACACAGTTAGCTATGTACCTACAGGCATCAACACAGTTAGCTATGTACCTACAGGCACCAACACAGTTAGCTATGTACCTACAGGCATCAACACAGTTAGCTATGTACCTACAGGCATCAACACAGTTAGCTATGTACCTACAGGCATCAACACAGTTAGCTATGTACCTACAGGCACCAACACAGTTAGCTATGTACCTACAGGCATCAACACCTACAGGCATCAACAGAGTATGTACCTGCAGGCATCAACATGGTGAGACCCAGTTTGTCTGAGCTGGGGTATTGTGTGGAGAAGTCTCCAGTGGTGGCAGGTAGCAAGGTCTGACATGAACCTGCCTGGCACATCACATGTTGTACTGAAAATACCCTTAAAGTGGCTGTATCTGAGTTAACAAATTTTAATTTCTTCCTAAAGATGTTCCAAAGACTGTTAGAGCATTAAGGGAATGAGGGACAGCTCAGAGAGAGGGTCCCATGTGGACTAGCCATGGGCAATGGGGAGAATAAAAGCGTGCATGCTTTTATTTCATCAATTGACCATAATCAGTCAATGAGATCAAATTTCAGGAAATTGATAGGTAATGGACATGGATAGAATAGTTAGGAAGGGAAATATGGTATCACTAAATAGATCAATTTTAAGACAATTGAATTTTCAGTCCAAATTATTACATGGGATATACGGAGGATATACTCACTCGTTATCAGGTCTGGGGCCTGGTTTCAGCAGCCATGGCTTGGGAGGGGGGCAGGTTCAGGGGGGGCAGGTTCAGGGGGGACCAGGTTCAGGGGGGACCAGGTTCAGGGGGGACCAGGTTCAGGGGGGGACAGGTTCAGGGGGGACCAGGTTCAGGGGGGGACCAGGTTCAGGGGGGACCAGGTTCAGGGGGGACCAGGTTCAGGGGACATTTGTCATCATGATGCAACTCACTGGATGCAGACCTGGTGAGCTCCTCACTAGGGGCGTACTAGGTCCATCAGATTGGAGATACTGGAGTGCTGTGCAGCCCTTAGCGGCCATGTACAGGTCTGGTAAAGTGGTACCAGCGTCCTGTTATGCACGCCTCGTTGCACAGTTCCATGCGGCTCATCCAATAACAGCCACCATTACCACTAGTATGTTGGCGTCATTGTAACACTACATTACCCCTCACTCACTCACCCCACCCCACCATGGAGGCCTAACTCACTCACCCCCACCCCCAACCACTGCAGCCTAACAACTCAACAGCAGTCAGCATGATGCACTCATGCAGTGCCTTGTATGGGGTCAGCATGATGCACTCATGCAGTACCTTGTATGGGGTCAGCATGATGCATTCATGCAGTGCCTTGTATAGGGTCAGCATGATGCACTCATGCAGTGCCTTGTATGGGGTTAGCATGATGCACTCATGCACTGCCTTGTATGGGGTCAGCATGATGCACTCATGCAGTGCCTTGTATGGGGTCAGCATGATGCACTCATGCACTGCCTTGTATGGGGTCAGCATGATGCACTCATGCAGTGCCTTGTATGGGGTTAGCATGATGCACTCATGCAGTGCCTTGTATGGGGTCAGCATGATGCACTCATGCAGTGTGTAGCAGTTACTGGCAGTCTTGGTACAGCACAGTAATGAGGCATGTAGCCGCACAAGGCCTTGTCAAATCACACACAAGGTTCAAATATTGATTAAATCTGCCTTTGTTGCTGCTGCCTGTCTATTCCACTTTGTACATGATGCCCAGACACAGCGATGGGGAGTTACTCACCACTACCCAGTGTATAATGAGGACACAATGGGGGCGAGTTACTCACCACTGCTCAGTGTACCCTGAGGACACAGCGGGGGCGAGTTACTCACCACTGCCCAGTGTATTGTGAGGACACAGCGGGGGCGAGTTACTCACCACTGCCCAGTGTATTGTGAGGACACAGCGGGGGCGAGTTACTCACCACTGCTAAGTGTTTTATGAGGACACAGCCGGGGCGAGTTACTCACCACTGCTAGTGTATCGTGAGGACACAGCGGGGGCGAGTTACTCACCACTGCTAGTGTATCGTGAGGACACAGCGGGGGCGAGTTACTCACCACTGCTAAGTGTTTTATGAGGACACAGCCGGGGCGAGTTACTCACCACTGCTAGTGTATCGTGAGGACACAGCGGGGGTGAGTTACTCACCACTGCTAGTGTATCGTGAGGACACAGCGGGGGCGAGTTACTCACCACTGCTCAGTGTATCGTGAGGACACAGCGGGGGCGAGTTACTCACCACTGCTCAGTGTATCGTGAGGACACAGCGGGGGCGAGTTACTCACCACTGCTCAGTGTATCGTGAGGACACAGCGGGGGCGAGTTACTCACCACTGCTCAGTGTATTGTGAGGACACAGCGGGGGCGAGTTACTCACCACTGCTAGTGTATTGTGAGGACACAGCGGGGGCGAGTTACTCACCACTGCCCAGTGTATCGTGAGGACACAGCGGGGGCGAGTTACTCACCACTGCCCAGTGTATCGTGAGGACACAGGGGGGCGAGTTACTCACCACTGCCCAGCGTATCGTGAGGACACAGCGGAGGCGAGTTACTCACCACTGCCCAGTGTATCGTGAGGACACAGGCGGGCGAGTTACTCACCACTGCTCCATGTATTACGGGTCCCTCTCAGCTTCATTCAGCAGCTGCTGCCTGCGTGCCTGTAAACATAGCAGGATCATGTTTTATAATAGAAATACCTTCATCCATGTACTTTTGTTTTATAAACCATCGGCAGAACATTCCGCTGGGCAGTAATACTATGATATATCTGGTACTGGGGTAGAGGTAAAGGTGTCATGTTTGTTGATGATGGGCGGTGAGTTATGCCGTATCACGGAGTAGTGTAGATAAGGATACTACGTTACTGAGATATTGCGTCTTACGTCGTGCACGCCTTGTGTGTGGTCTTTGCGATGGTTCTATAGAAGGCCTTTTCAATGAGCCACAGTTTAAACCAGCTTTCGGATGCAGTCTGCAATATTCAGATAAAAGAGATGAGAATTCTGATGAATGTTGATGTCACTACCACAGCCCTGTCCTGCTGGCTGTCTTGCCACATGACACAAGGCCTTGTCACATGACACAAGGCCTTGTCACATGACACCTGGCCTTGTCACATGACACCCAGCCATGTCACATGACACACAGCCTTGTCACATGACACCCAGTAATGTCACATGACACCCAGCCTTGTCACATGACACCCAGTAATGTCACATGACACCCAGCCTTGTCACATGACACCCGGCCTTGTCACATGACACACAGCCTTGTCACATGACATCCCTCCTTGTCACATGACACACAGCCTTGTCACATGACACACAACCTTGTCAGAAGACACCAGGCCTTGTCACATGACACCCAGCCATGTCACATGACACCCGTCCTTGCCACATGACACACTGCCTTGCCACATGACACACATCCTTGTCACATGACACACATCCTTGTCACATGACATGCGGCCTTGTCACATGACACACAGCTTTGTCACATGACATGCAGCCTTGTCACATGACACACAGCCTTGTCACATGACACACAACTGACACATGGCTATGTCACATGACACCCGGCCTTGTCACATGACACACCGCCTTGTCACATGACGCCTGGCCATAGTTTAAACCAGATTTCTGATGCAGTCTGCAATATTCAGATAAAAGAGATGAGAATTCTGATGAATGTTGATATGTCACTACCACAGCCCTGCCTGCTGGCTGCCTTGCCACATGACACAAGGCCTTGTCACATGACACAAGGCCTTGTCACATGACACCTGGCCTTGTCACATGACACCCAGCCATGTCACATGACACACAGCCTTGTCACATGACACACAGCCTTGTCACATGACACACAGCACAGCCTTGTCACATGATACACAGCCTTGTCACATGACACACAGCCTTGTCACATGACACACAAGGTTCAAAAATATTTTGATTAAATCGGCCTTTGATACTGCTGCCTGTCTATTACAAATTCTACATGTTGCCCTGACACAGCGGGGGCGAGTTACTCACCACTGCTCAGTGTAAGGTGAGGACACAGCGGGGGCGAGTTACTCACCACTGCTCAGTGTAAGGTGAGGACACAGCGGGGGCGAGTTACTCACCAGTGCTCAGTGTAAGGTGAGGACACAGCGGGGGCGAGTTACTCACCAGTGCTCAGTGTATCGTGAGGACACAGCGGGGGCGAGTTACTCACCACTGCCCAGTGTATCGTGAGGACACAGCGGGGGCGAGTTACTCACCACTGCTGAGTGTTTCATGAGGACAAATAAACACGAGACATTAAGGCATCATGTGGACCTTATCTACCAAGTCTTAATGCTGACTGGATCATCCATCCCTTCAGCATCCACTACTCCCCCCCTCCCCCCCCCCCCCCGCCCCCATACATCAGCCGCTATTGACCGGCCCTGGTGTCTGTGGTCACGTGCTTGCAGCAAGTAGGAGGCATCAGCTGCTCAATACGGCTTAAGTCACCGCCCAGTCAGCGATAACAGGTGAGGGTCCTGTACAGACCACTGCCACCACTAGGTGAGGGTCCTGTATAGACCACTGCCACCACTAGGTGAGGGTCCTGTATAGACCACTGCCACCACTAGGTGAGGGTCCTGCCACCACTAGGTGAGGGTCCTGTACAGACCACTGCCACCACTAGGTGAGGGTCCTGCCACCACTAGGTGAGGGTCCTGTACAGACTCCTGCCACCACTAGGTGAGGGTCCTGTATAGACCACTGCCACCACTAGGTAAGGGTCCTGCCACCACTAGGTGAGGGTCCTGTATAGACCACTGCCACCACTAGGTGAGGGTCCTGTACAGACTCCTGCCACCACTAGGTGAGGGTCCTGCCACCACTAGGTGAGGGTCCTGCCACCACTAGGTGAGGGTCCTGTACAGACTCCTGCCACCACTAGGTGAGGGTCCTGTATAGACCACTGCCACCACTAGGTAAGGGTCCTGCCACCACTAGGTGAGGGTCCTGTACAGACCACTGCCACCACTAGGTGAGGGTCCTGTACAGACTCCTGCCACCACTAGGTGAGGGTCCTGTACAGACCACTACCACCACTAGGTGAGGGTCCTGTACAGACCACTGCCACCACTAGGTAAGGGTCCTGCCACCACTAGGTGAGGGTCCTGTACAGACCACTGCCACCACTAGGTGAGGGTCCTGTACAGACTCCTGCCACCACTAGGTGAGGGTCCTGCCACCACTAGGTGAGGGTCCTGCCACCACTAGGTGAGGGTCCTGTACAGACCACTGCCACCACTAGGTGAGGGTCCTGTACAGACCACTGCCACCACTAGGTGAGGGTCCTGTACAGACCACTGCCACCACTAGGTGAGGGTCCTGTACAGACCACTGCCACCACTAGGTGAGGGTCCTGTACAGACCACTGCCACCACTAGGTGAGGGTCCTGTACAGACCACTGCCACCACTAGGTGAGGGTCCTGTACAGACTCCTGCCACCACTAGGTGAGGGTCCTGTACAGACTCCTGCCACCACTAGGTGAGGGTCCTGTACAGACTCCTGCCACCACTAGGTGAGGGTCCTGTACAGACTCCTGCCACCACTAGGTGAGGGTCCTGTACAGACTCCTGCCACCACTAGGTGAGGGTCCTGTACAGACTCCTCCCACCACTAGGTGAGGGTCCTGCCACCACTAGGTGAGGGTCCTGTACAGACTCCTGCCACCACTAGGTGAGGGTCCTGTACAGACTCCTGCCACCACTAGGTGAGGGTCCTGTACAGACTCCTGCCACCACTAGGTGAGGGTCCTGCCACCACTAGGTGAGGGTCCTGTACAGACTCCTGCCACCACTAGGTGAGGGTCCTGTACAGACTCCTCCCACCACTAGGTGAGGGTCCTGCCACCACTAGGTGAGGGTCCTGTACAGACTCCTGCTACCACTAGGTGAGGGTCCTGCCACCACTAGGTGAGGGTCCTGTACAGACTCCTGCCACCACTAGGTGAGGGTCCTGTACAGACTCCTGCCACCACTGATGAGGGTCCTGTACAGACCACTGCCACCACTAGGTGAGGGTCCTGCCACCACTAGGTGAGGGTCCTGTACAGACCACTGCCACCACTAGGTGAGGGTTCTGCCACCACTAGGTGAGGGTCCTGCCACCACTAGGTGAGGGTCCTGCCACCACTAGGTGAGGGTCCTGCCACCACTAGGTGAGGGTCCTGCCACCACTAGGTGAGGGTCCTGTACAAACTCCTGCCACCACTAGGTGAGGGTCCTGTATAGAATCCTGCCACCACTAGGTGAGGGTCCTGTATAGACCACTGCCACCACTAGGTGAGGGTCCTGTACAGATTCCTGCCACCACTAGGTGAGGGACCTGCCACCACTAGGTGAGGGTCCTGTACAGACTCCTGCCACCACTAGGTGAGGGTCCTGCTACCACTAGGTGAGGGTCCTGCTACCACTAGGTGAGGGTCCTGTATAGAATCCTGCCACCACTAGGTGAGGGTCCTGTATAGACCACTGCCACCACTAGGTGAGGGTCCTGTACAGACTCCTGCCACCACTAGGTGAGGGTCCTGCTACCACTAGGTGAGGGTCCTGCCACCACTAGGTGAGGGTCCTGTACAGACTCCTGCCACCACAAGGTGAGGGACCTGCCACCACTAGGTGAGGGTCCTGTACAGACTCCTGCCACCACTAGGTGAGGGACCTGCCACCACTAGGTTAGGGTCCTGTACAGACTCCTGCCACCACTAGGTGAGGGTCCTGCCACCACTAGGTGAGGGTCCTGCTACCACTAGGTGAGGGTCCTGCCACCACAAGGTGAGGGTCCTGCCACCACTAGGTGAGGGTCCTGTACAGACTCCTGCCACCACTAGGTGAGGGTCCTGTATAGAATCCTGCCACCACTAGGTGAGGGTCCTGTATAGACCACTGCCACCACTAGGTGAGGGTCCTGTACAGACTCCTGCCACCACTAGGTGAGGGTCCTGCCACCACTAGGTGAGGGTCCTGCTACCACTAGGTGAGGGTCCTGCTACCACTAGGTGAGGGTCCTGCCACCACAAGGTGAGGGTCCTGCCACCACTAGGTGAGGGTCCTGTACAAACTCCTGCTACCACTAGGTGAGGGTCCTGTACAGACCACTGCCACCACTAGGTGAGGGTCCTGTACAGACTCCTGCCACCCCTAGGTGAGGGTCCTGCCACCACTAGGTGAGGGTCCTGCCACCACTATGTGAGAGTCATGTACAAACTCCTGCCACCACTAGGTGAGGGTCCTGTACAGACTCCTGCCACCACTAGGTGAGGGTCCTGTACAGACTCCTGCCACCACTAGGTAAGGGTCCTGTACAGATTCCTGCCACCACTAGGTGAGGGTCCTGTTCAGACTCCTGCCACCACTAGGTGAGGGTCCTGTACAAACTCCTGCCACCAGTAGGTGAGGGTCCTGTTCAGACTCCTGCCACCACTAGGTGAGGGTCCTGTACAGACTCCTGCCACCACTAGGTGAGGGTCCTGTACAGACTCCTGCCACCACTAGGTGAGGGTCCTGCCACCACTAGGTGAGGGTCCTGTACAAACTCCTGCTACCACTAGGTGAGGGTCCTGTACAGACTCCTGCCACCACTAGGTTAGGGTCCTGCCACCACTAGGTGAGGGTCCTGCCACCACTATGTGAGAGTCCTGTACAGACTCCTGCCACCACTAAGTTAGGGTCCTGCCACCACTAGGTTAGGGTCCTGCCACCACTAGGTGAGGGTCCTGTACAGACTCCTGCCACCACTAGGTGAGGGTCCTGTACAGACTCCTGCCACCACTAGGTAAGGGTCCTGTACAGATTCCTGCCACCACTAGGTGAGGGTCCTGTTCAGACTCCTGCCACCACTAGGTGAGGGTCCTGTACAGACTCCTGCCACCACTAGGTGAGGGTCCTGTACAAACTCCTGCCACCACTAGGTGAGGGTCCTGTACAGACTCCTGCCACCACTAGGTGAGGGTCCTGTACAGACTCCTGCCACCACTAGGTGAGGGTCCTGCCACCACTAGGTGAGGGTCCTGCCACCACTAGGTGAGGGTCCTGCCACCACTAGATGAGGGTCATTATTATAATATTATTATTATAAGAACTTGGTACAAAGTGTGGTCCATCCTAGTGGGAACAGAGCATTGAATCAACATTCATAAATGGTTGCCAATGTCGATTCAACATTGAGCTTGGTTTTGTGCTGACTGGGATACAACCCATGTACCACCCGGACCATGTACCACGCTGTAGACGCTGCTGCCGCCCTGGTGTCTGAATGGTGCACTGCTACTCTACGAGCAGCTCGGATGGATGACAACTAAATAGGGGCAGATCAACAGGGGTCGGACATTGGGGTGGGGGTGTAAGGGGGGGCGACATGGGGGCGGGCGGGGTGCAGGCTTGGGGCAGACACAGGCGGAGGAGGCGCTGATAGCCACTATTGCATTATTCAACAAGTGGTGCGGCTTCGGTAATGGCGACATAGATTTTTGTGTATTACATGAAGGGCGAGGGGAGGAGGGGGTGGAGGTAAATAATGGTATGGGTGTACGGTAGGGCTGTGGGGTGGGGGGGGGGCAGGAGCAAGGGAAGAAAGGGGTTGCAGGGAAAATGGAAATAGAAGGCAAGAAGGGGGATAGAAGGGGGAGAAGAAGGGCAAATTAGTGACAAGAAGAGGGTATGACAAGGTAAGGATGGAGGGCACAACAGGGACTGTGAGCAACAGTTAACATTGCATGAATGTTGGCAATTTAGCAAATATTGGACTTAAAATCACTCCATTAAAACTCTCCTGTAAGGTTGTATGATCTACACTCACGGTTCTGTATGATCTACACTCACAATCTACTTCAATCAGTCATTCTGGACCACATTATTGAATTCATCCAGTGACCACTTAACATGTGTTTATGCCCTATAGCTGCATGTATTACTTCATAGCACCCTACCACCCACCACCCACCACACCCCTCTCCCCCCCCCCCAGCACGCACCCTTAACACAGACACCAGTCTAGCTGTGTTTGGACACTGTATTTACCAATGTCCCCCATACACATGTTGCCTAATGCTCTTAATGTCCACCAGTGACATTACATACCCTCCCTAAACACTGGTATCCTACCAGACCCACATCTAAACCCTACCACAACACCGGTATGCTACCAGACTTACATCTGTACCATACCCTCCCCATACACCCTCATGCTACCAGACCCACATCTATACCCTACCCAAACACCCTAATGCTACCAGACCCACATCTATACCCTACCCAAACACCCTACTGCTACCAGACCCACATCTATACCCTACCCAAACACCCTAATGCTACCAGACCCACATCTATACCCTACCCAAACACCCTAATGCTACCAGACCCACATCTATACCCTCCCCAAACACCCTAATGCTACCAGACCCACATCTATACCCTACCCAAACACCCTAATGCTACCAGACCCACATCTATACCCTACCCAAACACCCTAATGCTACCAGACCCACATCTATACCCTACCCAAACACCCTAATGCTACCAGACCCACATCTATACCCTACCTTACCCAAACACCCTTATGCTACCAGACCCACATCTGTACTCTCCCCAAACACCCTAATGCTACCAGACCCACATCTGTACCCTACCCAAACACCCTAATGCTACCAGACCCACATCTATACCCTACCTTACCCAAACACCCTTATGCTACCAGACCCAGATCTGTACTCTCCCCAAACACCCTAATGCTACCAGACCCACATCTATACCCTACCCAAACACCCTAATGCTACCAGACCCACATCTGTACCCTCCTCAAACACCCTACTGCTACCAGACCCACATCTACACCCTACCCAAACACCCTAATGCTACCAGACCCACATCTATACCCTACCCAAACACCCTACTGCTACCAGACCCACATCTATACCCTCCCCAAACACCCTAATGCTACCAGACCCACATCCTCACCCTACCTTTTCAAATTTGTTCCAGGCTGTGTCTCATGAGATGGGGCCAATGTGATAGTCTTTGACTGGGTGCCATCTTTGACTGGGTGCCATCTTTAACTGGGTGCCATCTTTGACTGGGTGCCATCTTTGACTGGATGCCATCTTTGACTGGGTGCCATCTTTGACTGGGTGCCATCTTTGACTGGGTGCCATCTTTGACTGGGTGCCATCTTTGACCTGCTTGATAGAGAAGCTTTATTCAGGGCAGATGTAGATAAAAATAGTTTGAAAAAGGTTAATGGATGTTATAACACTTGAAATTAGTAGTTGATAACCCATTTATATGTTCTTTTGTTCTAAATAACCCTCCATTTTATAAGCTTTCGAAAGTTGTGGAACCCGAATGGGACAAAAATGTTGCTATTTAGCTTCTCTTCCCTTGAATTGCATTATAGGATTGAAAGATGATATTATCATGTAATCTAATGTTTGAAGACTGATCTAGGTGTGATTTCATGGAGCCGTCTCTTTTCCTTTTATTGAATTTGTAAGGGCTACAGAGCTGTTCAAAGTTGCATGGTTAGCCAAAATGTTGTGATTATCACGATTTTATCTTGAAAATGGTTTGGTAATCATGCCCCAGTACACAAACCAGTGCCCAGTGATCAGTGCCCAGTAATTGGAATGGGAATCATATCCATTATGCAGTTCAGACAAAAAGAAGCTAAAGAGAATGTTTTCTTCCATTTAAATTCCACAGTTGTCAAGACCTTAAAAAGTGGAAATGATTTGAAAGACCCATTAGATACGGTCAACTTGATCTGTGATATTCATGTGAATCGCTGTGAATCGCTGTCGAGATATCCCTTAAGTACTGCGAGAAGCTAAGTTTTACTTGTGAGATGGCAGAGTTCTAAAAATTGAGTCACTCGATCTACTTCCATTCAAAACTATTTTTATTTCTAGTATTGTATTGTAACTGAATTGTGTTGGTCATTATTCACATGTTGATACATACCTTTATTTATCACAGAACTAGAAGTTAGTTGTACGTCCTGGGTGGGCATGGTAACTGATAGTATTGCTATATAAGAAGTCAGCTGTGTGGCCTTGGTAACTGATAGTATGTAAATACAGTGGAGGCAGGATTAGGACGCCCGACCACATCACCAGCAGTGACGTCATAAGTCACCAGGAGGACTCCCAAGCTACAAATCAATGACACCCGGTCTGGTGTACCACGGGACAGGCCTCATTATGACACCCTGTCTGGTGTACCACGGGACAGGCCTCACTATGACACCCTGTCTGGTGTACCACGGGGCAGGCCTCACTATGACACCCTGTCTGGTGTACCACGGGGCAGGCCTCACTATGACACCCTGTCTGGTGTACCACGGGGCAGGCCTCACTATGACACCCTGTCTGGTGTACCACGGCCTCACTATGACACCCTGTCTGGTGTACCACGGCCTCACTATGACACCCTGTCTGGTGTACCACGGCCTCACTATGACACCCTGTCTGGTGTACCACGGCCCCACTGAGACACCCTGTCTGGTGTACCACGGGGCAGGCCTCACTATGACACCCTGTCTGGTGTACCACGGCCTCACTATGACACCCTGTCTGGTGTACCACGGGGCAGGCCTCACTATGACACCCTGTCTGGTGTACCACGGGGCAGGCCTCACTATGACACCCTGTCTGGTGTACCACGGGGCAGGCCTCACTATGACACCCTGTCTGGTGTACCACAGCCTCACTATGACACCCCGTCTGGTGTACCACGGGGCAGGCCTCACTATGACACCCTGTCTGGTGTACCACAGCCTCACTATGACACCCTGTCTGGTGTACCACGGGGCAGGCCTCACTATGACACCCTGTCTGGTGTACCACGGGGCAGGCCTCACTATGACACCCTGTCTGGTGTACCACGGGGCAGGCCTCACTATGACACCCCGTCTGGTGTACCACGGCCTCACTATGACACCCCGTCTCCTGTACCACGGCCTCACTATGACACCCCGTCTGGTGTACCATGGGGCAGGCCTCACTATGACACCCCGTCTGGTGTACCACGGGGCAGGCCTCACTATGACACCCTGTCTGGTGTACCACGGGGCAGGCCTCACTATGACACCCTGTCTGGTGTACCACGGGGCAGGCCTCACTATGACACCCTGTCTGGTGTACCACGGGGCAGGCCTCACTATGACACCCCGTCTGGTGTACCACGGGGCAAGCCTCACTATGACACCCTGTCTGGTGTACCACGGCCTCACTATGACACCCTGTTTGGTGTACCACGGGGCAGGCCTCACTATGACACCCTGTCTGGTGTACCACGGCCTCACTATGACACCCCGTCTGGTGTACCACGGGGCAGGCCTCACTATGACACCCTGTCTGGTGTACCACGGCCTCACTATGACACCCTGTCTGGTGTACCACGGGGCAGGCCTCACTATGACACCCTGTCTGGTGTACCACGGGGCAGGCCTCACTATGACACCCTGTCTGGTGTACCACGGCCTCACTATGACACCCTGTCTGGTGTACCACGGCCTCACTATGACACCACGTCTGGTGTACCACGGGGCAGGCCTCACTATGACACCCCGTCTGGTGTACCACAGCCTCACTATGACACCCTGTCTGGTGTACCACAGCCTCACTATGACACCCTGTCTGGTATACCACGGCCTCACTATGACACCCCGTCTGGTGTACCACGGGGCAGGCCTCACTATGACACCCTGTCTGGTGTACCACGGGGCAGGCCTCACTATGACACCCCGTCTGGTGTACCACGGCCTCACTATGACACCCTGTCTGGTGTACCACGGCCTCACTATGACACCCTGTCTGGTGTACCATGGCCTCACTATGACACCCTGTCTGGTGTACCACGGCCTCACTATGACACCCTGTCTGGTGTACCACGGCCTCACTATGACACCCTGTCTGGTGTACCACGGCCTCACTATGACACCCTGTCTGGTGTACCACGGCCTCACTATGACACCCTGTCTGGTGTACCACGGCCTCACTATGACACCCCGTCTGGTGTACCACGGGGCAGGCCTCACTATGACACCCCGTCTGGTGTACCACGGCCTCACTATGACACCCTGTCTGGTGTACCACGGGGCAGGCCTCACTATGACACCCCGTCTGGTGTACCACGGGGCAGGCCTCACTATGACACCCTGTCTGGTGTACCACAGGGCAGGCCTCACTATGACACCCTGTCTGGTGTACCACGGCCTCACTATGACACCCTGTCTGGTGTACCACAGCCTCACTATGACACCCTGTCTGGTGTACCACGGGGCAGGCCTCACTATGACACCCTGTCTGGTGTACCACAGCCTCACTATGACACCCTGTCTGGTGTACCACGGGGCAGGCCTCACTATGACACCCCGTCTGGTGTACCACGGGGCAGGCCTCACTATGACACCCTGTCTGGTGTACCACGGGGCAGGCCTCACTATGACACCCTGTCTGGTGTACCACAGCCTCACTATGACACCCCGTCTGGTGTACCACGGGGCAGGCCTCACTATGACACCCTGTCTGGTGTACCACGGCCTCACTATGACACCCTGTCTGGTGTACCACAGCCTCACTATGACACCCTGTCTGGTGTACCACGGGGCAGGCCTCACTATGACACCCCGTCTGGTGTACCACGGGGCAGGCCTCACTATGACACCCAGTCTGGTGTACCACGGGGCAGGCCTCACTATGACACCCTGTCTGGTGTACCACAGCCTCACTATGACACCCCGTCTGGTGTACCACGGGGCAGGCCTCACTATGACACCCTGTCTGGTGTACCACGGCCTCACTATGACACCCTGTCTGGTGTACCACAGCCTCACTATGACACCCTGTCTGGTGTACCACGGGGCAGGCCTCACTATGACACCCTGTCTGGTGTACCACGGGGCAGGCCTCACTATGACACCCTGTCTGGTGTACCACAGCCTCACTATGACACCCCGTCTGGTGTACCACGGGGCAGGCCTCACTATGACACCCCGTCTGGTGTACCACGGGGCACGCCTCATCTCTCTTCCTCCAGGGGGCAGGATAGTCTGTGCTGAGGAGACAACCTTCACACACATGTATTGCTGAAGGAGGCTGGGGGCAGCTTGTGTCAGGACTCCCCAGTGTATACAAAATGGCGCCTGTTACAGGTTCAGGTATCTTGTAGTGTGGTGGCTAACTCGCTGAACTATGCATTTTCAGACGTGTCTTAGCGTGCTGTTCTGTCTGCTAAGAGCTCTATGCATGAAGCAGATGTCCACAGAAAGAGAATACAGACGCTGAACGACCCATAGATCCACCAATAGAACAGCCCAATACAAGTTCATTAATGAGCCTGATAAAAATAGTTGTATTTGGGACAAGTATGGTAGTTGATTTATCATGGTCTGGCTGCAATTTTCTATCTTTGATTATGACAGTGAAGAGAATGAAGATGACTATTTTCACCAGCACAGGTTACTGGTGTCTCTTCATGTAATACATCAACCCTGCACTGAGAACCTACATGTGCTGCACTGAGAACCTACGTGTCCTGCACTGCACTGAGAACCTACGTGTCCTGCACTGAGAACCTACGTGTGCTGCACTGAGAACCTACGTGTCCTGCACTGCACTGAGAACCTACATGTGCTGCACTGAGAACCTACATGTCCTGCACTGCACTGAGAACCTACATGTCCTGCACTGCACTGAGAACCTACGTGTGCTGCACTGAGAACCTACATGTGCTGCACTGCACTGAGAACCTACGTGTGCTGCACTGAGAACCTACATGTGCTGCACTGAGAACCTACATGTCCTGCACTGCACTGAGAACCTACGTGTGCTGCACTGCACTGAGAACCTACATGTCCTGCACTGCACTGAGAACCTAGGTGTCCTGCACTGAGAACCTACATGTCCTGCACTGAGAACCTACATGTCCTGCACTGAGAACCTACATGTCCTGCACTGAGAACCTACGTGTCCTGCACTGAGAACCTACATGTGCTGCACTGCACTGAGAACCTACATGTCCTGCACTGAGAACCTACATGTCCTGCACTGAGAACCTACATGTGCTGCACTGAGAACCTACGTGTCCTGCACTGAGAACCTACGTGTCCTGCACTGCACTGAGAACCTAGGTGTCCTGCACTGAGAACCTACGTGTCCTGCACTGAGAACCTACATGTGCTGCACTGAGAACCTACGTGTCCTGCACTGAGAACCTACATGTCCTGCACTGCACTGAGAACCTACATGTCCTGCACTGCACTGAGAACCTACATGTCCTGCACTGAGAACCTACGTGTCCTGCACTGCACTGAGAACCTACGTGTCCTGCACTGAGAACCTACATGTCCTGCACTGAGAACCTACGTGTCCTGCACTGAGAACCTACATGTCCTGCACTGAGAACCTACATGTGCTGCACTGAGAACCTACATGTCCTGCACTGAGAACCTACATGTCCTGCACTGCACTGAGAACCTACGTGTGCTGCACTGAGAACCTACATGTCCTGCACTGAGAACCTACGTGTCCTGCACTGAGAACCTACATGTGCTGCACTGAGAACCTACGTGTCCTGCACTGCACTGAGAACCTACGTGTGCTGCACTGAGAACCTACATGTCCTGCACTGAGAACCTACATGTGCTGCACTGAGAACCTACATGTCCTACATGTTCTCCCTAACTCAGTTACTGCAGCGTCTAAACCTCCTCCCCCACACCCTGACAGATGGCCAGCTCAGGGGCTGCCTGGTATGCACGTTATACCAATCTGCAGCTCACTTCTTTATCCAGGTTCCCTTTTTGTGCTGTATCACCAGGGGCCCGGAATGAGGATGTGGATATGTTTACGTCCTGTTACCGTAGGGAGTGCAGAAAGGGATCCGACCGCGGTGGGCACAGCCCAGCGCAATATGCGTCATCAGGTGCTTATTAAATTTAAAGCTAGTTCATCCGAAAATTCCATTTTGTAAATCCCACTTGAATTTGTTCTACACACTGTTATAATATCATATCTGCAGATGAGGAAATAATCAAATACATTCTATGGGCAGTAAGGGTTCATATATGGGGTGCCATGGAAAATAGTTTTTTGAGCTCCAGTGATCGGATGTACTAGCTTTAAGTACTGCATAGAATATGCAGGGCCTGATAAGCCCACACTTTGTTGTTCTTGTTGGTGTATGCAGTAGGTGGGGGGTTCTAACCCCCAGCTTTACTATATTCTGTATCACCAACTTCTGACCTCCCCCTGACTCAGCATTAGGCTTACATCACCAACTTCTGACCTCCCCCTGACTCAGCATTAGGCCTACATCACCAACTTCTGACCTCCCCCTGACTCAGCATTAGGCTTACATCACCAACTTCTGACCTCCCCCTGACTCAGCATTAGGCCTATATCACCAACTTCTGACCTCCCCCTGACTCAGCATTAGGCCTATATCACCAACTTCTGACCTCCCCCTGACTCAGCATTAGGCCTATATCACCAACTTCTGACCTCCCCCTGACTCAGCATTAGGCCTACATCACCAACTTCTGACCTCCCCCTGACTCAGCATTAGGCCTATATCACCAACTTCTGACCTCCCCCTGACTCAGCATTAGGCCTACATCACCAACTTCTGATCTCCCCCTGACTCAGCATTAGGCCTATATCACCAACTTCTGACCTCCCCCTGACTCAGCATTAGGCCTACATCACCAACTTCTGACCTCCCCCTGACTCAGCATTAGGCCTACATCACCAACTTCTGACCTCCCCCTGACTCAGCATTAGGCCTATATCACCAACTTCTGACCTCCCCCTGACTCAGCATTAGGCCTATATCACCAACTTCTGACCTCCCCCTGACTCAGCATTAGGCTTACATCACCAACTTCTGACCTCCCCCTGGTGGTGAGTTGGTGGTGAGTTGGTGGTGTGGTGAGTTGGTGGTGTGTTGGTGGTGAGTTGGTGGTGAGTTGGTGGTGAGTTGGTGGTGAGTTGGTGGTGTGGTGAGTTGGTGGTGTGTTGGTTGTGAGTTAGTGGTGAGTTGGTGGTGTGTTGGTGGTGTGTTGGTGGTGTGTTGGTGGTGAGTTGGTGGTGAGTTGGTGGTGTGTTGGTGGTGTGTTGGTGGTGAGTTGGTGGTGAGTTGGTGGTGAGTTGGTGGTGAGTTGGTGGTGAGTTGGTGGTGTGGTGAGTTGGTGGTGTGTTGGTGGTGAGTTGTTGGTGTGTTGGTGGTGAGTTGGTGGTGAGTTGGTGGTGTGTTGGTGGTGAGTTGGTGGTGTGTTGGTGGTGAGTTGGTGGTGAGTTGGTGGTGTGTTGGTGGTGAGTTGGTGGTGTGTTGGTGGTGAGTTGGTGGTGAGTTGGTGGTGTGTTGGTGGTGTGTTGGTGGTGGTGGTGAGTTGGTGGTGAGTTGGTGGTGTGTTGGTGGTGTGTTGGTGGTGGTGGTGTGTTGGTGGTGTGTTGGTGGTAAGTTGGTGGTGAGTTGGTGGTGTGTTGGTGGTGAGTTGGTGGTGAGTTGGTGGTGAGTTGGTGGTGTGTTGGTGGTGAGTTGGTGGTGAGTTGGTGGTGTGTTGGTGGTGTGTTGGTGGTGAGTTGTTGGTGTGTTGGTGGTGAGTTGGTGGTGAGTTGGTGGTGTGTTGGTGGTGAGTTGGTGGTGGTGGTGAGTTGGTGGTGAGTTGGTGGTGTGTTGGTGGTGTGTTGGTGGTGAGTTGGTGGTAGTGGTGGGGGTGGTGGTGTGTTGGTGGTGTGTTGGTGGTGTGTTGGTGGTGTGTTGGTGGTGAGTTGGTGGTGTGTTGGTGGTGTGTTGGTGGTGAGTTGGTGGTGTGTTGGTGGTGTGTTGGTGGTGTGTTGGTGGTGAGTTGGTGGTGAGTTGGTGGTGAGTTGGTGGTGAGTTGGTGGTGAGTTGGTGGTGTGTTGGTGGTGTGTTGGTGGTGGTGGTGTGTTGGTGGTGAGTTGGTGGTGAGTTGGTGGTGTGTTGGTGGTGAGTTGGTGGTGAGTTGGTGGTGAGTTGGTGGTGTGTTGGTGGTGAGTTGGTGGTGAGTTGGTGGTGTGTTGGTGGTGTGTTGGTGGTGAGTTGTTGGTGTGTTGGTGGTGAGTTGGTGGTGAGTTGGTGGTGTGTTGGTGGTGAGTTGGTGGTGTGTTAGTGGTGAGTTGGTGGTGAGTTGGTGGTGTGTTGGTGGTGAGTTGGTGGTGTGTTGGTGGTGAGGTGGTGGTGAGTTGGTGGTGAGTTGGTGGTGTGGTGAGTTGGTGGTGTGTTGGTTGTGAGTTAGTGGTGAGTTGGTGGTGTGTTGGTGGTGTGTTGGTGGTGTGTTGGTGGTGAGTTGGTGGTGAGTTGGTGGTGAGTTGTTGGTGAGTTGGTGGTGAGTTGGTGGTGTGTTGGTGGTGTGTTGGTGGTGAGTTGGTGGTGAGTTGGTGGTGAGTTGGTGGTGAGTTGGTGTTGGTGGTGAGTTGGTGGTGAGTTGGTGGTGAGTTGGTGGTGAGTTGGTGGTGTGTTGGTGGTGAGTTGGTGGTGAGTTGGTGGTGTGTTGGTGGTGTGTTGGTGGTGAGTTGGTGGTGAGTTGGTGGTGAGTTGGTGGTGAGTTGGTGGTGAGTTGGTGGTGTGGTGAGTTGGTGGTGTGTTGGTGGTGAGTTGTTTGTGTGTTGGTGGTGAGTTGGTGGTGAGTTGGTGGTGTGTTGATGGTGAGTTGGTGGTGTGTTGGTGGTGAGTTGGTGGTGAGTTGGTGGTGTGTTGGTGGTGAGTTGGTGGTGTGTTGGTGGTGAGTTGGTGGTGAGTTGGTGGTGAGTTGTTGGTGAGTTGGTGGTGAGTTGGTGGTGTGGTGAGTTGGTGGTGTGTTGGTGGTGAGTTGTTTGTGTGTTGGTGGTGAGTTGGTGGTGAGTTGGTGGTGTGTTGATGGTGAGTTGGTGGTGTGTTGGTGGTGTGTTGGTGGTGGTGGTGAGTTGGTGGTGAGTTGGTGGTGTGTTGGTGGTGTGTTGGTGGTGAGTTGGTGGTAGTGGTGGGGGTGGTGGTGTGTTGGTGGTGTGTTGGTGGTGTGTTGGTGGTGTGTTGGTGGTGAGTTGGTGGTGTGTTGGTGGTGTGTTGGTGGTGTGTTGGTGGTGAGTTGGTGGTGAGTTGGTGGTGAGTTGGTGGTGTGTTGGTGGTGTGTTGGTGGTGTGTTGGTGGTGAGTTGGTGGTGTGTTGGTGGTGTGTTGGTGGTGAGTTGGTGGTGAGTTGGTGGTGAGTTGGTGGTGTGTTGGTGGTGTGTTGGTGGTGAGTTGGTGGTAGTGGTGGGGGTGGTGGTGTGTTGGTGGTGTGTTGGTGGTGTGTTGGTGGTGAGTTGGTGGTGAGTTGGTGGTGTGTTGGTGGTGAGTTGGTGGTGAGTTGGTGGTGAGTTGGTGGTGTGTTGGTGGTGTGTTGGTGGTGAGTTGGTGGTAGTGGTGGGGGTGGTGGTGTGTTGGTGGTGTGTTGGTGGTGTGTTGGTGGTGTGTTGGTGGTGAGTTGGTGGTGTGTTGGTGGTGAGTTGGTGGTGAGTTGGTGGTGAGTTAGTGGTGAGTCTCTGAGTCGTGCTGCAGCACTGACAATGAACATGAGCTGCATGGGAAGGGCACGTGGCAGCAGGAGGTGAATGACTCGTACATGCATAGAGGAAAGAATACTAAGAGGGTGCACTGGCCTATTTTGTGTCCCCCAAAAGCCCATGGCCCCCTGGTGCAGCATACAGCCCACATCGTACACGCACCCCATTTACTTCAACAGAAATAAAACAAAATTTCAGGTACTGGAAATGTATAACTTTACTACTTGTTCTTTTCTTAAATATCATGTCAAACTTTGAGGAAATTTGATCAAAATAGTAGCTCAATGGGTTATTAGTTAACATTATTTAGCTGTACACTGTGGATTGTACACTCCATCTACCGGGGGTGCTACATGCCAGACCGGAAAGCTGAAGTAATCCCGTGGGAAATATGTTTTTCTCTCCACTTTTACTTAAAATATTCAAAGTTTACGGAATACCAGAGTTAGCACATGTTGGAGCTACACTACCAGCAATACTATTATCCTTTTGGGCATTTTGAGGTATTTTGATTGTTAAGGATGGTGCTAACCTATGGGAAACACCTATGTAGGCCCTCTTAGTCTGATTTGCTGTTTGGTTCTGTCATGTAGGTGAATGACCTGTGCGCGGCGGCACATGGCGGCGTGAGTCGTGTTGTTGATGTTTCTGAGGCTAACACGAGCATTCACATAAATCAGGGGCAGCCAGGAATGTAGGAGGAAGAGTAGAAAGTAAATAGAGAAGTCTGGCCGAATAGAAAAGTAAATAGAGCAGTCTGGCCGAATAGAAAAGTAAATAGAGCAGTCTGGCCGAATAGAAAAGTAAATAGAGCAGTCTGGCCGAATAGAAAAGTAAATAGAGCAGTCTGGCCGAATAGAAAAGTAAATAGAGCAGTCTGGCCGAATAGAAAAGTAAATAGAGCAGTCTGGCCGAATAGAAAAGTAAATAGAGCAGTCTGGCCGAATAGAAAAGTAAATAGAGCAGTCAGGCCGAATAGAAAAGTAAATAGAGCAGTCTGGCCGAATAGAAAAGTAAATAGAGCAGTCTGGCCGAATAGAAAAGTAAATAGAGCAGTCTGGCCGAATAGAAAAGTAAATAGAGCAGTCTGGCCGAATAGAAAAGTAAATAGAGCAGTCTGGCCGAATAGAAAAGTAAATAGAGCAGTCTGGCCGAATAGAAAAGTAAATAGAGCAGTCTGGCCGAATAGAAAAGTAAATAGAGCAGTCTGGCCGAATAGAAAAGTAAATAGAGAAGTCTGGCCGAATAGAAAAGTAAATAAAGAAGTCTGGCCGAATAGAAAAGTAAATAGAGCAGTCTGGCCGAATAGAAAAGTAAATAGAGAAGAAACAACACGAGGCAGGGTGCCTGTAGAGTGCTGCTGCAGTGGAACCAGCCTGACCCTGCCGAGGGAACCAGCCTGACCCTGCTGAGGGAACCAGCCTCACCCTGCTGAGGGAACCAGCCTGACCCTGCCGAGGGAACCAGCCTGACCCTGCTGAGGGAACCAGCCTCACCCTGCTGAGGGAACCAGCCTCACCCTGCTGAGGGAACCTGCCTGACCCTGCTGAGGGAACCAGCCTGACCCTGCTGAGGGAACCAGCCTGACCCTGCTGAGGGAACCAGCCTGACCCTGCTGAGGGAACCAGCCTGACCCTGCCGAGGGAACCAGCCTGACCCTGCTGAGGGAACCAGCCTCACCCTGCTGAGGGAACCAGCCTGACCCTGCCGAGGGAACCTGCCTGACCCTGCTGAGGGAACCAGCCTGAGCCTGCTGAGGGAACCAGCCTGACCCTGCTGAGGGAACCAGCCTCACCCTGCTGAGGGAACCAGCCTCACCCTGCTGAGGGAACCAGCCTCACCCTGCTGAGGGAACCAGCCTCACCCTGCTGAGGGAACCGAGTAGCTCACCCTAGTTTTTGACACAATGTAGTACTAATCGTGAGTATGAAGAACATGCTAGAATAGGGTAGTCCACTAAACTGCTGGATCGCACATTTTAGCTGCTGATCATGTCAGAAATCCCTTCAACATATGATTGCTGGATGAATGGCACATGCAAAAATACTGGCAGATTACTATGCTTTTTTAAAATGATGTGGGCATTTCACTAAATAGCTGATGTCAATATGGGTAACTATTTCGTACTAAAGTATTGACCCTACACGGTCATTGACTTCCAGGACCTCATGCACCCCTTATATCTTTTAAGGGACCTTGCAGACCTCAGCACGGCTCTGACATCTTACAGGTTACCACCCGGCTTGGCTATCGGTGTTGGCCGGATTCCTAAGTTCTGTATGTTTCACCTTTAGGTGGACTGTCCTTATGTTGACTGGAGGCCAGTGCTGTGGGTATAAGTCTACAGCCCCTGTAGTAGTCTGTATGTACATTGCTGGTTGGAGGCCAGTGCTGTGGGTAGAAATCTAAAGGTCCTGTATTAGCCCTGTAGGTTGACTGTCGCTATATGTACATTGTTTTGTACATTACAGGTAGCAACGTCCTGTGGGTATCAGCCTACAATTCCTGCTGGGTCTGGCCATCCTGCGCTGGTCTGCTGACATAGTTATATATGTGTAGCTGTAGGTTGACTGTCTCTCTGTTAATGTTACAGTCATGCTATAGTCATGTATGTTGTACCTCACAGGTAGACTGGCGGCCGGTGCTGTGGGGTATCCGCCTACAGTTCCTGTATTAGTCTGTATGTATATATACATGTTACATGTTGTACCTTACAGGTAGACTGGCGGCCGGTGCTGTGGGGTATCCGCCCACAGTTCCTGTATTAGTCTGTATGTATATCTACATGTTACATGTTGTACCTTACCGGTAGACTGGCGGCCGGTGCTGTGGGGTATCAGCCTACAGTTCCTGTATTAGTCTGTATGTATATCTACATGTTACATGTTGTACCTTACAGGTAGACTGGCGGCCGGTGCTGTGGGGTATCAGCCTACAGTTCCTGCTGGGGCTGGCCATCCTGCGCTGGTCTGCGGGGTTCCACTTCTTCAAGTTCATGGGGGACCAGGTGAAGGTGTTCCTGGAGTACACGGACGAGGGCTCCAAGTTCGTGTTTGGGGAGGAAGGTTACCTCATGCACCGCATGGCCTTCAAGGTACGTCAGAGTTACTCAATGTTATATGATATTATATAAGGTTTACTACACCATGTAGAACTGGTAGTGTAGTGCCATATATAGCTAGTATTGCATGATGAGGTCACGTATGGGTCGTACCAGCCCGAGGTGCATCTGTCTTTATAATGCAGATGCACCGAGGGCTGGTGCATCCCATGCGTGACGTTATCATGCAATACAAGCTTTATTACACGACCAGAAGACAATTTTTCAGCCCCGCTACCTTTTAGTTGTTGTTTACATCGCCAATTTAGTTATGGCTCTAGACCCCTAAATTCGATATGGCGACATGGGCATTTCTTAAAATCGACATGCGACATGAGGCCTAGTGACATGCGACATGAGGCTTAGTGACAGGGGACATGGACATTTCTTAAATTGACATGGAACATGAGCATTTTAAGTGACATAGACATGGGACATGGTCATTTCTTAAATCCGACATGCGACATGGGGACCCCCCCATCAAGGGCCCCTTAGTTGTTTATATCGTTAATTTGCATCGTTCACATCGTCGTCTGCATTGTTTACATCGCCGCCGGAAGTCACAGTTTTGAGAGCCTAGATATTGGGCTGTTGAATTAGTATAGGGCTGATAAGAACTTTTGAAAAACGATTTTTTGCATCTTCTGGACTCTTTTGTTGCAAGAGTGATTTCAATGCTCATTAGTGAAATTTCCCTGTTGCAGATTTTCCCCATCGTGATTTACTTCTCGTCAGTGATGACCATTTTCTACTTTCCCTGTTGCAGATTTTCCCGATCGTGATCTACTTCTCGGCGGTGATCTCCATCTTCTACTACTGGGGCCTGATGCAGTTCATCGTGTGCCGCATCGCGTCCCTCATGAGGTTCACCATGGGAACCACCGCTATTGAGTCCCTCAATGCCGCCACCAACATCTTTATTGGAATGGTAAGTTTGGTGAACAGCAGAAAAAGCAGTAGATCTAGTAGTTCAAATGTAAATGATTGGAAATGCAAAAGTGGGCAATTTTCCTGTATTATATGAAAATGGACGCTATAAAAGTCAATGCGATTTCAATATTACAAAAAATCGGTAGAGGTTATCAGTATTATCCCAATGCCATTTTCGGAATGGTAAGCAATGAATATAGATATCTGAATCTCAATCCTGGAGTCACAAAGAAGTGCTCACCCTATTTTGGAATGATACATGATGCAGTCTGTGGCATTTGAGAAATACAATTGGATGACATGATGGTAAATGTGGTTGGGGTTAAGATATGGAGCAATTATAATCCTATCTGAACCTATCTGCTCCTATGTAACTGTTTTCAGTGTTTTCAGTTTGGAAAGAGTCTGGCCAAAGAAATTGTGTATGGGTGTGTAGAGGGTGGGTACATGTGTAAGGGGAGAGACCTCACAGCACACACAGGGATTAACTGGTGATGTGCCAGCAACAAGCTACGTGCCCAGCTGCAGAGAGTGCTCCCACATGTCATATCGGGCCATCGTCAATTAGCATTGCACTAATATCTGAGATTTGTTATGCACGAAAGTAAGTAACACTACAATCTGCGATTAGGTGTGTAGTTTGGGTTTATTGTACAATTAGTATGCAATTTTGTGCATCACCACCGCTCGTCACCACCTGCCGTCACCACCGGCCTGTGACTGTTTCCTGTAGTGGTTGGTGTCTCTGCCATAGGCTACATTAGCCTGGGTTAAATCCTAGTGAGTCATGGTAGCTAACTAGTGAGTCATGGTTTATAAACTCAAGAAGCACCTAAATCTTACTTGATGTACCTTCAAACAAAAGCACACATATAAAATACCCTTGAAGTGAAATTGGCTGAAAGTGTAAAGGACTAAGACTGGTACAGAGATCGTAAAGTGGTAAAGGACTAAGACTGGTACAGAGATCGTAAAGCGTTAAGTAAGACTGTATGTGGTGGGAGATTGGAACCAATGTTCTGAAGTCTCACGAGACACAGGGAGATTAAACTAGAGCTGTGGTCGGTGTGGACCGGGGAGTGACGGGCAGAGTTTGTTTACACACAAACAGGGCACAGAACGGGAAGCAGGATTCTCAGTGGGTGAGAGCTAGATCCTTTGATATAGTAGGTTCATTACACTCATCACAAAAAGTATCTCTGGCATCCTGGGACTAGATAGTCCAATAAAGATAAAAGATAAAAGTTTGTTTTAAAGCAGTCTTATTTTTTAAATGCTGTCTACAAAAATCCGAAATCCTAACCTTTGTATCCCCCAAAAAGACAATTTAGGAATTATGGAACCTTGATTGGTGAATGTAGGAGTATTGGTGGTGTCACCTGGAGGTGGTTATGATGGTGCATTGGGGTCTGAGGGAGACAGAGGCCACACTGTAATCCCACCTCTGTACGGTGTGTACTGTGCACCAACAGACTCCAACAGAAGCCATGTGTGTACTGTGCACCAACAGACTCCAACAGAAGCCATGTGTGTACTGTGCACCAACAGACTCCAACAGAAGCCATGTGTGTACTGTGCGCCAACAGACTACAACAGAAGCCATGTGTGTACTGTGCGCCAACAGACTCCAACAGAAGCCATGTGTGTACTGTACACCAACAGACTCCAACAGAAGCCATGTGTGTACTGTGCGCCAACAGACTCCAACAGAAGCCATGTGTGTACTGTGCACCAACAGAAGCCATGTGTGTACTGTGCACCAACAGAAGCCATGTGTGTACTGTACACCAACAGAAGCCATGTCTGTACTGTACACCAACAGACTCCAACAGAAGCCATGTGTGTACTGTGCACCAACAGAAGCCATGTGTGTACTGTGCACCAACAGAAGCCATGTCTGTACTGTGCACCAACAGACTCCAACAGAAGCCATGTGTGTACTGTGCACCAACAGAAGCCATATGTGTACTGTACACCAACAGGACTCCAACAGAAGCCATGTGTGCCCCCTCAGGGATGTCTCGGCTGTTGGTCATGGCTCAGCCAACTTAGAGAGGGTCAGCCATTGGCCATACTGAATCCATTCTCAAAACACAGAAAAAGATTTTTGGACTTGGACAATGATAAATCCTCCTTCGGCAGCCTACTTTCATATTTGTACTAGATATCACTTATATTACATCAACCCTGGTTATTTACCTTGTTGTTGTACCAATGTTTATACAAAGCTGCATCATGACAGTATCAGAGTACTTCCCTGTCTGGGGTGTCCATGTGTATACAGTGCATATAGAGCTGACTACATACAGTGTGTGTCCAATTACTGACAGTGCCTCCCGAGGACTCCTCCCAGGGGCAGAACCTCATCTACGGGATGAATTAGGCAACACCAGGAAAACATTAAATTCATCAGTCCCCTTCAAACAAATTTACAAATAACTAAAGAACAATTAAATAAAACGATTTATGTTTCATTGCATGTTATGGCTGACTGGTAATTATAGCAAAGGATGCTAAGTTGACATTATGTCCAGTTGTATGGCAAAGGGAACTGGTGTGACAGTTGTGTGTCAGAGGGTGTGACAGTTGTATGGCAGAGGGTGTGACAGTTGTGTGGCAGAGGGTGTGACAGTTGTGTGGCAGAGGGTGTGACAGTTGTGTGGCAGAGGGTGTGACAGTTGTATGGCAGAGGGTGTGACAGTTGTGTGGCAGAGGGTGTGACAGTTGTATGGCAGAGGGTACTGGTGTGACAGTTGTGTGTCAGAGGGTGTGACAGTTGTGTGTCAGAGGGTGTGACAGTTGTGTGTCAGAGGGTGTGACAGTTGTGTGTCAGAGGGTGTGACAGTTGTGTGGCAGAGGGTGTGACAGTTGTATGGCAGAGGGTGTGACAGTTGTATGGCAGAGGGTACTGGTGTGACAGTTGTGTGTCAGAGGGTGTGACAGTTGTATGGCAGAGGGTGTGACAGTTGTATGGCAGAGGGTACTGGTGTGACAGTTGTGTGTCAGAGGGTGTGACAGTTGTGTGTCAGAGGGTGTGACAGTTGTGTGTCAGAGGGTGTGACAGTTGTATGGCAGAGGGTGTGACAGTTGTATGGCAGAGGGTGTGACAGTTGTGTGTCAGAGGGTGTGACAGTTGTATGGCAGAGGGTGTGACAGTTGTATGGCAGAGGGTACTGGTGTGACAGTTGTATGGCAGAAGGTGTGACAGTTGTATAGCAGAGGGTGTGACAGTTGTATGGCAGAGGGTACTGGTGTGACAGTTGTGTGGCAGAGGGTGTGACAGTTGTGTGGCAGAGGGAACTGGTGTGACAGTTGTATGGCAGAGGGTGTGACAGTTGTATGGCAGAGGGTGTGACAGTTGTATAGCAGAGGGTGTGACAGTTGTGTGGCAGAGGGTGTGACAGTTGTGTGGCAGAGGGAACTGGTGTGACAGTCGTATGGCAGAGGGTGTGACAGTTGTGTGGCAGAGGGTGTGACAGTTGTGTGGCAGAGGGTGTGACAGTTGTGTGGCAGAGGGTACTGGTGTGACAGTTGTATGGCAGAGGGTGTGACAGTTGTATGGCAGAGGGTGTGACAGTTGTATAGCAGAGGGTGTGACAGTTGTATAGCAGAGGGTGTGACAGTTGTATAGCAGAGGGTACTGGTGTGACAGTTGTGTGGCAGAGGGTGTGACAGTTGTGTGGCAGAGGGTACTGGTGTGACAGTTGTATGGCAGAGGGTGTGACAGTTGTATGGCAGAGGGTACTGGTGTGACAGTTGTGTGGCAGAGGGTGTGACAGTTGTATGGCAGAGGGTGTGACAGTTGTGTGGCAGAGGGTGTGACAGTTGTGTGGCAGAGGGTGTGACAGTTGTGTGGCAGAGGGTGTGACAGTTGTGTGGCAGAGGGTGTGACAGTTGTATGGCAGAGGGTGTGACAGTTGTGTGTCAGAGGGTACTGGTGTGACAGTTGTATGGCAGAAGGTGTGACAGTTGTATAGCAGAGGGTGTGACAGTTGTGTGGCAGAGGGTGTGACAGTTGTGTGGCAGAGGGTGTGACAGTTGTATGGCAGAGGGTGTGACAGTTGTGTGGCAGAGGGTACTGGTGTGACAGTTGTGTGTCAGAGGGTGTGACAGTTGTATGGCAGAGGGTGTGACAGTTGTGTGGCAGAGGGTACTGGTGTGACAGTTGTATGGCAGAGGGTGTGACAGTTGTGTGACAGTTGTGTGGCAGAGGGTGTGACAGTTGTGTGGCAGAGGGTACTGGTGTGACAGTTGTATGGCAGAAGGTGTGACAGTTGTATAGCAGAGGGTGTGACAGTTGTGTGGCAGAGGGTGTGACAGTTGTGTGGCAGAGGGTGTGACAGTTGTATGTCAGAGGGTGTGACAGTTGTATGGCAGAGGGAACTGGTGTGACAGTTGTGTGGCAGAGGGTGTGACAGTTGTGTGGCAGAGGGTGTGACAGTTGTATGTCAGAGGGTGTGACAGTTGTATGGCAGAGGGAACTGGTGTGACAGTTGTGTGGCAGAGGGTGTGACAGTTGTGTGGCAGAGGGTGTGACAGTTGTGTGGCAGAGGGTGTGACAGTTGTGTGGCAGAGGGTGTGACAGTTGTATGGCAGAGGGTGTGAAAGTTGTATGGCAGAGGGTGTGACAGTTGTGTGGCAGAGGGTGTGACAGTTGTATGGCAGAGGGTACTGGTGTGACAGTTGTGTGTCAGAGGGTGTGACAGTTGTGTGGCAGAGGGTGTGACAGTTGTGTGGCAGAGGGAACTGGTGTGACAGTTGTGTGGCAGAGGGTACTGGTGTGACAGTTGTGTGTCAGAGGGTGTGACAGTTGTGTGGCAGAGGGTGTGACAGTTGTGTGTCAGAGGGTGTGACAGTTGTGTGGCAGAGGGTGTGACAGTTGTGTGGCAGAAGGAACTGGTGTGACAGTTGTGTGGCAGAGGGTACTGGTGTGACAGTTGTATGGCAGAGGGTGTGACAGTTGTGTGGCAGAGGGTGTGACAGTTGTATGGCAGAGGGTGTGACAGTTGTATGGCAGAGGGTGTGACAGTTGTGTGGCAGAGGGTGTGACAGTTGTGTGTCAGAGGCTGTGACAGTTGTGTGGCAGAGGGTGTGACAGTTGTGTGGCAGAGGGTGTGACAGTTGTGTGGCAGAGGGTGTGACAGTTGTGTGGCAGAGGGTGTGACAGTTGTATGGCAGAGGGTGTGACAGTTGTATGGCAGAGGGTACTGGTGTGACAGTTGTGTGTCAGAGGCTGTGACAGTTGTATGGCAGAGGGTGTGACAGTTGTGTGGCAGAAGGAACTGGTGTGACAGTTGTGTGGCAGAGGGTGTGACAGTTGTGTGGCAGAGGGTGTGACAGTTGTGTGTCAGAGGGTGTGACAGTTGTATGGCAGAGGGTGTGACAGTTGTATGGCAGAGGGTGTGACAGTTGTATGGCAGAGGGTACTGGTGTGATAGGGGAGATATTGGACATTATATAATGCATTATAAATATACTCCATAACATGCAGTCAGTTAAGTGTTTACTGCTATAAGAAGCTTTTTCTAGTCTTTACACTTTACCATCAGGGATGAGTGCTGGATTTCCCATTGACTCGATGTTTGTTTTCTGATACCCTGATGCCTTTGTTTTAGCAGCTGCATGGCCTATTTTTAAACTAGATGTTAATTCCCATTTTGGAAATTAGATAAACTGCCTGCAAGGAATACTAGTTACCACACGGCATTTCGCCCACATAATGAAGCACTGAGGGGCCTGCGGTGCTGCTTCCATGTCCACTCTTACTGACTTGGTGCTGAACGACAACTCAACATGAATCCATAATACCGTCCTTAATGTTTCTAAATACAATGGTTAGAGCGGATTGCTGTTAACATCTACCAGACTTCTTAAACCTCTAAACATGCTGCTAGGGCAGTAACTCACCGGTGCTGCATTCAAGCATCATGTGTTTACATCTACCCGACATCTTAAACTGGACCGTGTTTAAATCTAAAGTCAAGTTTGGAGAACTTGGTGAAACCGTCCATGAGACATGTGGCTGCTCCCACTGTAGGGGTCCATATATGTGTCAGTGGTGTGAGGTGATGGTATCTGATGTCAATGAGATGACACGTGTATTTGTGTCAGTGGTGTGAGGTGATGGTTTCTGATGTCAATGAGATGACACTTGTATTTGTGTCAGTGGTGTGAGGTGATGGTATCTGATGTCAATGAGATGACACTTGTATATGTGTAAGTGGTGTGAGGTGATGGTATCTGATGTCAATGAGATGACACTTATATTTGTGTAAGTGGTGTGACGTGATGGTATCTGATGTCAATGAGATGACACTTGTATTTGTGTCAGTGGTGTGAGGTGATGGTTTCTGATGTCAATGAGATGACACTTGTATTTGTGTAAGTGGTGTGACGTGATGGTGTCTGATGTCAATGAGATGACACTTGTATTTGTGTCAGTGGTGTGAGGTGATGGTATCTGATGTCAATGAGATGACACTTGTATTTGTGTAAGTGGTGTGAGGTGATGGTATCTGATGTCAATGAGATGACACTTGTGTTTGTGTCAGTGGTGTGACGTGATGGTATCTGATGTCAATGAGATGACACTTGTGTTGAGGTCTTGCTAAATCTTCCTGCCTTGACAGCTTTGACACATAGACTGCTCCCATGTTCCAGGCAGAGTCGTGTGTGATTTTACGTCCGTTTCTGCCCAAGTTGACCAAGTCAGAGCTGCATGCGGTCATGTCGGGCGGGTTTGCCACTGTGGCCGGGTCCTACATCGCGCTACTGGTCGAGGTCGGGGTGAGTGCAACTTGTTACAATACACAGAGAAAAGAATTAGAATCAAGGTCAACCCCAAATGGGAGTCTGGACTCAATCACACAGGTAACTCTCTCCACGACTCTAAAGTGACTCCCAATTGTGGAGGAGTCTTAGAATAGGAGTCATTACAGAGTTCTAATGGAGTCCTGCTAATATTAGGGAGTCACTTTAGAGTCCTGGGGAGAGTTACCTCCTTAATCAAGTCGGGAGTCACAGTGCTTCTACTTCTTTTCTCTGTGTATAGATATCATAGATACTGGCATTCATTTCATGTGGAGCTACGACAGCACAATCTTTTGTATAGGAAGGGCCTAAATACGATTTGATAGAACAATGAATAAATCACATGAAATACACACAGAGGTCCACTCTAGTCAGCTAAGCTAAGGCAATCATGCCATCATTTACTGACTGTCTGCCATCATGTTAACCCTTTACTGACTGTCTGCCATCATGTTAACCCTTTACTGACTGTCTGCCATCATGTTAACCCTTTACTGACTGTCTGCCATCATGTTAACCCTTTACTGTCTGCCATCATGTTAACCCTTACCTCACTGTCTGCCATCATGTTAACCCTTTACCTACTGTCTGCCATCATGTTAACCCTTACCTCACTGTCTGCCATCATGTTAACCCTTACCTCACTGTCTGCCATCATGTTAACCCTTTACTGACTGTCTGCCATCATGTTAACCCTTTACTGTCTGCCATCATGTTAACCCTTACCTCACTGTCTGCCATCATGTTAACCCTTTACTGACTGTCTGCCATCATGTTAACCCTTTACTGTCTGCCATCATGTTAACCCTTACCTCACTGTCTGCCATCATGTTAACCCTTTACTGACTGTCTGCCATCATGTTAACCCTTTACCTACTGTCTGCCATCATGTTAACCCTTTACCTGCTGTCTGCCATCATGTTAACCCTTTACTGCCTGTCTGCCATCATGTTAACCCTTTACTGACTGCCATCATGTTAACCCTTACCTCACTGTCTGCCATCATGTTAACCCTTTACCTACTGTCTGCCATCATGTTAACCCTTACCTCACTGTCTGCCATCATGTTAACCCTTTACTGCCTGTCTGCCATCATGTTAACCCTTTACTGTCTGCCATCATGTTAACCCTTTACTGACTGTCTGCCATCATGTTAACCCTTTACCTACTGTCTGCAATCATGTTAACCCTTACCTCACTGTCTGCCATCATGTTAACCCTTTACTGTCTGCCATCATGTTAACCCTTTACTGTCTGCCATCATGTTAACCCTTTACTGACTGTCTGCCATCATGTTAACCCTTTACCTACTGTCTGCCATCATGTTAACCCTTTACCTGCTGTCTGCCATCATGTTAACCCTTTACTGTCTGCCATCATGTTAACCCTTTACTGTCTGCCATCATGTTAACCCTTTACTGACTGTCTGCCATCATGTTAACCCTTTACTGTCTGCCATCATGTTAACCCTTTACCTGCTGTCTGCAATCATGTTAACCCTTACCTCACTGTCTGCCATCATGTTAACCCTTTACCTACTGTCTGCCATCATGTTAACCCTTTACCTACTGTCTGCCATCATGTTAACCCTTTACCTGCTGTCTGCCATCATGTTAACCCTTTACTGACTGTCTGCCATCATGTTAACCCTTTACCTACTGTCTGCCATCATGTTAACCCTTACCTCACTGTCTGCCATCATGTTAACCCTTTACTGACTGTCTGCCATCATGTTAACCCTTTACTGTCTGCCATCATGTTAACCCTTTTCCTGCTGTCTGCCATCATGTTAACCCTTTACTGCCTGCCATCATGTTAACCCTTTACCTGCTGTCTGCCATCATGTTAACCCTTTACTGACTGTCTGCCATCATGTTAACCCTTGACTGTCTGCCATCATGTTAACCCTTTACCTACTGTCTGCCATCATGTTAACCCTTACCTACTGTCTGCCATCATGTTAACCCTTTACTGACTGTCTGCCATCATGTTAACCCTTTACTGACTGTCTGCCATCATGTTAACCCTTTACTGACTGTCTGCCATCATGTTAACCCTTTACGTACTGTCTGCCATCATGTTAACCCTTTACCTACTGTCTGCCATCATGTTAACCCTTACCTCACTGTCTGCCATCATGTTAACCCTTTACTGACTCTCTGCCATCATGTTAACCCTTTACGTACTGTCTGCCATCATGTTAACCCTTTACTGTCTGCCATCATGTTAACCCTTTACGTACTGTCTGCCATCATGTTAACCCTTTACTGACTGTCTGCTATCATGTTAACCCTTTACTGACTGTCTGCCATCATGTTAACCCTTTACGTACTGTTTGCCATCATGTTAACCCTTTACGTACTGTCTGCCATCATGTTAACCCTTTACTGACTGTCTGCCATCATGTTAACCCTTTACCCACTGTCTGCCATCATGTTAACCCTTTACTGACTGTCTGCCATCATGTTAACCCTTTACTGACTGTCTGCCATCATGTTAACCCTTTACGTACTGTTTGCCATCATGTTAACCCTTTACGTACTGTCTCCAGGCACCAGCAGAACACCTCCTGTCTGCTGCCATCATGTCGGCGCCGGCCGCGCTGGCCATGGGCAAACTTTCCTACCCCGAGACAGAGGTGTCCCAGACACGGACGTCAGCCGACGTCAAGATGGACAAAACGTAACTACTCCTCATAGACTAGGGTATTGTAAAGGTCTATATGATGTCAAACTTGGTATCTGATACCCAACTTGGTAGAGGAATGGCTCAGGTATTCTTAGTCTTGAGAAAATAACATTTATATAATCAAAGTCCATAGAGGCTCATGAAAAGGCCAACCGAAAAATTCTTATACAAAAATCTTCAAATGAATGCAGAACCATTATCCAAATGGTTACAAACAACTCCAAAGAAGTTAGCAGAGCCTTCCTTCTTAAATTTTTTATTTCACTAATTTCCTATGATCAGAACAGTCAGTCTCTTTTTTTAATAAAGTTTTCATATAGGCTTGTTGAGTCTCAATATATTAGCTGTACGTAAGTGATGACTGATGCTTTGCAGCCCTGCTCGTAACGTGGTGGAGGCAGCGTCTAATGGCGCTATAGCTGCCATCACGGTCGTGGCCTCGGTCGCGGCTAACCTCATTGCCATCATCGGTCTCATCGCCTTCTTCAATGCCACCCTGTCCTACGTTGGGGCTCGGGTCGGCTTCCCTCAACTCACCTTCCAGGTAACTGGCATCTAACACCACCATACCCTACACCCTTACACCCCTACATCCCTACACCCTAACCATAACCCTAACCCTAACACCTTCCTATCCTGCTCCTCTAACCTTAACCCTGAACCTGGCACTACCTTGTCCTATGTCGGGGCTCAGGTCCCTGTCCTACACTGGGACCCAGGTCCGCTTCCCTCAACTCACTTTCCAGGTAACTCTAATACCCTAACAACTCCCTATACTATCCCACACCCCTAACCCGGACCCTGACCCCACCCTGTCCTCTGTCGGGGCCCGGGTCGGCTTAACCCTGACCCTTACACTACCCTGTCATAGTATTCATATGTGAATTTAAAAATAACAGTTGATCCGCCCTTCAATGTTAGCTCTATCCATTACAGTAGTATTGTCTATACATGTTCTGTCCCTACATTACAGCAGTATTGTCTATACATGTTCTGGCCTACATTACAGTAGTATTGTCTATACATGTTCTGCCCTACATTACAGTTGATCTGTTCATACATGTTCTGGCCCCTGGCGGCCATCATGGGCGTGGACCTGGATGATGCCAGTAACGTCGCGAGTCTCCTCGGCACCAAAGTCTTTGTGGACGAGTTTATCTCCTTCCGGGACCTGGGCATCATGGTGGAGGAGGGACGCATCGGGGTGAGTCAGCAGTCCTAACCCTAACCTACCATGGCCCTAACCTACCCTAACTCATAACCCTTAAACCTTACCTAACCTCACCCAGCCCTTATCTTAACCTTCACTTCTACCCCTCACCTAAACCCTTCAGGGAGCTGGGCATCATGATGGAGGGGTCAGTCGACCAAAGTGTCTTGTTTGAAGGAAGTTTCCAATACTCGTTAAAAGATTCTGGGGAGGTTATAACCAATTGCCCTATTTGTAGACTAAAGAGATGTAGATGCTGCAGCGGGCACGTGGCAGAGCGGTGGAGAAGCAGCTGGCCCTGTGGTGCAGCAGTAGCATTCTCAACTCTAGAGCGGAGGGACCGGGGTTTGCCTCCCCGCGGGGCTGACCGGTTTTCCGCTGCCTGTTACAATGCCATCAAAAGGATATTTCAATATTATCTTTTAATCAGCCCAATATCAGATCTAAAATCAGAGCCAAGGTAGGGAAGTTTTCAGTATCAGGTTCTCGGGACCTCTCTTGGTTTCCATTTATGTAGGCAGCAGAATGTATAATGTATAGATTCCTGATATATGGGACCACATTATTCACTGTGCGTCTGGGTCCTGCTGGTCAGCGCACCAGGTCTGAACCCTTAGAGATTATTATAAAGTGTTGTATGGTGTAAAATAACACATGTTGTATACTCCAGGAGCGGTCCCGGGTGATAGCCACCTATGCGTGTTGTGGGTTCGGCTCTATTGCTGCGGTAGGAGTCTACATCGGTGCTCTTGTGTCCGTGGCACCCGGGCGGCGCGGAGACATCTCAGAGGTGGCGCTAAGAGCCGTCATGAACGGCAACATCGCGGGCTTCCTGACTGCCTGTATAGCTGGTGAGTGGCGGGTTGTGACATGTATCAAATAACAGGAAAATGAGGCTTTGTGACAAGAAACTAAATAGTGTTTTTAATACAGTCTCTTTGTTTATACAGAGGTAGTGACAGGCAATGTCCTAAAGATGCCACACACATGTCATACATGACACAGAGCTCAGGAAGCTGGGCTTTAACTTTAAATTAAAGAAAAAACAGACATCATATAGCACAAGTATTTTTACAAGTGTGCTATATTTCGAGAATAGTAATACAGAAAACCATGATATGAATAGTATATATGAATATAAACTAAACAAGAAAATATTGGCATATAAAACCTCATCATACAAAGAACAAATAAACAATTCAGATAAGTTCCAGTAAATTGATGTGAGATGTCAAGCTAACAACTTGATGTTGTTGATGTATTCTACATAACTCACAGCTGAGCCTCACTGCTGCATCATGACACACAGCTCTGTCATGGCTCTCCTCCACTCACTCATCTAGCAGCATCTAGCAGCAAGCTACACATGTAGTACATTGTACATTCAGCCTGATGCCTTGAGGCTTTACTTGTAACGGGTGTTGGTGAGACACTCACCTGCTTTGTTGGTTCCTTCTGAGCTGTGCAGTGTGTCTACCCTATAGTGTCCTCATGATGCATCAATGCAGCTTCCAGCAGCCTTGGTCTTTCTGCAGCAGCCACGTGTTACTGCGTGTCCCATGCTGCGCTGCATCAACTCGTGCCACCTTCTACACCTGCTACACTACACTATGTTCGCCTCACGCTACACTACACTATGTTTCTACACCAGCTACACTACACAATGTTAGCCTCACGCTACACTACACTATGTTTCTACACCAGCTACACTACACTATGTTTCTACATCAGCTACACTACACTATGTTTCTACACCAGCTACACTACACTATGTTTCTACACCAGCTACACTACACTATGTTTCTACATCAGCTACACTACACTATGTTTCTACACCAGCTACACTTCACTATGTTTCTACACCAGCTACACTACACTATGTTTCTACACCAGCTACACTTCACTATGTTAGCCTCACGCTACACTACACTATGTTTCTACACCAGCTAAACTACACTATGTTAGCCTCACGCTACACTACACTATGTTTCTACACCAGCTACACTACACTATGTTTCTACACCAGCTACACTACACTATGTTTCTACACCAGCTACACTACAATATGTTTCTACACCAGCTACACTACACTATGTTAGCCTCACGCTACACTACACTATGTTTCTACACCAGCTACACTACACTATGTTTCTACACCAGCTAAACTACACTATGTTTCTACACCAGCTACACAAAACTATGTTTCTACACCTGCTACACTACACTATGTTTCTACACCAGCTACACTACACTATGTTTCTACACCTGCTACACAACACTATGTTAGCCTCACGCTACACTACACTATGTTTCTACACCAGCTACACTACACTATGTTTCTACACCTGCTACACTACACTATGTTTCTACACCTGCTACACTACACTATGTTTCTACACCAGCTACACTACACTATGTTTCTACACCAGCTACACTACACTATGTATCTACACCAGCTACACTACACTATGTTTCTACACCAGCTACACTACACTATGTTTCTACACCTGCTACACAACACTATGTTTCTACACCAGCTACACTACACTATGTTTCTACACCAGCTACACTACACTATGTTTCTACACCTGCTACACAACACTATGTTAGCCTCACGCTACACTACACTATGTTTCTACACCAGCTACACTACACTATGTTTCTACACCTGCTACACAACACTATGTTAGCCTCACGCTACACTACACTTTGTTTCTACACCAGCTACACTACACTATGTTTCTACACAAGCTACACTACACTATGTTTCTACACCAGCTACACTACACTATGTTTCTACACCAGCTACACTACACTATGTTTCTACACCAGCTACACTACACTATGTTTCTACACCAGCTACACTACACTATGTTTCTACACCAGCTACACTACACTATGTTAGCCTCACGCTACACTACACTATGTTTCTACACCAGCTACACTACACTATGTTTCTACACCAGCTACACTACACTATGTTTCTACACCAGCTACACTACACTATGTTTCTACACCAGCTACACTACACTATGTTTCTACACCAGCTACACTACACTATGTTTCTACACCAGCTACACTACACTATGTTTCTACACCAGCTACACTACACTATGTTTCTACACCAGCTACACTACACTATGTTTCTACACCAGCTACACTACACTATGTTAGCCTCACGCTACACTACACTATGTTTCTACACCAGCTACACTACACTATGTTTCTACACCAGCTACACTACACTATGTTTCTACACCAGCTACACTACACTATGTTTCTACACCAGCTACACTACACTATGTTTCTACACTAGCTACACTACACAATGTTAGCCTCACGCTACACTACACTATGTTTCTACACCAGCTACATTACATTATGTTTCTACACCAGCTACACTACACTATGTTTCTACACCAGCTACACTACACTATGTTTCTACACCAGCTACACTACACTATGTTTCTACACCAGCTACACTACACTATGTTTCTACACCAGCTACACTACACTATGTTAGCCTCACGCTACACTACACTATGTTTCTACACCAGCTACACTACACTATGTATCTACACCAGCTACACTACACTATGTTTCTACACCAGCTACACTACACTATGTTTCTACACCAGCTACACTACACTATGTTTCTACACCAGCTACACTACACTATGTTTCTACACCAGCTACACTACACTATGTTTCTACACAAGCTACACTACACTATGTATCTACACCAGCTACACTACACTATGTTTCTACACCAGCTACACTACACTATGTATCTACACCAGCTACACTACACTATGTTTCTACACCAGCTACACTACACTATGTTTCTACACCAGCTACACTACACTATGTTTCTACACCAGCTACACTACACTATGTTTCTACACCAGCTACACTACACTATGTTAGCCTCACGCTACATTACACTATGTTTCTACACCAGCTACACAACACTATGTTTCTACACCAGCCTCAAGCTACACTATGTCAGCTTCGCGCCACACTACACTATGTCACACAGATGTCTGTTTTGTCTAAGCCAAATTACTAGAAGATTTTCCCCAAAATATTGTCAAACTGATGGATGATTTATTCCGGCTACACTACACTATGTTTCTACACCAGCACTAGCCTCACGCGACACTACAGTATGTTTCTACACCAGTCTCACGCTACACTACACTATGTTTCTACACTAGCCTCACGCGACACTACACTTTGTCACACAGATGTCTGTTTTGTCTAAGCCAAATTACTAAAAGATTTTCCCCAAAATCTTGTTAAACTGATGGATGTTTTATTTAAGGTTCATTGTGTAGATATATCAGAACCATAACCTTTATCAGCATGGCAATAAAATGAGCCCTGGAAAATCTAAAGCAATGCAGACATCTGACCTCTCTGCAGCGACACTTGCCACACTGAGTCGGTCTCTGCAGACCGGTTTCTGTCTCTAACAGATCATACTACAACACCTCTGGTAACTAGCTAATTACAAGCCCAACACAATAAATTCAACCTCTTACATTATTTTACTTTTGCAGGAATATTATACACTGATGGCCCACCAGGTATTGACGAGGTGTTTTGTTGTTTTTATGGCTTAGTTATAACCCTTCAATATCCAGGAATATTAACTTGCTTCAGTACTTTCTGCTCTTTTGTCCTCTGGATGGCACGTAACTCTGCAGCGCTGCATTGATGCATCATGCAGACCTACATCCATGATGCACCAATGCTGTGCTGCATTGATGCATCATGCAGACCTACATGATGCACCAATGCTGTGCTGCATTGATGCATCATGCAGACCTACATGATGCACCAATGCTGGGGCAGCATTGATGCATCATGAAGACATATACATGACAACCTGAGACACACTACGTTGGCATATAAGCAAACTTCTAATTGCATTGAGTCACTTTTAAGCAGTGTACAGTTCACAAAAAGCCATAAAATGACATGGCTTTAAGTGCCATTTACTGGAACATAAGTGTGACTTTCAGTAGTCCAATGTTTGCTTGAATGCCAACATCCGTGCAGTGATCATGCTTTTATTGAAGGATTAAAAAGACACTTCTATGAATATATTAAACACAGTCATCATATTAAAGATAATTTGTGATAATTAAAAATTCAATACTATTGTCATCCAATTGTTATATGTTTTTTGTTGTGTTAAGCCATGCACAAGTAAAACAGCCTAATTACCCCAAATGAATATTGTCAGTGCATTCCCAAATATATATATATGTCATTATCATCCTCCAATGATGACCTTACGAATTGTTGTAACACCTCTTGAAGAAAGCTCCATGGAAAATATTTTAGATGTATTTAATATAATACTGATATCAACATTTTATCATCAAATGGTTTAGATAAAACCACACTTAAACAAATTATACATATAGATTGTAAAGCCAAGTAGAAAAATAATTGTCACATGTATAAAGACATTCACAAATAGGTACAAAGGCTTAACACTGTTGGAAAAAGCAGGAAAATAAACAATGCAATTCCCATTTCCAAATCCCCTCCTGGGATGATAGTAATACCTTAATACCAAATTGTAGTAATATAAAACATTGTTACATTGTGTAACATTGTCGGTAACAGACTATAGATGTGTGCATTGTTTCCATACATCGGTGTAATGCCTCCATGTGTGTTGTGTTGCAGGGGTCCTGTACACAGAAGACAGTTTGTTTTCCACCAGTTACCATGCCAACAACCCTGGCCTGGCCGCCACTATCATCAATGCCACCACTACTGTTGCCGGTGTGTAACCCGCCACAACCACCATCGCCGGCGTGTAACTCACCAAAACCACCATAGCTGGCGTGTAACTCACCACAACCACCATCGCCGGCGTGTAACTCACCACAACCACCATAGCTGGTGTGTAACTCACCACAACCACAATAGCCGGCGTGTAACTCACCACAACCACCATCGTCGGTGTGTAACTCTCCACAACCACCATCGCCGGCGTGTAACTCTCCACAACCACCACCGCCGGCGTGTAACTCACCACAACCACCATAGCTGGTGTGTAACTCACCACAACCAGCACCGCCGGCGTGTAACTCACCACAACCACCATAGCTGGCGTGTAACTCACCACAACCACCATCGCCGGCGTGTAACTCACCAAAACCACCATAGCTGGCGTGTAACTCACCACAACCACCATCGCCCGCGTGTAACTCACCACAACCACCATAGCTGGTGTGTAACTCTCCACAACCACCATCGCCGGCGTGTAACTCTCCACAACCACCACCGCCGGTGTGTAACTCACCACAACCACCATAGCTGGCGTGTAACTCACCACAACCACCACCGCCGGGGTGTAACTCGTCCCGTCCTGCTGATAGTTACGTAAGGTGTGGACCTTGATGCACGTCCACAGCTCAACACACCGTGGTGCGAGGCTCCCCTGTTATACACGACTTAGGGTGATCCCCATTAAGGGCTATTCAGTAAAACCACACCTCAGCTTTGGTATCAATGCTGACGTGCAAACTATCCATGAAGGGATCCCGTACCCACAGTACTAATATTACTCTTTTTGATAATGTTCTACTGAAAAGGTTCAACACTATTACACATAGATCTATAGTACCATTACTACTCCTCTAATACAGACCAGGCTCAGCAGCATAACAGTAGAGAACTCTGTAGTTACTGTAGACAATGCTAGATTGACATGTATATAGATCTATCTGAGTACCTCCATGACTGGGACTCTGAATTAGCACATATAGAAGTATTACAAAACAAACACGACATGAAGCTGTATTAAATGGTAGTGCTTCGGTAAAAAGTATTTCACATTTAGAAAATATCTAGCAAATACTAGGGTATTTAACTTGTATACTTGTAGCATCTAACACCAGATTCCTCAATATAAAAAGGGAAATTGTCAATTCCTTTGTATTACAATATTTGAAGACATGGATTTAAATACCATACTCCATATTATGGTGGTATTAACCTGTTTTGGGTGTTACTAGTATGAAAAAAATCCATGGTAGAGATGAGAATGTAGTAGCCCGAATCCTGTACTCTATTGGTTACATCACTGTACAATGAATGTGTAAAGGCTAGGCAGCCATTATTACGCTAGAGTAGACTTTTCGAAAACATGCAGGACAATGGCAATGTCTGCCTAAAATGCCTCCGGTCCTGCTGATTGACAAGTGTAGCAGGACCGAATGTCAGTAATAAGTTGACCTTTTCTGAACTAGAATAATTTAGTTTGGTTTCTAAAGCTGTAACATAGTTGTCAATATACTGTGTACTGCTTCGGCCATGAATGGTAACAAATATATTGCATTTTTAAATTTTAAATGCATAAATTGTCAGATGTGTTTATCAGGTCCTTCAGAAATATCCTAAAAACAGTAAAAAAGAAAGAAAAAAAGGACTTGAGTAGCATATTGTGTGGGTTAATTGGATCAAGAGGCTGACCGTGTTCTCCATCTGAGACCAGACTGTGTCAGCTGCCACTATCTGCTATGTTGATGTACGCTCCAGCATTACATTCAGACATTGAGCAGCATTAGTCAATGCTCAACATGTTATGGAAAAATCATGAATAGTCACATTTAATAAAACTTGTGTCAGTCACTGCTCAACTGAGGAAGTGCTGAATGTATTAGCTTCCACCTTATGGACTTAATCCAAGTGGCCCACCCTGGGTCTGTACACTGTGGTATGCAGCTCTGTGGTTGGTGAATGCAGCTCTCTGTGGGAATGAGTGTGTGCATAAGTGGGTGAGTGGGTGAGTGAGTGAGTGAGTGAGTGAATGAGTGAATGAGTGAGTGAGTGAGTGAGTGAGTGAGTGAGTGAGTGAGTGAATGAGTGAGTGAGTGAGTGAATGAGTGAGTGAGTGAGTGAGTGAGTGAATGAGTGAGTGAGTGAGTGAGTGAGTGAATGAGTGAGTGAGTGAGTGAGTGAGTGAATGAGTGAGTGAGTGAGTGAGTGAGTGAGTGAGTGAATGAGTGAGTGAGTGAGTGAGTGAGTGAGTGAATGAGTGAGTGAGTGAGTGAGTGAATGAGTGAGTGAGTGAGTGAGTGAATGAGTGAGTGAGTGAGTGAGTGAGTGAGTGAATGAGTGAGTGAGTGAGTGAGTGAGTGAATGAGTGAGTGAGTGAGTGAGTGAATGAGTGAGTGAGTGAGTGAATGAGTGAGTGAGTGAGTGAGTGAGTGAGTGAGTGAGTGAGTGAGTGAGTGAGTGAATGAGTGAGTGAGTGAGTGAGTGAATGAGTGAGTGCGGTAGGACTTGTAGCAGATACAAAGTGATCGCTGCCCCTAATTACCCCATTTATATATATATATATATATATATATATATATATATATATATATATATACTGTTACTTCTGGCACTAAGTCACACATCAGGCCTGATAGATAATGTGTAGATTCTGCAGCACCCGATGTGGGATGTGAGCAGGGAACCTTGTAAGAGCTGCCGCTAAGTCTTCCACCCCTGAGTCGCTGCCCCATGCGGGCAAACGGTAACAGAATAACAATGTTCACAGAATCTGGCAGAGCTCATTGTGTCAGACTCTAACATGAGGACTTAATCTAAGTAACTTGGTCAGTTCAAGTTGGATTAATGTGGTCAGTCCAAACTACATTTACTTGTATTAAAGTCTATAATGTGCTGTTTGGGTGTTTTACAATGTTGTAGATGTATACTTGCTGGATGTGGTCCTGTGGTGTGGGTGTACATGTGTATAGTTTCAACGAAATACAGGGACTTTCAAGGACACATGTCGGCACATAGTCAATGATTCATTTCTACATTATAGAATGATTCAGTTGGATGATATTTTGCTATATTACGATATTGATATGTCCCCAGCCTATGACTAAGTCTGGTGAGGAGAATTTATTATATGTTGTAAATGACCCATGAGAAGCCTCAAGGGGTTTATATACGATTTTGAGATTCCAGGATTCAGCCTTAATCCGTGAAATAACCTGAGTTAGGCCAAGAGGCTGATACAGCAGGCTGGGGTCAGACTTTGGACTAAGTTAGACTCATAAAAAACAAAGACAAAGGTTCACAGGTTTGGTCTGCTGACAGGGTTATTTCACAAGGTGAAGGTGGGCCGCATTCCACAAGGCCGTAGGCTGTGCCTCACCTGTCCACCGTGTACAGGGGCCTCCAGCCCTGTCTGTACATGTACAGTCAGGGGGGTTGCTAACAGACCTATACCTACGGTGGACCTTATATGCTCTGCCACTGTATCAGCACTAAGGAGAATATGGACTCAAATTCCACCCTTGCTAATTTAGTATTACTGTCGATTTCTGCATAACGTACCAAATTGAAATAATTCACTTATTCACATATTTAATAGGCAAAATAACCATGTCTACATACAGGTGGATCAAATAAATAATATTTAAAAACGTACTATCTATTGTGCCAAGGTGGGATTCAAACTCATGTCCTCATTGATCCAGGGTTCTGGAACATTATTCCTTGGATATCAACTTTTGGGCCTAGAGTGTTCGAGGCTGGAGCCCCTCAGGCCTCAAAGACAGGTTGTGGCTGTGTCATCCCACATAACCATAGTTCCTACTGTCACACGCAGGGGGCACCACCGGCCTCCCACAGAGTCATGTTTCCCTGTGTCGCACGCAGGGGGCAGCACCGGCCTCCCACAGAGTCACGGTTCCTACTGTCACACGCAGGGGGCAGCACCGGCCTCCCACAGAGTCACGGTTCCTACTGTCACACGCAGGGGGCAGCACCGGCCTCCCACAGAGTCAAGGTTCCTACTGTCACACGCAGGGGGCAGCACCGGCCTCCCACAGAGTCACGGTTCCTACTGTCACACGCAGGGGGCAGCACCGGCCTCCCACAGAGTCACGGTTCCTACTGTCACACGCAGGGGGCAGCACCGGCCTCCCACAGAGTCAAGGTTCCTACTGTCACACGCAGGGGGCAGCACCAGCCTCCCACAGAGTCACGGTTCCTACTGTCACACACAGAGGGCACCACAAAACCCTCTACTATAGGTTGACGGTCTTGGCCAGAAGCCTGACGTATTTACAAAGGTCAAGGTTGCATTTCATGTGTTCCGATTCCGTTTCCGGTTTTGGTTAGCGAACCGTTTTACCTACCCTAATCTCACCCTAATCTATTCTAACTAACAAAAAGAATTCTGGTTCCTATTAGCGAACCCATTTACCCACCCTGACGTCACCCTAATCCATTATAACTACAAAATAAAATTTATTTATTTTTAATGATTTAAGCGGCCTTGCACACGAGGCTTATGGGCAGCTGACGGATTACTGCGGCCACTGTAGTGCTGAGGACTATGCTTGCTGTGCGCGTATTTTACGCGCCTACGTCAGCATCAGGGGCGGCACCGCTGCCACCGTGGGAAAGACAATTGCAGTGGCATCGGGAGGAGGGGGGGTATATGTAGTCCTGGGGACTAGAGATATAGTGCTGGGGACTATACAGGTACTCTTGGCGACTATGTGTGCCGCCCTGGGGGGCACATAGGTAGGCCCAATACCACATAGCCCATAGGTGAATCTATAGACAGTTGTAGTCCTGAGGACTGCAGGTGTAGTCCTCAGCACTACAGGCGTAGTCCTGGGGACTACAGGTGTAGTGCCGAGGACTACAGGTGTAGTGCTGAGGACTTCAATCGTATAGTGCTGAGGACTACAGTCATAGTGCTGAGGACTACAGATGTACTCTGGTAGTGCTGAGGACTACGGGTGTAGTGCTCATTACTACACCCGTAGTGCTCAGCACTACAGTACACTATACCTGTAGTGCTCAGCACTACAGGCGTAGTGCTGAGCACTACAGGTGTAGTGTAATGTAGTGCTGAGCACTATGCTACACTACAGGTGTAGTGCTGAGCACTACAGTACACTCCATATATAGTGCTGAGGACTACGCATTTAGTCCCCAGCACTATGCAGTGCTATTCAGTACCTTTAGAATGCAGAGGTGTAGGCCCTTTATGATATGATAAGGGGCCTATAGTAGTTGTTTACTAATTTATAGTGCTGGGGACTACGTTTGTAGTGCTCAGCACTACAGATATAGTGCACAGCACTACAACCGTAGTGCTCAGCACTACAACCGTAGTCCCCTGCACTACAAATGTAGTCCTCAGCACTACCCTGACATATTCCTTGGGTAAGGGGCAGCATTCAGTGGCCGCAGCAATCGGTCTGCTGCGGCTTATGGCCAAGAGACACCAGGTCTGCTATATACAGGCTGTGGAACTAAGTGGCCTGCCTCTGTCTCCGCCAGCCCGGCCCCGGCTCAGCCAGGTTGTCTGTAGGAGGGTGATGGAGTAGCACTGCAGTGCCACCTGGAGATCTGGGTGAGAGACAACCATGGCCTGAGGCAATAGTGGCATGCAGCCAGTGGTATGTGGAGGTTAGCAGTTCAAACCTTGTACAATTATATATATCATAATACATTAAGGGGTATCTTTACTGAAAGGTTTAAGTGCATTCACAGTCTCTGTGCTTTCTTGTAAAATCTTAAATTCGAAAGTTTTTGTAGAAATTAGAGCAGCAAATACCGACGTTTTTTGATCCTTCATGACAGTGAATAACCTTTACAGAAAATGGGATTTTTCAAAGTTTGTCTCCAATATCTACATAGAGTGCAACCTTGGCTATGTTCTTTAGGTAATTATTTTTCCATGTGAGCCATATCCTCACCTGCCCCTTATTCACTTTTAGATCACAGGTGAAGTTTTAATGTAGTAAGAATATAGTAACAAGAAGTGCGGTTGTTGCCGCGTAAAAAAATGCCTCAGGCATTTTTATACGCGGCAACAACCGCAATTCTTGCATTTGAAGGAACATAATGTCTACGTGGTTGGTATATTTGTAGGGGACCCATTCAAGACACCATATAAACAGGGCGGGAGGATGATATAACTGACAGATGTGACACAACAGGGGAAAATGTGCCATAACAGGGATTTAGTGTAATATACAGCCACTAGGTGGCCACCAGTACCGCAGCATACCATTATCTTAGCGATTTATCATGGAGCTTATGGAAACTTTCCCTCGCCTGATTTTGACAATCAAAGGATCACTATGACCTTCTCTTCCAAATAAATATTAACATGTATTTGTGTGATTATCTAATTTTGAGTACACCAACAGCTTTCTTAAAAAATTAGATGTAGTTTTATGGAGAATGTTCTGAGTCCTACTAAGTAGGACTAGCACTGTCAGTGCTTAACACAGAGACAGGTTCATATGTGTTGCAAAGAAAGGCTGATGCTGATTATTATGGGGGTAGGATTGCCAGGATTTGGAAAGGAGAAGTGGCCAATGATAAGGTTCCATGATAAGTCAGTAGGGTTATTTCATATTGTTACATGGGTAGTGGCCACCTAGTGGCTGTTTATGTCACTAAATCCCCGCTATGCTACGTTTTCCCCTGTTGCGTCAAAAATATGGGAGTTATTATGAATTCCTTGGGTCCTTGTTAAGGAGTGATCATTTTTTAACAACAGGGGGGGGGGTGGTGGGTCAAATTTCCCCCCCCCCCCCTTACGGCCGAAAATCGGCTCGCGCACGGGCCCTTTGAAGCATAGTAACGCTCGGGCTTTTTGGTTCAAAACAGGTAAAATTATTTTGACCCCCCCCAAGAGGGGTCCAAATTATTTTGCCCCCCCCCGGTCAAGGGGTCCAAATTTTTTTGCCCCCCCCAAACCCACAACCCCCTGGTGTTAAAAAATTATCAGTCTCTTAGGGGGGGAGGGTAGGTAGGATTATATTCAACCTCAGGAGCATGGAAATGAGTGTTGCTAGGCAGATAAACAATTAGAATAGCTGTTGCTAGACAATCAGTTGTCTTAGCAACAAACCAATTGAACCATTGAATTCCTTGGGTCCATTTTAGGGGGGAAAGGTACAATTATAATCAACCTCAGGAGCATGAAAATGTGTGCTGCTAGGCAGATAAACAATTAGAATAGCTGTTGCTAGGCAGCCAGCTGTCTTAGCAACAAACTAATAGAACCATTGAATTCCTTGGGTCCATGTTGGAGGGGGTATGTATGGTTATAATCAACCTCAGGAGCATGGAAATGGGTGTTGCTAGGGCAGATAAACAATTAGAATAGCTGTTGCTAGGCAACCAGCTGTCTAAGCAACAAACCGATAGAACCATTGAATTTCTTGGGTCCATTTTAGGGGGGGTAGGTATGGTTGTAATCAACCTCAGGAGCATGGAAATGGGTGTTGCTAGGCAGATAAACAATTAGAATAGCTGTTGCTAGGCAACCAGCTGTCTTAGCAACAAACCAATAGAACCATTGAATTCCTTGGGTGCATGTTAGGGGGGTAGGTATGGTTATAATCAACCTCAGGAGCATGGAAATGGGTGTTGCTAGGCAGATAAACAATTAGAATAGCTGTTGCTAGGCAACCAGCTGTCTTTACAACAAACGAATAGAACCATTGAATTCATTGGGTCCATTTTAGGGGGGGTAGGTATGATTATAATCAACCGCAGGAGCATGGAAATGGGTGTTGCTAGGCAGATAAACAATTAGAATAGCTGTTGCTAGGCAAATAGCTGTCTTAGCAACAAACGAATAGAACCATTGAATTCCTTGGGTCCATGTTAGGGGGTATAGGTATGCTTATGATCAACCTCAGGATCGAAGGTTGATTAATATTTATTTTATCATTATATGCATAAATTTGTGTTGTGACACCTTAAAACAAAATGGCGGCACCCCTTAAAACAAAATGGTGGCACCCGTACTGACTTCCTGTCAAATGAAAACAATATAATGTCTCAACCTAGTAGTTCGCAAGCTCACCACCAGGGCCCCTCCGGGGCCTTTCGGCCTTAAAAAACTACTTTTAAATATCTTCATGACAAGGTTTTTTTTTTGTGTTTTCCAATTGTACATTCAGCTCATAAGTGAAGTTGCATTATGACAATTATACACACTCATTTAATGTCAGAAGATGCAGATAATTATTACCTCTTGAATAAGATACAAGAAGGGACCATATTCTAATGTCATTGTTTACTAATGCATACTCAGATATTTAACACACTGTCCTCATCCTATTTACATCAGCATGACAATGCTATAATTACAGAACTGACATAGAGCTGTTACTGTGTCTACATAATCTTATCTCTGCATAAGTGTAACCCAAAATGTACATGTATATGTCAGTATAATAGTAGCTGGATTAATATCACATTACATGTTTTGATTCTCTGTACTGCAATACATAAAACAATATGGTAAGGCTCGGTATATAGCGGACAGCAATAGCGGCTTGTTTATAAGGCTGTGCGGTCACTGTACTGTCACTGTACAGTCAATGTACAGTCACTACACTGTCACTGTACGGTCACTGTACAGTGACTGTACGGTCACTATATGGTCACTGTACGGTTACTGTATGGTCACTGTATGGTCACTGTACGGTTACTGTATGGTTACTGTACGGTCACTGTACTGTCACTATACGGTCACTGTATGGTCACTGTACTGTCACTGTACGGTCACTGTACAGTCACCGTATGGTCACTGTACTGTCATTGTACTGTCATTGTACAGTCACTGTACGGTCACTGTACAGTCACTGTATGGTCACTGTACAGTCACTGTACAGTCACTGTACTGTCACTGTATGGTTACTGGTGACTGTACGGTGACTGTACGGTCACTGTACGACCACTGTACGGTCACTGTACGGTCACTATATGGTCACTGTATGGTCACTGTACAGTCACTGTACGGTCACTGTACGGTCACTGTACAGTCACCGTATGGTCACCGTATGGTCACGGCTAGTTCTGGTGTAGCACCTATCGATTCCCCCGTACACGAGGAGCCTCTTCTAGTATATCATAAATACAGTTTCACAAGCATATCATAACTTACATGTAGCCTTTACCAAAGTATCACATTAATAGGTTCTATATCCTGTACATGAGTTAAGCATGTCCACATTGAGAACCAGTAATTCTGCAGAACTCGAACAAGGAGTTGAATCACTTTAATAGAGACATCTCTGCATAACACGTTAGATATGTAATATATGTATGAGTCAGCAGTACAGTCTCATACCGAGGTTGCAGGTTCCTTAATAGGGGGCACCATTGCTTGATCTCGTAACTGGCGAGATAAGCATTGATGCAGCAATCACAATGGGTACAGGCTGTTACTTAATGCCCCCTAAGAATTCCGCAGTGGAGACCAGGGAATTATCCGATTGGTTGATAATTCAACCAGCTATAGCCTATACAGCAGGGTAAAGTTTGGTCATGAGGCAGGAAGACGTTTGACACCGAGTGCTGACTGGCGTTGTCCTGTAACACGTTAGTCTTGATGTCTACACCGACACCGAGTGCTGACTGGCGTTGTCCTGTAACACGTTAGTCTTGATGTCTACACTGACACCGAGTGCTGACTGGCGTTGTCCTGTAGCACGTTAGTCTTGATGTCTACACCGACACCGAGTGCTGACTGGCGTTGTCCTGTAACACGTTAGTCTTGATGTCTACACCGACACCGAGTGCTGACTGGCGTTGTCCTGTAACACGTTAGTCTTGATGTCTACACCGACACCGAGTGCTGACTGGCGTTGTCCTCTAACGTGATCCTGTTTATGTCAACTTGTGGCACCAGGCTAGGGGCCTCAGAAGACGCTGCAGAACCACCTGAGCTTCTCTGGGTATTAGGCGTGTCAATTCCCTTCTCAGCACATTTTGATTTCTTTTTTTTAGCTGTTTGAAGTTTCCAGTACCGCTTCCGTAATCTTCCCATTAGAGCCTAGAAAAACAAGAGAAACTTTGCTAATTTGTCTGATCAGTCAATCACTTCCAGATTTGGTCCGGGCATTGGTAAATAATAAGAAGTGCCGAGGGGTTTATATATGATTTTGAATTTGAATGATCCTTAAGTGGGAAGCAGCACTCACCTTGGCGTCGTGCACCTTGGGTTTGGACCTCTGGCGCTGGAAGACTCTGAAGCAGGCAAACTTCTTGCCGAGGATGGCGAGCAGGGCGCGGATAGGGAGCAGGTTAAATGGAGGACACAGGACGCCAATCTCATTAAAGTAGTTCATGAAGAGCCGCGTCCGGGCAAACTTCCACTCCATGTCAGCGTTAGCCTGAAACAGCAACATGAGATGGGTCAATAACTTCATGTCAGCATTGTGGCTCTAGATGGGTTCCCGATTTTTTTCCCATGACACCGTGTCCATTTTTAGCTGAGGAGCCGTCTCGTTGTGTCTATTTTTATGTATATAAGGACTTATAGAGAGCTAACTGCAGGTCAATGTTTATCCTTTATTTTTCTGTGTCCGTCGATTTTTAAGAGGGCTTCAAACCTCCGTGTCGCTGTGTCACCCATGAATATTTTTACCCATGTAGAGGCACAGCATTAGCATTAAACAACAATATGAGATGTGTCAATAACTTCTACTTTATGTCAGCGTTAGCCTGAAACAGCTACATGAGATGTGGTCATGTGCCAATAAATATGATTTCTCAAGTCATCCTGGGAAAATCAAAAGGATACTTTCTACTCATGTAATATATATGGCTGAGAGATCTATGCATCCTGGATATTTTACCTCAACATCTTTGTAGGAGTTTAACATGGCTACATCACCTCTGTTTAATTGTACAATTTTAGCTGTATACCTTTATACTAAAGCTCTGTTACTTGAAATTTTATATTTCATTTCTAAAGCATTGTAGTTAGTCATGCTTTCATTACCATTGTTTATCTCTGAAAATATGTTTTTGCAGGAGTATTAAATCTATGTTATAATATAGATGTCTATAGGGTTCTATCTATGTACCTCTATGTTGTAGTAGGAGTGTCTATAGGGTTATAATAATACTGTATCATGTTAACAGTACCTCTATGTTGTTGTAGGAGTTGGCCATCATAGCTATGAGCATATTGATGTGGTAGTCATCTTACATAATGTAGGGTTAGGGTTATGTGTGTATAGTTGTAGTACCATGTCAGGTTAACATTACCTCTATGTATGAGTGTCTATATGTAGGGTTATATAGGACTACTATGTCATGTTCACCTCTATGTTGTTGTAGGAGTTGGCCATCATAGCTATGAGCATGTTGAGTAGGACCACGATGACGGTGATGTGGTAGGCCCCGTACATGATGTAGCCGATGATCTCAGTGAGTCTGTGTGAGGTGAAGATGGTGTCCGTCACGTTCCCCATGGTCACATTAAACATGGTGTAGGCGCCATCGTTACCCGCCACCAGGTTAGCATTCTCCTCGTTACCGTAGTTAAACAGGTCCCAGAACAGTCGCTTGTAGGCCTGCTGCAGGCTGCAACATAGTACACAAAGTTAAACAGGTCCCAGAACAGCCGCTTGTAGGCCTGCTGCAGGCTGCAACATAGTACATGAAGTTAAACAGGTCCCAGAACAGCCGCTTGTAGGCCTGCTGCAGGCTGCAACATGGTACATGTAGTATAGTTAAACAGGTCCCAGAACAGCCGCTTGTAGGCCTGCTGTAGGCTGCAACATAGTACATGTAGTTAAACAGTTCCCAGAACAGCGGCTTGTAGGCCTGCTGCAGGCTGTAACATAGTACATGTAGTTAAACAGGTCCCAGAACAGCCGCTTGTAGGCCTGCTGCAGGCTGCAACATAGTACATGTAGTTAAACAGGTCCCAGAACAGCCGCTTGTAGGCCTGCTGCAGGCTGCAACATAGAACATGTAGTTAAACAGGTCCCAGAACAACCGCTTGTAGGCCTGCTGCAGGCTGCAACATGGTACATGTAGTATAGTTAAACAGGTCCCAGAACAGCCGCTTGTAGGCCTGCTGCAGGCTGCTACATAGTACATGTAGTTAAACAGGTCCCAGAACAGCCGCTTGTAGGCCTGCTGCAGGCTGCAACATAGTACATGTAGTTAAACAGGTCCCAGAACAGCCGCTTGTAGGCCTGCTGCAGGCTGCAACATAGTACATGTAGTATAGTTAAACAGGTCCCAGAACAGCCGCTTGTAGGCCTGCTGCAGGCTGCAACATAGTACATGTAGTATAGTTAAACACGTCCCAGAACAGCCGCTTGTAGAACTGCAACATAGTACATAACGTGTAGTCACAGAACTGCAACATAGTACCAGGGGTAGACACTAACAATGGCCCGTCGTTTTGAATCCGGGCCCGCAGTTTTTTCAAGAATTGCCTCCCTAAGGGCCCGGGTGGCCCACAGAAGTAGATGAATAAATTTTCAGGAGAATACATGTATACCAAAATAGTCATCTTGTATACCGTTAGAAAGATAAAGGCCCTGATATATCTTAACCACAGATACCCATGATTTTCTCTTTTAGAAAAATGTAATAACTATTCTTGGCCCGCAGATTTATGTACGGGCCCGAAGATTTCTGAGGCTACGGGCACAGGTGGCCCATGGCTGAAAAAGTTAGTGTCTACCCCTGTGGTACATAACGTGTAGTCACAGAACTGCAACATGGTACATAACGTGTAGTCACAGAACTGCAACATGGTACATAACGTGTAGTTACAGCCGCGTGTAGGCCTGCTGCATGCTGCAACATAGTACACGTAGTAAAGGTAAACAGGGAGGGCTGAGGGACATTCTTTATATATTGTATAGTTAAAGAGGTCCCAGAACAATTGATCGTGCCATTAACGCATATTATCAACAGTTTTCTAATAGTTAAGGGTTTAATTTGGCTCAATTTACATATTTCAGGGTCTAGAAGTTTGTCTAATTAGGAGGATGCACTAGCTAATTCGGTACATGAGCTAATCATATTGTTTTATCATCACATGAACTCTTTATGACAATGTGGCCTTTTGGGTAGGTATTTGGCAGACTCCTGGCAGGTTGGAGTTAGTGTTAGAGATGGATCAGCTGAAGTTATAGCTTGTGACAGGTTGGGGCTAGTGTTAGAGATGGGTAAGCTGAAGCTGTACCTTGTGACAGGTTGGGGCTTGTGTTAGAGATGGGTAAGCTGTACCATGTGACAGGTTTGGGCTAGTGTTAGAGAGGGGTAAGCTGTACCATGTGACAGGTTGGGGATAGTGTTAGAGAGGGGTAAGCTGTACCATGTGACAGGTTGGGGCTAGTGTTAGAGATGGGTAAGCTGAAGCTGTACCTTGTGACAGGTTGGGGCTTGTGTTAGAGATGGGTAAGCTAAAGTTATAGCTTGTGACAGGTTGGGGCTAGTGTTAGAGAGGGGTAAGCTGTACCATGTGACAGGTTGGGGATAGTGTTAGAGAGGGGTAAGCTGAAGTTATAGCTTGTGACAGGCTGGGGCTAGTGTTAGAGAGGGGTAAGCTGTACCATGTGACAGGTTGGGGATAGTGTTAGAGAGGGGTAAGCTGAAGTTATAGCTTGTGACAGGCTGGGGCTAGTGTTAGAGAGGGGTAAGCTGAAGCTGTACCTTGTGACAGGCTGGGGCTAAGGCTAGAGCATACTCACCCAGTACCTTTTTCCACCACAAGGGCTGCAAATGGGACTAGTTGATCTGCTATATTTAGATTGTTCCCTTAGCCAGATTGTGCACTTTGTGGACTCCTGAAGACAAGTTAGTCAAACAAGTTTTTAATATAATTCTGCCCAGACTCTACTGTTATAGAGTCAGGGCCTGAGACTGAGGCTAGAAATGAATATGCTGAGTACCTTGTGAAGGCGTCGTTCTGCACGGCATCCTCCCCCGTGGCTGCATCGACCGCACGGAGCCCCTTGTACCCGGAGTAGAGCGAGGCCAGCCCGATGGCAAACGCAGACAGCACCACCAGGAACAGCACCATGAACTTAAACACGTCAAAGATCATCTTCTTCAGCGACACCTGGAGCGGGCCCAGCGTGCTGCTCACCTACAACAGGGTAAGACAAAGTGTCAGACCCAACATAACACTCAGTGTCAGACACAACATAACACTCAGTGTCAGACACAACATAACACTCAGTGTTAGACACAACATGACACACAGTGTTAGACACAACACACAGTGTTAGAAACAACATGACACACAGTGTTAGACACAACATAACACACAGTGTCAGACACAACATAACACACAGTGTCAGACACAACATAACACTCAGTGTTAGACACAACATAACACACAGTGTCAGACACAACATGACACACAGTGTTAGACACAACATGACACACAGTGTTAGATACAACATGACACACAGTGTTAGACACAACATGACACACAGTGTCAGACACAACATGACACTCAGTGTCAGACACAACATGACACACAGTGTTAGACACAACATAACACTCAGTGTTAGACACAACATAACACTCAGTGTTAGACACAACATAACACTCAGTGTTAGACACAACATAACACTCAGTGTTAGACACAACATAACACACAGTGTTAGACACAACATAACACTCAGTGTTAGACACAACATAACACTCAGTGTTAGACACAACATAACACTCAGTGTTAGACACAACATAACACACAGTGTCAGACACAACATAACACACAGTGTCAGACACAACATGACACACAGTGTTAGACACAACATGACACACAGTGTCAGATACAGGACAGGTTCAGACACCTGCAGCGGGCCCAGCATGCTGCTCACCTAAGACAGGGTGAGACAAAGTGTTTGATACAACATAACAGTGACTGACCTTGAAGAAGGAGTAGACTTGTACCACGGTCAGGGTGCAGGCCCCGGCCCGGAACACCTCCGACCACAGGTAGGGGTCAGGGTCAGGGTCAGGGTCAGGGTCAGGGTCAGGGTCAGGGTCAGGGTCAGGGTCAGGGTCAGGGTCAGGGTTAGTGAGACTATAGGACAGTGACTGACCTTGAAGAAGGAGTAGACTTGTACCACGGTCAGGGTGCAGGCCACGGCCCCGAACACCTCCGACCACAGGTAGGGGTCCATGCCCATGAGCTGCTCCCGCAGCAGGATGGGCTCGCCCGTGCTGCTCACCCGGATCATGAGCCCAAACAGCAGCAGGTACTGCAGCCAGAAGCAGGTCAAGGTCACCATCTCAAACATGCGCCAGTTGGAGTTCTCCGCGTTGAGCCAGTAGAAGGTGCAGTGGTCCCGGCGCCGCAGACTCATCTTGGCGTAGCGCACCGTGAGGCCGATCACCCAGAGGAAGATGAAGCAGTCCAGGACCGACATGGGGCCGCCTCGCTCTGGGTGTAGCCGGAGGGATACCTACACACAATAGTACAACACCTATAGTAAACACCAACATGAGGATACCTACATACATAGAACAACAACTGTAGTACACATGAACATAGAGCCACCACGCTCTGGTTATAGTCTTAGTGACATCTCGTTATAATAAGAAGTACTATAGTACAGTCTAGGACAGACATGGGGCCACCCTCCGCAGGGTGTAGTCTCAGTGACATCTACAGAACATACAGACACTCTAAGTGACATGTAGAGGAGGTATAGAACACACAGAAATCCGCAGGAGGGTGAAGTAATCCAGGACCAACATGGGGCCGCCCTGCTCTGGGTGTAGTCTGACTGACACCTACACACACTAAGTAGTACCATGATACACATAGACAGGTATCAATTACTTTTCTTGCTGCTACTTGCTATCATTTTACAGTACAAATTGATATGCAGAATATAGATTACAGTAACAATTTAGTATTTAGCCCTAAGCATGTTGGTCACCGTACAGAATTAGATGTAGGAACACAAGACTCAATTTTGTATTTTGGCAGGATATAGACAACAATTTAACAATTTAGTATTTGGCCCTGACTACATTGCTGACTCACCTTACAGAAGAGCATGATGAGGAAGTAGATGAAGCTGCACATGTCCAGGATGAACTTGTTAGCGGCCGGCTTCACGAAGCGCTCCAGCTGCTTGACCCGGAACAGGTAGAGGATGAAGATAATGGGCATGAAGGTGAAGAGCAGCGTGGTGTAGAGGGCAAGCCGCACGTGGTGCAGGCGCAGCTGGCACACCCAGTCAGGCAAGCCGCGGTACCACTCAAACTGCATCACCTGCTGGCAGTGGGGGTGTGCCACAAACTGTAACAGCCACAGTAATACATCATACAGTAGGGGTGTGCAAAAAACTGTAACAGCAACAGTAATACATCATACGGTGGGTGTGTGCCACGAACTGCAACAGCAATAGTAGTGAACATAATTCATGGATCATTTGAAATATACACTAGATGTTTAACAATTTTGGATGGCTACTTTTTAATTAGTTGGTAGTATATGTGACTCAGGAGTAAAGACATATAGACCATATGTTTAAGGTTACCCCAAGGTCATGAGAGAGGGGCAGCTTAGACAATCTTGTAAATAGGTTATTCATAAAGTGCCTGAAAAAGTAAGGAGAACTTCATCTGACATAGAGGGTGTCCAACCTAAATGAGGTATGACATGGTGAGTTACCTCTTTTTGGTTGAAGTGGATGGCAAGAAGAAGGCGTGGGAAGCGGGCCTGGTGGAACTTGGTGCGATGACTCAGCTCGATTCCATCTGACGCCCCAAACATGGTCTGTACCTCCTCCACTGAGCGGCACAGGGACAGGAGAGTGGAGGCAAACGTCTTACAGCGCAGACTGATGGACTGGTACTGGTCCTGTAGGGGTTACATGGCATATTACAGACTGGTACTGGTTATGGGGGGAATGTAGGTGTTATCTAGCATCTTTAATACAGCACAGACTGAATGTAGGTGTTATATGACATCTTACAGACTGATAACTGATCCTTGGGGGGGGGAGGGGGGGGTGTAGGTGTTATATGACATCTTACAAGCTGATGGACTGGTACTCTGGAGGAAATGTAGGTGTTGTATAACTTCAGTGGTCTAGGAGAGCCAAAAATTGATTTTCAATAAAAAAAAGTTGATATTTGGAAAAAAAGTTTGTGAAAATAAAATTGATTTTGAAAAAATTATTTCAAAATGGAGAGCTGTAAACTGTCAAATCATGTGAAGTGGCCAACTTCAAAATTGCAAAATGGAGGATTTATCCCAAATGGCGGACTTGGAGAGTAAGTCTTTTTCTTCAAAATCACTTTTTTTTTCATATTTCAAAATCCAGGCATAAAATATCGATCACAAGGCCATTGATAAACACTAACCCTGTATGCGGGGTCCACTGTTTGTCGTTTCTCCATGAGGTCGCTGATGACGAAGGCCTCGAGGACGGGGTCCTCGGCCCCTGAGTGGAACATGTAGGCGGGGGAGGAGAGCGCCTTGTACACGTCTATAGCCTGTCTACACTCCTCTATGGACTGCCGCCCCACCACGTTCACCTGGTGGTGGCAGATGAGGCAGTCTGCCGGGTAGGAGCAGGCCTCTGTAATACAACATGTAGTGTTTTATATAAGGTATACAAGGTTATATACTATAGATACACCATACTACACAGACTACCACCACATTAACCTGGTGGTCTGCGGGGTAGGAGCAGGCCTCTGTAATACGAGGATGCAATTGTTAAGGAACTGCACAGCATAGCTGTGGTGACCTGCTTTATTCTAAGGTTGAGGGGCGATGAAAAAGGTCAGTTGAAGCAGTCTGCCATCATTAAAGGGTTATGGTACATAAGTCATGATACATGAATGCATAGCTGTGCAGTTAAAGGGTTAGTACTAGCACAGAAGGCATGATGCATAGATGTATTGCTAGTGCCTATTTAGTTGAAGCAGTGTGCCATCCTAAAATAGTTTGCATACAGAAGTCATGATGCTCAAGTGAAGTGCTGTTCAGTTGAAGCAGTTTCTTGTCCTTGAAGGGTTAGTGTACGGAAAATATGATGCATAAATGAGTTTATGCATAATATAGGCATGAATGCAGTGCTGTCCAGCTATCTGCTATCCTTAAAGAGTTAGCAAACATAAGTCAAGATGCATGAATGAAATCCTGTTTAGTTGAATCAGTGTGTCGTTCGAATAGGGTAAGCGTACAGAAGTCATGATGCATAAATGAAGAGCTGTTTAATTGAAGCAGTGTGTCGTTCTTAAAGGGTTAGCATACAGAAGTCATGATGCATAAGTGAAGTGCTGTTCAGATCAAGCAGTTTATCGTCCTTAAAGTGTACAGAAGGCGTGATGCAGAAAAGTATCACTTTTTAGCTGAAGCAGGGCGCTGTCCTTAAATGGTTAGCATACTTTAGTCACGATGCATAGATGAAGTGCTATTTAGTTGAAGCAGCTTACCATCTTTAAAGGGTTAGTGTACAGAAGGCATGATGCAGAAATGTATCACTTTTTAGTTGAAGCAGTGTGCTGTCCTTAAAGGTTTAGCATACTCATGTCATGATGCATAAATGAAGTGCTGTTTAGTTGAAGCAGTGTGCCATCCTAGTTAGTGTGGAAAGGTCATGATGCATGAATGCACTCCTGTTCACTTGAAGCACCATGCTGTATTTAATTAACCCCTTCCACACGGTAAGCCAATATATTGCACAAAATTGCATTGAGTTACAAGAAACCCAGCGGTGAAAGGGTTAAAGGGTTAGTCTTAAGAAGTCATGATGCATTCATGCATCGCTGTTCACTTGAAGCACCGAGCTGTCCTTAAAGGGTTAGTGTGGAAAGGTCATGATGCATGAATGACGACAAATAGAATATGGCATAATTATTAATAATACACGGTAACTATGCGGCCCTTAATGGGTTAATACAGACATAGACATACAATATACCGATCTATTAATGCCTACGATACAGAGTAGAATTATTCTCCAGGGCTGCATTCATGCATCATGACAGCAAAGGGCATGAATTCATTCAAGCATCATGCCGACCATATCCATAATCCACAAGAGAGAGACTCAGACTGTACACAGTACTGCTTCCCGTGGCCGGGCTATGATAGCTTGAGACAGCTTGTGGAAGGACTATTTGGCAAGGAGTACTCCGTGTTGGTATGTAGCAGGCCAGAGTGGGCGCTTGGAGAGACCCGTGAACAACAACGGGTAGACGGGAGACGAGGGTAGTGGTGGTAGGGCTGTCCGCCTGGCCACAGGCTCCAACTGGTGTTTTATGGTCAGTAGCTATGAGGATTACAATGCTACTACAAATAACTCTGGCCAGAAACGCCAGTTGGAGCCGATGGCTGCTACGTCATGGTCTGCTGCATTTCCATACAAAGCTAATGTTCACGGAATCAGTGTTGAAGGATAGGACGCGCTCGTTCCCTCTTTGAGCTTACGGCCAGTCCGTGTCCCATTGTATGACCTGGATGGCTTCGCCAGCAGGTCAATAACATGTTCAACATGTAGTGTGTTATATAAGGTATACAAGGTTATATACATGTTATATACATGTACTATAGATGCACCATACCACACAGTCTGCAGGGTAGGAGCAGGCCTCTGTAATACAACATGCAGTGTGTTATACTGACTGAACATTGGTATATGTGTGTGACGCATGTCCATGATAATTCTCCTGGGTGCGCAGACAAAAGTTCTGAGTGCAATCTTAATCTATAATCTTAAATCTTAATATCCAAATGTGTAGCTCCTGCCGCCTAGTGCGTCTATCTTCCATTAATTCCTCATTATTCCCCACAAGAGCCAGTATGTAATGGGGGACTCTGATCCCCCCCCTCCCAACCCCCGTTTTTTCTGACATTTTCTCTCATTTTAGATCTTTAGGGGCCTATGTTGTCCAATCTGGACTTGGAGAATATACTATATAAACCCCAGGCAGCATAGTTTGGGTATGTGACACTAGGTGGCAGGAGCTAGTCATTCAGATCTTGATAATTAAGATTTGAGATTAGAGATTAAGATTGCGCCCTGAATGTACACAATGTGGACTGGTACATGTATCTATGTGTCTAGTTTAGGTCAATGAATGGTTAAGTATCCATGTGGCTGAAGTTATGCATAGTATGGCACTTCATATGTCTACAACCTGTCTACATTCATCCATAAACTACCACCACGGGCACAGGTCATACGACGGTTGAATATAAAATGCTGCTACTATGGTGTACATGTGTTAAGGTGGACAGCAACATTTGCACACCACTAAGAAGGCAGCATACATATTCATTCACACATATGGACTTATAACATAATATATACATTTATACCACAGCGGGCACAGAGAACAAAGCATTTCACACCTCTTGTATACTGCATACAGCTAGTGGTATGAATAAGTTATAGGCCTTGTACCAAGCTGCAGTGATAAGGCTATAAGGGGCCCTTCACTGTATTTCGCGGACTGCTTGGTACTTGTCCTATAACTACTGTAAATTCCCGCGTACTAAACGCGGGTTATACGCGAATCAAACCCAGCTTTCATTTGATCCCAAACATGCCTATATAGGGTGCGGGTTATACGAGGGTTTTTATTACTAAATAACAGTACTAAAATCGAGATTTTCAGATGCAGAAAAACGGTTATAGGATTCTCCTGAGTTGGGGGTGCGGGTTATACGCAAAATGCGGGTTATACGCGAGATGCAGGTAATACGCGGGAATTTACGGTACTACACAACATATATACTGACTGTGATTTAAATACATAAGTTGATGTTGTTGAAAATTGGCGATGGATAAATACACCTTAAAAACTCAAAAAACACAAGACTGTACAAAAAATAAAATAATATTAGTGGTAACTATTCCCCCCATCTGTATTGTACCTCATATGCCCTTAAGGTCTTTCATTGCAATCATATATTCCATTGGTATATATAGAGAAAACACTAATTACTGTGTATTCACTCTAGTCCTGTATCTTAAGCAATACTAGTCTAGATAAAGGAGAATTTCAGTTTAGTTCAGGTTTTTTTTTTAAGAAAAAAAAGTGATGAAAATCGGTTTTAAAATACAATAAAAGATAATTGGTGAAAAATATTTCAAATAGAATAAATAAGAAACCCTTATGTAAAGTTAATGTATATTTACCAAACAACAACAGAGTCACTTAACAACAGTACTATGTTAATATGGTGATATTTGAAAACAGTTAACCTCTTCTAAGAGAGTAAGTAAGTTGTTATATTTGACATATATTACCTAACAAACTATCATTCACTTAATTTTGATTTGAATTTTAGAATTATTATGAAAACAGAATAACAGCAGAAGAAAACTTATAGTACTGGGTAAATAGCACTTCCAATAGACAATAGGGATTAAAGAGAACATCACTCAAACTATATTAGTGGGAACTGTTGTCCCTGCTGCCCCCCGCCCTACCCATGTCTTCTTCTTCCTGGTTACTGTCGTGTAGCCGGGGGATGCTGTAGCCTGTTTGTGTACAACAACACTTCCTGTATAAGTGCTCAAACAACATCAAAGTATACAACATCTATCAAGTGGTCTATATACATCTAGGATAAATTCAAATGCCTAGGTATACTCTTATTGTTACAGTTATATCCGTTTCAAAAATATGTAACACTGCAGAATGTATTGGTACAAATACTTGTGGCAGGGTAGATGGGTGTATATAATGTGTGACTGAGTGTGTGGGTGGATGGGTGTAAGGATGTATGTGTATATACATACGTGTGACAGGGTGGATGGAAGGACAGCAGTGGTCGTGCAGCATCTGGGCATCTGGGTGTATGAATGTAGGGGTGTAGGGGTGTAGGTGTGTAGGTGTGTAGGGGTGTAGGTGTGACGGGGTGTAAAGGTGTAGGGGTGTAGGGGTGTAGGGGTGGATGTGTGACGGGGTGTAAGGGTGTATATATTTATGTGTAGGGGTGTAGGGATGGACGGGTGTAGGAGTGTATACATGTTTATATACGTACGTGTGACGGGGTGTATTGCCGGACAGCAGCGGTCGTGTAGCATCTCGATAATCTCAGCTCTGTCTAACTGCGCCGCCAGCACCATGGGCTTGATGTCCTGGGAAAAAAACATAAATGTTTATAGGCGTTGTATAGAGGTGTTTCATATAAGCGCCTACAAACAACCAGTAGTGTTCACATATATGACAATCTATTTTTTTGCTATTTTGAATTATTAAGATCTTTAAAATTGTTAAAAGTTGCCTCGTTTACAAAATAATTGTGAGTATTATCTCTTTTCCCTTTGAACATTTGAATTTTGTTGGTAACCATGCAACTTTGAACTCCTCTCTAGGCCTTATTCTGATTTAGTGTTTAACATTTGTGTAAACGTCTCATATAATGCACACTTCACATATAACACTGCATACATGTGAGAACTGCTCGTAGAACATACCTAGACTGGGAGCAGAGTATCTTATAACCTAATATATGTCATACATAGTACCACATTATAGCTTTATGAGAAAAGGGAATAATTATGTGAGATCTCTGCATCTACATAGAAAATATCCATATCCTAATAACAATGTGCCATATATAGTACCACATACATCATTATAAGAGGTACATAGTGTTATATGGTGTTATATAGCGTAATGTAGCGTTATATAGTGTTATATAGCGTAATGTAGCGTTATATAGTGTTATATAGCGTAATGTGGTGCTATATAGTGTTATATAGCAGGTATATATAGAACCGTACCTGTGAGAACTCTGCGTCTTCATAGAACATGTCCAGGCTGGGGGAGGACCTCAGACTGGAGTGCAACTCAAACTTCTCCCCGTTTATCTGCGGGACCCTCACGTCGCCCGTCGCCTCTTGCAGCCGCCGGTTATAGGCCTTACACGCCCTGCAGGAACATGACATACAGAATGTTGTTATACTGTAAATACACTCATCCAGACCCTAAATATCATACACTAACCTCTGTGTGACACGGCTGTACACATCACATGTCCTGTAATACTAAATACATAGACAAAGGTTCACCAGTTTTAGTTTGTTGACAGGTTTATTTCACGAGTTGAAATAACCCAATTAACGGCACACAAATATACTGACACATACAGTGAAACACCAGCTTTACTGTAGTTGCAATGTAGTTGTATATAAATCCCTTGAGAACTCAAAGAGTTTCTAAAGATTCTGAAAATGCACACCAGGAAGTGTTTCTTTAATTTCTGACCACATCCACAGGCTCCTGCCACCAGTTTCAATCATAGTGTGTAGTTATATCCTCAGGGAGAGGTCATTATCCACATTTTCCACCCCTTTGATAGACTAACAGCAAAAAGGAGGTATAATAGTTTTGGCCTCTTCTCAAATTCACCAACTGCCACCCTCCCCCAGTTGTTAAATGGTGACCTGTGGGCCCTGTAGTTAGTTATATATGATATAAAACATGTCATGTCACACATTGGTCATACATGGCATGATATCATTAAATGTTTTGTGTCCTTCCGTTATACACATACTCCATAATTATATGATGTCTATATGTTATACACATCATGATATATAATTATGACCTTTAATACTACTTCCTGCAACAAACTCTCAACATAGACTCTACATGTAAATATACATCTTAGATTAAATAGATCTATTGATATAAAACCACAGTACTAGCAATACTAGTACATCTCACCCTGTTTAGCTACAACTTTTACACTCGATATATATATACTCATCCTATGCCTTAGTGCATGGTTCCTTCACACTATGTCCTGGTGAAAATCCTACTTACCCGATGTTACAATATATAACTATAACACAACCACAGTAAGTTTTACCGTATGTCTTGGTGCATGGTTCACTCACCCTATGTCCTGGTGCATGGTTCACTCACCTAATGTCTTGGTGCATGGTTCACTCACCCTTTGTCCTGGTGCATGGTTCACTCAACCTATGTCTTGGTGCATGGTTCACTCACCCTATATCTTAGTGCATGGTTCACTCACCTTATGTCTTGGTGCATGGTTATCTCACCCTATGTCTTGGTGCATGGTTCACTCACCCTATGTCTTGGTGCATGGTTCACTCACTCTATGTCTTGGTGCATGGTTCTGGTGCATGGTTCACTCACCCTATGTCTTGGTGCATGGTTCACTCACCTTATGTCTTGGTGCATGGTTCACTCACCCTTTGTCTTGGTGCATGGTTCACTCGACCTATGTCTTGGTGCATGGTTCACTCACCCTTTGTCTTGGTGCATGGTTCACTCGACCTATGTCTTGGTGCATGGTTCACTCACCCTATGTCTTGGTGCATGGTTCACTCACCTTATGTCCTGGTGCATGGTTCACTCACCCTATATCTTGGTGCATGGTTCACTCACCTTATGTCTTGGTGCATGGTTCACTCACCATATGTCTTGGTGCATGGTTCACTCGACCTATATCTTGGTGCATGGTTCACTCACCCTATATCTTGGTGCATGGTTCACTCACCTTAAGTCCTGGTGCATGGTTCACTCACCCTATATCTTGGTGCATGGTTCACTCACCTTATGTCTTGGTGCATGGTTCACTCACCCTATGTCTTGGTGCATGGTTCACTCACCCTATGTTTTGGTGCATGGTTCACTCACCTTATGTCTTGGTGCATGGTTCACTCACCCTATGTCTTGGTGCATGGTTCACTCAACTTATGTCTTGGTGCATGGTTCACTCACCTTATGTCTTGGTGCATGGTTCACTCACCCTTTGTCTTGGTGCATGGTTCACTCACCTTATGTCCTGGTGCATGGTTCACTCAGCCTATGTCTTGGTGCATGGTTCTGGTGCATGGTTCACTCACCCTATGTCTTGGTGCATGGTTCACTCAGCCTATGTCTTGGTGCATGGTTCTGGTGCATGGTTCACTCACCCTTTGTCTTGGTGCATGGTTCACTCAGCCTATGTCTTGGTGCATGGTTCTCTCACCCTATGTCTTGGTGCATGGTTCACTCACCCTTTGTCCTGGTGCATGTTTCACTCACCTTATGTCTTGGTGCATGGTTCACTCACCCTTTGTCCTGGTGCATGGTTCACTCACCTTATGTCTTGGTGCATGGTTCACTCACCATATGTCTTGGTGCATGGTTCACTCACCTTATGTCCTGGTGCATGGTTCACTCACCCTATGTCTTGGTGCATGGTTCTCTCACCCTATGTCCTAGTGCATGGTTCACTCACCTTATGTCTTGGTGCATGGTTCTCTCACCCTATGTCCTAGTGCATGGTTCACTCACTTTATGTCCTGGTGCATGGTTCACTCACCCTATGTCTTGGTGCATGGTTCTCTCACCCTATGTCTTGGTGCATGGTTCACTCACCCTATGTCTTGGTGCATGGTTCTCTCACCCTATGTCCTAGTGCATGGTTCACTCACCTTATGTCCTGGTGCATGGTTCACTCACCCTATGTCTTGGTGCATGGTTCACTCACCCTATGTCTTGGTGCATGGTTCTCTCACCCTATGTCTTGGTGCATGGTTCACTCACCCTATGTCCTGGTGCATGGTTCTGGTGCATGGTTATCTCACCCTATGTCTTGGTGCATGGTTCACTCACCTTATGTCTTGGTGCATGGTTCACTCACCCTATGTCCTGGTGCATGGTTCACTCACCCTATGTCCTGGTGCATAGCCCCCTTACCCTATGTTACACTTTATGACTATAACACTACTATAGTATAACTTACCCTATGTCTTGGTGCATTGTGATGAGTCTGTCCATCATGTGCAGGTTATTCTCCTTGATGGCAAACAGCATGGCGCGCTCGATGCCTTGTTGTTTCTCGAAGCCGGACGAGCAGCTCCCCAGGAGGCGCTGCACGATCTCCACACTGCCCGACAGCACCGCGTGCTCCAGCGCCGAGACGCCATAGTGGTCCTCCAACCGGTGTAAGTTGGGGTCCTCCTACATAAAGGTAAACACAAAGACATTAACCCAGATCTAGATACACACACACACACACACACACACACACCATAGTGGTCCTCCAACCGGTGTAAGTTGGGGTCCTCCTACATAAAGGTAAACACAAAGACATTAACCCAGATCTAGATACACACACACACACACACACACGTACACACACACACACACACACACACACACATATACACACACACACACACACAGACCCCTCTAGATACACACACACAGAGGTGTAAAGATATACATATCTAGATACACACACACAGACACAGACCCCTCTAGATACACACACAGATGTGTAAAGATATACATATCTAGATATACATATCTAGATACACACATCTAGATACATACACAGAGTCCCAATAGTGGTCCTCGAAATGGTTGGTCATTATACAGTGGGGGACGATATACACACGTGAAGAGACACACGTGAAGAGACACACGTGAAGAGACACACGTGAAGAGACACACGTGAAGAGACACACGTGAAGAGACACACGTGAAGAGACACATGTGAAGAGACACACGTGAAGAGACACATGTGAAGAGACACGTGTAAAGAGACACTTGTAAAGAGACACTTGTAAAGAGACACACGTGAAGAGACACACGTAAAGAGACACATGTGAAGAGACACACTCATCAAGATGGCCCCAGTGCATGAAACACATTTCATCTGCTGTCATTTTAGATTAAGCAGATTGCAGTTCATGAACGATCATTGTTTGCTTGAAGATCCAAGCTGATGGCTGGTCCACTTGTCTTTTCAGGTAGATCATGACCTTGCCTTTCAGCTTGTCTTTTTCAAGCAGACGCTCAAGCAGTTCAGGTACTTTCCTATATATACTCTATTTTGTGAACCACAAATTTCACAAAGCAGAGCTTGAGCTTAACTAGCAGATGGTCTCAGATTGAGCTAGCAGCTTCAAGACATTGTTTGGTGAGCTGGAGCCTGGGTCTGCCTAGAACACATTGCGAGTATTCTGAGTATGTGGAAAAGATCAGATCTACCTTGTGGAGGCTTGTTATTAGGGATGTCATAGACATTCGCCATATTGACATATCGCCATTATGTCAACATTTCAATATTTTATATTGACAATTTTGATTAAACAGATTCATATTATAATAGTTCTCAACTTTTCACTAATTTGCAGGCGAGTCAGCGAGTTCACTGACTCTTCTCGGTTGAAGTCCATTTTCCACGACTTATCATTGTTTCTCCTGCCTTAAAAGGTGACAACTTAAAGAAAACATATTACTCTTTGTTAATCTGCAATAATTTACTACTTACATGGTCAAATTAAGGAGGATTGATTGATTTTCGGCAAAGTTAAGTCGCCGAAACTTAAAAGGTACCCCGTTTTACGACATCAAAAATGACATCCGGTTTACTCGGGGGTCGGCACGAACATCTTTATCTTCCGAAATCGAGCAAATTGCAGACTTTCAAGGTAATATTATTAGTCCTACAGGTAATATCTAGGCAGTTGCGGAAATTTTGGACACACAAAAAATAATTTGATATCGAGCGCTTCGGCAATCTCCGGTATCTAAATCCAACATGGCGGGCAGTGGAACGCCGAGGGACGATGACACGCTTCCGAATTCAGTGAAATCATGGATTACAGCTAAAATATGAAAGGTAAGTCCGCAAATTATGTTGTTATCGATAGATTAGGCTCCTCTCATATGGGGGTTGAAATTGCGGACAGCTCAGTGGCCTGGCTATTCCGCTAAATGACGAAGACCGGCCTCTAAACTTGCCAAGACCAAAAAACTGAGCCAATGATCAAATGATAGACGTTGGGAAATGACAGCGCAGTTGGCCGTCCCCGTTGAAAAAACGCTTCAACCAAATATTCTGGGGGGGTAGGGCCTAATTCATCTATCAGGTTTCTAAATATAGGATCTTTTGTGGTGCGTGCGCTTTTTCTTTTTTTCAATAACTCTATTTTAACCCCTAAAACCACCATTTTATTTTTCGGGGAATGTGAAGAAACCACTCGGGGCCTGCCACTGTCAAGCGCAAGCCGGGCGGCCACATTTTTATCGTCTCAATTTTTTGCCGATCTATCAACTAAGAGAGGCTCAACCGAATTTTCTGGGGGGCTAAGGCCTTATTCAGCTATTGTACGTGTAAATATAGGATGTTTTGTGCAGTTTAGGCTTGGTTTCAAGCAAATATATGGTATATTAACCCCCAAAAGACCCAATGACAAAAAAGTTTCATCGTATCAATCTAAATGTGGGTCAACGATCAGCTGATCGCAAGCAGTTTCGTGATACCCCCCAGCCCGATATCCCTTTAGCCTTATGTGGTTGGGGGTGACTTGAAACTGACGCAGACCGGACTGTCATTTCTCAACTTGAATCAAATTTCTTGAAAATGGCTCATATCAAAAGTAAATCTCAACCAATATTCACCTTATTAGGCTCGTTAGATGCAGAAATGTCATCTTTATTAGGCCCTAGTGTGTCAGCTCTCCACCCCCCCTAGTTTTTGTGAAATTTGACTTTGTTTGGGAATTTTGGCGAGTAGAACGCTTCGACTTAGACTCATTTGAAGCGTCTCGGCGAGAGGACTTCAGAAATGTAAAATTTGTCTCTCTATCATGTTTAGTTCCATAGATACGGGTATGTCTTTGACAAACATTTGCATGATTTGGCTTGGGGCAGGGCACCCCCTTGAAGCAAAAAAAAATTGAGCCCCCCCCCCCTTGTCAGGTTTCAGGGTTGAGACGCTACCCGGTAGTGCTTTAACATAGGGAGTCTATGGGCGCCGAGTGACAGTGGCTCGATGCAAACATGAAAACTGCTCTTTAAAATTGTACAAGGGGGGGGGGAGCCCCAAAATCTCTCTGTTTAGGGCTTAGCTGAGGCCAAAAATATAACCCTGACAAAATTCTGAGCAAAATAGACTATTTACATGTCCAAATCAGACATTTCATTTTTTTCAATTTTGACCCCCCCCCCCCCGCCATCATCGAAAGAAGAGAAAAATCCCTGATCTTTGCGATAAAGCTACTGCCCCCCCCCCCCATTCCAAAGAAAAAAATTGAAGATCCTTGACTCCAATAAAAAAAAAACTGACGCCCCCCCCATCATCGAAAGAAGAAAAAAATCCCTGATCCTTGTGAACAACCATTAGGCGGTGCATTCTGAATAACTGAATCGCTTCCTGATCCTTAAGAACAACCTTTTGCTCCCTACCCCCAGGAAAAAAAGTCCCTGATCCCTGCGAAAAAGCTTTGCCCCCCCCCATCCAAAGAAAAAAGTGATGATCTTTGACTCCGATCAAAAAAAATTGACCCCCCCCCCCATCATCTAAAGAAGAAAAAAATCCCTGATCATTGCGAACAACCGTTAGGCTGTGCATTCTGAATAAATGAATCGCTGAACAACCTTTTGCTCCCCCCCCCCCCAGGAAAAAAGTCCCTGATCCTTGCGAAAAAGCTTCCCCCCTATCCCATCCAAAGAAAAAAGTGATGATCTTTGACTCCAATAAAAAAAATTGCCCCCCCCCCATCATTGAAAGAAGAAAAAAATCCCTGATCCTTGCGAACAACCGTTAGGCTGTGCATTCTGAATAAATGAATCGCTTCCTGATCCCAACGAACAACCTTTTGCTCCCTCCCCCAAGGAAAAAAAGTCCCTGATCTTTGCGAAAAAGGCTCTGCTGTCCCCCCCCCCCATCCAAAGAAAAAAGTGACGATCCTTGACTACAATCAAAAAAAATTGATGCCCCCCCCCATCATCTAAAGAAGAAAAAAATCCCTGATCATTGCGAACAACCGTTAGGCTGTACATTCTGAATAAATGAATCGCTGAACAACCTTTTGCTCCCCCCCCAGGAAAAAAGTCCCTGACCAATTTTAATAGGATACTTTCAGGGGGTTAGGCCTAATTCTCAGTACTGCCACTAACGCACTACTATATATAGACCTTGAATTTATATAAAAATCTATTCCCAGGTCATTTACCCAATTTTTGACTTCAAGGGGGGTCTCTGAAATTTGGTCTTCTGAGCAAATCTTAAACTCCACAGTACTGACTGAGGGCCCAATATGACCAAATTTCAAGGAATTATTTCAGGGGTTAGGCCTAATTCTCAGTACTGCCACTAACGCACTGCTAAATATAGACCTTAAATTTATATAAAAATCTATTCCCAGGTCATTTACCCAATTTTTGACTTCAGGGGGGGTCTCTGAAATTTTTCTTCAGAGCAAATTATAGTGCCAAACGAAGCGTCTTGGCGAGAGGAGTTCAGAAATGTTCAATTTATCTCTATCATGTTTAGTTCCAGAGCTAGGTGCATATTAGTAACCTTTTGTCCCCCCCCCCCCTGGTTTGATACATGTCCGACCTTAAACTCCACAGTACTGCCTCAGAAAGGTTATTAAAATTGCCTGTGCTTTAATACATGTAAATACCCGGTATTTAACACTCAGAAAGGTTAATAGAGTTGTCTGTGGTTTAATACATGTAAATACCTGGTAGTAAAGGCCATGGTTCTTCAGAAGTTTAAAGTTCTTTTTTTGCCATTTTATATGTAAATTCATATATTTCCAGTGAACGTGAGCGGTACGAGCAGGAGTCGCACAGATGGGAGCCATGGGAGCGGGAGTCGCCGGAGTCGCAGGAGCGGGAGCCTTGGCCACGTGGACACAGCACTCAGAACCTTGATCAGGGGCCCCACAACACGTCTAGGGGCTCCACAACACGCCTAGGGGCACCACAACATGACTAGGGTCCCCACAACACGTGTAGGGGCTCCACAACACGTGTAGGGGCTCCATACCATGCCTAGGGGCTCCACAACATGACTAGGGGCCCCACAACACTCATACTAGCCCTTTAAATATGGACTTCATGAGAGGGAATTTCAGATACAAGTCAGGCGTGAAACCCATCTAGAAACTGTTCCACATATCTAGGAAACTCATCCACATGTTTAGGAACTCTTCAACATGTGTATCTAAACTCATCAATGGGTCTAGAAACTCTATATCTAGGAATTCCACTAGACATTTAGAAAGTCAAGGAACTCTTCAATATATCAATCTTTATCCAAGTCAATTGATTGCTGCCCTTTTAATTATTAATAAAATCAGTTTCCATTATAACAGAAGGAATTCCTTTGTTCATTTATAACCTCTATGTCATCAAGTAAACAAATTTCCTCACCAGCTTTGAAATAAATCCCAAACACACCTCCAAATGCCTAATGCGTTTCCAAACACAACCCCTTCCAAAATAGTAAATCCAGTATCTTCTCAAACAAGTGAGGGCTAGCAAACAGATGTAATCTGTTTGCGCCCTCACTTGTATGTCAATATAATAATGTCCATGATTATTTCGTGAACATTTTCAGTGAAATTGATAGTACCTTTTGTTCAACTACGATTGCCCTTTGTTTTATTATTTCTCTCCACTTATTTAGGCAATAAACAGTGTTTTAGATGTACATAATAGTTTATATATTGTATTGCAATACATTGATATATTGACAACTATATATCAATAATCGTTATCGACATAAATTGGATGTCAATGACAACCCTACTTGTCACTTATTTTATATTTTTATTCATCTTCCTTTTGTAACCTACCTCCATGATGGCCTCGACCCCGCTGACATCCCTGCGCCGGATGGACTGCACAAACTTAGCCTCCAGAGACTGCTGCCTGCGTCCTGGTGACCGGCCCCCCCGCCGCCGCGTCAAGGTGGGTCTGGGAGCAAATAGGAAACCGAGTTACATATAGACACCACACCATGTCAAGGTAGGTCTGGGAGCAAACAGGAAACCAAGTTACATGTAGACACCAAACCGCATCAGTGCGGGTTGGGGGAATACTACAAACCCAGTTACATATACTACAAACCAAGTTAACCCAGAGAAAATTAAGTTCTACAGTGACTTGCTGCAGGTCTAATTAAGTACCACAGAGACTTGCTGCAAGTCTAATTAAGTACCGCAGAGACTTGCTGCAAGTCTAATTAAGTACCGCAGAGTCTTGCTGCAAGTCTAATTAAGTACCACAGAGACTTGCTGCAAGCCTAATTAAGTACTGCAGATACTTGCTCCACATTTAATTAAGTAACGCAGAGACTTGCTGCATGTCTAATTTCATATCTGAATCTTACAAACAGTACTCCATAAGAGACTAATGATTTCAGCCACAGGTTTGATTGAAGAACATACAGGAACACTACTTTTGATTCAATAACCATTTAGTAAATTAGATAAAGCAACACTAGGAGTTTAGCAAAACCTCAGCGGGACATGGTAAGATGAAGTAGGATAATACAGGGAATATTTAGAATATACATGAAAAGCTAAACAATTGAGTCTTAAAAACCAAATCAGTTTACACTGATGGCAATAGAATGAGGCTGAGAGGACAATGCTACTAACATCATGTGAGGGTAAAGCTACAAAGCATTCATTACCATTTCTCAAACATGTTATACCATACCTTCGCGTTTTAGCGCCGGGTATTGAATAAGTGCCGGTCTTGTATAAGCGCCGGGGGTATGAGGGTCTTGAAATTAATCTTAAGCACTAAAACTGGATCTTGAATAAGCGCCTGTCTTGTATAAGCGCTGGGGGTAAACACTCCTCCAAAGTTATAAGCGCCGGGGCGCTTAAACACGATGGTACAGTAGTTGACATATATATAATGTATTTTGTTAATTATAAAGATTGGCCAGTACGAACTAGGAAAATACTGTCTGAAGGGAAAAACAGCCTCCCCCCACCTCCCCCACAACCTCAGAAAAGTGAGAGTCATTGTCGCTAAAACTACCCTCACCTGAGAGTCAGGCAGTGCCACAGTCTAATGAGTACTAAACCTGATGTCTAGGATGGTCAACACATGCACTGGGATGATTTCTGTGCTGCTGACCTATATGGCCTTGTATAGAGTAGTAGTTAAGACTGTGGGAGGTGGCATGACCAAGGACCGAACTCACAACCCCTGTCTCCAAGTCCTGCATGATGCACTACAGAGCCACTGATACACCTAGCCTAATTGGGAACTACCTGTAAACTATGTCTCAGTCTAATGATAATTATTACCCTTTATTTTCGATCACATAAAACTACTGAATTGTGTAGGGGACCATAGGTTGAAACTCCTTTCATTAAATCAGAAATGATCTTAAGAATGTTTTAAGAGACTTCAATGATGATGACAATACTTTTAGAACAATTACTCACAACATAAATCATTTCCCGCTTTATTCTTACAGAAATATTTATATTTTATCAAATTCGATATCTTAAAAACAGCCACCAGGAGAGAAGACAGTAGCTGTAATACTGTGCTGACGGTTAGCAGGGGCGCATGTGGGTAACACGTACAATTCAATGATATTGATGATAAAGAAAGTTATATTTAGTGTCAAAACTACAAATTATAAAGACGCGAAGGAAAATGTTAACAGTGTTAACATATTGACAAACCTGTAAAATCACAATTGATATTAGCTTATAATAAATGTAGTCTTAATTGACAACACAGATCCCAAACCTGTTTAATGGGAGGGTTTAGTAAGCTGTGTACTTACATGTATCTGCGCCCCGCACTGACACACAGAATTGTAATGTTAAGCACAAACCTGTCAGAGGCTTTGTGAGGGATACATGTTTCAAATACATTATTGTATATAACACAGTTAAAATTGCCCAAATTATGGCACAATTAACATGTTCATCTATGACCTATAATCAGTGTGTGTTCTGGTCTGTATCATGGTGTCCATGATGTGGCTCGTTATACCTCCTACATATCCTACTGTCACGTATTTTATGATGTTGCCTCTGATACTTGGTAAATAGAAGCCTCAGAATTGCTTATAGAAGGACAGGTATTTCAAACACAGCTGCTCTACACAGGAAAGCTAAATTAAATAAGTTAAAAGATAGGAGACATATGCATATTTTAGAACATGCTTTCAAAAAATCACTTTTAGAAGAAGAATTACATATAATTAATGTTACTACAAGACGGGGGGATCAAAGACTACTTATACAAAAAAGAGCTGTTAACCCTGCCTATTCCAAAAGTCTGAGGTACAGACTAGCCGGGGCATGGAATGCCCTCACTGTGGATAATAGGGCCATTAGAGAGAGTACCAAATTTACAACCTGGAACAAAAGTATCATCTGGACCTAATTGCTGCGTATGTTTGATATTATGAACATATGTTGCATGTTTATGTTTATGTTTGTCATATCTACTTGTGACCAGAAACCTGCCATTATTTACTGTTGAATGCCTGACCATCACCCAACCTGGACCATAACATCTGTCCATAAGGCAACTACATCAGCCTTTCACCGCTTGAAATACATAACTAATATCTATTCTATTATACTAAGTCAAGGCTCTAAGCCCATGCTGTTCTTTTCATATTTATTATATTGCATCTATGTATACTATGAAGCATTATCTGTTCAAATATGTATACATTCCATTAACTGGAATAAGGAGAATACAGGTCTTTGACCTACCATCTTTCCTTCAATTCAATCCAATTCAATCAGGCTGCTGACTACATGTTATACCAGAGTGTGGAGCAGTGAGTATTGAAGTTACAAATCCGTACAGCTACATGTAACCCTTTAAGGACAGCACAGGACAGGCTAAAGGTCAACCCTTCAAACCATCAACCCACTGTACAAGTGTACAAGTTAAAAGAAAAGACCAGCCTAATTCTAAGTGACGTCATATCAATAGTTTTAATATAGATAAGTAACATTCCAACATGTACATTTTTGAAATAAGCATCAACAGCATTTAAACCTGAAATGAAGAAGGACAACAGTGACGTCACAAGAGAACAGAAATGTATCAGACACACTCAGCTCATCCCTATTGAGTGGTCTAGACACCACTACAACGACTCCTTGATTGGTTGGTCGGTAATGTACATCAATTTTGGCCTCCCTTAATGGCCAATTAAGGGCATCTCAAGGGCCAATAATAGGGCAGTGCATGTGCAGGCGATCTTAGGCTTTCTTGTTTGTCTTATTTAAATTAGCTTTTGTTGTGTTCTTGATAATTATCTTCAAATAATGGATTAAGAATAGGGCTTGTAAATATTCAATCTTGACAAGGAATAGGTTCCTAATTGGGCATGCACTATATCGTAGGCTACACATGATAGTATAATGTTCTCTATTAACATATGTTTAGTACTAGTGGGGCTGGGTACATGCCAGTTCCCTTGTGACGTCACTGTTGTCTTTCCTTATTTTAGGTTTAAATACTACTGGTGCATATTATGATAGTCTATATGTCGAAATATTACTAATCAATATATCCATATAGGGCTACATGTAATTAGGCTGGTCCTATCTTTTAACTCTATCATCCACCTACCTGTCCTCTGGTGCCAAACGCCCGTTCTGGAATGTGTTGTCCTCCTTCTCTGCATGGTTGCTGACGGGTCCGTGGTTGCTGACCGGGCTGGTCCCGTGCGTGCTGCCGGGGGTTGGACGGTGCGTGTTGGTAACCAGCTCACCCGGGTCCAGGACCTCCTCACTGTCCTCCTCAGGTGGACTCACCAGCATGGAAGGAATCTGGTGTGACGTCATCCTCAGTTAGTCACCTAGCAACAACAACATAGCAGTCACTTAGTCACCTAGCAACAAGAGGAGTAGATATGTTTACTTAGTCACTATGTGATGATTACATAGTCACCTAGCAACAACAACAACAGTAGAAATGGTGATGACTTAGTCACCTAGCAACAATAGTAGATGCCATGGTGACTTAGTCACCTAGCAACAGGAACACTAGACATTGTCATTAGTTAGTTACCTAGCAACAATAACATAGTCGCCTAGCAACTAAAACTTAAGAAATTATGGCCAATTACTCACCTAGCAACAACAAAAAAAGATGACTTCAATGATGATTGCAATGATTACACAATCATCTAGCAACACAAACGAAATATTATAAAATGTATTCTAACTTTAGAACATACCTAATGTAGGCAGAGACAGTAACTCAAAGACACCATCTTGAGAATATAACCCTGCCACAAACTGTCTATCTGTCCTTCAGTGATGTACAATATAACCCTGCCACAAACTGTCTATCTATCCTTCAGTGATGTACAATATAACCCTGCCACAAACTGTCTATCTATCCTTCAGTGATGTACAATATAACCCTGCCACAAACTGTCTATCTATCCTTCAGTGATGTACAATATAACCCTGCCACAAACTGTCTATCTATCCTTCAGTGATGTACAATATAACTCTGCCACAAACTGTCTATCTATCCTTCAGTGATGTACAATATAACCCTGCCACAAACTGTCTATCTATCCTTCAGTGATGTACAATATAACCCTGCCACAAACTGTCTATCTATCCTTCAGTGATGTACAATATAACCCTGCCACAAACTGTCTATCTATCCTCCAATAATGTACAATATAACCCTGCCACAAACTGTCTATCTATCCCTCAGTGATGTACAATATAACCCTGCCACAAACTGTCTATCTATCCTTCAGTGATGTACAATATAACCCTGCCACAAACTGTATATCTATCCTTCAGTGATGTACAATATAACCCTGCCACAAACTGTCTATCTATCCTTCAGTGATGTACAATATAACCCTGCCACAAACTGTCTATCTATCCTTCAGTGATGTACAATATAACCCTGCCACAAACTGTCTATCTATCCTTCAGTGATGTACAATATAACTACACCAATCCTTCAATGATATACAACAACGTAGTCTTGGTACTGATATGAGTACATGTAGGCTGTCAGTGGTGTACACAGGCCCCATGTACTCTGGTACTGATACAACCCCCACTACCGTCTACACACCACATGGGGAGGTGCAGATAACGGGGGCAGAAAGACACTTCATGTCTGTCAGCCTGACCTCCCTCATTGTTTGTTTTACTAAACATGGCCCAGATGTAGCCTCACTCAGCCAAGGAAAGGTCACTCTGCCAAGTACGCCAGCAGAGGGGCTGAAACGGTCCTGGTGGTACCTAGTCCTAGCCAGGCCCCTGTCACTACTAGGTGAGGGTCCTGGTGGTACCAGGTCCTGTACAGACCCCTGTCACAACTAGGTAAGGGTCCTGGTGGTACCTAGTCCTGTACAGACCCCTACCACAACTAGGCAAGGGTCCTGGTGGTACCTAGTCCTACCCAGACTCCTGCCACAACTAGATGAGGGTCCTGGTGGTACCTGGTCCTGTACAGACTCCTGCCACAACTAGGTAAGGGTCCTGGTGGTACCTAGTCCTGTACAGACCCCTACCACAACTAGGTAAGGGTCCTGGTGGTATCTAGTCCTACCCAGACTCCTGCCACAACTAGGTGAGGGTCCTGGTGGTACCTAGTCTTACCCAGACTCCTGCCACAACTAGGTAAGGGTCCTGGTGGTAGCTAGTCCTAACTAGGCCCCTGTCACTACTAGGTGAGGGTCCTGGTGGTACTTGGTCCTGCCACAGCTAGGTAAGGGTCCTGGTGGTACTTAGTCCTGTACAGACCCCCGCCACACCTAGGTAAAGGTCCTGGTGGTACCTAGTCCTAACCAGGCCCCTGTCACAACTAGGGAAGGGTCCTGGTGGTACATAGTCCTAAGCAGACTCCTGCCACAACTAGGTAAGGGCCCTGGTGGTACCTAGTCCTACCCAGACTCCTACCACAACTAGGTAAGGGTCCTGGTGGTACCTAGTCCTGCCCGGACTCCTGCCACAACAAGGTAACTGTGCTATGGTACCGCTACCGGGCTTTCCATGTGGCTACAACATGGCTTTATCTACACAACAGTTGTATAAGTGAATGCTTTCTCTGTTTTATAACTAATAGCCCAGTAGATATATTGTGTCGCTGTGTGGCACCTTACTGTGTACTGTAAACATACTTTATTTCTGTACATATTTTCGTGCGAAAATAAATACGGAGCGAATATTTATCCAGTATTGTTATAGAGAACTTCCAAAATGTGTGAACTTAAATATGCGCGAAATTGTTCTTTAAGGCCAATTCATAAAGATACATGTGTGCAAATATATCTAGGTTTACAGTAGCAAGGAAGTAAAGGTGTCCAATCAGGAAGAAGTACACACAGTATAACACACTTCTGCATTCCGCAGCTAGGGATGGGCACCTAATTACGTATTACTTCAGGGATGTTTGCCCAAACAGTACATGGATCATATGTGTCGGCCAGAGTGTGTTAAATGGGACAGCTACAAACTGAGGTATTATCCCTGTACCAGCTGCTCAACGTCCCAGACTAGTCACACAGTCTGACATGACACTAAACACTGCGAGAGCTGACTCTATTGATTTGACTTGGTCACATTTAAAACTGTCTTATCCATCTAAGATCCTATAGAGTAAAACCTCTTTTATAGGCTAGTATGCAAGTCAGATCGTTAGGGTGGCATATAGGTTCAGGACAAAGTCAAAGTATGGCTGATCCGTAAGTTTTTAGATGTATACTACAGTAACTAAAGTCACCATAATCAGACTCCCTATGAGGCTTATAGACTATTCCCAAAGTCTGTAATAGCACTGGCAATAACACTGAATCTCTGTATATTTGAATACTCTGAATCTATTAATGGTGATTCTACATAAAATTAACAGTGATTCAACGTAAAATTAAAGGTGATTCTATGTGAAATGAACAGTGATTCTACGTAGAATTGACAGTGACCATCACCGTTAAAAAAACGGTGAAAGTTATGTCCCAAAAGTTGCTGGTGATTTACCGTTATTTTGACGACTTCTGTTTTTACAGTGCAATACAGCTTGGTTAGTAACAATCACAGTAGTCCACCAAGTGACCCTAAAGTTTTGTCGCCTTTTAGGATTCCAGTATGCTCATTGTTACTATGGAAGGCTCCTGATGAAGTTATTCTACTCTTTCATGCCCCCATCATGAAAGGTCCCCACTAACACAAGGGGACTCATGCTGGCGTGAACATATCATGCGATCATTACATCCTTAATGACTACACCCCCCCCTTCCACCAGTGTATACACGTGTATATATATACGTATCATGAAATCATTACACCTGTATAATGAGTGTCTCCTGCCGCCCGTCTGACCAGTAGCATGCTACACATACACTGTATATATATATATATATATATATATATATATATATATATATATATATATATGTATATATATATATACATGTGTATCATGAGATCATTACACCCTTATAATCCACCAGAAGCATGCTATATATATATATATATATATATATATATATATATATATATATATATATATATATATATATGTGTGTGTGTGTGTGTATGTATACAGCAGCTCATGGTGACACAGTGTGACACCATGCGTCAGGCTGATTATACGACTGTAAACATATATATTTTCACGCATGTATATATTTGCGAATTGACTACAAAGTGCAATTTCATGTGTACTTAAATTCCTGGAATTTGCAACGTTTTAGTAGTATGACTAAACTGGATAAATGTTCACTCTGTACATATTTTCGCGGATTTTAAAATCATATACAGTGCAAAATAAAGAATGTTTACAGAAGCCGGCTAGTGTTAATTAGTGCCCTCAGACCACCATAGGGGGTGGGGGACGGCTTGTACACATACCACATGTTAATTAGTGCCACTCAGACCACCATAGGGGGTAGGGGACGGCTTGTACACATACCACATGTTAATTAGTGCCACTCAGACCACCATAGGGGGTAGGGGACGGTTTGTACACATACCACATGTTAATTAGTGCCACTCAGACTACCATAGGGGGTGGGGGACGGCTTGTACATCTACCACAAGGCTGCACATCTACACTGACACATGATGACAGGGTGGGCGGCCTGCTGCAGTCTGCTGGCAGCCATTGGTGCTGGATGCTGTTTTCAAGACTTTTGAGATATTTCTCCTCCTGCCGGACCGATTTATAAATGTAGATTTGGTAATAGAAAATAATATTCTTCTCATATCAACAAGCTGTTAAACAAACTGTCCTATCTATGGAAAGGTTTCACTCTGAATATTCTACATCTCTGTTCACAATCACGGATGAAGCTTAAGGTATTTACGGAATGATAACGACCACTATGTGTATGTGGCGTGGTATTCGGGTACTGGGGGGTCCACATTCTATACCTGACAGTGTCTCTACTATCATATATATACGTGTGGAATATTGACTCTCGTGACAACAAGGTAAACCAGTGCACTTTGATAATAATAGGAATGTCCTGAAAACATGACAATGAAGGAGTTTATCATACCGTAAAACCTTGCGTATAAGCCGCGGCTAGTACGCGAATCAGATGGCTGGTGCGGCTTATAGGATCGGCCCAGGTGCGGCTTATACGAGGGGTTTTGCTGCTATGGTACAGAACGAAAGTCACCATAATCAGATCGCTGGTGCGGCTTATAGGATCGGCACAAAGTCGGGGTGCGGCTTATACGCGAGGTTTTACGGTAAGTGTGTAATTGTGGCCGTCTATAATTACCACCCATTATGTAAGCTGACCGGAAGATTGACTTTCCCGCCGCGCGTATCCGCGCCAACTCACCTTCTGACGCCGCCCGCCCAGGGACACCATTCTCCTCAACATCATGAACTGACCAAGACATGCATTTTCCCTCCCACCAACCTTAAAGACATATAAAAACATTCTGTACAAAGGGAGGACTCTATAATTGTCTGAAATGTTTATGTCTTATCTCACCAATGCACCCTGTGTTTTATTGTTGTGATATTCGCATATAAAATGTTTTACTTCCACAAATAAATATTATAATTTAAGTCAGTGTCTTGTTATAATGAACAAGATTTTCACCCTATTTCTAAATATGTATACTATAGTAGAGGACTAGGAATTGACCCCTGCTTTGAAACTTCCTCAGCAGGGCGGAGGTCCCACCCCGAGCTGTGTTGGTGTAGATTGGATTACAAAGAGGACACCAGACAGAAACTAGCCTTCACGTTGTTGTTCCACGTGTGTTCAACTACACCCCTTGAGGTAAAGGCTAAGTCAATGCCCCTACATGGGTCCCCTCAGTTTTGACCATGTCGCTGAGTCGAATTTAAGCAAAAGGGCCGTGTCATTGTGTCGATTTTTATCCCCATACATAACTATACCTTCTATTCAATGTGTTCATGTCCGTCGATTTTTTAAAGGGCCTTGTCGCCCGTGTCGATTTTTAAAAGGGCCGTGTTGCCCGTGTCAATTTTTAAAAGGGCCGTGTTGCCCATGTCGATTTTTACCCATGTAGAGGCACAAGTCTCATCAAGTAAACTTGGATGTTCTGGGCCTCTCGGCAGCTGCCTTCTGTCTGCCCAAAACTAATAAATGTAACTGTTTATTTTGCACTGTACATATTTTAAAATCCGTACAAATATGTACAGAGCGATATTTATCCCATATAGGGGCCCTTGATGGGGGGTCCCCATGTCGCATGTCGATCTTAAGAAATGCTCATGTCGCCATATTGATCTTAAGAAATGCCCCATATCCCATGTCACTATCTATTTTTCTCCTTATGTCCCATGTCACTAGCGTCCAAAAAGGTCCATGTCGCCGTGTTGAATTTAAGGGTCTAGGGCCATCATATAGTCATACTACTACCATATTCCAAAACCGTGAATGTAAATACATGTGAAATTGTACTTTGTAGTCAATTCGCAAACATGTATATATTTGCAAAAATATATACCTTTACAGTAGATTATTATGAAGCCTTTATAGTAAGTTGATTTAAAACCTACATGAATGTCAGCGTGAACTCATCACTATTCTGCTGCTTGTCTATGTCCACTGGTGGTTGCCCTATGCTGCTGCAGCTATCTCACCGACTGTCACCGAATGACGAGAGTTCTCACAAATTGGGCCAAAATTAAAAAAAAGGTTTGTTTCAGGTAACATGGTCAGACAATCTAGGTTCGGCAGGTCGGATTTTCTTTTTACTTTTTACATTATTTTTACAGCCCTCTACGATACCTTTAAATTGAGACAAAAAGTGTAAAAAGATTTTAACAACATTTTTGTAAACCCAAAATCAACCCCAAAAAAGTGTAAGAAAATAAAAAAACACTTCAAAATTACATTAAAAAAAGCAGGGTCGGCCCTATTTTGATAGGGTCGGTCGGGTGATCTAAGCGTCAATTCCTATTTCAATATTTAATTGAAGACTTCCTGAATAAAGTGTTGTCTGGGTGACAACGGGACGCACGAACCAGCTCCAAATACCGATAACTCGTGCAGACCTAGACACATGGACATCTGTTGGGGGGGGGGGGGGTCTATGCATGTGTGCGACGTGCTCTGATTCACCTGTTCTGTACATGGTGACTGGACTGGTTTATGTGTTGGGAGTGGGGGAGTAGACACTGTTCACCTATTTCTTTGTTCTTTATCTGACTGTCAGGGCAGTAAAGATGCCTGCAGAGAAGTAAACCCCAGAGACAAAGCGCTGAGAGAACACCGGCAGTCATATGGCCTTAGGTAAACACTTAACCCACAAAAAGTATCACATAATACAATCTAACCAAACCGCCCTTGGTGCTGGTAGGTTGCTGGTCTAGTTGTGTTCCACAGTCAAAAAGTAAACTTGTCTCCAGACTCTTCCAAGTGACAGTCGTAAAATAAACGAGAAGTGAAGTGAGTCTTCTAGCTGGAGATAAAAGACCCACTTTGGCATGTGCAATCCCGAAACCCGACGTTTTCCAGCTCCAGATTCTATTTGTGGGATGGTAACCTGCTAGGTTAGACAACTTTTGACTCGTTTATTTTATGATAGTCATTTCGACAAGTCTGGAGACAAGTTTACTTTTTCAGTGCACCCTAAACCTCTGCTTCAGTTACCGTAGAGGTTAGTTCTCTAATAGATGTAGCTCTTTACTTCCTGACAGTGCAGAGTATAAAAGACAAGTCTCATTTCACAAATCGAACAGTATTCCCTCAAAGAGGTATTTATACCACAGCCGTGTAACAAACTACAGCAAGGTATTATAACACAAAACTACAGCAAGGCATTATAACACAAAACTACAGCAAGGCATTTTACTGTCCCTACACTCAGAAGACAATTAGGCCAAACAAAAAAAGAAGTTTTGTTCCAGTAACCGTCTGACCCTATCCTTTTCGCTCGGACACTAAACTTTTATTCTATTTAAGAAAATAAATTTTCCTTGGTGTAAGGTATCACCAAAGGGGATAAAAGGAGGAAAAACATACCTGAGGACCTTCAGTGATCTGAACTGTCATCCTGTTAAAGGCCCACTGAGTTGAGGACCTCACCCTGCCAAGTTTTGTATGCAAATGACTTTTTTGGTTCAGTGCGACTTTAAAGATTAGAGAGATGAAATCCTTTGTATTGGAAAGACTGAACTAATAATGGCTCAATTAGACAGACAGTGAGTGGTACTGCATTATTGTATAACAAGTTCAAGAAATGAAATTATCTCTTGAAACTTATGTTGTGATCCTTTAACAAAACCTGATATGCATTGAGATGGTGTACTGTATGTGACAGACGCCTGCAGGTTGACACACTGCTGCAGGCGGGCAGCTTTAACCCCAGCTCTCCTATAAATAGGGCTGAGTACTGACTGTCGGTGGAGGGGTACCGAGACCTGCTCATTTAACTCTATTATCTACTGTAAATGTAGACATTTTCATGCTTGACATGTTATCGTGATTTTCGCAGAAATAAAATCTGAAAAAATATGCACGATGTAAATATTTATCCAAAATTGTCGAAAAATCACGAAATTGAAATACATGCAAATTCGTGAAAATGTATACACGCGAAAATATTATTAGTGTATTATTAGTAGTATAATCTAGTATACACTTATGGCACCCAGGCCCTTGACCCTGACCTCGTTCTGGTACACACTGTGACTTGTGTGCTAACCACATCCGGGAGGTGGAGGGGGTGATGGGGGTAGGTGCATGCCGCAGGGTAAGCCCACTATGAGCCGGACTGTCATTTAAACCCGCAGTTCTTACTGCACGTCCAGTAACAGTCAGAGCACAGCCTGGACAGGTACTCAGCTCTATATATAGGGGCACTGGGGGTTTAAGGCTTTAAAGGTGTAGAACTTGCTGCCCATCCAGTAACAGTCAGAGTCCAGTTGGGACAGGTACTCAGCCCTTTATATAGGGGCGCTGGGGCTTTAAACCCGCAGTTCTTACTGCACGTCCAGTAACAATCGGAGTCCAGTCGGGACAGGTACTCAGCCCTATATATAGGGGCGCTGGGCCTTCAAACATGTCTGTTATATCAATGTGCTATAGGCATGTAGCTGGATGCGTTATCGACCAATGAGATAATTCCCTGCATTCACTGCAGAATTCTTAGGGTGCATTATGCAACAGCTAGTACCATAGGACCGCCGTCACCAGCTGCAGTGCTTATCTCGCCAGAACCAGCTGCTGGAATGGCGCTTCCACAGGAGGGGCCCTTGAAGGGGGGTCCCCATGTCGCATGACGATTTTAAGAAATGACCATGTGGCAGGTTTATTTCGCTTAATAATGCCTGTGTCCCATGTCTATTTTAAGAACTGTTAATGTCCCAAAAGACACTATAATTTTAAGCCTCATGTCCCATGTCACTAGGTCTCATGTCCCATGTCGATCTTAAGAAATGTCCATGTCGCCATATCAAATTTAGGGGTCTAGAGCCATACAGGACGACCAGCCTGACCCTTATAGGCCTACGGCTATGGTAAATTACTTTCCCCACATCATATACAAAAAAAGCTTCATATAGAAACCTAAGTAGTAATAGTAATTTCACTGGAAATTATTGACAATTTATTTTTGCCCTTTTAAAATGTGGCTTTCATGTCTCTCGTTATCTTACTAGAGTTGTGTTTGTTTTTATCTTCTGAATCTGTTTAATACTAACGTCTCAGGTACCGTAGTCATACCACGCTGTGTGTCCGACTTTAGGTCACCTTACCTCGGAGTGCTATTTGTGTCAGTCAGTTGTTCACAATATCCAGAAATAGATGCCGTGTGTTATATACAGCAGGTAGTACATGGTGTGGCCTGGGCTGTGTTAGACTCAACACCAGGACCAGTACACCAGGACCAGTACACCAGTCCTGGACGCAGAGCACTCTATGGTAAGGCCAAAAAGAAGGTTTGTTTCAGGTCACCCGACCGACTATATCAAAACAGGGCCGACCCTACGTTTTTTATGCAATTTTGAAATTTTTTCCTTATTTTTACCCCTTTTTGGTCAATTTTAGGGTCTTCGGACTGGCCAGCTGGTATTTTCATGTTAAAAAAAAAAAGTAAAAAAAACAAACATCCGACCTACCGACCCTACATTTTTTGACCATGTTACCTGAAACAAACCTTCTTTTTTTTGGCCGAAGAAGTGGACTGAAATCAGTAAAACTGCTTGTATGCTTACTTCCTTACCTCTCAGAGTACCTCCTGTTTGAGAGTCAATAGACACCTATTTCCCTGTGTATTTCATATACACGTAGTAACGATGAAAAATATATAATCTGATGTGCTGTTTGGAGTAGATTGAAACAATATTTCACAGTCCCATGTGTCTTAACCGCCAAGTCCCATTCAGTAGATTTCTTAGTTGGGTGCAGTTAGGATTTCTATGATTGAAGAGTGTGTGAGTGGCTGTTATAGACAATTATACTTTAGGACATTTCAGGGAGCAGTCACACATACAGGCACTCCCAGTCAATTGCCAGCGATGCAGTCAAGTAAGCACCTGCCTGGAGAAGGGGTGTGCACAATGGCAGACAGGATTTTGAGAGTTAAATATGGGTAACAGTTATTATAAAAACAGCAATAGGGTAGGTTCACCCTGAGTCAAACTCATACCTTGAGTCAACCACTTTTGGCGTGAAGTTACTGGTTTACTATGAATCCAGTAACAATTAACTCCCACTAAATCAAAAAATGAAGTTTTTTGGAACAATATACTGCACATTGCATTCATATTATCCTTCTTTTTCATACTGTAAAAACAGCCAGAAGTACCCCTGTTTGACCTGTTTTGACGAACAGAGAATGAAAATATCTCCACCCTTTATGATCTTTTGCTGTAAATTTGAACTATCTATGCATGTGATACATAATGTCGCTTGGGTTTGTGATCTGAATCTATGTCTTAATTACAGAAATCATGACTTACTTGGGCAAAATTAATTTACTAAATGACATTTAGGACTGATTCCATAAGGGTTACCCATTTCACCTTAAGTCAGCCACAAATTCACCCTAAGTCAGCCACCTCATACCATGGCATTCTCTCCTCTGGAATCCCCCCTGGAATTCTCTGACCCAAAATTCTTGCCCTAGAACTCTACACCTACCCTTGTGAATCTCCCTCCACCCTGAATTCCCCCCATCTACTACAGTGTTAAGGATAACAGACTTAACTGTGTAGTGTATAGAGGGCAAGGGTGAAAAGCAAAAAGAGGGGGGGGGGAGGGGGTGTGGGGGCTAAGCCCGAAATACATTCAGTAGAACTCTCTACTCATCCTTTATATTGCATGTCTATAATATCATATCAAGTCCTCACTGCCCATACAAATAATAAATCTGTGTATTGATAGCTCATGATGTAGTTGTATTCTGCTGAGATACAGTACTGACTTTGTCTTCATTATTTCATACCTAATAAATTGTTTTCCTCTCTACTGTTTGTTGTAACATATTTATATATGATACATACATCCATGCATTAATGAAAATTCCCAAATAACTGGTTTATTCCACATATTTCTGGTGGTTGTAAGATGGCTGACTCAAGGTGCAGTTTGGTTGACTTAGGGTGAAATGGGCCTATTCTGAATGCTCTGATGAATCATGTAATAAAATACTATAAACTAATAGATGGCCCTATAAGATATCATGAGTGTTATTCCCCAGATCAATGCCTAAAATCTGGTTCATTTCTGAAGGCTATGGACAACATCCCCTGGGAGCAATCAGACCTTAAAGGTAGCTCATACAAAAACATGACTCAGACCGGTTGAAAGTGGTGAATCTACCCTATCTAATTCATATGAATGTGACCACCTCTAAATCAGGGTGTCCCACTCTGGCGTCTGGGAAGATTTGATACTAGGTAAACCACGATGATGGGGTAAAACAATAGAGTTCACATTTTGGTTATATTGCATACCTTGGTTTAAAACAGTTAACCCACGGTGGAGGGCTAAGACAAAGCTTTACACACCTTGGTTATTTTCACTTAACCCACGGTGGAGAACAAAGACAAAGGGTTCGCACCTTGGTTTTTTCGCATACCCGAGGGTTAAGTCAGATAGACTACACATGGCCAGGCTTCTTCCACATACCCACTGCCTTCTGGTCATTGACTTGGTGTATAACACTTCGTCTTGACCCTGTGGGGCAGTGGGTATAATAACCAAAGGTTAAGTCAGATAGACAATAGTTATGAAAAGAATATTACAATTAACCACAGCTTTCTGGTAGGGCGACTTAGGCTTCACCTTCATCTGGCCCCACCAGAAAGCTGTGGTTAATTCTGTATACCTTTTCATAACCATAGTCTATCTTTTATGTGGCCTATGCAACAGATTCACATAGTGTCCTTTTTCTAGGTGCCCCATGATTTCACTCCACTTTTATATTAGAGCGACCAAAGGGTCACCTATAGAGACAAGGGCTGTGTAAGTATAAGATAACTTGCTGCCCCTCCAGTAACAGTCAGAGTGCAGGCATGACAGGTACTCAGCTCTATATATAGGGGCACTGGGGGTTTAAACCCGCAGGTCTTACTGCACGTCCAGTAACAGTCGGAGTGCAGTCAGGATAGGTACTCAGCTGTACATATAGGGGCGCTAGGCCTTTAAACCCGCAGGTCTTGGTACCCCTCCAGCGGAAGTCGGAGTCGAGTCGGGACAGGTACTCAGCTCTACATATAGGGGCGCTAGGCCTTTAAGGGCTTATAGAAGCGGCCTGCAGTTCTCCAATAAGGAACCAATCCTTAAAGTAAAGAACGCAAGAGGGGGAGGGGGGGGTCCATATTTGTGTCTTATAGACTGACCTCTCACCCTACACAACATCACTCCATGCCCCTTACCCCGTCTTATAGACTAACCTCTCACCCTACACAACATCACTCCATGCCCCTTACCCCGTCTTATAGACTGACCTCTCACCCTACACAACATCACTCCATGCCCCTTACCCTGTCTTATAGACTGACCTCTCACCCTACACAACATCACTCCATTCCTCTCTCCCCCCTCCCTTTTGTGTCAGTTTGTTGCAACATGTGAATCATTCCTGTCAGATCCACTCACAAATATACATCTGATGGTAAGTGTGTCGTCTTGCACCAATGGGTAGAAATCCCCGATCCTTCATCGCCAACTTGTCGCTTGCCAACTGGTGTTAAACAAGGGCACAGTATACATACTTTTTTCTCTTTCTTCTTCGTATATATGTTTGGTAAGCAGAGGCCCACATGTCAGCTATCCCTATGATGGCTTTCAGTAGATTCTCAAAGAATGGAATATGTTATCGCTGCCACGAGCTGAATAGCCTTGCCCCTGGGGAATAAGGCCAAAAGTTTGTTTCATGTGAAATGGGAAGAAAGTCTAGGTCGGTTTTTAAACATGTAAGTACTATCTGAGCCCTCTGGATATCCTAAATTTGAGCAAAGATATTTAGAAATGTAAGAGTGTATTGAGAATTGCATAAATCTCCACGTACCATGCCCCATTCTATTCCTTATTTTATTAAATTATAACCAGCCTCTGTGTAAACATTAAAGTTGACAAAAAAGGGGTAAAAGGTATACATAAAGATTTCATCAAAATTGAAAAATAAGTATGGTCTGCGCAGTTTTGAGTGACCTGAAACCAACCTTTTTCTTTTAATTGGCCTACAGAAAGGGCTGTGGTGAGGAATGTGACTCCTGTTATGTGTTTGTGTAGGAATGTGGCTACTGTGTGTTTGGGTACCGGGGTGGACAATAGGCTTACGGGGGGTTCAGCTGTACGGGGGTTAACCTGCAGGGGCGGCAGAAGGTGGATAAAGTTGGGAGGGCCAGGGTCCCAAAACCCAATGGGTGTAGGTTGGAGGGAGTCTTAAATAGGGGTCTTGGGGCCGCAGACCCCTGGAAAATTTAGGAATTTTCCTTTAAATTTGGTGCATTCGGATTGGTTTGAATGGTCTTTAGACATTTTTGAGAATTTACACTTGAATTAATGTGTTCTGATGGAGTTTGAGTTTGTCATTTGAGAAAATTTTAGGAATTTTATCTTGAGATAAGTGTTTTCTAGGGGTTTCTGAGTTTGTTTCCAAAAAAGTTGGGGGGGCCAAAACATACTTTGCCCCCCCCCCATCTTAAAAGTTGAGGGGGCCTCGGCCCCCTGGCCCCCCCTGTTCCGCCGCCACTGACCTGTACGGGGGTTAACCTGTACGGGGGTTAACCTGTACGGGGGTTAACCTGTATGGGGGTTAACCTGTACGGGGGTTAACCTGTACGGGGGTTAACCTGTAGGCCCGGGGGGGGAATCCCTCAGATTTGGATACCATGTGTGAACACGATTCTAAGAGATTAGAAGTGATGTTCACACATAGTGACTATAGAAAGTATAGGGAGTGCCCCCCCCCCCCCGGGCCTGTAGGACACTGCTGACACTCAACACGTTACAGGCTTCACACTCACACAACACTGTGGCTCCAGATGGGTCAAAAGCGACCTGGCGACCTGGGCTATTTTGGAGGCGACTTCTGTCTATGTTGCTTAAAATGCTCATGTCCCATGTGAATTTAAGAAACGTCCATGTCCCCTGTCACTAAGCCTCATGTCGCATGTCACTAGGCCTCATGTCGCATGTCGATTTTAAGAAATGCCCATGTCACCATATCGAATTTAGGGGTCTAGAGCCATACCAGCATTATAGGCTATGCTATGCTGTGTGATAGTTGAGTATGACTGCAGATGGGTCAAAAGCGACCTGGCGACCTGGGCTGTTTTGGAGGCGACTTTCGACCTAAAGCAATAATATAAGCGACCTAGCGACTTTTGGACAAAATTTATGAGAGAATAGAGGGTCCAAAAAGGCGACTTTTCGACCTCAGGGGGGGGGACCCCTCTGCACCCCCAACACTCTGCAGGCATGTTGTCCCCCTGCCTCGTGTTTAACACTTGGCTCCTTCTTCACAGTATTACTAATGGCATATGTGAAATCCAGGTATGTCGGCCCATGCCCAATGCTGCCTGGAGACACTTAAGGTTAAATGACATTTATAAATTAAGTCAAATGGCATTTACAATTGGGTCAATGTCATCAGGCCCATGCATATTTAGGTCAATGTCAGTAAGACACTTTCTTAAATTCCATTTGAAGACATGAATATACAGCAAGAAAATGTAAAAGTACCAACCGGCTGTCCTAGCCTATTCTGATCACTTTAGATCACAGTATTGATCCAACTTAACTATTGTTCCTATCCAGATTACACAGGAACTAGATGCAGTAGGAAGGTGATCAAAATAGTTCTGGAAAGCTCTCACAATGCCATATTGGGCTAGCCTAATTCCATAATATGTGACGCAATTTTGAAAATGTATGCAACTCCCTAATTATATAGAGTCATAGATCTTTGGAACACTCTTAATGTTTTCAAGGCCAAACAGACGGCAGTGCATCTCTTTCGACCAAAAAAGTTAAATTGGATATCGCGCCTACGAGTCCCCTCCCACACATAGCATAGGTCTCCATCCCCTGCAGCATCACTGAGGACGTGTTATATATATATATATATATATATATATATATATATATATATAGGACTGATACTAAGGTTCATATGTAAACTGCCCGTATGTAGCCCTACAAGACTGACTGTGATAACAGATTATCTATAGAAAGAGTGAGAATCCTCACCAAGTATGCAGCACGCTTCATTGGGACACTACTTGGAACATGGGGGTAGACCCCTAAATTGGACATGGCGACATGGCAACATGGCATTTTCTTAAAATTGACATGCGACATGAGGCCTAGTGACATGCGACATGAGGTCTAAAAAGATAGTGACATGGGACATGGACATTTCTTAAAATCAACATAGGACATTAGCATCATTAAGTGACATAGACATGTGGCATGGCTATTTCTTAAATGGACATGCGACATGGGGACCCCCCCCCCCACCATCTATACCCCCTGGAAGGCTATTGAATAGAATATTGGTTTCTGTGTAATATATTGTGAAAATGTTGATTAAAATATAGCAGCCTTTGGACACTGAGCTGGTTGCATGACTGGTCCACCTGTACCATAAATGCCCCCCTCTACTAAAACACTGTTTATGGATCTGTAATTTGATATATGCTATTACAATGTTATATTACATTACATTATAATGAAATAAAGCCGAATCCATGCAGTTATTTTAGTAGCAAGCCTCTGAGTTAGCTTTAGATCTCCTGTCGTGCCTTCTTTAGGGCTGCCCTGTGTTTCTTTAACCTGTTGGTACCTGCCAATGTCTGCTTCTGGGGTCAGAGTTTATGGGGGACCATCCATTTAGGGAGTGTTCATTTATTAATTACAGGGGGGTGGTGAGATTTCGCGCCCTTCAAGAGCGCGTGTAACATTTCGCGCCCCCCTCGCCGAAGGCGCCGAAAATTTCCCCCCCCCCCCCTTTGAACTATAGTAACGCGCTGGCTTTTTGGCTAAAAAGGGGCTTAAATTTTTACGCCCCCCCCCTCAAGAGGGGTCAGAATTTTTTACGCCCCCCCCCTCAGAAGGGGTCGGAAATTTTTACGCCCCCCCCCCAAACCCACCACCCCCCCCTGTAAATAATAAATGAACACTCCCTAATATGTCATATCAGATCTGAGACTGGGCTCACCCTCATCCCGCCCTACACCTTGGTGCTTGTTCATAGCACAAAGTAGCATAGGCTTTACTGCTGTTGGGCCACTCAACTATCAATGAAAAGAGGGCTACATGTCACATACAAATGTCATGTTTGGCACTCTGTAGAAATCACTGTCGCTCCTCTATGGAGAATATAAACTGTGATCTTGGTACATAATTGTCTCTTTTTTCATACCTGTATTACTAGATGTGGTAAAACTAACCCCAGAGACTGCTGTATAGAGGGGGCACTATAGGGTGTGGGGGGGGGGGTACCCTACTAACAGTGTGATACAGAAGGTAAGGGGTACATACGTGAGGTGTGACTGGTCAGGGTAACATCATGCTGCCCCTCCTCCTGCTGGTGGTACACGGGGTGTGGGGTGTCAGGGACCTAGCGTATCTCCTCCTGTGATGGTAGTAGTAGTGGTAGTGGTAGTGGTAGTGGTAGTGGTAGTGGTAGTGGTAGTGGTAGTGGTAGTGGTAGTGGTAGTGGTAGTGGTAGTGGTAGTGGTAGTGGTAGTGGTAGTGGTAGTGGTAGTGGTAGTGGTAGTGGTAGTGGTAGTGGTAGTGGTAGTGGTAGTGGTAGTGGTAGTGGTAGTGGTAGTGGTAGTGGTTGTGGTTGTGGTAGTGGTAGTGGTAGTGGTAGTGGTAGTGGTAGTGGTAGTGGTAGTGGTAGTGGTAGTGGTAGTGGTAGTGGTAGTGGTAGTGGTAGTGGTGGCCTCTGTAGTCGTGGTAGTGGCCGGGGGTAGTGGTGGTATCCTGGTAGCCTCTATACAAGTGGTGCCATGTACGGGGGTAGCTGTCTGCTGTATGGTGGTGTATCCCTGTGGTGTATACTGTGTGTGGTGGTGGTGTAGCAGGGTGTACAGTATAGTGGTGGAGCCCCGGGGGGGGGGGCACTTGAATTTTTTTTGACAGGGGTGTGCGGCTGGACCTCTGACAACCCTTACCCTTGTTAGGGCGATTGTGATGCCAAAATGTTACCCTTGTTAGGGCATTTTCGGTCAAAAGTGCCTAGGTTTCAGTAAAAAAGTGATAAAATAGCCAAAAAGTTACCCTTGTTAGGGCATTTTCGGCCAAAAGGGCCTAGGTTTCGGGAAAAACGGATAACATTGATCATGTTTGTTGAAATCAGCTAAAAAGATTACCCTCATGCAGAGGATTTTGTTGAAAACCGTCATATCTTTGGTGAAAACTGGCAACTAATGGTGAAAACCTGGACATATTTGTGAAAAATAGACACTTGTTAGGGCGATTTTCAAGAAAGTGCACCCTTGTTAGGGCAATTTTCCCTTGAAAAGTGGACCCTTGTTAGGGCGATTTTGTAGAAAAAGTAGCCTTCCCAGCCGCACACATGTGTTTACAAAATATACTAAGTGCCCCCCCCCCCGGGGGTGGAGCACAGAGCGTGGTGTAGCGGGGTGTACAGTGTAGGTGAGGGGCAGCAGCCAACCGTGACCACCCCAGTCACGTGACCCCCCAGTCACGTGACCCCCAGTCAGGGCAGGCACCCCGCTCACAACACCAGCACGACACACACATGTAGCCACACACAGCACCAATAACACATCCTGGTACATCTAGTATGGGTGTGTGTAGGGAGGAGGAGGAGGGGGGCTCCTCTTGGGGGCAACTAAAGTACTCTGTCAAGGAAAACGACAGCCTCTTGAGATGGTACATCCATTGTCGATGAGTTTACCCTTATTACCTAAATAGAATTACAGTAATTGGAGGTGGCCACTCAGGATATTGACAACAAATAGAAGGGGGTTGATGTAGCCCGGGGATGTAGCCCACTGCACAACATACCACTCTGACACAAGGCGGGGGGGGCACTCTCTTTTCTATAGTAACTCTTCGTGGACATTACCTCGTACTTGGCACCCTTCTCACAGGAGGAAATTAAACAAAATAGCATGCTTTGCATGGGAACCTGAACAGGGATATAGCGTTATCAAGTACAGCCGAGAAATAAGACCCATGTGAAGAGTGAAAAAAAAGATGTCCAACAAAAAGTAGGCCTTTGAATACCCTTATCCTACACATGCAGATCTGTCTTTAATGTTGAGAGACAGCTGGATTAATGGGTCATCTGGCAGTTTTCTCATTCAGTCTTAAATCGTGCCACTTTCCTCCAAGATTGTCTAAAAAGAAACTCCTTTCAAGGGCCCTTGCCACGGGCCCAAAAACGTACTCTTTCCCTTAGGATTGTGTTCACACATAGTAACCAATGCTAAGGGAGTCCCCCCCCCCCCAGGCCAATTACATATCATTATCGATAAACGTGATTTTTGTGAAAATACCCCTTATCATTGAAAACACTGAGATATTTCTAGATCTATAAAGGGACCCCTTTATATGCCTAACTCCTAAAACCGATATGGCGACATGGCCATTTCTTTAAATCCATAATTATGGTGACGTGGCCATTTGCTTAAAGAGGATTAAAGATGGGTTAGAAGCTAATTTTGGGTAGATCTTTTTTTTCGAGTTACACAATGTATTTGGTCTTACACTGTCCATATAGATATGTGTGTAGCGTTTAAAATCATTCCGATACTTGTAAATGCATAACAACAACAAATGGTCAGGGGTCCACTGGTCCACTGACATAATCTTACCATGATTTCCCTATATTTTATTGATTTATAATTATCAGAAGGATTTAAAAAGCTACACACATATTTATATGGACATTATGAACACAAAGTTCTACGTTATGTAACTAGAAAATAAAAAATCTGCCCCAAATTAGCTCCTAACCCATGTTTGACATGGGACATGGCCATACAGGTGACATGGGATATGGGGTATTTCTCAAATACGACACGAGACATGAGGCGTAGTGAAAAATAATATTGCCGAGTACAGCAATGTACTCAAAATACACAAGATGGGACTTGTTTCAAGTTTCTAGATTAAATTTCCCAAGAGAAGCCCCCTGGCCCCCTACCTTTTTCCCCTGTGACCTATTCACGGACCTGTTTTGCTTGCCTACGGGCCTTCAAGTAAATCCTCAGAGGCATTGTGTTTGTTAGCTCACACCGCTATAATATATCTCAGTATGAGCCATAACATATTAACAGTAATCACTATGTGTCATAATGCACCGGCTTCCATGTTATCACTGGGGTTTTCTGTAGTGACATGTGACATAAGCTAATTTTCTTAAAACCGACATGCAACGTGGGACCTCCACACCCAGGGCTTTATCAGTTCATGAAAGATACATGCATCACCAGTGTGTTTACAGCACCCCAACAGAAGGGTATGCAATTAAAGAATCACTTGTTTACAGTTAAAGGGGGCATCATCAATATAAAAAGTAATGCTCCTTTAAAAGACAATCCTAATTTTAAAATACACCAAGTTTCCTACAGAAAAAATGACCCCCTATTTAAGAATCCACCAAGTTTACCTTTAAAAAGTTATCTACTTACCCCTTATTCTAGAATTCACTGACATGAGTATCAAGTGTGAGGAGATAGCATGGCATGTGTACACTACATGACGCCACACTACACTATGTGACGTCACACTGCACTACATGACGTTACACTGCACTGTATGACGTCACACTGCACTGTATGACGTCACACTGCAGCACATGACGTCAAACTGCACTACATGACGTTACACTGCAGCACATGACATCACACTGCAGCACATGACATCACACAGCACTGCATGACATCACATTGCACTTCATGACGTACTGTGAGGTCACTACTACATGTTGCCCCCTAGTAATGATTCATACAACTACCACATTGTAGTTGCACATACAACTACCACATGGCACATACAACTACCACATGGCACATACAACTACCACATGGTGGTGACACATACAACTACCATATGGCACATACAACTACCACATGACACACACAACTACCACATGGCACATACAACTACCACATGGTGGTGACACATACAACTACCACATGGCACATACAACTACCACATGGTGGTGACACATACAACTACCACATGGCACATACAACTACCACATGACACACACAACTACCACATGGCACATACAACTACCACATGACACATACAACTATCACATGGCACATACAACTACCACATGACACATACAACTATCACATGGCACATACAACTACCACATGGCACATACAACTACCACATGGTTCATACAACTACCACATTGCACATACAACTACCACATGGCACATACAACTACCACATGGCACATACAACTACCACATGGCACACACAACTACCACATGGTACATAAAACTACCACATGGCACATACAACTACCACATGTCACATACAACTACCACATGGCACATACAACTACCACATGACACATACAACTACCACATGGCACATACAACTACCACATGGCAGTGACACATACAACTACCACATGACACATACAACTACCACATGGTACATACAACTACCACATGGTGGTGACACATACAACTACCACATGGCACATACAACTACCACATGGTTATGGCACAGACAACTACCACATGACACATACAACTACCACATGGTAATGGCACATACAACTACCACATGGCACATACAACAACACATGACACATACAACTACCACATGACACATACAACTACCACATTGTAGTGACACAAACAACTACCACAGGCTCATACAACTACCACATGGCTCATACAACTACCACATGGCACATACAACTACCACATGGCACATGCAACTACCACATGGTTCATACAACTACTACATGTCACATACAACTACCATATGGCACATACAACTACCACAAGGCACATACAACTACCATATAGCACATACAACTACCATATAGCACATACAACTACCAAATGGCTCATACAACTACCACATGTCACATACAACTACCACATGGCACATACAACTACCACATGGCACATACAACTACCACATGGCACATACAACTACCACATGGCACATACAACTACCACAAGGCACATACAACTACCACATGGTAGTGGCACATACAACTACCAGATGGCACATACAACTACCAAATGGCTCATACAACTACCACATGTCACATACAACTACCACATGGCACATACAACTACCACATGGCACATACAACTACCACATGGCTCATACAACTACCAAATGGCTCATACAACTACCACATGGCACATACAACTACCACATGGCACATACAACTACCAAATGGTAGTGGCACATACAACTACCACATGGTTATGGCACATACAACTACCACATGACACATAAAACTACCACATGGTAATGGCACATACAACTACCACATGGCATTTACAACTACCACATGACACATACAACTACCACATTGTAGTGACACAAACAACTACCACATGGCACATACAACTACCATATAGCACATACAACTACCATATGGCACATACAACTACCAAATGGCTCATACAACTACCACATGTCACATACAACTACCACATGGCACATACAACTACCACATGGCACATACAACTACCACATGGCACATACAACTACCACATGGCACATACAACTACCACATGGCACATACAACTACCACATGGTAGTGGCACATACAACTACCACATGGCACATACAACTACCACATGGTAGTGACACATACAACTACCACATGGCACATACAACTACCACATGGTACATACAACTACCACATGGTTATGGCACATACAACTACCACATGGCACATACAACTACCACATGGTAATGGCACATACAACTACCACATGGCACATACAACAACACATGACACATACAACTACCACATGGTTCTTACAACTACCATATGGCACATACAACTACCACATGGCACATAAAACTACCACATGGTTATGGCACATACAACTACCACATGGCACATACAACTACCACATGGTTATGGCACATACAACTACCACATGGCACATACAACTACCACATGGCACATACGACTACCACATGGCACATAGAACTACCAAATGGCACATACAACTACCACATGCTACATACAACTACCACATGGTTCATACAACTACCACATGGCACATACAACTACCACATGGCACATACAAATACCACATGGCACATCGAACTACCAAATGGCTCATACAACTACCACATGGCACATACAACTACCACATGGTAGTGACACATACAACTACCACATGGCTCATACAACTACCACATGACACATAATACTACCATAAGGCACATACAACTACCACATGGTAGTGGCACATACAACTACCACATGGTAGTGGCACATACAACTACCACATGGCACATACAACTACCACATGGCACATACAACTACCACAACAACTGGGATGGATGGGGGGAGGGGGGGACATGCCCCCTCACCTTTGAGTCAACCCCCTAAAAGGTTAAGCAGAAAAAGGTCAAGAAAAAAGTGCAGGGGTCGGATTCCCCGTACCCTGGTGGAGAGCCGGAAGGGGTGAAACACCTAAGTAATCCTCCCCCTCTGTACCATACCTATCCAGTAATGTAGGGAGCAGAGAACAGTCAGACACGGGTTGGTAGTGTAACGGTTAGCACGCTTGTCACCGGTGCGAGAGGTCTGTGGTTCGATTCCCGGCTGATCCAATGACTAGGTTTTCCGCGACCCCTACACTGGTGGATCTGCCGCGATAAATCGGGTAGTACGTTGACTGTGGACGGTAGGAGCATTCCAGCTTGCTGGGGATTGGCCACCTGCTGGCGGTTGGTAGTTGGAGGAGCAGGTTGGGAAGTTTTGGTCCTCTGTACGGGCAGTTGGAGTTCAGCATGGAGTTCAGTCAACAAATTGGCTGAATCGGTATGGTGTAGAAAGCTTCCATCACTGGGAAGTAAGGGTATCTCAACGACTGCTTGATAAAGCCCCATTGGGACCTTCGGTCTCCAGTGGGTGAGAATGCCTGGTGCTAAGTGCCTCTATACTCTGAATCTAGAGGACATGATGGAAGCTGATGGGGGTAGTGTAGGGGTCGGATTCCCCGTACCCTGGTGGAGAGCCCGAAGGGGTGAAACACCTAGGTAATCCTCCCCCTCTGTACCATACCGATCCAGTAGCGTAGGGAGCAGAGAACAGTCAGACACGGGTTGGTAGTGTAACGGTTAGCACGCTTGTCACCGGTGCGAGAGGTCTGTGGCCGGCCGATCGAATGACTAAGTTTTCCGCGACCTCTACAAAAGGATAATTGATCAGAAATTCAGCTTGTCCCCCTTACTTTGAGACCCGCCCCTGAATAGCACATACAACTCCCACAGAGCCCGAGTCATGAACAGCCACGGAGACAATGTCGACTGGTTGGTGAACACTCATACAGCCAGCTAACTGTAGCCATCTGGTGAGAGAATGGTGAATCACAATTGTACAGTCTAGTACCTTTGCATGTATGTATAGTGTTAAAGTGGCATTATCACAGAGAGTACCCAACTCACAATTCTAGTACTTTTCTAGTCTACTATGTAGTTAAGTGCGAGTGGTGAGAATGCCCCTTTAATACATGTACCTGCAGGGTACTTACATGGTTAGGGAGTGTTCATTATTTATTAGGGGGGGGTGGTGGGTTGGGGGGGTGTAAAAATTTCTGACCCCTCCTGAGGGGGGGGCGTAAAAAATTCTGAGGCCTCTTGGGGAGGGTGTAAAAATTTAAGCCCCTTTTTAGCAAAAAAGCCTGCGCGTCACTATAGTTCAAAGGGGGGGGCAAACATTTTTCGCCCCCTTCGGTGAGGGGGGAAGCAAAACGTTCCACGCGATCTCGAGGGGGGGCATAGAAAAATTTCGCCGCTCAACGCAAAATCTCACCTCCCCCGTGTAATTAATAAATGAACACTCCCTCATACCAATACTGCTGCATAGTGTGCACATTCTGGATATGGAAACTTCCCCAAACAAATCATTTCTGAACATGATTAATTGGAGGATGAGATAAGAGCAGGAGATAAGAGCATGAGATTGGATGATGGGATTGGAGTATTAGATTGAAGGATTAGATCAGAGGATGGGATTGAAGGATGAGATTTAATGATGACATTTGCAGAGAAATTGAAAAATGGGAATGGAGGATGAAATTGGAGGATGGGATTGGAGGATGAGTTTTGGGGATGGGATTAGAGGATAGCATTGGATGACGAAAAGTACTTGATATTGACAGGTGGCACTATCTCTCTACAATAGTGGAATAGAGCGTGCAGAATGGAGTGGCACTTCTGCTGCCCCCTAGTGGAAGATCCCTGAACTAACACGAGTACTGAGCTCTCTCTCCAGGTGGCACCCCAGATGACATCCTGCAGCAGAGGGAGTAGTCAGAAGGCCTCTCTGTGGGGTTAAAACCTTAGGCAGAGGCCTTTCTCCCGGCAGATTCTTAGATATGGTTCAAGGCTTGTCCATTATCAAGCATACATAGCTGCTGGATGGATGAAGATGGCCACATCAATACAGACAGCTAAGTGACCTTGACAGGTGGTGCCATCTCTCACTGTAGAACAGGGTGGTACTACTGCTGCCCCCTACTGAAGGATTCATGAACTAACACTAGTACTGATATCTCTCTCCAGGTGGCACCCCAAATGACATTCTACAGCAAAGGGTGTGATCAAAAGGCCTCTCTGTGGGGTTCAAAACTTCTTGAAAAAATTGGTTAGATTAATACACATACCTCAATTTAGTTAAATCTTTTTAATTGAAATTGCTTTCTATCCATTTATCAAAGTCAGTCGTATCACCACTTGAAATTATTTACTCTTTTAAAAAGAATATATATTCATGGATCCATTTGTAAAATAAAATTCTGGTGATTTAAAACCAGTGATATTTAACAAGTTATCATGATGTCATTATAATCTACTTTTAAACAACAAAATTAACTGTGGTTGCTGCTGTACTGTGTTGATGGTGACTGAGTGATGGACTAACTGTGGTTGCTGCTGTACTGTGTTGATAGTGACTGAGTGATGGACTAACTGTGGTTGCTGCTGTACTGTGTGGAGGCATGGTGCTGAGTGATGGACTAACTGTGGTTGCTGCTGCACTGTGTTCATGGTGACTGAGTGATGGACTAACTGTGGTTGCTGCTGTACTGTGTTGAGGCATGGTGACTGAGTGATGGACTAACTGTTGTTGCTGCTGTACTGTGTTGATGGTGACTGAGTGATGGACTAACTGTGGTTGCTGCTGTACCGTGTTAAGGCATGGTGACTGAGTGATGGACTAACTGTGGTTACTGCTGTACTGTGTTCATGGTGATTGAGTGATGGACTAACTGTGGTTGCTGCTGTACTGTGTTAAGGCATGGTGACTGAGTGATGGACTAACTGTGGTTGCTGCTGTACTGTGTTAATGGTGACTGAGTGATGGACTAACTGTGGTTGCTGCTGTACTGTGTTGATGGTGACTGAGTGATGGACTAACTGTGGTTGCTGCTGTACTGTGTGAAGGCATGGTGACTGAGTGATGGACTGATTGTGGTTACTGCTGTACTGTGTTGATGGTGACTGAGTGATGGACTAACTGTGGTTGCTGCTGTACTGTGTTGATAGTGACTGAGTGATGGACTAACTGTGGTTGCTGCTGTACTGTGTGGAGGCATGGTGACTGAGTGATGGACTAATTGTGGTTACTGCTGTACTTTGTTGATGATGACTGAGTGATGGACTAACTGTGGTTGCTGCTGTACTTTGTTGAGGCATGGTGACTGAGTGATGGACTAACTGTGGTTGCTGCTGTACTGTGTTGATGGTGACAGAGTGATGGACTAACTGTGGTTGCTGCTGTACTGTGTTGAGGCATGGTGACTGAGTGATGGACTAACTGTGGTTGCTGCTGTACTGTGTTGATGGTGACTGAGTGATGGACTAACTGTGGTTGCTGCTGTACTTTGTTGATGATGACTGAGTGATGGACTAACTGTGGTTGCTGCTGTACTTTGTTGAGGCATGGTGACTGAGTGATGGACTAACTGTGGTTGCTGCTGTACTGTGTTGATGGTGACAGAGTGATGGACTAACTGTGGTTGCTGCTGTACTGTGTTGAGGCATGGTGACTGAGTGATGGACTAACTGTGGTTGCTGCTGTACTGTGTTGATGGTGACTGAGTGATGGACTAACTGTGGTTGCTGCTGTACTGTGTTGATAGTGACTGAGTGATGGACTAACTGTGGTTGCTGCTGTACTGTGTGGAGGCATGGTGACTGAGTGATGGACTAACTGTGGTTACTGCTCTACTGTGTTGATGGTGACTGAGTGATGGACTAACTGTGGTTGCTGCTGTACTTTGTTGAGGCATGGTGACTGAGTGATGGACTAACTGTGGTTGCTGCTGTACTGTGTTGATGGTGACTGAGTGATGGACTAACTGTGGTTGCTGCTGTACTTTGTTAAGGCATGGTGACTGAGTGATGGACTAACTTTGGTTGCTGCTGTACTGTGTTGATGGTGACTGAGTGACTGACTAACTGTGGTTGCTGCTGTACTGTGTGGAGGCATGGTGACAGAGTGATGGACTAACTGTGGATGCTGCTGTACTGTGTTGAGGCATGGTGACTGAGTGATGGACTAACTGTGGTTGCTGCTGTACTGTGTTGATGGTGACTGAGTGATGGACTAACTGTGGTTGCTGCTGTACTTTGTTAAGGCATGGTGACTGAGTGATGGACTAACTTTGGTTGCTGCTGTACTGTGTTGAGGCATGGTAAATGAGTGATGGACTAATTGTGGTTGCTGCTGTACTGTGTTGAGGCATGGTGACTGAGTGATGGACTAACTGTGGTTGCTGCTGTACTGTGTTGATGGTGACTGAGTGATGGACTAACTGTGGTTGCTGCTGTACTGTGTTAATGGTTACTGAGTGATGGACTAACTGTGGTTGCTGCTGTACTGTATTGATGGTGACTGAGTGATGGACTAACTGTGGTTGCTGCTGTACTGTGTTGATGGTGACTGAGTGGTGGACTAACTGTGGTTGCTGCTGTACTGTGTTGATGGTGACTGAGTGATGGACTAACTGTGGTTGCTGCTGTACTGTGTTGAGGCATGGTGACTGAGTGATGGACTAACTGTGGTTGCTGCTGTACTTTGTTGAGGCATGGTGACTGAGTGATGGACTAACTGTGGTTGCTGGTGTACTGTGTTGATGGTGACTGAGTGGTGGACTAACTGTGGTTGCTGCTGTACTGTGTTGATGGTGACTGAGTGATGGACTAACTGTGGTTGCTGCTGTACTGTGTTGATGGTGACTGAGTGATGGACTAACTGTGGTTGCTGCTGTACTGTGTGAAGGCATGGTGACTGAGTGATGGACTAATTGTGGTTACTGCTGTACTGTGTTGATGGTGACTGAGTGATGGACTAACTGTGGTTGCTGCTGTACTGTGTTGATAGTAACTGAGTGATGGACTAACTGTGGTTGCTGCTGTACTGTGTGGAGGCATGGTGACTGAGTGATGGACTAATTGTGGTTACTGCTGTACTGTGTTGATGGTGACTGAGTGATGGACTAACTGTGGTTGCTGCTGTACTTTGTTGAGGCATGGTGACTGAGTGATGGACTAACTGTGGTTGCTGCTGTACTGTGTTGATGGTGACAGAGTGATGGACTAACTGTGGTTGCTGCTGTACTGTGTTGAGGCATGGTGACTGAGTGATGGACTAACTGTGGTTGCTGCTGTACTGTGTTGATGGTGACTGAGTGATGGACTAACTGTGGTTGCTGCTGTACTTTGTTAAGGCATGGTGACTGAGTGATGGACTAACTTTGGTTGCTGCTCTACTGTGTTGAGGCATGGTAAACGAGTGATGGACTAATTGTGGTTGCTGCTGTACTGTGTTGAGGCATGGTGACTGAGTGATGGACTAACTGTGGTTGCTGCTGTACTGTGTTAATGGTGACTGAGTGATGGACTAACTGTGGTTGCTGCTGTACTGTGTTGATGGTGACTGAGTGATGGACTAACTGTGGTTGCTGCTGTACTGTGTGAAGGCATGGTGACTGAGTGATGGACTGATTGTGGTTACTGCTGTACTGTGTTGATGGTGACTGAGTGATGGACTAACTGTGGTTGCTGCTGTACCGTGTTAAGGCATGGTGACTGAGTGATGGACTAACTGTGGTTACTGCTGTACTGTGTTCATGGTGATTGAGTGATGGACTAACAGTGGTTGCTGCTGTACTGTGTTAAGGCATGGTGACTGAGTGATGGACTAACTGTGGTTGCTGCTGTACTGTGTTAATGGTGACTGAGTGATGGACTAACTGTGGTTGCTGCTGTACTGTGTTGATGGTGACTGAGTGATGGACTAACTGTGGTTGCTGCTGTACTGTGTGAAGGCATGGTGACTGAGTGATGGACTGATTGTGGTTACTGCTGTACTGTGTTGATGGTGACTGAGTGATGGACTAACTGTGGTTGCTGCTGTACTGTGTTGATAGTGACTGAGTGATGGACTAACTGTGGTTGCTGCTGTACTGTGTGGAGGCATGGTGACTGAGTGATGGACTAATTGTGGTTACTGCTGTACTTTGTTGATGATGACTGAGTGATGGACTAACTGTGGTTGCTGCTGTACTTTGTTGAGGCATGGTGACTGAGTGATGGACTAACTGTGGTTGCTGCTGTACTGTGTTGATGGTGACAGAGTGATGGACTAACTGTGGTTGCTGCTGTACTGTGTTGAGGCATGGTGACTGAGTGATGGACTAACTGTGGTTGCTGCTGTACTGTGTTGATGGTGACTGAGTGATGGACTAACTGTGGTTGCTGCTGTACTTTGTTGATGATGACTGAGTGATGGACTAACTGTGGTTGCTGCTGTACTTTGTTGAGGCATGGTGACTGAGTGATGGACTAACTGTGGTTGCTGCTGTACTGTGTTGATGGTGACAGAGTGATGGACTAACTGTGGTTGCTGCTGTACTGTGTTGAGGCATGGTGACTGAGTGATGGACTAACTGTGGTTGCTGCTGTACTGTGTTGATGGTGACTGAGTGATGGACTAACTGTGGTTGCTGCTGTACTGTGTTGATAGTGACTGAGTGATGGACTAACTGTGGTTGCTGCTGTACTGTGTGGAGGCATGGTGACTGAGTGATGGACTAACTGTGGTTACTGCTCTACTGTGTTGATGGTGACTGAGTGATGGACTAACTGTGGTTGCTGCTGTACTTTGTTGAGGCATGGTGACTGAGTGATGGACTAACTGTGGTTGCTGCTGTACTGTGTTGATGGTGACTGAGTGATGGACTAACTGTGGTTGCTGCTGTACTTTGTTAAGGCATGGTGACTGAGTGATGGACTAACTTTGGTTGCTGCTGTACTGTGTTGATGGTGACTGAGTGATGGACTAACTGTGGTTGCTGCTGTACTGTGTTAATGGTTACTGAGTGATGGACTAACTGTGGTTGCTGCTGTACTGTATTGATGGTGACTGAGTGATGGACTAACTGTGGTTGCTGCTGTACTGTGTTGATGGTGACTGAGTGGTGGACTAACTGTGGTTGCTGCTGTACTGTGTTGATGGTGACTGAGTGATGGACTAACTGTGGTTGCTGCTGTACTGTGTTGATGGTGACTGAGTGATGGACTAACTGTGGTTGCTGCTGTACTGTGTTGAGGCATGGTGACTGAGTGATGGACTAACTGTGGTTGCTGCTGTACTTTGTTGAGGCATGGTGACTGAGTGATGGACTAACTGTGGTTGCTGGTGTACTGTGTTGATGGTGACTGAGTGGTGGACTAACTGTGGTTGCTGCTGTACTGTGTTGATGGTGACTGAGTGATGGACTAACTGTGGTTGCTGCTGTACTGTGTTGATGGTGACTGAGTGATGGACTAACTGTGGTTGCTGCTGTACTGTGTGAAGGCATGGTGACTGAGTGATGGACTAATTGTGGTTACTGCTGTACTGTGTTGATGGTGACTGAGTGATGGACTAACTGTGGTTGCTGCTGTACTGTGTTGATAGTAACTGAGTGATGGACTAACTGTGGTTGCTGCTGTACTGTGTGGAGGCATGGTGACTGAGTGATGGACTAATTGTGGTTACTGCTGTACTGTGTTGATGGTGACTGAGTGATGGACTAACTGTGGTTGCTGCTGTACTTTGTTGAGGCATGGTGACTGAGTGATGGACTAACTGTGGTTGCTGCTGTACTGTGTTGATGGTGACAGAGTGATGGACTAACTGTGGTTGCTGCTGTACTGTGTTGAGGCATGGTGACTGAGTGATGGACTAACTGTGGTTGCTGCTGTACTGTGTTGATGGTGACTGAGTGATGGACTAACTGTGGTTGCTGCTGTACTTTGTTAAGGCATGGTGACTGAGTGATGGACTAACTTTGGTTGCTGCTCTACTGTGTTGAGGCATGGTAAACGAGTGATGGACTAATTGTGGTTGCTGCTGTACTGTGTTGAGGCATGGTGACTGAGTGATGGACTAACTGTGGTTGCTGCTGTACTGTGTTGATGGTGACTGAGTGATGGACTAACTGTGGTTGCTGCTGTACTGTGCAAATGGTTACTGAGTGATGGACTAACTGTGGTTGCTGCTGTACTGTGTTGATGGTGACTGAGTGATGGACTAACTGTGGTTGCTGCTGTACTGTGTTGATGGTGACTGAGTGATGGACTAACTGTGGTTGCTGCTGTACTGTGTTGAGGCATTGTGACTGAGTGATGGACTAACTGTGGTTGCTGCTGTACTGTGTTGAGGCATGGTGACTGAGTGATGGACTAACTGTGGTTGCTGCTGTAATGTGTTGATGGTGACTGAGTGATGGACTAATTGTGGTTGCTGCTGTACTGTGTTGATAGTGACTGAGTGATGGACTAACTGTGGTTGCTGCTGTACTGTGTGGAGGCATGGTGACTGAGTGATGGACTAATTGTGGTTACTGCTGTACTGTGTTGATGGTGACTGAGTGATGGACTAACTGTGGTTGCTGCTGTACTGTGTTCATGGTGACTGAGTGATGGACTAACTGTGGTTGCTGCTGTACTTTGTTAAGGCATGGTGACTCAGTGATGGAATAACTGTGGTTGCTGCTGTACTGTGTTGATGGTGACTGAGTGATGGACTAACTGTGGTTGCTGCTGTACTTTGTTAAGGCATGGTGACTGAGTGATGGACTAACTGTGGTTGCTGCTGTACTTTGTTGAGGCATGGTGACTGAGTGATGGACTAACTGTGGTTGCTGCTGTACTGTGTTGATGGTGACAGAGTGATGGACTAACTGTGGTTGCTGCTGTACTGTGTTGAGGCATGGTGACTGAGTGATGGACTAACTGTGGTTGCTGCTGTACTGTGTTGATGGTGACTGAGTGATGGACTAACTGTGGTTGCTGCTGTACTTTGTTAAGGCATGGTGACTGAGTGATGGACTAACTTTGGTTGCTGCTGTACTGTGTTGAGGCATGGTAAATGAGTGATGGACTAATTGTGGTTGCTGCTGTACTGTGTTGAGGCATGGTGACTGAGTGATGGACTAACTGTGGTTGCTGCTGTACTGTGTTGATGGTGACTGAGTGATGGACTAACTGTGGTTGCTGCTGTACTGTGCAAATGGTTACTGAGTGATGGACTAACTGTGGTTGCTGCTGTACTGTGTTGATGGTGACTGAGTGATGGACTAACTGTGGTTGCTGCTGTACTGTGTTGAGGCATGGTGACTGAGTGATGGACTAACTGTGGTTGCTGCTGTACTTTGTTGAGGCATGGTGACTGAGTGATGGACTAACTGTGGTTGCTGCTGTACTGTGTTGATGGTGACTGAGTGATGGACTAACTGTGGTTGCTGCTGTACTGTGTTAATGGTTACTGAGTGATGGACTAACTGTGGTTGCTGCTGTACTGTGTTGATGGTGACTGAGTGATGGACTAACTGTGGTTGCTGCTGTACTGTGTTGATGGTGACTGAGTGATGGACTAACTGTGGTTGCTGCTGTACTGTGTTGATGGTGACTGAGTGGTGGACTAACTGTGGTTGCTGCTGTACTGTGTTGATGGTGACTGAGTGATGGACTAACTGTGGTTGCTGCTGTACTGTGTTGATGGTGACTGAGTGATGGACTAACTGTGGTTGCTGCTGTACTGTGTTGATGGTGACTGAGTGGTGGACTAACTGTGGTTGCTGCTGTACTGTGTTGATGGTGACTGAGTGATGGACTGACTGTGGTTGCTGCTGTACTGTGTTGATGGTGACTGAGTGATGGACTAACTGTGGTTGCTGCTGTACTGTGTTGAGGCATGGTGACTGAGTGATGGACTAACTGTGGTTGCTGCTGTACTTTGTTGAGGCATGGTGACTGAGTGATGGACTAACTGTGGTTGCTGCTGTACTGTGTTGATGGTGACAGAGTGATGGACTAACTGTGGTTGCTGCTGTACTGTGTTGAGGCATGGTGACCGAGTGATGGACTAACTGTGGTTGCTGCTGTACTGTGTTGATGGTGACTGAGTGATGGTCTAACTGTGGTTGCTGCTGTACTTTGTTAAGGAATGGTGACTGTGTGATGGACTAACTGTGGTTGCTGCTGTACTGTGTTGAGGCATGGTGACTGAGTGATGGACTAACTGTGGTTGCTGCTGTACTGTGTTGATGGTGACTGAGTGATGGACTAACTGTGGTTGCTGCTGTACTGTGTTAATGGTTACTGAGTGATGGACTAACTATGGTTGCTGCTGTACTGTGTTGATGGTGACTGAGTGATGGACTAACTGTGGTTGCTGCTGTACTGTGTTGATGGTGACTGAGTGGTGGACTAACTGTGGTTGCTGCTGTACTGTGTTGATGGTGACTGAGTGGTGGACTAACTGTGGTTGCTGGTGTACTGTGTTGATGGTGACTGAGTGATGGACTAACTGTGGTTGCTGGTGTACTGTGTTGATGGTGACTGAGTGGTGGACTAACTGTGGTTGCTGCTGTACTGTGTTGATGGTGACTGAGTGATGGACTAACTGTGGTTGCTGCTGTACTGTGTTGATGGTGACTGAGTGATGGACTAACTGTGGTTGCTGCTGTACTGTGTTGAGGCATTGTGACTGAGTGATGGACTAACTGTGGTTGCTGCTGTACTGTGTTGAGGCATGGTGACTTAGTGATGGACTAACTGTGGTTGCTGCTGTAATGTGTTGATGGTGACTGAGTGATGGACTAATTGTGGTTGCTGCTGTACTGTGTTGATAGTGACTGAGTGATGGACTAACTGTGGTTGCTGCTGTACTGTGTGGAGGCATGGTGACTGAGTGATGGACTAACTGTGGTTGCTGCTGTACTGTGTTGATGGTGACTGAGTGATGGACTAACTGTGGTTGCTGCTGTACTGTGTTGATGGTGACAGAGTGATGGAATAACTGTGGTTGCTGCTGTACTGTGTTGATGGTGACTGAGTGATGGATTAACTGTGGTTGCTGCTGTACTGTGTTGATGGTGACAGAGTGATGGACTAACTGTGGTTGCTGCTGTACTGTGTTGAGGCATGGTGACTGAGTGATGGAATAACTGTGGTTGCTGCTGTACTGTGTTGATGGTGACTGAGTGATGGACTAACTGTGGTTGCTGCTGTACTTTGATAAGGCATGGTGACTGAGTGATGGACTAACTGTGGTTGCTGCTGTACTGTTTTGAGGCATGGTGACTGAGTGATGGACTAATTGTGGTTGCTGCTGTACTGTGTTGAGGCATGGTGACTGAGTGATGGACTAACTGTGGTTGCTGCTGTACTTTGTTAAGGCATGGTGACTGAGTGATGGACTAACTGTGGTTGCTGCTGTACTGTTTTGAGGCATGGTGACTGAGTGATGGACTAATTGTGGTTGCTGCTGTACTGTGTTGAGGCATGGTGACTGACTGATGGACTAACTGTGGTTGATGCTGTACTGTGTTAATGGTTACTGAGTGATGGACTAACTGTGGTTGCTTCTGTACTGTGTTGATGGTGACTGAGTGATGGACTAACTGTGGTTGCTGCTGTACTGTGTTAATAGTGACTGAGTGATGAACTAACTGTGGTTGCTGCTGTACTGTATTGAGGCATGGTGACTGAGTGATGGACTAACTGTAGTTGCTGCTGTAATGTGTTCATGGTGACTGAGTGGTGGACTAACTGTGGTTGCTACTGTACTGTGTTGATGGTGACTGAGTGATGAACTAACTGTGGTTGCTGCTGTACTGTATTGAGGCATGGTGCTGAGTGATGGACTAACTGTGGTTGCTGCTGCACTGTGTTCATGGTGACTGAGTGATGAACTAACTGTGGTTGCTGCTGTACTGTGTTGAGGCATGGTGACTGAGTGATGGACTAACTGTTGTTGCTGCTGTACTGTGTTGATGGTGACTGAGTGATGGACTAACTGTGGTTGCTGCTGTACTGTGCAAATGGTTACTGAGTGATGGACTAACTGTGGTTGCTGCTGTACTGTGTTGATGGTGACTGAGTGATGGACTAACTGTGGTTGCTGCTGTACTGTGTTGATGGTGACTGAGTGATGGACTAACTGTGGTTGCTGCTGTACTGTGTTGATGGTGACTGAGTGGTGGACTAACTGTGGTTGCTGCTGTACTGTGTTGATGGTGACTGAGTGATGGACTAACTGTGGTTGCTGCTGTACTGTGTTGATGGTGACTGAGTGATGGACTAACTGTGGTTGCTGCTGTACTGTGTTGAGGCATGGTGACTGAGTGATGGACTAACTGTGGTTGCTGCTGTACTTTGTTGAGGCATGGTGACTGAGTGATGGACTAACTGTGGTTGCTGCTGTACTGTGTTGATGGTGACTGAGTGATGGACTAACTGTGGTTGCTGCTGTACTGTGTTAATGGTTACTGAGTGATGGACTAACTGTGGTTGCTGCTGTACTGTGTTGATGGTGACAGAGTGATGGACTAACTGTGGTTGCTGCTGTACTGTGTTGATGGTGACTGAGTGATGGACTAACTGTGGTTGCTGCTGTACTGTGTTGATGGTGACTGAGTGGTGGACTAACTGTGGTTGCTGCTGTACTGTGTTGATGGTGACTGAGTGATGGACTAACTGTGGTTGCTGCTGTACTGTGTTGATGGTGACTGAGTGATGGACTAACTGTGGTTGCTGCTGTACTGTGTTGAGGCATGGTGACTGAGTGATGGACTAACTGTGGTTGCTGCTGTACTTTGTTGAGGCATGGTGACTGAGTGATGGACTAACTGTGGTTGCTGCTGTACTGTGTTGATGGTGACAGAGTGATGGACTAACTGTGGTTGCTGCTGTACTGTGTTGAGGCATGGTGACTGAGTGATGGACTAACTGTGGTTGCTGCTGTACTGTGTTGATGGTGACTGAGTGATGGTCTAACTGTGGTTGCTGCTGTACTTTGTTAAGGCATGGTGACTGAGTGATGGACTAACTGTGGTTGCTGCTGTACTGTGTTGAGGCATGGTGACTGAGTGATGGACTAACTGTGGTTGCTGCTGTACTGTGTTGATGGTGACTGAGTGATGGACTAACTGTGGTTGCTGCTGTACTGTGTTAATGGTTACTGAGTGATGGACTAACTATGGTTGCTGCTGTACTGTGTTGATGGTGACTGAGTGATGGACTAACTGTGGTTGCTGGTGTACTGTGTTGATGGTGACTGAGTGGTGGACTAACTGTGGTTGCTGCTGTACTGTGTTGATGGTGACTGAGTGATGGACTAACTGTGGTTGCTGCTGTACTGTGTTGATGGTGACTGAGTGATGGACTAACTGTGGTTGCTGCTGTACTGTGTTGAGGCATTGTGACTGAGTGATGGACTAACTGTGGTTGCTGCTGTACTGTGTTGAGGCATGGTGACTGAGTGATGGACTAACTGTGGTTGCTGCTGTACTGTGTGGAGGCATGGTGACTGAGTGATGGACTAACTGTGGTTGCTGCTGTACTGTATTGATGGTGACTGAGTGATGGACTAATTGTGGTTGCTGCTGTACTGTGTTGATAGTGACTGAGTGATGGACTAACTGTGGTTGCTGCTGTACTGTGTGGAGGCATGGTGACTGAGTGATGGACTAATTGTGGTTACTGCTGTACTGTGTTGATGGTGACTGAGTGATGGACTAACTGTGGTTGCTGCTGTACTGTGTTCATGGTGACTGAGTGATGGACTAACTGTGGTTGCTGCTGTACTTTGTTGAGGCATAATGACTGAGTGATGCACTAACTGTGGTTGCTGCTGTACTGTGTTGATGGTGACTGAGTGATGGAATAACTGTGGTTGCTGCTGTATTGTGTTGAGGCATGGTGACTGAGTGATGGAATAACTGTGGTTGCTGCTGTACTGTGTTGATGGTGACTGAGTGATGGACTAACTGTGGTTGCTGCTGTACTTTGTTAAGGCATGGTGACTGAGTGATGGACTAACTGTGGTTGCTGCTGTACTGTTTTGAAGCATGGTGACTGAGTGATGGACTAATTGTGGTTGCTGCTGTACTGTGTTGAGGCATGGTGACTGAGTGATGGACTAACTGTGGTTGCTGTACTTTGTTAAGGCATGGTGACTGAGTGATGGACTAACTGTGGTTGCTGCTGTACTGTTTTGAGGCATGGTGACTGGGTGATGGAATAACTGTGGTTGATGCTGTACTGTGTTGATGGTGACTGAGTGATGGACTAACTATGGTTGCTGCTGTACTGTTTTGAGGCATGGTGACTGAGTGATGGACTAATTGTGGTTGCTGCTGTACTGTGTTGAGGCATGGTGACTGACTGATGGAATAACTGTGGTTGATGCTGTACTGTGTTAATGGTTACTGAGTGATGGACTAACTGTGGTTGCTGCTGTACTTTGTTGATGGTGACTGAGTGATGGACTAACTGTGGTTGCTGCTGTACTGTGTTGATGGTGACTGAGTGATGGACTAACTGTGGTTGCTGCTGTACTGTGTTGATGGTGACTGAGTGATGGACTAACTGTGGTTGCTGCTGTACTGTGTTGATGGTGACTGAGTGGTGGACTAACTGTGGTTGCTGCTGTACTGTGTTGATGGTGACTGAGTGATGGACTGACTGTGGTTGCTGCTGTACTGTGTTGATGGTGACTGAGTGATGGACTAACTGTGGTTGCTGCTGTACTGTGTTGAGGCATGGTGACTGAGTGATGGACTAACTGTAGTTGCTGCTGTAATGTGTTCATGGTGACTGAGTGGTGGACTAACTGTGGTTGCTGCTGTACTGTGTTGATGGTGACTGAGTGATGGACTAACTGTGGTTGCTGCTGTACTGTGTTGATGGTTACTGAGTGATGGACTAACTGTAGTTGCTGCTGTAATGTGTTCATGGTGACTGAGTGGTGGACTAACTGTGGTTGCTGCTGTACTGTGTTGATGGTGACTGAGTGGTGGACTAACTGTGGTTGCTGCTGTACTGTGTTGATGGTGACTGAGTGATGGACTAACTGTGGTTGCTGCTGTACTGTGTTGATGGTGACTGAGTGATGGACTAACTGTGGTTGCTGCTGTACTGTGTTGAGGCATTGTGACTGAGTGATGGACTAACTGTGGTTGCTGCTGTACTGTGTTGAGGCATGGTGACTGAGTGATGGACTAACTGTGGTTGCTGCTGTACTTTGTTGAGGCATGGTGACTGAGTGATGGACTAACTGTGGTTGCTGCTGTACTGTGTTGATGGTGACTGAGTGATGGACTAACTGTGGTTGCTGCTGTACTGTGTTAATGGTTACTGAGTGATGGACTAACTGTGGTTGCTGCTGTTCTGTGTTGATGGTGACTGAGTGATGGACTAACTGTGGTTGCTGCTGTACTGTGTTGATGGTGACTGAGTGATGGACTAACTGTGGTTGCTGCTGTACTGTGTTGATGGTGACTGAGTGGTGGACTAACTGTGGTTGCTGCTGTACTGTGTTGATGGTGACTGAGTGATGGACTGACTGTGGTTGCTGCTGTACTGTGTTGATGGTGACTGAGTGATGGACTAACTGTGGTTGCTGCTGTACTGTGTTGAGGCATGGTGACTGAGTGATGGACTAACTGTGGTTGCTGCTGTACTTTGTTGAGGCATGGTGACTGAGTGATGGACTAACTGTGGTTGCTGCTGTACTGTGTTCATGGTGACAGAGTGATGGACTAACTGTGGTTGCTGCTGTACTGTGTTGAGGCATGGTGACCGAGTGATGGATTAACTGTGGTTGCTGCTGTACTGTGTTGATGGTGACTGAGTGATGGTCTAACTGTGGTTGCTGCTGTACTTTGTTAAGGAATGGTGACTGTGTGATGGACTAACTGTGGTTGCTGCTGTACTGTGTTGATGGTGACTGAGTGATGGACTAACTGTGGTTGCTGCTGTACTTTGTTAAGGCATGGTGACTGAGTGATGGACTAACTGTGGTTGCTGCTGTACTGTTTTGAAGCATGGTGACTGAGTGATGGACTAATTGTGGTTGCTGCTGTACTGTGTTGAGGCATGGTGACTGAGTGATGGACTAACTGTGGTTGCTGTACTTTGTTAAGGCATGGTGACTGAGTGATGGACTAACTGTGGTTGCTGCTGTACTGTTTTGAGGCATGGTGACTGGGTGATGGAATAACTGTGGTTGATGCTGTACTGTGTTGATGGTGACTGAGTGATGGACTAACTATGGTTGCTGCTGTACTGTTTTGAGGCATGGTGACTGAGTGATGGACTAATTGTGGTTGCTGCTGTACTGTGTTGAGGCATGGTGACTGACTGATGGAATAACTGTGGTTGATGCTGTACTGTGTTAATGGTTACTGAGTGATGGACTAACTGTGGTTGCTGCTGTACTTTGTTGATGGTGACTGAGTGATGGACTAACTGTGGTTGCTGCTGTACTGTGTTGATGGTGACTGAGTGATGGACTAACTGTGGTTGCTGCTGTACTGTGTTGATGGTGACTGAGTGATGGACTAACTGTGGTTGCTGCTGTACTGTGTTGATGGTGACTGAGTGGTGGACTAACTGTGGTTGCTGCTGTACTGTGTTGATGGTGACTGAGTGATGGACTGACTGTGGTTGCTGCTGTACTGTGTTGATGGTGACTGAGTGATGGACTAACTGTGGTTGCTGCTGTACTGTGTTGAGGCATGGTGACTGAGTGATGGACTAACTGTAGTTGCTGCTGTAATGTGTTCATGGTGACTGAGTGGTGGACTAACTGTGGTTGCTGCTGTACTGTGTTGATGGTGACTGAGTGATGGACTAACTGTGGTTGCTGCTGTACTGTGTTGATGGTTACTGAGTGATGGACTAACTGTAGTTGCTGCTGTAATGTGTTCATGGTGACTGAGTGGTGGACTAACTGTGGTTGCTGCTGTACTGTGTTGATGGTGACTGAGTGGTGGACTAACTGTGGTTGCTGCTGTACTGTGTTGATGGTGACTGAGTGATGGACTAACTGTGGTTGCTGCTGTACTGTGTTGATGGTGACTGAGTGATGGACTAACTGTGGTTGCTGCTGTACTGTGTTGAGGCATTGTGACTGAGTGATGGACTAACTGTGGTTGCTGCTGTACTGTGTTGAGGCATGGTGACTGAGTGATGGACTAACTGTGGTTGCTGCTGTACTTTGTTGAGGCATGGTGACTGAGTGATGGACTAACTGTGGTTGCTGCTGTACTGTGTTGATGGTGACTGAGTGATGGACTAACTGTGGTTGCTGCTGTACTGTGTTAATGGTTACTGAGTGATGGACTAACTGTGGTTGCTGCTGTTCTGTGTTGATGGTGACTGAGTGATGGACTAACTGTGGTTGCTGCTGTACTGTGTTGATGGTGACTGAGTGATGGACTAACTGTGGTTGCTGCTGTACTGTGTTGATGGTGACTGAGTGGTGGACTAACTGTGGTTGCTGCTGTACTGTGTTGATGGTGACTGAGTGATGGACTGACTGTGGTTGCTGCTGTACTGTGTTGATGGTGACTGAGTGATGGACTAACTGTGGTTGCTGCTGTACTGTGTTGAGGCATGGTGACTGAGTGATGGACTAACTGTGGTTGCTGCTGTACTTTGTTGAGGCATGGTGACTGAGTGATGGACTAACTGTGGTTGCTGCTGTACTGTGTTCATGGTGACAGAGTGATGGACTAACTGTGGTTGCTGCTGTACTGTGTTGAGGCATGGTGACCGAGTGATGGATTAACTGTGGTTGCTGCTGTACTGTGTTGATGGTGACTGAGTGATGGTCTAACTGTGGTTGCTGCTGTACTTTGTTAAGGAATGGTGACTGTGTGATGGACTAACTGTGGTTGCTGCTGTACTGTGTTGAGGCATGGTGACTGAGTGATGGACTAACTGTGGTTGCTGCTGTACTGTGTTGATGGTGACTGAGTGATGGACTAACTGTGGTTGCTGCTGTACTGTGTTATTGGTTACTGAGTGATGGACTAACTATGGTTGCTGCTGTACTGTGTTGATGGTGACTGAGTGATGGACTAACTGTGGTTGCTGCTGTACTGTGTTGATGGTGACTGAGTGGTGGACTAACTGTGGTTGCTGCTGTACTGTGTTGATGGTGACTGAGTGATGGACTAACTGTGGTTGCTGCTGTACTGTGTTGATGGTGACTGAGTGATGGACTAACTGTGGTTGCTGCTGTACTGTGTTGAGGCATTGTGACTGAGTGATGGACTAACTGTGGTTGCTGCTGTACTGTGTTGAGGCATGGTGACTGAGTGATGGACTAACTGTGGTTGCTGCTGTAATGTGTTGATGGTGACTGAGTAATGGACTAATTGTGGTTGCTGCTGTACTGTGTTGATAGTGACTGAGTGATGGACTAACTGTGGTTGCTGCTGTACTGTGTGGAGGCATGGTGACTGAGTGATGGACTAACTGTGGTTGCTGCTGTACTGTATTGATGGTGACTGAGTGATGGACTAATTGTGGTTGCTGCTGTACTGTGTTGATAGTGACTGAGTGATGGACTAACTGTGGTTGCTGCTGTACTGTGTGGAGGCATGGTGACTGAGTGATGGACTAATTGTGGTTACTGCTGTACTGTGTTGATGGTGACTGAGTGATGGACTAACTGTGGTTGCTGCTGTACTGTGTTCATGGTGACTGAGTGATGGACTAACTGTGGTTGCTGCTGTACTTTGTTGAGGCATAATGACTGAGTGATGCACTAACTGTGGTTGCTGCTGTACTGTGTTGATGGTGACAGAGTGATGGAATAACTGTGGTTGCTGCTGTATTGTGTTGAGGCATGGTGACTGAGTGATGGACTAACTGTGGTTGCTGCTGTACTGTGTGGAGGCATGGTGACTGAGTGATGGACTAACTGTGGTTACTGCTGTACTGTGTTGATGGTGACTGAGTGATGGACTAACTGTGGTTGCTGCTGTACTGTGTTGAGGCGTGGTGACTGAGTGATGGACTAACTGTGGTTGCTGCTGTACTGTGTTGATGGTGACTGAGTGATGGACTAACTGTGGTTGCTGCTGTACTGTGTTCATGGTGACTGAGTGGTGGGCTTACTGTGGTTGCTGCTGTACTGTGTTGATGGTGACTGAGTGATGAACTAACTGTGGTTGCTGCTGTACTGTATTGAGGCATGGTGACTGAGTGATGGACTAACTGTGGTTGCTGCTGCACTGTGTTGAGGCATGGTGACTGAGTGATGGACTAACTGTTGTTGCTGCTGCACTGTGTTGAGGCATGGTGACTGAGATTTGGACTAACTGTGGTTGCTGCTGTACTGTGTTGATGGTGACTGAGTGATGGACTAACTGTGGTTGCTGCTGTACTGTGTTGAGGCATGGTGACTGAGTGATGGACTAACTGTGGTTGCTGCTGCACTGTGCTGAGGCATGGTGACTGAGTGATGGACTAATTGTGGTTGCTTCTGTACTGTGTTGATGGTGACTGAGTGATGGACTAACTGTTGTTGCTGCTGTACTGTGTTGAGGCATGGTGACTGAGTGATGGACTAAATGTTGTTGCTGCTGTACTGTGTTGATGGTGACTGAGTGATGGTTAACTGTGGTTGCTGCTGTACTGTGTTATTGGTAACTGAGTGATGAACTAACTGTGGTTGCTGCTGTACTGTGTTGATGGTGACTGAGTAATGGACTAACTGTGGTTGCTGCTGTACTGTGTGGAGGCATGGTGACTGAGTGATGGACTAACTGTGGTTACTGCTGTACTGTGTTGATGGTGACTGAGTGATGGACTAACTGTGGTTGCTGCTGTACTGTGTTGAGGCATGGTGACTGAGTGATGGACTAACTGTGGTTGCTGCTGTACTGTGTGGAGGCATGGTGACTGAGTGATGGACTAACTGTGGTTGCTGCTGTACTGTGTTGGTGGTGACTGAGTGATGGACTAACTGTGGTTGCTGCTGTACTGTGTTGATGGTGACTGAGTGATGGACTAACTGTGGTTGCTGCTGTACTGTGTTGATGGTGATTGAGTGACTGACTAACTGTGGTTGCTGCTGTACTGTGTTGATGGTGACTGAGTGATGGACTAACTGTGGTTGCTGCTGTACTGTGTTGATGGTGACTGAGTGGTGGGCTAACTGTGGTTGCTGCTATACTGTGTTGATGGTGACTGAGTGATGGACTAACTGTGGTTGCTGCTGTACTGTATTGAGGCATGGTTACTGAGTGATGGACTAACTGTGGTTGCTGCTGCAATGTGTTGAGGCATGGTGACTGAGTGTGGGACTAACTGTGGTTGCTGCTGTACTGTGTTGATGGTGACTGAGTGATGGACTAACTGTGGTTGCTGCTGTACTGTGTTCATGGTGACTGAGTGGTGGGCTAACTGTGGTTGCTGCTGTACTGTGTTGATGGTGACTGAGTGATAAACTAAACTGTGGTTGCTGCTGTACTGTGTTGATGGTGACTGAGTGACTGACTAACTGTGGTTGCTGCTGTACTGTGTTCATGGTGACTGAGTGATGGACTAACTGTGGTTGCTGCTGTACTGTGTTCATGGTGACTGAGTGGTGGGCTAACTGTGGTTGCTGCTGTACTGTGTTCATGGTGACTGAGTGATGGACTAACTGTGGTTGCTGCTGTACTGTGTTGGTGGTGACTGAGTGATGGACTAACTGTGGTTACTGCTGTACTGTGTTGATGGTGACTGAGTGATGGACTAACTGTGGTTGCTGCTGTACTGTGTTGAGGCGTGCTGACTGAGTGATGGACTAACTGTGGTTGCTGCTGTACTGTGTTGAGGCATGGTGACTGAGTGATGGACTAACTGTGGTTGCTGCTGTACTGTGTTCATGGTGACTGAGTGATGGACTAACTGTGGTTGCTGCTGTACTGTGTTGGTGGTGACTGAGTGATGGACTAACTGTGGTTGCTGCTGTACTGTGTTGGTGGTGACTGAGTGATGGACTAACTGTGGTTGCTGCTGTACTGTGTTGATGGTGACTGAGTGATGGACTAACTGTGGTTGCTGCTGTACTGTGTTGATGGTGACTGAGTGATGGACTAACTGTGATTGCTGCTGTACTGTGTTGATGGTGACTGAGTGACTGACTAACTGTGGTTGCTGCTGTACTGTGTTGATGGTGACTGAGTGATGGACTAACTGTGGTTGCTGCTGTACTGTGTTCATGGTGACTGAGTGGTGGGCTAACTGTTGTTGCTGCTGTACTGTGTTGATGGTGACTGAGTGATGAACTAAACTGTGGTTGCTGCTGTACTGTATTGAGGCATGGTGACTGAGTGATGGACTAACTGTGGTTGCTGCTGTACTGTGTGGAGGCATGGTGACTGAGTGATGGACTAACTGTGGTTGCTGCTGTACTGTGTTGATGGTGACTGAGTGATGGACTAACTGTGGTTGCTGCTGTACTGTGTTGAAGCGTGGTGACTGAGTGATGGACTAACTGTGGTTGCTGCTGTACTGTGTTGATGGTGACTGAGTGATGGACTAACTGTGGTTGCTGCTGTACTGTGTTCATGGTGACTGAGTGGTGGGCTTACTGTGGTTGCTGCTGTACTGTGTTGATGGTGACTGAGTGATGAACTAACTGTGGTTGCTGCTGTACTGTATTGAGGCATGGTGACTGAGTGATGGACTAACTGTGGTTGCTGCTGCACTGTGTTGAGGCATGGTGACTGAGTGATGGACTAACTGTGGTTGCTGCTGCACTGTGTTGAGGCATGGTGACTGAGATTTGGACTAACTGTTGTTGCTGCTGTACTGTGTTGATGGTGACTGAGTGATGGACTAACTGTTGTTGCTGCTGTACTGTGTTGAGGCATGGTGACTGAGTGATGAACTAAACTGTGGTTGCTGCTGTACTGTATTGAGGCATGGTGACTGAGTGATGGACTAACTGTGGTTGCTGCTGTACTGTGTTGATGGTGACTGCGTGATGGACTTATTGTGGTTGCTTCTGTACTGTGTTGATGGTGACTGAGTGATGGACTAACTGTGGTTGCTGCTGTACTGTGTTGAGGCATGGTGACTGAGTGATGGACTAACTGTTGTTGCTGCTGTACTGTGTTGATGGTGACTGAGTGATGGTTAACTGTGGTTGCTGCTGTACTGTGTTGATGGTGACTGAGTGAAGGACTAACTGTGGTTGCTGCTGTACTGTGTTGAGGCATGGTGACTGAGTAAAGGACTAACTGTGGTTGCTGCTGTACTGTGTTGAGGCTCGGTGACTGAGTAAAGGACTAACTGTGGTTGCTGCTGTACTGTGTTGAGGCATGGTGACTGATTGATGGACTAAGTGTGGTTGCTGCTGTACTGTGTTGATGGTGACTGAGTGATGGACTAACTGTGGTTGCTGCTGTACTGTGTTGAGGCATGGTGACAGAGTGAAGGACAAATTGTGGTTGCTGCTGTACTGTGTTGATGGTGACTGAGTGATGGTTAACTGTGGTTGCTGCTGTACTGTGTTGATGGTGACTGAGTGATGGACTAACTGTAGTTGCCGCTGTAATGTGTTCATGGTGACTGAGTGGTGGACTAACTGTGGTTGCTGCTGTACTGTGTTGATGGTGACTGAGTGACTGACTAACTGTGGTTGCTGCTGTACTGTGTTGAGGCATGGTGACTGAGTGATGGACTAACTGTGGTTGCTGCTGCACTGTGTTGAGGCATGGTGACTGAGTGATGGACTAATTGTGGTTGCTTCTGTACTGTTTTGATGGTGACTGAGTGATGGACTAACTGTGGTTGCTGCTGTACTGTGTTGAGGCATGGTGACTGAGTGATGGACTAACTGTTGTTGCTGCTGTACTGTGTTGATGGTGACTGAGTGATGGTTAACTGTGGTTGCTGCTGTACTGTGTTAATGGTGACTGAGTGATGAACTAACTGTGGTTGCTGCTGTACTGTGTTAATGGTGACTGAGTGATGAACTAACTGTGGTTGCTGCTGTACTGTGTGGAGGCATGGTGACTGAGTGATGGACTAACTGTGGTTGCTGCTGTACTGTGTGGAGGCATGGTGACTGAGTGATGGACTAACTGTGGTTGCTGCTGTACTGTGTTGATGGTGACTGAGTAATGGACTAACTGTGGTTGCTGCTGTACTGTGTTGAGGCGTGCTGACTGAGTGATGGACTAACTGTGGTTGCTGCTGTACTGTGTTGAGGCATGGTGACTGAGTGATGGACTAACTGTGGTTGCTGCTGTACTGTGTTGATGGTGACTGAGTGATGGACTAACTGTGGTTGCTGCTGTACTGTGTCGGTGGTGACTATGTGATGGACTAACTGTGGTTGCTGCTGTACTGTGTTAATGGTGACTGAGTGATAAACTAACTGTGGTTGCTGCTGTACTGTGTTGATGGTGACTGAGTGATGGACTAACTGTGGTTGCTGCTGTACTGTGTTGATGGTGACTGAGTGATGGACTAACTGTGGTTGCTGCTGTACTGTGTTGATGGTGACTGAGTGATGGACTAACTGCCCAGTGGGCACAAAATCCAGTTTAGCGTTGAATCAACTATGAATCAACATTGTATCAACATTGACAACCACTTATCAATGTTGATTCAATGTTCTGTGCCCACTGGGTGTGGTTGCTGCTGTACTGTGTTGATGGTGACTGAGTGATGGACTAACTGTGGTTGCTGCTGTACTGTGTTGATGGTCACTGAGTGATGGACTAACTGTGATTGCTGCTGTACTGTGTTGATGGTGACTGAGTGACTGACTAACTGTGGTTGCTGCTGTACTGTGTTGATGGTGACTGAGTGATGGACTAACTGTGGTTGCTGCTGTACTGTGTGAAGGCATGATGACTGAGTGATGGACTAACTGTGGTTGCTGCTGTACTGTGTTGATGGTGACTGAGTGATGGACTAACTGTGGTTGCTGCTGTACTGTGTTGAGGCAAGGTGACTGAGTGATGGACTAACTGTGGTTGCTGCTGTACTGTGTTGATGGTGACTGAGTGACTGACTAACTGTGGTTGCTGCTGTACTGTGTTGAGGCATGGTGACTGAGTGATGGACTAATTGTGGTTGCTGCTGCACTGTGTTGAGGCATGGTGACTGAGTGATGGACTAATTGTGGTTGCTTCTGTACTGTGTTGATGGTGACTGAGTGATGGACTAACTGTGGTTGCTGCTGTACTGTGTTGAGGCATGGTGACTGAGTGATGGACTAACTGTTGTTGCTGCTGTACTGTGTTGATGGTGACTGAGTGATGGTTAACTGTGGTTGCTGCTGTACTGTGTTAATGGTGACTGAGTGATGAACTAACTGTGGTTGCTGCTGTACTGTGTTAATGGTGACTGAGTGATGAACTAACTGTGGTTGCTGCTGTACTGTGTGGAGGCATGGTGACTGAGTGATGGACTAACTGTGGTTGCTGCTGTACTGTGTGGAGGCATGGTGACTGAGTGAGGGACTAACTGTGGTTGCTGCTGTACTGTGTTGATGGTGACTGAGTAATGGACTAACTGTGGTTGCTGCTGTACTGTGTTGAGGCGTGCTGACTGAGTGATGGACTAACTGTGGTTGCTGCTGTACTGTGTTGAGGCATGGTGACTGAGTGATGGACTAACTGTGGTTGCTGCTGTACTGTGTTGATGGTGACTGAGTGATGGACTAACTGTGGTTGCTGCTGTACTGTGTTGGTGGTGACTATGTGATGGACTAACTGTGGTTGCTGCTGTACTGTGTTAATGGTGACTGAGTGATGAACTAACTGTGGTTGCTGCTGTACTGTGTTGATGGTGACTGAGTGATGGACTAACTGTGGTTGCTGCTGTACTGTGTTGATGGTGACTGAGTGATGGACTAACTGTGGTTGCTGCTGTACTGTGTTGATGGTCACTGAGTGATGGACTAACTGTGGTTGCTGCTGTACTGTGTTGATGGTGACTGAGTGATGGACTAACTGTGGTTGCTGCTGTACTGTGTTGATGGTGACTGAGTGATGGACTAACTGTGATTGCTGCTGTACTGTGTTGATGGTGACTGAGTGACTGACTAACTGTGGTTGCTGCTGTACTGTGTTGATGGTGACTGAGTGATGGACTAACTGTGGTTGCTGCTGTACTGTGTTCATGGTGACTGAGTGGTGGGCTAACTGTGGTTGCTGCTGTACTGTGTTGATGGTGACTGAGTGATGAACTAAACTGTGGTTGCTGCTGTACTGTATTGAGGCATGGTGACTGAGTGATGGACTAACTGTGGTTGCTGCTGCACTGTGTTGAGGCATGGTGACTGAGTGATGGACTAATTGTGGTTGCTTCTGTACTATGTTGATGGTGACTGAGTGATGGACTAACTGTGGTTGCTGCTGTACTGTGTTGAGGCATGGTGACTGAGTGATGGACTAACTGTGGTTGCTGCTGTACTGTGTTGATGGTGACTGAGTGATGGTTAACTGTGGTTGCTGCTGTACTGTGTTAATGGTGACTGAGTGATGAACTAACTGTGGTTGCTGCTGTACTGTGTTGATGGTGACTGAGTAATAGACTAACTGTGGTTGCTGCTGTACTGTGTGGAGGCATGGTGACTGAGTGATGGACTAACTGTGGTAACTGCTGTACTGTGTTGATGGTGACTGAGTGATGGACTAACTGTGGTTGCTGCTGTACTGTGTTGAGGCGTGCTGACTGAGTGATGGACTAACTGTGGTTGCTGCTGTACTGTGTTGAGGCATGGTGACTGAGTGATGGACTAACTGTGGTTGCTGCTGTACTGTGTTCATGGTGACTGAGTGATGGACTAACTGTGGTTGCTGCTGTACTGTGTTGGTGGTGACTGAGTGATGGACTAACTGTGGTTGCTGCTGTACTGTGTTGGTGGTGACTGAGTGATGGACTAACAGTGGTTGCTGCTGTACTGTGTTGATGGTGACTGAGTGATGGACTAACTGTGGTTGCTGCTGTACTGTGTTGATGGTGACTGAGTGATGGACTAACTGTGATTGCTGCTGTACTGTGTTGATGGTGACTGAGTGACTGACTAACTGTGGTTGCTGCTGTACTGTGTTGATGGTGACTGAGTGATGGACTAACTGTGGTTGCTGCTCTACTGTGTTAAGGCATGGTGACTGAGTGATGGACTAACTGTGGTTGCTGCTGTACTGTGTTGATGGTGACTGAGTGATGGACTAACTGTGGTTGCTGCTGTACTGTGTGAAGGCATGGTGACTGAGTGATGGACTAATTTTGGTTACTGCTGTACTGTGTTGATGGTGACTGAGTGATGGACTAACTGTGGTTGCTGCTGTACTGTGTTGATATTGACTGAGTGATGGACTAACTGTGGTTGCTGCTGTACTGTGTTAATGGTGACTGAGTGATGAACTAACTGTGGTTGCTGCTGTACTGTGTGGAGGCATGGTGACTGAGTGATGGACTAACTGTGGTTGCTGCTGTACTGTGTGGAGGCATGGTGACTGAGTGATGGACTAACTGTGGTTGCTGCTGTACTGTGTTGATGGTGACTGAGTAATGGACTAACTGTGGTTGCTGCTGTACTGTGTTGAGGCGTGCTGACTGAGTGATGGACTAACTGTGGTTGCTGCTGTACTGTGTTGAGGCATGGTGACTGAGTGATGGACTAACTGTGGTTGCTGCTGTACTGTGTTGATGGTGACTGAGTGATGGACTAACTGTGGTTGCTGCTGTACTGTGTTGGTGGTGACTATGTGATGGACTAACTGTGGTTGCTGCTGTACTGTGTTAATGGTGACTGAGTGATGAACTAACTGTGGTTGCTGCTGTACTGTGTTGATGGTGACTGAGTGATGGACTAACTGTGGTTGCTGCTGTACTGTGTTGATGGTGACTGAGTGATGGACTAACTGTGGTTGCTGCTGTACTGTGTTGATGGTCACTGAGTGATGGACTAACTGTGGTTGCTGCTGTACTGTGTTGATGGTGACTGAGTGATGGACTAACTGTGGTTGCTGCTGTACTGTGTTGATGGTGACTGAGTGATGGACTAACTGTGATTGCTGCTGTACTGTGTTGATGGTGACTGAGTGACTGACTAACTGTGGTTGCTGCTGTACTGTGTTGATGGTGACTGAGTGATGGACTAACTGTGGTTGCTGCTGTACTGTGTTGAGGCGTGCTGACTGAGTGATGGACTAACTGTGGTTGCTGCTGTACTGTGTTGAGGCATGGTGACTGAGTGATGGACTAACTGTGGTTGCTGCTGTACTGTGTTCATGGTGACTGAGTGATGGACTAACTGTGGTTGCTGCTGTACTGTGTTGGTGGTGACTGAGTGATGGACTAACTGTGGTTGCTGCTGTACTGTGTTGGTGGTGACTGAGTGATGGACTAACAGTGGTTGCTGCTGTCCTGTGTTGATGGTGACTGAGTGATGGACTAACTGTGGTTGCTGCTGTACTGTGTTGATGGTGACTGAGTGATGGACTAACTGTGATTGCTGCTGTACTGTGTTGATGGTGACTGAGTGACTGACTAACTGTGGTTGCTGCTGTACTGTGTTGATGGTGACTGAGTGATGGACTAACTGTGGTTGCTGCTCTACTGTGTTAAGGCATGGTGACTGAGTGATGGACTAACTGTGGTTGCTGCTGTACTGTGTTAATGGTGACTGAGTGATGGACTAACTGTGGTTGCTGCTGTACTGTGTTGATGGTGACTGAGTGATGGACTAACTGTGGTTGCTGCTGTACTGTGTGAAGGCATGGTGACTGAGTGATGGACTAATTGTGGTTACTGCTGTACTGTGTTGATGGTGACTGAGTGATGGACTAACTGTGGTTGCTGCTGTACTGTGTTGATATTGACTGAGTGATGGACTAACTGTGGTTGCTGCTGTACTGTGTTAATGGTGACTGAGTGATGAACTAACTGTGGTTGCTGCTGTACTGTGTGGAGGCATGGTGACTGAGTGATGGACTAACTGTGGTTGCTGCTGTACTGTGTGGAGGCATGGTGACTGAGTGATGGACTAACTGTGGTTGCTGCTGTACTGTGTTGATGGTGACTGAGTAATGGACTAACTGTGGTTGCTGCTGTACTGTGTTGAGGCGTGCTGACTGAGTGATGGACTAACTGTGGTTGCTGCTGTACTGTGTTGAGGCATGGTGACTGAGTGATGGACTAACTGTGGTTGCTGCTGTACTGTGTTGATGGTGACTGAGTGATGGACTAACTGTGGTTGCTGCTGTACTGTGTTGGTGGTGACTATGTGATGGACTAACTGTGGTTGCTGCTGTACTGTGTTAATGGTGACTGAGTGATGAACTAACTGTGGTTGCTGCTGTACTGTGTTGATGGTGACTGAGTGATGGACTAACTGTGGTTGCTGCTGTACTGTGTTGATGGTGACTGAGTGATGGACTAACTGTGGTTGCTGCTGTACTGTGTTGATGGTCACTGAGTGATGGACTAACTGTGGTTGCTGCTGTACTGTGTTGATGGTGACTGAGTGATGGACTAACTGTGGTTGCTGCTGTACTGTGTTGATGGTGACTGAGTGATGGACTAACTGTGATTGCTGCTGTACTGTGTTGATGGTGACTGAGTGACTGACTAACTGTGGTTGCTGCTGTACTGTGTTGATGGTGACTGAGTGATGGACTAACTGTGGTTGCTGCTGTACTGTGTTCATGGTGACTGAGTGGTGGGCTAACTGTGGTTGCTGCTGTACTGTGTTGATGGTGACTGAGTGATGAACTAAACTGTGGTTGCTGCTGTACTGTATTGAGGCATGGTGACTGAGTGATGGACTAACTGTGGTTGCTGCTGCACTGTGTTGAGGCATGGTGACTGAGTGATGGACTAATTGTGGTTGCTTCTGTACTATGTTGATGGTGACTGAGTGATGGACTAACTGTGGTTGCTGCTGTACTGTGTTGAGGCATGGTGACTGAGTGATGGACTAACTGTGGTTGCTGCTGTACTGTGTTGATGGTGACTGAGTGATGGTTAACTGTGGTTGCTGCTGTACTGTGTTAATGGTGACTGAGTGATGAACTAACTGTGGTTGCTGCTGTACTGTGTTGATGGTGACTGAGTAATAGACTAACTGTGGTTGCTGCTGTACTGTGTGGAGGCATGGTGACTGAGTGATGGACTAACTGTGGTAACTGCTGTACTGTGTTGATGGTGACTGAGTGATGGACTAACTGTGGTTGCTGCTGTACTGTGTTCATGGTGACTGAGTGATGGACTAACTGTGGTTACTGCTGTACTGTGTTGGTGGTGACTGAGTAATAGACTAACTGTGGTTGCTGCTGTACTGTGTGGAGGCATGGTGACTGAGTGATGGACTAACTGTGGTAACTGCTGTACTGTGTTGATGGTGACTGAGTGATGGACTAACTGTGGTTGCTGCTGTACTGTGTTGAGGCGTGCTGACTGAGTGATGGACTAACTGTGGTTGCTGCTGTACTGTGTTGAGGCATGGTGACTGAGTGATGGACTAACTGTGGTTGCTGCTGTACTGTGTTCATGGTGACTGAGTGATGGACTAACTGTGGTTACTGCTGTACTGTGTTGGTGGTGACTGAGTGATGGACTAACTGTGGTTGCTGCTGTACTGTGTTGGTGGTGACTGAGTGGTGGACTAACTGTGGTTGCTGCTGTACTGTGTTGATGGTGACTGAGTGATGGACTAACTGTGGTTGCTGCTGTACTGTGTTGATGGTGACTGAGTGATGGACTAACTGTGATTGCTGCTGTACTGTGTTGATGGTGACTGAGTGATGGACTAACTGTGGTTGCTGCTGTACTGTATTGAGGCATGGTGACTGAGTGACTGACTAACTGTGGTTGCTGCTGTACTGTGTTGATGGTGACTGAGTGATGGACTAACTGTGGTTGCTGCTGTACTGTGTTCATGGTGACTGAGTGGTGGGCTAACTGTGGTTGCTGCTGTACTGTGTTGATGGTGACTGAGTGATGAACTAAACTGTGGTTGCTGCTGTACTGTATTGAGGCATGGTGATTGAGTGATGGACTAACTGTGGTTGCTGCTGTACTGTGTTGAGGCATGGTGACTGAGTGATGGACTAACTGTGGTTGCTGCTGTACTGTGTTCATGGTGACTGAGTGATGGACTAACTGTGGTTACTGCTGTACTGTGTTGGTGGTGACTGAGTGATGGACTAACTGTGGTTGCTGCTGTACTGTGTTGGTGGTGACTGAGTGATGGACTAACTGTGGTTGCTGCTGTACTGTGTTGATGGTGACTGAGTGATGGACTAACTGTGGTTGCTGCTGTACTGTGTTGATGGTGACTGAGTGATGGACTAACTGTGATTGCTGCTGTACTGTGTTGATGGTGACTGAGTGATGGACTAACTGTGGTTGCTGCTGTACTGTATTGAGGCATGGTGACTGAGTGACTGACTAACTGTGGTTGCTGCTGTACTGTGTTGATGGTGACTGAGTGATGGACTAACTGTGGTTGCTGCTGTACTGTGTTGATGGTGACTGAGTGGTGGGCTAACTGTGGTTGCTGCTGTACTGTGTTGATGGTGACTGAGTGATGAACTAAACTGTGGTTGCTGCTGTACTGTATTGAGGCATGGTGATTGAGTGATGGACTAACTGTGGTTGCTGCTGTACTGTGTGGAGGCATGGTGACTGAGTGATGGACTAACTGTGGTTACTGCTGTACTGTGTTGATGGTGACTGAGTGACTGACTAACTGTGGTTGCTGCTGTACTGTGTTGATGGTGACTGAGTGATGGACTAACTGTGGTTGCTGCTGTACTGTGTTCATGGTGACTGAGTGGTGGGCTAACTGTGGTTGCTGCTGTACTGTGTTGATGGTGACTGAGTGATGAACTAAACTGTGGTTGCTGCTGTACTGTATTGAGGCATGGTGACTGAGTGATGGACTAACTGTGGTTGCTGCTGCACTGTGTTGAGGCATGGTGACTGAGTGATGGACTAATTGTGGTTGCTGCTGTACTGTGTTGATGGTGACTGAGTGATGGTTAACTGTGGTTGCTGCTGTACTGTGTTAATGGTGACTGAGTGATGAACTAACTGTGGTTGCTGCTGTACTGTGTTGATGGTGACTGAGTAATAGACTAACTGTGGTTGCTGCTGTACTGTGTGGAGGCATGGTGACTGAGTGATGGACTAACTGTGGTAACTGCTGTACTGTGTTGATGGTGACTGAGTGATGGACTAACTGTGGTTGCTGCTGTACTGTGTTGGTGGTGACTGAGTGATGGACTAACTGTGGTTGCTGCTGTACTGTGTTGGTGGTGACTGAGTGATGGACTAACTGTGGTTGCTGCTGTACTGTGTTGATGGTGACTGAGTGATGGACTAACTGTGGTTGCTGCTGCACTGTGTTGATGGTGACTGAGTGATGAACTAACTGTGGTTGCTGCTGTACTGTGTTGATGGTGACTGAGTGTTGGGCTAACTGTGGTTGCTGCTGTACTGTATTGATGGTGACTGAGTGATGAACTAACTGTGGTTGCTGCTGTACTGTATTGAGGCATGGTGACTGAGTGATGGACTAACTGTGGTTGCTGCTGCACTGTGTTGAGGCATGGTGACTGAGTGATGGACTAACTGTGGTTGCTGCTGTACTGTGTTGAGGCAGGGTGACTGAGTGATGGACTAACTGTGGTTGCTGCTGTACTGTGTTGATGGTGACTGAGTGATGGACTAACTGTGGTTGCTGCTGTACTGTGTTGATGGTGACTGAGTGATGGACTAACTGTGGTTACTGCTGTACTGTGTTCATGGTGATTGAGTGATGGACTAACTGTGGTTGCTGCTGTACTGTGTTGAGGCATGGTGACTGAGTGATGGACTAACTGTGGTTGCTGCTGTACTGTGTGAAGGCATGATGACTGAGTGATGGACTAACTGTGGTTGCTGCTGTACTGTGTTGATGGTGACTGAGTGATGGACTAACTGTGGTTGCTGCTGTACTGTGTTGAGGCAAGGTGACTGAGTGATGGACTAACTGTGGTTGCTGCTGTACTGTGTTGAGGCAAGGTGATTGAGTGATGGACTAACTGTGGTTGCTGCTGTACTGTGTTGAGGCATGGTGACTGAGTGATGGACTAACTGTGGTTGCTGCTGTACTGTGTGAAGGCATGATGACTGAGTGATGGACTAACTGTGGTTGCTGCTGTACTGTGTTGATGGTGACTGAGTGATGGACTAACTGTGGTTGCTGCTGTACTGTGTTGAGGCAAGGTGACTGAGTGATGGACTAACTGTGGTTGCTGCTGTACTGTGTTGATGGTGACTGAGTGACTGACTAACTGTGGTTGCTGCTGTACTGTGTTGAGGCATGGTGACTGAGTGATGGACTAATTGTGGTTGCTGCTGCACTGTGTTGAGGCATGGTGACTGAGTGATGGACTAATTGTGGTTGCTTCTGTACTGTGTTGATGGTGACTGAGTGATGGACTAACTGTGGTTGCTGCTGTACTGTGTTGAGGCATGGTGACTGAGTGATGGACTAACTGTTGTTGCTGCTGTACTGTGTTGATGGTGACTGAGTGATGGACTAACTGTGGTTGCTGCTGTACTGTGTTAATGGTGACTGAGTGATGAACTAACTGTGGTTGCTGCTGTACTGTGTTAATGGTGACTGAGTGATGAACTAACTGTGGTTGCTGCTGTACTGTGTGGAGGCATGGTGACTGAGTGATGGACTAACTGTGGTTGCTGCTGTACTGTGTGGAGGCATGGTGACTGAGTGAGGGACTAACTGTGGTTGCTGCTGTACTGTGTTGATGGTGACTGAGTAATGGACTAACTGTGGTTGCTGCTGTACTGTGTTGAGGCGTGCTGACTGAGTGATGGACTAACTGTGGTTGCTGCTGTACTGTGTTGAGGCATGGTGACTGAGTGATGGACTAACTGTGGTTGCTGCTGTACTGTGTTGATGGTGACTGAGTGATGGACTAACTGTGGTTGCTGCTGTACTGTGTTGGTGGTGACTATGTGATGGACTAACTGTGGTTGCTGCTGTACTGTGTTAATGGTGACTGAGTGATGAACTAACTGTGGTTGCTGCTGTACTGTGTTGATGGTGACTGAGTGATGGACTAACTGTGGTTGCTGCTGTACTGTGTTGATGGTGACTGAGTGATGGACTAACTGTGGTTGCTGCTGTACTGTGTTGATGGTCACTGAGTGATGGACTAACTGTGGTTGCTGCTGTACTGTGTTGATGGTGACTGAGTGATGGACTAACTGTGGTTGCTGCTGTACTGTGTTGATGGTGACTGAGTGATGGACTAACTGTGATTGCTGCTGTACTGTGTTGATGGTGACTGAGTGACTGACTAACTGTGGTTGCTGCTGTACTGTGTTGATGGTGACTGAGTGATGGACTAACTGTGGTTGCTGCTGTACTGTGTTCATGGTGACTGAGTGGTGGGCTAACTGTGGTTGCTGCTGTACTGTGTTGATGGTGACTGAGTGATGAACTAAACTGTGGTTGCTGCTGTACTGTATTGAGGCATGGTGACTGAGTGATGGACTAACTGTGGTTGCTGCTGCACTGTTTTGAGGCATGGTGACTGAGTGATGGACTAATTGTGGTTGCTTCTGTACTATGTTGATGGTGACTGAGTGATGGACTAACTGTGGTTGCTGCTGTACTGTGTTGAGGCATGGTGACTGAGTGATGGACTAACTGTGGTTGCTGCTGTACTGTGTTGATGGTGACTGAGTGATGGTTAACTGTGGTTGCTGCTGTACTGTGTTAATGGTGACTGAGTGATGAACTAACTGTGGTTGCTGCTGTACTGTGTTGATGGTGACTGAGTAATAGACTAACTGTGGTTGCTGCTGTACTGTGTGGAGGCATGGTGACTGAGTGATGGACTAACTGTGGTAACTGCTGTACTGTGTTGATGGTGACTGAGTGATGGACTAACTGTGGTTGCTGCTGTACTGTGTTGAGGCGTGCTGACTGAGTGATGGACTAACTGTGGTTGCTGCTGTACTGTGTTGAGGCATGGTGACTGAGTGATGGACTAACTGTGGTTGCTGCTGTACTGTGTTCATGGTGACTGAGTGATGGACTAACTGTGGTTGCTGCTGTACTGTGTTGGTGGTGACTGAGTGATGGACTAACTGTGGTTGCTGCTGTACTGTGTTGGTGGTGACTGAGTGATGGACTAACAGTGGTTGCTGCTGTACTGTGTTGATGGTGACTGAGTGATGGACTAACTGTGGTTGCTGCTGTACTGTGTTGATGGTGACTGAGTGATGGACTAACTGTGATTGCTGCTGTACTGTGTTGATGGTGACTGAGTGACTGACTAACTGTGGTTGCTGCTGTACTGTGTTGATGGTGACTGAGTGATGGACTAACTGTGGTTGCTGCTCTACTGTGTTAAGGCATGGTGACTGAGTGATGGACTAACTGTGGTTGCTGCTGTACTGTGTTAATGGTGACTGAGTGATGGACTAACTGTGGTTGCTGCTGTACTGTGTTGATGGTGACTGAGTGATGGACTAACTGTGGTTGCTGCTGTACTGTGTGAAGGCATGGTGACTGAGTGATGGACTAATTTTGGTTACTGCTGTACTGTGTTGATGGTGACTGAGTGATGGACTAACTGTGGTTGCTGCTGTACTGTGTTGATATTGACTGAGTGATGGACTAACTGTGGTTGCTGCTGTACTGTGTTAATGGTGACTGAGTGATGAACTAACTGTGGTTGCTGCTGTACTGTGTGGAGGCATGGTGACTGAGTGATGGACTAACTGTGGTTGCTGCTGTACTGTGTGGAGGCATGGTGACTGAGTGATGGACTAACTGTGGTTGCTGCTGTACTGTGTTGATGGTGACTGAGTAATGGACTAACTGTGGTTGCTGCTGTACTGTGTTGAGGCGTGCTGACTGAGTGATGGACTAACTGTGGTTGCTGCTGTACTGTGTTGAGGCATGGTGACTGAGTGATGGACTAACTGTGGTTGCTGCTGTACTGTGTTGATGGTGACTGAGTGATGGACTAACTGTGGTTGCTGCTGTACTGTGTTGGTGGTGACTATGTGATGGACTAACTGTGGTTGCTGCTGTACTGTGTTAATGGTGACTGAGTGATGAACTAACTGTGGTTGCTGCTGTACTGTGTTGATGGTGACTGAGTGATGGACTAACTGTGGTTGCTGCTGTACTGTGTTGATGGTGACTGAGTGATGGACTAACTGTGGTTGCTGCTGTACTGTGTTGATGGTCACTGAGTGATGGACTAACTGTGGTTGCTGCTGTACTGTGTTGATGGTGACTGAGTGATGGACTAACTGTGGTTGCTGCTGTACTGTGTTGATGGTGACTGAGTGATGGACTAACTGTGATTGCTGCTGTACTGTGTTGATGGTGACTGAGTGACTGACTAACTGTGGTTGCTGCTGTACTGTGTTGATGGTGACTGAGTGATGGACTAACTGTGGTTGCTGCTGTACTGTGTTGAGGCGTGCTGACTGAGTGATGGACTAACTGTGGTTGCTGCTGTACTGTGTTGAGGCATGGTGACTGAGTGATGGACTAACTGTGGTTGCTGCTGTACTGTGTTCATGGTGACTGAGTGATGGACTAACTGTGGTTGCTGCTGTACTGTGTTGGTGGTGACTGAGTGATGGACTAACTGTGGTTGCTGCTGTACTGTGTTGGTGGTGACTGAGTGATGGACTAACAGTGGTTGCTGCTGTCCTGTGTTGATGGTGACTGAGTGATGGACTAACTGTGGTTGCTGCTGTACTGTGTTGATGGTGACTGAGTGATGGACTAACTGTGATTGCTGCTGTACTGTGTTGATGGTGACTGAGTGACTGACTAACTGTGGTTGCTGCTGTACTGTGTTGATGGTGACTGAGTGATGGACTAACTGTGGTTGCTGCTCTACTGTGTTAAGGCATGGTGACTGAGTGATGGACTAACTGTGGTTGCTGCTGTACTGTGTTAATGGTGACTGAGTGATGGACTAACTGTGGTTGCTGCTGTACTGTGTTGATGGTGACTGAGTGATGGACTAACTGTGGTTGCTGCTGTACTGTGTGAAGGCATGGTGACTGAGTGATGGACTAATTGTGGTTACTGCTGTACTGTGTTGATGGTGACTGAGTGATGGACTAACTGTGGTTGCTGCTGTACTGTGTTGATATTGACTGAGTGATGGACTAACTGTGGTTGCTGCTGTACTGTGTTAATGGTGACTGAGTGATGAACTAACTGTGGTTGCTGCTGTACTGTGTGGAGGCATGGTGACTGAGTGATGGACTAACTGTGGTTGCTGCTGTACTGTGTGGAGGCATGGTGACTGAGTGATGGACTAACTGTGGTTGCTGCTGTACTGTGTTGATGGTGACTGAGTAATGGACTAACTGTGGTTGCTGCTGTACTGTGTTGAGGCGTGCTGACTGAGTGATGGACTAACTGTGGTTGCTGCTGTACTGTGTTGAGGCATGGTGACTGAGTGATGGACTAACTGTGGTTGCTGCTGTACTGTGTTGATGGTGACTGAGTGATGGACTAACTGTGGTTGCTGCTGTACTGTGTTGGTGGTGACTATGTGATGGACTAACTGTGGTTGCTGCTGTACTGTGTTAATGGTGACTGAGTGATGAACTAACTGTGGTTGCTGCTGTACTGTGTTGATGGTGACTGAGTGATGGACTAACTGTGGTTGCTGCTGTACTGTGTTGATGGTGACTGAGTGATGGACTAACTGTGGTTGCTGCTGTACTGTGTTGATGGTCACTGAGTGATGGACTAACTGTGGTTGCTGCTGTACTGTGTTGATGGTGACTGAGTGATGGACTAACTGTGGTTGCTGCTGTACTGTGTTGATGGTGACTGAGTGATGGACTAACTGTGATTGCTGCTGTACTGTGTTGATGGTGACTGAGTGACTGACTAACTGTGGTTGCTGCTGTACTGTGTTGATGGTGACTGAGTGATGGACTAACTGTGGTTGCTGCTGTACTGTGTTCATGGTGACTGAGTGGTGGGCTAACTGTGGTTGCTGCTGTACTGTGTTGATGGTGACTGAGTGATGAACTAAACTGTGGTTGCTGCTGTACTGTATTGAGGCATGGTGACTGAGTGATGGACTAACTGTGGTTGCTGCTGCACTGTATTGAGGCATGGTGACTGAGTGATGGACTAATTGTGGTTGCTTCTGTACTATGTTGATGGTGACTGAGTGATGGACTAACTGTGGTTGCTGCTGTACTGTGTTGAGGCATGGTGACTGAGTGATGGACTAACTGTGGTTGCTGCTGTACTGTGTTGATGGTGACTGAGTGATGGTTAACTGTGGTTGCTGCTGTACTGTGTTAATGGTGACTGAGTGATGAACTAACTGTGGTTGCTGCTGTACTGTGTTGATGGTGACTGAGTAATAGACTAACTGTGGTTGCTGCTGTACTGTGTGGAGGCATGGTGACTGAGTGATGGACTAACTGTGGTAACTGCTGTACTGTGTTGATGGTGACTGAGTGATGGACTAACTGTGGTTGCTGCTGTACTGTGTTGAGGCGTGCTGACTGAGTGATGGACTAACTGTGGTTGCTGCTGTACTGTGTTGAGGCATGGTGACTGAGTGATGGACTAACTGTGGTTGGTGCTGTACTGTGTTCATGGTGACTGAGTGATGGACTAACTGTGGTTGCTGCTGTACTGTGTTGGTGGTGACTGAGTGATGGACTAACTGTGGTTGCTGCTGTACTGTGTTGGTGGTGACTGAGTGATGGACTAACTGTGGTTGCTGCTGTACTGTGTTGGTGGTGACTGAGTGATGGACTAACTGTGGTTGCTGCTGTACTGTGTTGATGGTGACTGAGTGATGAACTAAACTGTGGTTGCTGCTGTACTGTATTGAGGCATGGTGATTGAGTGATGGACTAACTGTGGTTGCTGCTGTACTGTGTGGAGGCATGGTGACTGAGTGATGGACTAACTGTGGTTACTGCTGTACTGTGTTGATGGTGACTGAGTGATGGACTAACTGTGGTTGCTGCTGTACTGTGTTGAGGCAAGGTGACTGAGTGATGGACTAACTGTGGTTGCTGCTGTACTGTGTTGATGGTGACTGAGTGATGAACTAACTGTGGTTGCTGCTGTACTGTGTTGATGGTGACTGAGTGTTGGGCTAACTGTGGTTGCTGCTGTACTGTATTGATGGTGACTGAGTGATGAACTAACTGTGGTTGCTGCTGTACTGTATTGAGGCATGGTGACTGAGTGATGGACTAACTGTGGTTGCTGCTGCACTGTGTTGAGGCATGGTGACTAAGTGATGGACTAACTGTGGTTGCTGCTGTACTGTGTTGAGGCAGGGTGACTGAGTGATGGACTAACTGTGGTTGCTGCTGTACTGTGTTGATGGTGACTGAGTGATGGACTAACTGTGGTTGCTGCTGTACTGTGTTGATGGTGACTGAGTGATGGACTAACTGTGGTTACTGCTGTACTGTGTTCATGGTGATTGAGTGATGGACTAACTGTGGTTGCTGCTGTACTGTGTGAAGGCATGATGACTGAGTGATGGACTAACTGTGGTTGCTGCTGTACTGTGTTGATGGTGACTGAGTGATGGACTAACTGTGGTTGCTGCTGTACTGTGTTGAGGCATGGTGACTGAGTGATGGACTAACTGTGGTTGCTGCTGTACTGTGTTGAGGCATGGTGACTGAGTGATGGACTAACTGTGGTTGCTGCTGTACTGTGTTGAGGCATGGTGACTGAGTGATGGACTAACCGTGGTTGCTGCTGTACTGTGTTTGGCCATTTCATTTTTTTGGCCTATTTCTGGGATTGGTACCCACATCAATTACTACATGCCTCTCTTATCTGTGCTAGTCATGATTTACAGGGAAAATAATGTCCTTTCATATGATTATAAATGAAGCCAGCCAGACAAACACCAAGTCTACTTAGACCTGAGGATGTCTAGTGACCTCTGTGACCCTAGGGGAGCTGAACTCTGATTGGCTCGGAGGTAGTGATGCATACACTACACTGAAGTCATTAGCATATTATGCGAACTTTTTTTTTTAAATTTGTTATTTCTATGTTGTAGCCTATTTTTGGTATTTGTATCAACACGTGAAATAAAAATACTCAGTCATAAAAGAACATAAATAACTGTGCCTCTCTTGTTGATATGGATACAAACAGTGAAGTGACCTTGACAGGTGGTGCCATCTCTCACTGTAGAACAGGGTGGTACTACTGGTGCCCCCTAGTGGAGGATCCCTGAACTAACACTAGTACTGATGTCTGTCTCCAGGTGTCACCCCAGATGACATTCTGCAACAGAGGGAGTGATCAGAGGGCCTCTCTGTGCTGTTAAAACCTCAAGCAGAGGCCTTACTCCCAGCAGATTCTTAGACATGGTTCAGGGCTTGTCCATTATTAAGCATACATAGCTGCTGGATGGATAGAGATGGTCATATGGATACAGACAGCTAAGTGACCTTGACAGGTGGTGCCATCTCTCACTGTAGAACAGGGTGGTACTACTGCTGCCCCCTAGTGGAGGATCCCTGAACTAACACTAGTACTGACATCTCTCTCCAGGTGGCACCCCAAATGACATTCTACAGCAAAGGGTGTGATCAGAAGGCCTCTCTGTGGGGTTCAAAACTTCTTGAAAAAATTGGTTAGATTGATACACATATCTCAATTTAGTTTAGTTTTTTAAATTGAAATTGCTTTCTATCCATTTATCAAACTCAGTCGTATCACAATCGTAATACAATTGTTTACTCTTGTTCAAAAGAATATATATTTATGGATCCATTTGTAGAATAGAATTCTGGTGATTTAAAACCAGTGATATTTAACAAGTTATCATGATGTCATTATAATCACCTTTAAACAACAAAATGATGAAGCAATTTGATTGATCATTGAATATGATGCCCTGTTAGATGTGCATTGGGCTGATATCTCAAACTGTATTTCTGGGGTTATTGACTTCCTTTCAGGAGGATCCCTTGCTGACATCCAGATATATTTTATTGGAAAATGGACATCGACATTGACTGAGGGGTTTCCTTTCACGTTATGAACCTATATCATGGGGCTTTGCCCTTACATGTGTGTATCATGTTTATTCTCCAACTACAGTGGTCCTACCAGTATGTATTTGGATTGCATATATATGTAGCGGCCACGTATTGCTCGGGGCAGCCCAAGCGTGCGTGGAAAGCGCATTGCCAACCTGTGGTAGCTCAAGTACCGTAGCAGAGCAGTGGAGAAGCAGCTAGCCCTGTGGTGTAGCGGTAGCATTCTCAACTCCGGAGCGGAGGGGCCAGGGTTCGATTCCCCGTGGGGCTGTCACGTTTTCCGCTGCCTGTTACATATATATCAGGAGTTGGAGATGGTGTGTTCTCATCTACCCTGAGGCATGGTGACTGAGTGATGGACTATAAACTTTGGTTGCTGCTGCTCTGTGTTCGGCCACTTCATGTTTTTGTGATTGGCTCCTGGCCTTTTTTTGGGATTTGTACCCACATGTGAAACAAACATACTCAGTCATGAAACAACATCAATTACTACATGCCTCTCTTGTCTGTGCTAGTGACCATTTATGGGTAAAATATTGTCCCGTCATTTGATTATAAATGGACCCAGCCAACGACTAACACCAAATCTACTTCGACTTGAGGATGTCTAGTGACCTTTGTGACCCTAGGGCAGCTGAACTCTGATTGGCTCGGAGGTAGTGATGCATACGCTACACTGAAGTCATTAGCATATTATGGGAACTTGTTGATTATTTTCTTTATTGATTATTTCCATGTTGTAGCCTATTTTTGGTATTTGTATCCACACGTGAAATAAAAATACTCAGTCATAAAAGATCATAAATAACTGTGCCTCTCTTGTTGATATAGATACAGACAGTGAAGTGACCTTGACAGGTGGTGCCTTCTCTCACTGTAGAACAGAGTGGCACTACTGGTGCCCCCTAGTGGGGGATCCCTGAACTAACACTAGTACTGACGTCTGTCTCCAGGTGTCACCCCAGATGACATTCTGCAACAGAGGGAGTGATCAGAAGGCCTCTCTGTGCAGTTAAAACCTCAAGCAGAGGCCTTACTCCCAGCAGATTCCTAGACATGGTTCAAGGCTTGTCCATTATTAAGCATACATAGCTGCTGGATGGATAGAGATGGCCACATCGATACAGACAGCTAAGTGACCTTGACAGGTGGTGCCATCTCTCACTGTAGAACAGGGTGGTACTACTGCTGCCCCCTCGTGGAGGATCCCTGAACTAACACTGGTACTGATATCTCTCTCCAGGTGGCACCTCAGGTCACATTCTGCAACAGAGAAAGTGATCAGAGGGCCTCTCTGTGCAGTTTAAACCTCGAGGGTTTACCCTCATCAAACGTTTTGTTTTGCTGCAAGCCCATTGCATTAATCAGTGTATTTCATTGGTTGATGGATTAAGATCACCATATATAGCAGTTGCTAAGGTAAATTTCTTTAGGTTGCCCAGAAACAGCTGAAAAGGGGTGATCCAACAATAGGATTTCTTGATGCAACGGATAGAATTTATCTACACCTCTTTCTCTATAACTGGTTAACATTTGGTGCTTTTGTCCCGAAAACAACAGTTTCATTATTTATATCCCTAAAGGCACCCACATAACTGAAGTCTGGGGAGGAGAAAGGGTTTGCACCCTGCCCTCTACATGGAAAACCGGGAAGGTCATACCCCTACCCAAGGGAGGCGACAAGAGTGAAGTGGGGAACTGGAGGCCAGTGTGTTTACTGAACTGTTTGTCAAAAATGTGTGAGAAGGTAATACATGCCCAGCTGATGCACCATTTAAAAGACACTGAACGTCTGTCCACACATCAATACGGTTTTATACCGGGTAAATCAACAGCGACTGCTGTGAACAGTCTGCTAAACACACTCTACATGGCTGCCAAAGACGGGAAGTTTTCAGCCATAGTTTATGTCGATATGCGCAAAGCTTTCGATACAGTCTGCCACCTGAGGCTGTTGGAGAAATTAGCAGCCTGTGGAGTGTCTGATGAGAGCCTCGGTTGGTTCAGATCCTACCTGAACAATAGAAAACAATGCACTGAGGCCAATGGGATAAGATCTGCGGAGCTAAGGGTGGAATATGGCGTACCACAGGGGTCCGTACTCGGGCCCCTGTTGTTCCTCTGCTATATTAACGATGTGGGAACCGCCCTCGTACACTCTTCTCACTTCATGTATGCGGATGACTTGGCGCTAGTAGTTTCAGCCAAGAATCCCCACCGTATATGCACCCTACTACAAGAAGATCTTGGCAGACTGGAGAACTGGTGCCATGTGAATAAACTCACCATCAACACTGGCAAAACGGTAGTAACCTGGTGCAAAGGGCAAAACCAGGTACTAGATCTAGATGACCTAGATCTCAAACTCTGCGGAAACACGCTGAAAATAGTGAACGACTACAAATATCTAGGAGTCAACATAGATAGACTCCTAAAGATGGACAAGCAAGTGAATAAGGTGGTCAACCTTGTAAAGGTTAGACTAGCACAACTGAAACATATACGTGTGAATACCGATTGTAAAACCACTATTGAGGTATATAAAACCATGGTGAGGCCCATCATGGAGTACTGTGGTTTTGTGAGCGACGGGGGGCCAGCCTGGGTGGGCCCAAGACTCCAAGTACTACAGAATGACGCGATCAGAATTGCCGAGAAAATACGAGACCCACGCCAGATGAGAGTGCCTGAACTGCATGCACTTCACGGGCTGGAAATGTTACAACCAAGACGAGACAGACAATTGTTAGGCCTAATGTATGATCATGCCCAACTGGGGGAAAATCTAATTGTCCCAGTCAGAGAGCTACGGGGCAATGTCAAGAAGCAAATAAAGCTGCCTAGAAGAGGGAGAGACATTATCAAAAAAAGTCCTCTATATAGAGGCGCAGAACTTTGGAAAGAACTCAGTGCTGAACAACAGCACTTGCCAACAAAAGAGCTTTTCATGAAATCACTAGTGTAGTCATGACCAGTAAATAGCTGTGTAGTTGTTCCGGTAAATTTTTGACCCATCAGTAACAGTGGATTTAGTCTTTGACACTCAGTAAATTAATATGGCAGCATCCTTTTAGTACTCTGACGCATATAGGACTGAACGACCAAACATGTAACTCTTTGTATTGTCCTTTTCATGCTATGATAAGTAATTGTCATGGCATATACTCTATTATCTCATCTTTGGCAGAGCGGGAACAGCTCAATTGTATGTATTACTTATGTACGAGAAGTTTTTGCCAATAAAAAATATCAAACTTGAACTTGAACACACTCCACATATACACAGGGTATATGGCAGGCCTCACCAACACCTCCATCTTTTGTGAGGAAGGGAGATTTTATTTCTTCATAAACAAATCTAGACCCGCAGTACTTCGTTATAAACAAGTTATTTTACTATAGAAATGTATAGAATAAAATTGGAATTTGTTTGTTATAATTTTTTTTTCGTTATAACAGAGTTTGTAATAACGAAGTTCTAGTGTATCATTTAAACCACAGCTGGGTAAGATGAAGGAGTTCACACGGTGGTTGTTCCCACATACCCTAACAGAACCTTACAGCTGTGGTTTAAAATACTAATAACTGTAGAGTGGCAGGCACCCTATAGAAGCGTGCCAGTCAGTTTACTGTAGTTATGTTTATCTACCCTCTCACAACCATTGTCCATCTATAACTAAACCCAGGTTCATTTTCTGAATCACTATGAATCCCTTCACTTACAATGATGCCCCACACTCTTTGTTATTATAGAAGTAACTGTCCAGACAATGGAGGTGTTTTAAATTTGTAAAGAATATATTTACATCCAATCTTTCATCCTATTTTAGAGGAGTTAACTCTTGATATATGTGTATATGGCCAAAGTTATGCAGTTTGGGGGCTGAGAAGGGACAAATCAGAAAGTTCTTAATATACATGTTTAAACAACTATAATATATTTAAAGGTATAACTGGCTCCTTGGAGCACTTTTTGATACATCTCTAACCCTAGTGGTTTAGTTTTTATTGCCTCACAAACTCAATCATCTGTTTTAGGGTGACTCCGGGACCAAAATAAGGTAATTATGTACATTGTGTCTTAAAAAACAATACAGCAACTAATAATTTAGTTTACAGCCTGGGACAAGATATGTCTCAAGGAATACCAAGAATGAACACCCTCTGTAAGGTTTTGAGATACAGCCCAATGAATTTTGAACATTTATCCAAAATGTGAAATTTCAACTATATACTCTCAACTTTATCCTAGTTCACTCAAAATGGTTCAATTAATTGTCAAAATCACTCCACAATTTCCTGATGGTGTGTACTTTAGAAAATAATGATCATTACGATCCCTTTGTGAACTTACTTGGCACAGTACTGGCCTAAAATTCTCCTATTTCACCTTATTTCAGTCCCGGAGTAGTGAAATCCTCAAATTTCAGGTTAAGAGCGTCAGAGGGAGTGGCTAGGAAGCAGGGGCACTGAACATAACTAGAATATATTGGATATTAACAATTCTGTGTGGGTTTTACTATTATCAGCGAGTGACTCCAGAACCCAAATAATGTATCACAGCACCCATATGCTCCTGGAGGCTATAATATTGGATTTTTTCAATATGTGTGTCTTCTGGCAAAAAGTGCAATAGCTACCTCACAATCTCGGGTCCAAGGGATACTTTGTGGATCTTCTTTTTTTTTTTTTTTTTTTACTTTATGGCAGTATGAAAATGAAGGTACTTTTAAACATTTTGCTGATGATACACACTTAAATGTCTCTGGAGAAAGAAATAGGGTACATATCAAGTGAAAATCTCATGAATCTATTGTCTACACCACAGGCCTAATAGAAAATGATATTTAGGATGGGCTGTTGTTGCCTCAGTAGACATGGCAGACATGTAAAACATGTCATTTTGAGCTTTTTTGACGTTTTAGGGTTTTTAGGGGCTTCAGGGGGCCAGGAAGCAAGAAATGTTAGGCCAATTCACAAATAAAAAGAAAAAAGTTTTCTCAAATATACTAGAAATTTGAAAAGAATTGATGCCAAGGTTGGAATTCTGTAGGGGTATAGGACTAAAAGGCCAAGAAATAGTGAAAACTGCATAACTCAGGAGTTTGTGCCATATATATATGTGTGTATATATATATATGTATGTATACATATATATATATACAATTTACTCTTGAAATATATATACACATATTTATATGTACATAAAATTTTCCAGAAAATGTCCATTTCCAGTGATTAACAATGATGTTTCTGAATTGCCCAAATATTGTTGCAGATTTGTTTGTATATAAAGGAGGCAATGAACCACCACACTTCCAGATTTTGTGATACTAGGATTCTTACTTTATTTTCTATGTAAGTTTGAAAATACAGTTACTAATAACACAAATGTGGGTGACATTCACCAGATATTATCACAAACAAGAGAATGGTGAAAAAAATATGATGAAATATTTTAGTTTTGAACTTAATTCACTTAATAAGGGCAAAAATATGTCATTTCCTAACATGTAACAGGGAGCTGTATGCTTTTCTTTATTTTTAATTCACCTATGTTATTGTTAGTTAGCTAGAGTAAATTGAGGGTTAGATGGTTTCATTCTGAATCTATAATCTTTGTTAGCATGGAAAAGTACTTACATGGCAGACTATCAAACTAGCTGTGAAACCCATATGAAATAAAAGTATACAAAGTGCTCTAACATATCTGAAGATATTTTGTATTTTCTGCCATTGTCTTGTGTTTATTTTACTGTTCAGAGAGGTTCAATGGGATCCTATGAACGTAGTATCAGAGAAAAACAGAGGAATTATAACGAAATATTTGTCAATAATAGCATTGTTTTCAGTTGGTTGTGTGCAGAAAAATTCACAGCATCTCTTAGATATTTTAAGTGACATTGTCCGATTTTTTTCATATTCTTAATTCTATTTAGATGTGTTCCAAATGTTAGTACAATAGCATATTAGGAGAATAGGAAACAATATAATCCTATCTATGGCTAATAGAACCCCATTTAGAGTGTCCAGCCTGGCCCAGGTTCAGTATTTTACAGTGTATTTCCAATGGGGGAAAATTATAGCGTGCACTCCAAAAGTCTTAAATTGAGCATAAAACTAACTATTGACTGAATTCTAAGCTGAATTATGGGGAATAATGTTAAATTAAATAGGTAGGACATATAGTATGGCCCTATTAAACATTCTGGTTGATTTCTTGGCAATTTTTTTTTTGAACCCTAATCATCGGACTTTGCCGCTTTTATATGAGATTAATGAGACATAATGCATATTTCAGACGTTTTTTCATATATCTGGTTAACGTAACATTTCATAGTATAAAATACATGTTGTTTTGATAGTTCTTAAATACATGCATTCATCCACATACATCCTTGCTGATAGGTTTGTCAAACTGAAATATATGCTGCTTATCGAAAGAAATTATCAAAAAAGGAGATATTTTCGTGACAATTTACTGTCTTCAAGAGACCAAAAAAGTCTCATGAATGTAACATAAATCCGATGAACGTAACATAAATTGATATCTTAATTTACAAAGACAATGATTTTACACCTGTTAGGATTCTTATTGTATATGGTGCATGTACTATGTAGGCACCACATGGATATTTCCTGTCCTCCTTAGAGGATATTTAGGCCAATATTAATCAAAGTGTTTAGATAAATCCAATGAAGGTAACATCAATCCAATGAAAAAATAAGTCTATCGATATGGGAGTGTAGGGCCCATACAAACACTTATCCAATGCAGGTTATATGTAATCTAATGCAGGATTTGTATAATTAATTACTTTTTCAAAATAAATGGCTTAAACAGGTCCTTTTTAATTCCTTCTTTGGCCTCTAAGTTCACCAAGAAAATGATCAATTATCTTAATTTTTATAACTATATAATGAACACAACTAGAACGACCAAACTTTTGTTTTTATGGCTTTTATTTTACCATGTTGAAATTATAGCGATCACAACGCTTCGGCAGATGGTTGCCTTCATCAGGTGATCTTAATCTTCATCATTACGCCTAAGAGTATAGATATCTGGGATAAGCCTAATGCCACAAAACATCCGTTTGGTATAATATTCTTCAAAAAAATGCAAGCGTTTGAAAAAATATATGAGAATATGAGAATAATTGCTGTTGTAATTTTAACATTTTTTAAATATTGAAACAAATGGTGTCATGAAGAAATATCATTTCTAAGCAACACATATGAAGCAAAAAGTGTAAATCTAATGTCATTGGGAGAAAATTTCTGTTTTCCAGTGGACATCGGTTTTAATCATTTTTTTCCCCTAAAAAGTAGCTAAAATCTGAGAGAATCTTATAATCAATATGCATATTTTTTCTTTTAGTACTCATTTAGAATCAATTTGTGAAATGGACATTTTCTGGACTGCTACCCATATATATACACACATTACATAACTCCTTAAACAGAGAAATGTAGCATCTGCTGTGCATGTGGAAGAAGGTGAGAACTCCATCAAGTAAGGGAAAGGATTCATTTATTGCCCTGGCACTCTTGGCCACACCATCTAAAATCAATCATCAATAAAATACCTGTGTCATCGGGAACAGTAAACCAAAGTCCCCCAGTCACCCCCCTTGGCCTGTACATATAGATACATTTGCCACTGCTCTAGTATCTATACCAGCTGTGACCGCCTGGCTCCTTTACTACATTTGATGCTTTTCCTTTGCATTTTACATTACATTCCTGTAGAGGAGTGGCTCTATGCATGAGGACAAAAGTACAATATCTATCTACATGCTGTCAAAATAATGACTGGACACAGTAACATAGTAGTGATACAATGTACATATATATATATATATACATATATATATATATATATATATATATATATATATATATATATATATATATATATATATATATACATGTGTGTGTGTTTTCAACTATAGGAATAGGATATGTAAATGTCTATGACAAATCATACTGTTTCACTTACTTGAGGAGTTTCAACAGTAAAGAGCAATGAATAATACTATCTACAGCAAACTAACATAATACTAATGAAAAAGCAAGGCTTCTCAGACACCAAGTCACTCACCATATTAACATGATTTTACACTCTCTAGGATAATACAATTGCAATAGGCATCTTTCTCTCAAATTCCAAATGCAATACAGCAGATAAAGACCATAGATACATATTTGTCTATTCCTTATAATCAATGAGAAGCTCAGTGTACTACTAGACCTCACCTCGGGATATCTGATAGTACAGTATATATCTTCTGACGATGTTGATTTAATAAAAGGATCATCAGGTACATGTCATGATTGTTCAATGCTGAAAAGAAACACAAAACCATGAGTAGAACCAGGAACCAAGACATAAATATTATGATCATTTAACAGAGAAAATTTAAATTAGATAACAATGTAATGGTATCGTTCATCCATTAAGATCAATTAAGATTTCCTTGATTAGAAAAAGATGAATAGGGGAAGATGGAAACCCACCTGTTATGAAGCAATGCAGTACCAGACCTTCTTGTAGCCTGAGCTGGTGAGAGAGGCTCGTCCGCAGACAAGGTACACTGTTTGGAGGTTTGGGCCAGTTTTACACGAACATTAGCAGTATCATCCACCAGAATAGACCCATGGAAGTCACCACCTGCGCCTGTCATAGTTGAAGTACCCTGTTTGGAATCAAACAATACACATAATCAGGAATGAAACAAATAAGCAATCTAAGAAAATGCCATCAGTATCTTTGAGGGAATTGATAAGATCATAAGTGTCAATTCTACTGAATTAATTTACCTATATTATGTGCATTATCAAAACAGAGAGAGTATGACTTAATTAGAAATATATCATAATGTTTTAAATGTTATAAATGTTATAAATTTATCATGATCGTGGAGTGAATGAATGTTGTTCAGGTGAACATAACATGGGCAGGTCACTCATATCTGACTGTGAATTATTGAAAGCAATCAGAATGGATTGTGATCCAACTGTGTAATTTTTGTAATTGTACAAGATCAATGTGTAGATATTCATCTGAGTGAAATAGTAAATAGGCAGAATTTGAATTGACAGGACCAAATTCATTGGTGAAGGGAAGGAAGGGCTGATACAAGCATACTCAGCGGATATAAAAACAATGTCATCATTCTACTTACAAAGTTCATGAGGAAAGGAGGTCTTTGATGCATCCTCTGCAAAACCCATTCAATGTATCATATACCATTCAATGAGGTGAAATATAAGCCACAGGGTATAACCCTAACTTAGCAGCTAAAATGGATTCCATCACTCAAACATATTTGGCTATATGCTCGCAAACATGTTTCCTTATGTGTTAATTCAGTGATAAGTTAAATTAGATTTGCTGATGAAAGAAAAGGGGTTGCTTATCATCATGCTAGGGCCCAGTCATTTATTGGAGGGGGGGGCTTGGTGGATATAGAAAACAGACCTTCTGTGGGGAGGCCAAAACTGGAAAAGCCTTCATGCTGGGGGAGGGGTCATGACAAAATGTGGTTCATTTAGATACTCATGACCTCATGTGATTCCACTGGCACATGCAATTTATATTTTTATTTTAGGGGGGGGGCTCGTTTCTCAAAATCTGAACATTTGTGAAAAATCCACCAAGCCGCCCCGGCAAGTAATAAAAGACTAGAAGTAATTACCTGCAAGTGTCTCTGAACCTGCTGGTGTTGCAACATCCACTTTTGCTGTTGTTGTTGCTTGGGCTGTTGTTGTTGCTTGGGCTGTTGATATTGTTGCTGCTGCTGTTGAATATGGCCTTGTTGTTGATGCTGCTGGTGTTGATGTTGTTGTTGTTGTTGTTGTTGATGCTGCTCGTGTTGATTGGACATTTGCTGCTGGTGTTGCTGTTGGTGCTGATGCAGGGGAACATTCATTCTCATACCAGCAATAGATTGAGCACTTTGCCCCATATCTATATTAGTGGTACTTGGGGATGGCATTTGGACAATCAGGCGACTGCCTTTGGAACCACCTGGTACTTGGCCTGGGTCATGCATTAACTGTCCCGGTGCAATATGTCTGTGTATCCTAGACCCCTGCCTGGGGGCTGCAGTGTGTAGTGGAGTCACTGGGTGCACCACCTGGTAGGTGGGGTGCACACTTCTCTGTGCAGTAAAATCCCCCAGTAGGTCCGACACGATGTGAGCTCTGGCTAAATAGGGTCTATGTGCATGAGCCTGTGTGCTTGGTATTGTACCTGCAGTACTTGCAGGATGAGCCCTGTGTGGTGCCTGAGCAGGTGCTTGAGGTTGGTGGGTGAAAGGCTGGTGGACCGGATGACCTGGGAGACCTAGGTGACGTGGTTGACCTTGTTGAGGCAGGCCTGGGAATGCAGGGGATGCCATCATGTTCTCCTGTATCTGGGCTGTATGGTTCCTGCTCTGTGGTGTATCAGTGTGGTGAGGTTGCATCTGGGCTGTATGGTTCCTGCTCTGTGGTGTATCAGTGTGGTGAGGTTGTATCTGGGTGGTACGGTTCCTGCTCTGTGGTGTATCAGTGTGGTGAGGTTGTATCTGGGTATGGTTCCTGCTCTGTGGCGTATCAGTGTGGTGAGGTTGTATCTGGGTGGTATGGTTCCTGCTCTGTGGTGTATCAGTGTAGTGAGGTTGTATCTGGGTGGTATGGTTCCTGCTCTGTGGTGTATCAGTGTGGTGAGGTTGTATCTGGGTATGGTTCCTGCCCTGTGGTGTATCAGTGTAGTGAGGTTGTATCTGGGCTGTATGGTTCCTGCTCTGTGGTGTATCAGTGTAGTGAGGTTGTATCTGGGCTGTATGGTTCCTGCTCTGTGGTGTATCAGTGTGGTGAGGTTGTATCTGGGTATGGTTCCTGCCCTGTGGTGTATCAGTGTGGTGAGGTTGTATCTGGGTGGTATGGTTCCTGCTCTGTGGTGTATCAGTGTGGTGAGGTTGTATCTGGGTATGGTTTATGCTCTGTGATGTATCAGTGTAGTGAGGTTGTATCTGGGTATGGTTCCTGCTCTGTGGTGTATCAGTGTAGTGAGGTTGTATCTGGGTATGGTTCCTGCTCTGTGGTGTATCAGTGTGGTGAGGTTGTATCTGGGTATGGTTCCTGCCCTGTGGTGTATCAGTGTAGTGAGGTTGTATCTGGGCTGTATGGTTCCTGCTCTGTGGTGTATCAGTGTAGTGAGGTTGTATCTGGGCTGTATGGTTCCTGCTCTGTGGTGTATCAGTGTGGTGAGGTTGTATGTGGGTGGTACGGTTCCTGCTGTGTGGTGTATCAGTGTGGTGAGGTTGTATCTGGGCTGTATGGTTCCTGCTGTGTGGTGTATCAGTGTGGTGAGGTTTAATCTGGGTGATATGGTTCCTGCTGTGTGGTGTATCAGTGTGGTGAGGTTGTATCTGGATGGTATGGTTCCTGCTCTCTGGTGTGTCAGTGTGAAAAGGATGAAATGTATTATGCTGGTTTTGCAGAGTTACTGCTGATATGACTGTTTGTTTTTGTCCCTTGGTAGGGGTGATTACATGTGGCTGGGATGGTGGCTGTTGTGGTGATGGCTGTAGTACTTTTGTTTGTTGTTTCGATTGGGGAAAGGTATCCAGCTGTGATAAAGGTACAGTGATATGTGAACTTGGCTTATTACAGTGCATATCTGGCTGAAATCTAGGTGCAGACATTGGTAGATTCTGGTGCATCATCGGTGGGTTATGATTCATGCCTGCTACTGGTACAGATGATGTATGTGGCTTTCCTTGTAAACATGGGGTCCCATTATGAAACGACTGACTTCTCCACTCAACATTTAAAGGGATCTTTTCCGGTTGTGCCTTAGTCACATCCGTTTTCTCTTTTTTAATGACATTTAACATTTGGATAAGCTCATCAATTTCCTCTTCTATATTTGGGTCTTCCCTATTGTGATTTATTTCATGTTTCTTTAACAGCTCATAAAGGTTATCAAGGTTCTTTATAGATCGAGCCATTCTGTCATTCGAGATATCAGGAGAGCCAGACATTTTAGGGAAGGTTTGAACGCTTCCTAGAGGCTGCTTCAAGTCAGATGAAGACTTGTTATTAGCTGTTCCCTGGCTACGCTGTAGAGACAAATCAACTATTTCTGTATCAGAAGAAATAAACTCTAATTCATCCTGAGGTGATATGACTCTTGGTCCTGAAAGCCCTCCAATTTCAGTTGTCTTTGTGGACATGCTATCTGATATTGCAGGTTTACCCAGATAGGCAGATCTGATTTGAGACATTGTAGTGGCAACTGGGCGAGCGCATGTGATGGCTGAATTATAAGTATTCTCCTTGGTGACTGTTAAATCTTCTAGTTCACATACATTTTCAGTCTTTAAAGTCTTAGAGCAAGCGGCTGCAACTGTTGCTCTACCAGTTGTTTTTCCTATGTGTCTTGGAGAAGCAACAATCACATCATTACTAGAGGATAAAATTGGTTGGGAAGATGGCAGTGCAGATGATAGTTTGATCTGTTCCAACATGTTCTCTTTGTTCAGAAACGTTGGTGCCATTGTCATATGCCCTTGAGCATCACCTTCATATTTCCAAAAGATATTCTTAGATTTCTGGCTGAGATTGCTCTCTTTTTCCACACTACCCATTGCTGCTCTAACTGCCATACTCTTTAAATCTGCTGTGTAGATAGGAGGGGAGATGCTTTTCTTGCTTTCTATATCACTCCTTGGAGAAGAATGATTCTTGGTAGCAGTTCCCTGTAGATAATCTGATGAATATACTGGTGTAGTTATAGCAGTAATTACATTTGTCATTGTCTCCCTTGAAATAGATGTGATGCTTTGGTCGGATGGATGAATACTGAAATCCTGTGGTGACAATGAGTTATGAGGACAGATATCAGTTCTGCCTCCTTGACTTTGAGAATTACAACTTGTGGAAAACCTCATGAGGCTGCTTGAAACTGATGGGCGACCAGTAGTCAGGGTTGGTGATGAAAGACTCCAGTCTATTTCAGTGGACTGAGAAGTTCTCATTAGACTTGCACTATCTGGTGATTGACGTCCCTTTTGATGTGAATGAGCTGGTGGTGGGGTACAAGCTAACAGTTTAGGTTTTCCAAAGAAATGCTCATCTGGTGGAATTAACTCTGTCTTCATTGGGACAAACACTGAGCTGCTAGATATTGTCATTGGCTGTGTGAGTGCTCCTGGACTTGAGGTGGGAGTTGATGCCTCAGCAGAATGACCATGTGGAGGTGATGAGCGCGTACCCTGAGAACTAGTCTGGGATGGAAGTGGTGCAGTTGATCTTTCTTTAGATAATGTTGGCAAGGTTGGCTGATTTTTAATACTTCTATGGTGTATAGAATCTTCATAACTTGGGCTAAGATTTATCAGTGGAGAAAAGGGTTGTCCCGGAGTAGATAATTGATTTGTGGTATTTTTTGTTGAAGGTAATGTCACTACAGCCACTTCTGGTTGATTGGTTTGTTGGGCCATTTTTGGTTCATGCAATACATGTAATACATGTTCTGGTGTCATAATTTTACTTTGTTGAATATCAGGTAAAGCTGCTAAGTGCTGATAACTTGGTGTGTTGCTTAGTGCATATCTCTGTTGCTGTACTATCTGTGATTGGTGACATGAATCCTTCATTTCTTGTTCTGCCTTAGCCATCTGTTTGTGTTGATCAGCTTGTCGGTAGCAAACTGCTAGTCTCCTTCCAGCCTCTTCAGATTGCTTCTTCAATTCCTCCATTTCTAGTTCTTTTTGTTTTGCTAGTTCCTGGATTCTTATATATTCTTGGCTGTGCCATTTGTATTCTGCATCAAGTTCATTTGGATTGAATGTTTGCTGCGGCCTTGCTCCCTGTACACTGGGCTGACATGTTGGTACTCCCACAGGTTGTCTTGTTCTTTGTGTCATAGAACAGGCAGTAGCTATACTATGTATCCCATGATCTGACTCTCCCTGTAAAAGAGGGGTTTGTACAGGATATGACTGGACAGGACTCTTAGTAACATTCATGCATGCAACCTTACTAGGTGGTTCTCCACTTCTGTGCTGGAAGGGCTGCATCGGCATCCGCATATTTAATGGTCCATGTGCTACAGTTGAAATTACCGCTGGAAAAGATTTATCCTGTATGCTCTGATGTAGCTGATGTGAGTTGGTGGCTGTGGTCACATTATTCAGGCTGCGTGTCTGCTGAAGGGCTAGACTTGGGGTTAGGTAACCCCCTCTTAAGTCAGTTGGTGGAGGCGATTCGACTGTTTTTACTTTTGCTAGATTTTCTTCAGAATTGATATTTCTATGCAGTGTACGTGGTGATGAGTAAGACATTGAAGCTGCTAATGGAACCTCCCCTTCCTTGACTGTACCACATTGCTTGGACCTTGTAACATGGTCAATACCCAAGTTATAGGGAGTCACATGCTGACTATATTCAGCTGGAGGCCCAGGATTCAGGGGCGGCATTAAAGCATGCACCTGATGTGGAGCTAGGGGCAGGATTGGTGGCAGCACTTTCTGCACTAGTGTATCCGATTGTATCAGGAAAGTACGAAGCCCTAGACAAGAAATAGAAAGACAAAATGCATAAGGAAGTGTGTGTTTTTTTCAAACCTCTGGGGGCAAAGATATATTACTTGTGTGTTTGTGGGGCATGGGACCAAGGAGTGAGAAGTCCTGCTTCTTAAAAGAGTCGCACTCCCTGAAAGTAATAATAATTGATTAAAAATATTTAGAAAAAGAAACCTGAAACAATACCATTAATTCAATGTGTATATTGAACTTTGTAGTTATCAATGCATAGATAGGGATTATGTCTGAATATACTTACCAGCAGTTGTGTCTATCGGGCCAATTTGCTGATAACTGAACTCCGCAGTTTGTGAGGGCTTCTGTGTAGTCAGATTTAGTGGTACATCACTAATATCATTCAAAGGTACAGGTCCATCCACCTCCTTGGTGACATGTGGAACATTATCCAGATACAAGCTGAAATGGCAAGAGGGTTACATTTGAACGCTGAATGAAATTCTTTTTGTGTAGATACTTCCTCCCTGTCACATTGTCAAATATATTTAAGTTATTTCAATAGAAACTTGTCAGTACAAATATGGGATGGTATACTTCAGCAATGTGCACATTATCTAGAAAAGCTATACATCAGGGGACTACAATTAAGGAACCTTACCATTCCATACTTTTGTCAATTTCTGATTCCTCTACCGAGCTGTTGGCATCTCTGTCCTGACTTTCACTGGATGTCTCATTTGTTGTAGTCAAGGGTACGGTAGCACCCTCATGGTGAGTGGATGAGGCTACACTAACACCCTCATGGTGAGTGGATGTGCCCTCATGGCTGCCGCAGCTGTCACCAGAAGGGGGCTGGAGGGGGGAAGCTTCAATTCGGGTTCCTGTGCTCTCTGTTTCTCTCCCAACTGGTAGCCTCTCGATGATTGTTTGAGGGAGATGTGGAGTCATGTTTGAGAATTCTGGGGTTCCCAACTGTTCCATAGTTCTGATGGTACTTGGAGGAGATGTAGTCTCAGAAATAGTTTGTGATGTGTAATCAAGGGCCTTGGTGAATTGTTGTTCGTCAATGTCAATGCTACCAGGAGATACACTCTTGGGGGCTTGTAGTTCTGTGTGAATGCTACCAGGAGATACAATCTTGGGGGCTTGTAGCTCTGTGTAACCAATGGCTTTGGAAGAAGGCACATTCCTTAATATTTGCTGTTCTTTGTTGTGAAAGATACTAAGAAGAGATGCAGTTTTTGGGTATTGTTGTTTAATGTCATCCAGGGCATCAGGGAAAGGCACAATCCTTGAGAATCGGGCTTCTGTCGGTTTCATCATATTTTGAGGGGATTTGGTCTCTGCGGAAGGGATTTTTGAGTCAGGGTAATGTAGCTGTTCTGTCATGTCCTTAGAATGTTGATTTCCATCAAGATAATTTTCTTCTGTTATACAAATAGGATGTCCGTTTTCTGAATATCTTTCATGGGTTTCATAGTCCTGTTGGCAAGTTGTGTCAGTTTGTAATAATTCCTGTTCGGCTTTCTGACCTGATATTCCCTTTGAGGTTCCCATGTCCTCTACTGGCTCCTCCTCTGCATCCTGTGCAGTGGTACCACCCTTTGTCATGTTCTTCACCTCTGCCTCATTTAGTGACTTTGGAGCATGAATTGCCTCAGTTGTTATGCTTTCTTCTTTTTCAATGCATGTTTCTTTAGTCCTGGTATTGGCCTCCTTATCCCTGGGTGGCTGAGTAATGCATGTCTCTTCAGTCCTGGTATTGGCCTCCTTATCCCTGGGTGGCTGAGTAATGTATGTTTCTTTAGTCCTGGTATTGGCCTCCTTATCCCTGGGTGGCTGAGTAATGCATGTCTCTTCAGTCCTGGTATTGGCCTCCTTATCCCTGGGTGGCTGAGTAATGTATGTTTCTTTAGTCCTGGTATTGGCCTCCTTATCCCTGGGTGGCTGAGTAATGCATGTTTCTTCAGTCCTGGTATTGGCCTCCTTATCCCTGGGTGGCTGAGTAATGCATGTTTCTTTATTCCTGGTATTGGCCTCCTTATCCCTGGGTGGCTGAGTATCCTGGGGTGGCTGGACACTCCAGGCACTGGCTGCAGTGGATCCATTACTCTGCATAGCAAGAGAAACCAAAGTTGAACGATTTTTCTCTTGATGCTCTTTGTCAATGGCAGATTCAGTTATTCTGTTAACAATTTGTTTCTGTTCAGGGCCTGCTTTTGTGGCATGACTTGACCTTGTCTTTGATGTAGTCTGGCCGACATTGTCCTTTCCTTCAGATGAACCTGCTGACGGTGAACTTTGATCTGAGGTAGACGCATCTGGCAAAGAGTGTATTTGAATACTGGTATCTTGTTGGTGTTGTTTTCTGATGTACTTTCCTTGTGGTTTGTGCACGCTGGTGAGTTCCTCCTTCTCTCTTTCTCTCTCCTCTCTATTAACCTGTCTATCTCTCTGTGCTTCTCTCTCTCCCTCAGTATCATGTTCTGAACGAGACTTCCATAATTGATCCTGCTTTCGTCCCATTGTTGGCAGTGTAGACACACATTGTAATTTCCTCTGTATTGAGTGGAAGTCCACAAACATTACCCTCTTTCTTGATTGTATAGGACTTACAGTCAGTGTTTGTTTGGAAGGCAAATCAGTGGTTCTTGACTGTGTTTCATATTGGCCCGGCTTGCTGAAGTTTCTATTCAAGATTGGCTCCAAGAGATATGACTGTGATGGGTTTTGGTCTCTCACGATATTAGGTTTAATTTGAGGTGTTGAGATTCTGGAAGCACCACTATGTGAGATCTGCTGATGCCTATGTCCTGAATGGTGCCTACTGGATCTATTTCTAGATTGAGATGTTCTGTTTTTTGCAATGTTTCCTCCTTGTTTCTGTTTGTAGGAGCCTTTTAATGCTGATGGATGGGATGTGGATTGATTGTTGTTCTTTATGACTGATTTAAGTGAGCCTGTTCTGTCAAGCCTTAACGACAATACTACAGACAATGAGTTGACTTTGTCATCAACTTGTAGAGAGTCAGGGTTGGGCTTGCTTGCTCCAGGTGACCTGTGTCCAGGACTCGATCTGCTGCACTTTCCCTGAGTCCAGTGCCCAGGATGAAGCTTCACCTTCCTACTCGGTCTCCCTTCTCTTTGGGACTCTGTTCTAAGTGCTGGGGTAGTTAAACAAGTTGATGTGACATTGAGTCTTGAAGCTTTGGTTTTAGTCTCCTGAGAAGAACGCTTGGTTGTAAGATTTAGTCTGGTTTTAGAACTCCTATTGGTGTCATACAAATGCTTTTTGGAATTTATCAGAGATGGCATTAATCTCTTAAAGTCCTCTGGCAGTTTCTCTACTACAACTACAGGTTCCCGTCTGAACATGTTTTGAAGATGCTGTGGCATCTTTTTGTCAAGGATCAGCTTGGGAGGCAGGCTATGATGAATGGTTTCTACTTCAAATCTTGAGTTCTGAATATTGAGATATTGTCTCTGTAGCCTTATTGTCTTTGTATCTAAACGCTTTAAGCCCACACCATTTGTCTTCTTCTCAGAATGTTTTACCTTAATCCGAGAACTTGACTTAGGTACCCTGATCTTATGCACTGGGTTGCTTAGGTGTGTAGTACATCTATGACTCCCCTTTTGTTTGCTGTGGCTCAGAGGCTTTTTGATACTGCAATGTTGACAAGTGTCACCAAATTCAGCGTTTGTACCTTGTATACGCTTAAGCTGGATGTTACCACTCTTGACGTTCAAACTGCTGTGCCATGCAGGGGCAGGATGTGGTGCAGGAAGTGTAGTGGTGGAGCGGGCAGCCCTCACAGCGTGTGGATACATTACGGGCTGTTCCTGAAACAAGATGGAGAAATAAATGAAATAAGAGAAATAAACTGGCCATCTGCCTCATTGAGTAAAAGGAGACATTTCAGAAAGTTGCATTATTGCCACCAGGTGGCTTCTGTGTAGCAACTCACATTTCCCTTTAGGGTATCCATACTTATATTTATTGCACATAGACATTCCCAGGTCATCTATTCCATTACAAATATACAGATCTGATGCGTCTCCACAGCAGGTATTGAAGAGCCTGGTCTGGTAAGTCATCTATTAAGGCCACTTCTTTATGATAACTTGTGTTACAGGATTTTACAGCAAAGATTTTGGTGGATCTAAATTATCAGATTAAAATGGACCCAAGTTATGAGAATAACATCACCTGGGCATCAAAGTAGGTGTAGGTTGCACACAGACCCCTGTGCAGGAGACTAATCAGTAATTGTGGTAATCAATGATGGATGACTCCAGGCCTCAGCCTCATACCAATGTAGGGCTTAGTCATGAAGGACTCCAGGCCTCAGCCTCACACCAATGTAAGGCTTAGTCCTTTCAGTGGCGTAGGAAAAGGGGGGGGGCAGGGGGGCAGGGGGGCCCAGGCCCCCCCAATCACTGAGGATGAGGGGCCTGAATATTGTTCGGGCTCCCCCAAAATTTGTCAAAACCTCAGATATGATGCACACAATTTCCAATCCTCCTGCATGGAGGAAAGTAGGGCAGAGGGGCCTGGACCCCCAAATCAGAACTAAAACCTTTAAACAATCCAATATAAGCGTGTATGATAAATCATGCATAAAGCCAATACTTAAAGTTGGTTGGAGTGGGTCCCCCCCAATAAAGATTTTCTTCCCACAGCTCTGCCTTTGTTTTATGTAAGGCCAAAAAGAATAAAAGGTATGTTTCAGGTTATATGTCTCGATATCTAGGTACAGATTTATTTATTTTTTGAATTTCTTTTTTTCCTTTTTTCCTTTAGCAAGAAATTGACTGGTGAACTCCAGTGCTGAGTCAACAACCATATAATCTACTCAGGTAGGGAAACCTAACCTGAAACATACCCCTTTTTGGGCCTAAATCCCTATTTATTGTGTTCAGGCAACCCAAACTTAGATGTAAAATGTTTCCAATCGTAACATTTATTTCAGTGAATATTTCATATTTAATGTTTGTTTATAATTTTTATGAATATAGCAAATACAGGAAAAGGCTCCCATTGCCTTCAGCAGTCCTAGTGATCACCTAACTTCAGGAATTTGCTTTTTAACAGGAATATACAACAATGTCATGGTACCCCTAGCTGCAGATGGAACCAGTGAGTCATTCTGATGAGTCATTGTGATAAATCAAGGTACGTGCAACAAAAATTTAAAAAGATTTAATCCCCCTACCCTTAACTTACAGTCATGTTGCCTGAAACGCACCTCTTTTCTTGGCCTTTGGAACCTAGCGTGCTGAGGGACTGACACCTTGTGTGCTGGTTCATTATTTACACTATTCAGGTTCTGCATGCAAGAGGCAATTGTCTGTGATGACCTCATCCCAACCCTTAGTCACATAGCATGTCAGATCCTTGCTAATGTAAAACATATCAATGGTTAATGTTTATGGTTTAACACATGAGAGCTATATTAATTAAGACTGACTGCACCCGAATTCTGAAGTGTTTAGATAATGATAGCAATTTTGACTTGGTAAACATTTATGACAGGTATTTTTCTTAGCTTTGAGACACATATGTAATAGAGCAACATCATATAGAATATAACAATATTATATAGGATACTGTGTGATATCTTTGTCATGAAGCCTGTTCAGTGGGCCCTTACAAGAATAAAGTGGCCATTTAGCCCCTGTGACAGGCCCCTGTGAGAGGCCCCTGTGACGGGCCCCTGTGACTGGCCCCTGCGACTGGCCCCTGTGACTGGCCCCTGTGAAAGCCTGTGACATCTTTTCAAACTGGAATTGATTATAGAAGTGACCAGTTATTGGGTGCTGTGTGAATGGAGTATAGAAGTGGCCAGTTATTGGGTGCTGTGTGACCAGGTAAGTGGTCAGTTATTGGGTGCTGTGTGAATGAAGTATAGAAGTGGCCAGTTATTGGGTGCTGTGTGAATGGAGTATAGAAGTGGCCAGTTATTGGGTGCTGTGTGAATGGATTATAGAAGTGGTCAGTTATTGGGTGCTGTGTAAATGGAGTAAAGAGGTGGCCAGTTATTGGGTGGTGTGTGAATGGAGTATAGAAGTGGTCAGTTATTGGGTGCTGTGTGACCAGGTAAGTGGCCAGTTACTGGGTGCTGTGTGAATGGAGTATAGAAGTGGTCGGTTATTGGGTGTTGTGTGAATGGAGTATAGAAGTGGCCAGTTATTGGGTGCTGTGTGACCAGGTAAGTGGCCAGTTATTGGATGCTGTGTGAATGGAGTATAGAAGTGGCCAGTTATTGGGTGCTGTGTGAATGGAGTATAGAAGTGGCCAGATATTGGGTGGTGTGTGAATGGAGTATAGAAGTGGTCAGTTATTGGGTGCTGTGTGACCAGGTAAGTGGCCAGTTATTGGGTGCTGTGTGAATGGAGTATAGAAGTGGTCGGTTATTGGGTGCTGTGTGAATGGAGTATAGAGGTGGCCAGTTATTGGGTGGTGTGTGAATGGAGTATAGAAGTGGTCAGTTATTGGGTGCTGTGTGACCAGGTAAGTGGCCAGTTATTGGGTGCTGTGTGACCAGGTAAGTGGCCAGTTATTGGATGCTGTGTGAATGGAGTATAGAAGTGGTCAGTTATTGGGTGCTGTGTGAACAGGTAAGTGGCCAGTTATTGGATGCTGTGTGAATGGAGTATAGAAGTGGCCAGTTATTGGGTGCTGTGTGAATGGAGTATAGAAGTGGCCAGATATTGGGTGGTGTGTGAATGGAGTATAGAAGTGGTCAGTTATTGGGTGCTGTGTGACCAGGTAAGTGGCCAGTTATTGGGTGCTGTGTGAATGGAATATAGAAGTGGTCAGTTATTGGGTGCTGTGTGAACAGGTAAGTGGCCAGTTATTGGATGCTGTGTGAATGGAGTATAGAAGTTGCCAGTTATTGGGTGCTGTGTAAATGGAGTATAGAAGTGGCCAGATATTGGGTGCTGTGTGAATGGAGTAAAGAAGTGGTCAGTTATTAGGTGCTGTGTGAATGGAGTAAAGAGGTGGCCAGTTATTGGGTGCTGTGTGACCAGGTAAGTGGTCAGTTATTGGATGCTGTGTGACCAGGTAAGTGGCCAGTTATTGGGTGCTGTGTGAATGGAGTATAGAAGTGGTCAGTTATTGGGTGCTGTGTGAATGGAGTATAGAAGTGGCCAGTTATTGGGTGCTGTGTGACCAGGTAAGTGGCCAGTTATTGGGTGCTGTGTAACCAGGTAAGTGGTCAGTTATTGAGTGCTGTGTGAATGGAGTATAGAAGTGGTCAGTTATTTGGGTGCTGTGTGACCAGGTAAGTGCCCAGTTATTGGGTGCTGTGTGAATGGAGTATAGAAGTGGCCAGTTATTGGGTGCTGTGTGACCAGGTAAGTGGCCAGTTATTGGGTGCTGTGTGAATGGAGTATAGAAGTGGCCAGTTATTGAGTGCTGTGTGAATGGAGTATAGAAGTGGCCAGTTATTGGGTGCTGTGTGACCAGGTAAGTGGCCAGTTATTGGGTGCTGTGTGAATCGAGTATAGAAGTGGCCAGTTATTGGGTGCTGTGAGAAGGGAGTATAGAAGTGGCCAGTTATTGGGTGCTGTGTGAATGGAGTATAGAAGTGGTCAGTTATAGGGTGCTGTGTGACCAGGTAAGTGGTCAGTTATTGGGTGCTGTGTGAATGGAGTATAGAAGTGGCCAGTTATTGGGTGCTGTGTGAATGGAGTATAGAAGTGGTCAGTTATTGGGTGCTGTGTGGCCAGGTAAGTGGCCAGTTATTGGGTGCTGTGTGACCAGGTAAGTGGCCAGTTACTGGGTGCTGTGTGAATGGAGTATAGAAGTGGTCGGTTATTGGGTGTTGTGTGAATGGAGTATAGAAGTGGCCAGTTATTGGGTGCTGTGTGACCAGGTAACTGGCCAGTTATTTGGTGCTGTGTGACCAGGTAAGTGGCCAGTTATTGGGTGCTGTGTGACCAGGTAAGTGGCCAGTTATTGGGTGCTGTGTGAATGGAGTATAGAAGTGGCCAGGTATTGGGTGCTGTGTGAATGGAGTATAGAAGTGGCCAGATATTGGGTGGTGTGTGAATGGAGTATAGAAGTGGTCAGTTATTGGGTGCTGTGTGACCAGGTAAGTGGCCAGTTATTGGGTGCTGTGTAAATGGAGTATAGAAGTGGTCGGTTATTGGGTGCTGTGTGAATGGAGGATAGAGGTGGCCAGTTATTGGGTGGTGTGTGAATGGAGTATAGAAGTGGTCAGTTATTGGGTGCTGTGTGACCAGGTAAGTGGCCAGTTATTGGGTGCTGTGTGAATGGAATATAGAAGTGGTCAGTTATTGGGTGCTGTGTGAACAGGTAAGTGGCCAGTTATTGGATGCTGTGTGAATGGAGTATAGAAGTTGCCAGTTATTGGGTGCTGTGTGAATGGAGTATAGAAGTGGCCAGATATTGGGTGCTGTGTGAATGGAGTAAAGAAGTGGTCAGTTATTAGGTGCTGTGTGAATGGAGTAAAGAGGTGGCCAGTTATTGGGTGCTGTGTGACCAGGTAAGTGGTCAGTTATTGGATGCTGTGTGACCAGGTAAGTGGCCAGTTATTGGGTGCTGTGTGAATGGAGTATAGAAGCGGCGAGTTATTGGGTGCTGTGTGAATGGAGTATAGAAGCGGCCAGTTATTGGGTGCTGTGTGACCAGGTAAGTGGTCAGTTATTGGGTGCTGTGTGACCAGGTAAGTGGCCAGTTATTGGGTGCTGTGTGAATGGAGTATAGAAGTGGTCAGTTATTGGGTGCTGTGTGAATGGAGTATAGAAGGGGCCAGTTATTGGGTGCTGTGTGACCAGGTAAGTGCCCAGTTATTGGGTGCTGTGTGAATGGAGTATAGAAGTGGCCAGTTATTGGGTGCTGTGTGAATGGAGTATAGAAGTGGCCAGTTATTGGGTGCTGTGTGACCAGGTAAGTGGCCAGTTATTGGGTGCTGTGTGAATGGAGTATAGAAGTGGCCAGATATTGGGTGATGTGTGAATTGAGTATAGAAGTGGCCAGTTATTGGGTGCTGTGTGACCAGGTAAGTGGCCAGTTATTGGGTGCTGTGTGAATGGAGTATAGAAGTGGCCAGTTATTGAGTGCTGTGTGAATGGAGTATAGAAGTGGCCAGTTATTGGGTGCTGTGTGACCAGGTAAGTGGCCAGTTATTGGGTGCTGTGTGAATCAAGTATAGAAGTGGCCAGTTATTGGGTGCTGTGAGAAGGGAGTATAGAAGTGGCCAGTTATTGGGTGCTGTGTGAATGGAGTATAGAAGTGGTCAGTTATTGGGTGCTGTGTGACCAGGTAAGTGGCCAGTTATTGGGTGCTGTGTGAATGGAATATAGAAGTGGTCAGTTATTGGGTGCTGTGTGAACAGGTAAGTGGCCAGTTATTGGATGCTGTGTGAATGGAGTATAGAAGTTGCCAGTTATTGGGTGCTGTGTAAATGGAGTATAGAAGTGGCCAGATATTGGGTGCTGTGTGAATGGAGTAAAGAAGTGGTCAGTTATTAGGTGCTGTGTGAATGGAGTAAAGAGGTGGCCAGTTATTGGGTGCTGTGTGACCAGGTAAGTGGTCAGTTATTGGATGCTGTGTGACCAGGTAAGTGGCCAGTTATTGGGTGCTGTGTGAATGGAGTATAGAAGTGGTCAGTTATTGGGTGCTGTGTGAATGGAGTATAGAAGTGGCCAGTTATTGGGTGCTGTGTGACCAGGTAAGTGGCCAGTTATTGGGTGCTGTGTAACCAGGTAAGTGGTCAGTTATTGAGTGCTGTGTGAATAGAGTATAGAAGTGGTCAGTTATTTGGGTGCTGTGTGACCAGGTAAGTGCCCAGTTATTGGGTGCTGTGTGAATGGAGTATAGAAGTGGCCAGTTATTGGGTGCTGTGTGACCAGGTAAGTGGCCAGTTATTGGGTGCTGTGTGAATGGAGTATAGAAGTGGCCAGTTATTGAGTGCTGTGTGAATGGAGTATAGAAGTGGCCAGTTATTGGGTGCTGTGTGACCAGGTAAGTGGCCAGTTATTGGGTGCTGTGTGAATCGAGTATAGAAGTGGCCAGTTATTGGGTGCTGTGAGAAGGGAGTATAGAAGTGGCCAGTTATTGGGTGCTGTGTGAATGGAGTATAGAAGTGGTCAGTTATAGGGTGCTGTGTGACCAGGTAAGTGGTCAGTTATTGGGTGCTGTGTGAATGGAGTATAGAAGTGGCCAGTTATTGGGTGCTGTGTGAATGGAGTATAGAAGTGGTCAGTTATTGGGTGCTGTGTGGCCAGGTAAGTGGCCAGTTATTGGGTGCTGTGTGACCAGGTAAGTGGCCAGTTACTGGGTGCTGTGTGAATGGAGTATAGAAGTGGTCGGTTATTGGGTGTTTTGTGACCAGGTAAGTGGTCAGTTATTGAGTGCTGTGTGAATGGAGTATAGAAGTGGCCAGTTATTGGGTGCTGTGTGACCAGGTAACTGGCCAGTTATTTGGTGCTGTGTGACCAGGTAAGTGGCCAGTTATTGGGTGCTGTGTGACCAGGTAAGTGGCCAGTTATTGGGTGCTGTGTGAATGGAGTATAGAAGTGGCCAGGTATTGGGTGCTGTGTGAATGGAGTATAGAAGTGGCCAGATATTGGGTGGTGTGTGAATGGAGTATAGAAGTGGTCAGTTATTGGGTGCTGTGTGACCAGGTAAGTGGCCAGTTATTGGGTGCTGTGTAAATGGAGTATAGAAGTGGTCGGTTATTGGGTGCTGTGTGAATGGAGTATAGAGGTGGCCAGTTATTGGGTGGTGTGTGAATGGAGTATAGAAGTGGTCAGTTATTGGGTGCTGTGTGACCAGGTAAGTGGCCAGTTATTGGGTGCTGTGTGAATGGAATATAGAAGTGGTCAGTTATTGGGTGCTGTGTGAACAGGTAAGTGGCCAGTTATTGGATGCTGTGTGAATAAAGTATAGAAGTTGCCAGTTATTGGGTGCTGTGTGAATGGAGTATAGAAGTGGCCAGATATTGGGTGCTGTGTGAATGGAGTAAAGAAGTGGTCAGTTATTAGGTGCTGTGTGAATGGAGTAAAGAGGTGGCCAGTTATTGGGTGCTGTGTGACCAGGTAAGTGGTCAGTTATTGGATGCTGTGTGACCAGGTAAGTGGCCAGTTATTGGGTGCTGTGTGAATGGAGTATAGAAGCGGCGAGTTATTGGGTGCTGTGTGAATGGAGTATAGAAGCGGCCAGTTATTGGGTGCTGTGTGACCAGGTAAGTGGTCAGTTATTGGGTGCTGTGTGACCAGGTAAGTGGCCAGTTATTGGGTGCTGTGTGAATGGAGTATAGAAGTGGTCAGTTATTGGGTGCTGTGTGAATGGAGTATAGAAGGGGCCTGTTATTGGGTGCTGTGTGACCAGGTAAGTGCCCAGTTATTGGGTGCTGTGTGAATGGAGTATAGAAGTGGCCAGTTATTGGGTGCTGTGTGAATGGAGTATAGAAGTGGCCAGTTATTGGGTGCTGTGTGACCAGGTAAGTGGCCAGTTATTGGGTGCTGTGTGAATGGAGTATAGAAGTGGCCAGATATTGGGTGATGTGTGAATGGAGTATAGAAGTGGCCAGTTATTGGGTGCTGTGTGACCAGGTAAGTGGCCAGTTATTGGGTGCTGTGTGAATGGAGTATAGAAGTGGCCAGTTATTGAGTGCTGTGTGAATGGAGTATAGAAGTGGCCAGTTATTGGGTGCTGTGTGACCAGGTAAGTGGCCAGTTATTGGGTGCTGTGTGAATCGAGTATAGAAGTGGCCAGTTATTGGGTGCTGTGAGAAGGGAGTATAGAAGTGGCCAGTTATTGGGTGCTGTGTGAATGGAGTATAGAAGTGGTCAGTTATTGGGTGCTGTGTGACCAGGTAAGTGGCCAGTTATTGGGTGCTGTGTAACCAGGTAAGTGGCTAGTTATTGGGTGCTGTGTGAATGGAGTATAGAAGTGGTCAGTTATAGGGTGCTGTGTGACCAGGTAAGTGGTCAGTTATAGGGTGCTGTGTGACCAGGTAAGTGGCCAGTTATTGGGTGCTGTGTGAATGGAGTATAGAAGTGGCCAGTTATAGGGTGCTGTGTGACCAGGTAAGTGGTCAGTTATAGGGTGCTGTGTGACCAGGTAAGTGGCCAGTTATTGGGTGCTGTGAGAATGGAGTATAGAAGTGGTCAGTTATAGGGTGCTGTGTGACCAGGTAAGTGGTCAGTTATAGGGTGCTGTGTGACCAGGTAAGTGGTCAGTTATAGGGTGCTGTGTGACCAGGTAAGTGGTCAGTTATAGGGTGCTGTGTGACCAGGTAAGTGGTCAGTTATAGGGTGCTGTGTGACCAGGTAAGTGGCCAGTTATTGGGTGCTGTGAGAATGGAGTATAAAAGTGGCCAGTTATTGGGTGCTGTGTGAATGGAGTATGGAAGTGGCCAGTTATTGGGTGCTGTGTGAATGGAGTATAGAAGTGGTCAGTTATTGGGTGCTGTGTGACCAGGTAAGTGGCCAGTTATTGGGTGCTGTGTGAATGGAGTATAGAAGTGGCCAGTTATTGGGTGCTGTGTGAATGGAGTATAGAAGTGGCCAGTTATTGGGTGCTGTGTGACCAGGTAAGTGGCCAGTTATTGGGTGCTGTGTGAATGGAGTATAGAAGTGGCCAGTTATTGGGTGCTGTGTGACCAGGTAAGTGGCCAGTTATTGGGTGCTGTGTGACCAGGTAAGTGGTCAGTTATTGAGTGCTGTGTGAATGGAGTATAGAAGTGGTCAGTTATTGGGTGCTGTGTGAATGGAGTATAGAAGTGGCCAGCTATTGGGTGCTGTGTGACCAGGTAAGTGGTCAGTTATTGGATGCTGTGTGACCAGGTAAGTGGCCAGTTATTGGGTGCTGTGTGAATGGAGTATAGAAGTGGTCAGTTATTGGGTGCTGTGTGAATGGAGTATAGAAGGGGCCTGTTATTGGGTGCTGTGTGACCAGGTAAGTGGTCAGTTATTGGGTGCTGTGTGACCAGGTAAGTGGCCAGTTATTGGGTGCTGTGTGAATGGAGTATAGAAGTGGCCAGTTATTGGATGCTGTGTGAATGGAGTATAGAAGTGGCCAGTTATTGGGTGCTGTGTGAATGGAGTATAGAAGTGGCCAGATATTGGGTGGTGTGTGAATGGAGTATAGAAGTGGTCAGTTATTGGGTGCTGTGTGACCAGGTAAGTGGCCAGTTATTGGGTGCTGTGTGAATGGAGTATAGAAGTGGTCGGTTATTGGGTGCTGTGTGAATGGAGTATAGAGGTGGCCAGTTATTGGGTGGTGTGTGAATGGAGTATAGAAGTGGTCAGTTATTGGGTGCTGTGTGACCAGGTAAGTGGCCAGTTATTGGGTGCTGTGTGACCAGGTAAGTGGCCAGTTATTGGATGCTGTGTGAATGGAGTATAGAAGTGGTCAGTTATTGGGTGCTGTGTGAACAGGTAAGTGGCCAGTTATTGGATGCTGTGTGAATGGAGTATAGAAGTGGCCAGTTATTGGGTGCTGTGTGAATGGAGTATAGAAGTGGCCAGATATTGGGTGGTGTGTGAATGGAGTATAGAAGTGGTCAGTTATTGGGTGCTGTGTGACCAGGTAAGTGGCCAGTTATTGGGTGCTGTGTGAATGGAATATAGAAGTGGTCAGTTATTGGGTGCTGTGTGAACAGGTAAGTGGCCAGTTATTGGATGCTGTGTGAATGGAGTATAGAAGTTGCCAGTTATTGGGTGCTGTGTAAATGGAGTATAGAAGTGGCCAGATATTGGGTGCTGTGTGAATGGAGTAAAGAAGTGGTCAGTTATTAGGTGCTGTGTGAATGGAGTAAAGAGGTGGCCAGTTATTGGGTGCTGTGTGACCAGGTAAGTGGTCAGTTATTGGATGCTGTGTGACCAGGTAAGTGGCCAGTTATTGGGTGCTGTGTGAATGGAGTATAGAAGTGGTCAGTTATTGGGTGCTGTGTGAATGGAGTATAGAAGTGGCCAGTTATTGGGTGCTGTGTGACCAGGTAAGTGGCCAGTTATTGGGTGCTGTGTAACCAGGTAAGTGGTCAGTTATTGAGTGCTGTGTGAATGGAGTATAGAAGTGGTCAGTTATTTGGGTGCTGTGTGACCAGGTAAGTGCCCAGTTATTGGGTGCTGTGTGAATGGAGTATAGAAGTGGCCAGTTATTGGGTGCTGTGTGACCAGGTAAGTGGCCAGTTATTGGGTGCTGTGTGAATGGAGTATAGAAGTGGCCAGTTATTGAGTGCTGTGTGAATGGAGTATAGAAGTGGCCAGTTATTGGGTGCTGTGTGACCAGGTAAGTGGCCAGTTATTGGGTGCTGTGTGAATCGAGTATAGAAGTGGCCAGTTATTGGGTGCTGTGAGAAGGGAGTATAGAAGTGGCCAGTTATTGGGTGCTGTGTGAATGGAGTATAGAAGTGGTCAGTTATAGGGTGCTGTGTGACCAGGTAAGTGGTCAGTTATTGGGTGCTGTGTGAATGGAGTATAGAAGTGGCCAGTTATTGGGTGCTGTGTGAATGGAGTATAGAAGTGGTCAGTTATTGGGTGCTGTGTGGCCAGGTAAGTGGCCAGTTATTGGGTGCTGTGTGACCAGGTAAGTGGCCAGTTACTGGGTGCTGTGTGAATGGAGTATAGAAGTGGTCGGTTATTGGGTGTTGTGTGAATGGAGTATAGAAGTGGCCAGTTATTGGGTGCTGTGTGACCAGGTAACTGGCCAGTTATTTGGTGCTGTGTGACCAGGTAAGTGGCCAGTTATTGGGTGCTGTGTGACCAGGTAAGTGGCCAGTTATTGGGTGCTGTGTGAATGGAGTATAGAAGTGGCCAGGTATTGGGTGCTGTGTGAATGGAGTATAGAAGTGGCCAGATATTGGGTGGTGTGTGAATGGAGTATAGAAGTGGTCAGTTATTGGGTGCTGTGTGACCAGGTAAGTGGCCAGTTATTGGGTGCTGTGTAAATGGAGTATAGAAGTGGTCGGTTATTGGGTGCTGTGTGAATGGAGGATAGAGGTGGCCAGTTATTGGGTGGTGTGTGAATGGAGTATAGAAGTGGTCAGTTATTGGGTGCTGTGTGACCAGGTAAGTGGCCAGTTATTGGGTGCTGTGTGAATGGAATATAGAAGTGGTCAGTTATTGGGTGCTGTGTGAACAGGTAAGTGGCCAGTTATTGGATGCTGTGTGAATGGAGTATAGAAGTTGCCAGTTATTGGGTGCTGTGTGAATGGAGTATAGAAGTGGCCAGATATTGGGTGCTGTGTGAATGGAGTAAAGAAGTGGTCAGTTATTAGGTGCTGTGTGAATGGAGTAAAGAGGTGGCCAGTTATTGGGTGCTGTGTGACCAGGTAAGTGGTCAGTTATTGGATGCTGTGTGACCAGGTAAGTGGCCAGTTATTGGGTGCTGTGTGAATGGAGTATAGAAGCGGCGAGTTATTGGGTGCTGTGTGAATGGAGTATAGAAGCGGCCAGTTATTGGGTGCTGTGTGACCAGGTAAGTGGTCAGTTATTGGGTGCTGTGTGACCAGGTAAGTGGCCAGTTATTGGGTGCTGTGTGAATGGAGTATAGAAGTGGTCAGTTATTGGGTGCTGTGTGAATGGAGTATAGAAGGGGCCAGTTATTGGGTGCTGTGTGACCAGGTAAGTGCCCAGTTATTGGGTGCTGTGTGAATGGAGTATAGAAGTGGCCAGTTATTGGGTGCTGTGTGAATGGAGTATAGAAGTGGCCAGTTATTGGGTGCTGTGTGACCAGGTAAGTGGCCAGTTATTGGGTGCTGTGTGAATGGAGTATAGAAGTGGCCAGATATTGGGTGATGTGTGAATTGAGTATAGAAGTGGCCAGTTATTGGGTGCTGTGTGACCAGGTAAGTGGCCAGTTATTGGGTGCTGTGTGAATGGAGTATAGAAGTGGCCAGTTATTGAGTGCTGTGTGAATGGAGTATAGAAGTGGCCAGTTATTGGGTGCTGTGTGACCAGGTAAGTGGCCAGTTATTGGGTGCTGTGTGAATCAAGTATAGAAGTGGCCAGTTATTGGGTGCTGTGAGAAGGGAGTATAGAAGTGGCCAGTTATTGGGTGCTGTGTGAATGGAGTATAGAAGTGGTCAGTTATTGGGTGCTGTGTGACCAGGTAAGTGGCCAGTTATTGGGTGCTGTGTGAATGGAATATAGAAGTGGTCAGTTATTGGGTGCTGTGTGAACAGGTAAGTGGCCAGTTATTGGATGCTGTGTGAATGGAGTATAGAAGTTGCCAGTTATTGGGTGCTGTGTAAATGGAGTATAGAAGTGGCCAGATATTGGGTGCTGTGTGAATGGAGTAAAGAAGTGGTCAGTTATTAGGTGCTGTGTGAATGGAGTAAAGAGGTGGCCAGTTATTGGGTGCTGTGTGACCAGGTAAGTGGTCAGTTATTGGATGCTGTGTGACCAGGTAAGTGGCCAGTTATTGGGTGCTGTGTGAATGGAGTATAGAAGTGGTCAGTTATTGGGTGCTGTGTGAATGGAGTATAGAAGTGGCCAGTTATTGGGTGCTGTGTGACCAGGTAAGTGGCCAGTTATTGGGTGCTGTGTAACCAGGTAAGTGGTCAGTTATTGAGTGCTGTGTGAATGGAGTATAGAAGTGGTCAGTTATTTGGGTGCTGTGTGACCAGGTAAGTGCCCAGTTATTGGGTGCTGTGTGAATGGAGTATAGAAGTGGCCAGTTATTGGGTGCTGTGTGACCAGGTAAGTGGCCAGTTATTGGGTGCTGTGTGAATGGAGTATAGAAGTGGCCAGTTATTGAGTGCTGTGTGAATGGAGTATAGAAGTGGCCAGTTATTGGGTGCTGTGTGACCAGGTAAGTGGCCAGTTATTGGGTGCTGTGTGAATCGAGTATAGAAGTGGCCAGTTATTGGGTGCTGTGAGAAGGGAGTATAGAAGTGGCCAGTTATTGGGTGCTGTGTGAATGGAGTATAGAAGTGGTCAGTTATAGGGTGCTGTGTGACCAGGTAAGTGGTCAGTTATTGGGTGCTGTGTGAATGGAGTATAGAAGTGGCCAGTTATTGGGTGCTGTGTGAATGGAGTATAGAAGTGGTCAGTTATTGGGTGCTGTGTGGCCAGGTAAGTGGCCAGTTATTGGGTGCTGTGTGACCAGGTAAGTGGCCAGTTACTGGGTGCTGTGTGAATGGAGTATAGAAGTGGTCGGTTATTGGGTGTTGTGTGAATGGAGTATAGAAGTGGCCAGTTATTGGGTGCTGTGTGACCAGGTAACTGGCCAGTTATTTGGTGCTGTGTGACCAGGTAAGTGGCCAGTTATTGGGTGCTGTGTGACCAGGTAAGTGGCCAGTTATTGGGTGCTGTGTGAATGGAGTATAGAAGTGGCCAGGTATTGGGTGCTGTGTGAATGGAGTATAGAAGTGGCCAGATATTGGGTGGTGTGTGAATGGAGTATAGAAGTGGTCAGTTATTGGGTGCTGTGTGACCAGGTAAGTGGCCAGTTATTGGGTGCTGTGTAAATGGAGTATAGAAGTGGTCGGTTATTGGGTGCTGTGTGAATGGAGTATAGAGGTGGCCAGTTATTGGGTGGTGTGTGAATGGAGTATAGAAGTGGTCAGTTATTGGGTGCTGTGTGACCAGGTAAGTGGCCAGTTATTGGGTGCTGTGTGAATGGAATATAGAAGTGGTCAGTTATTGGGTGCTGTGTGAACAGGTAAGTGGCCAGTTATTGGATGCTGTGTGAATAAAGTATAGAAGTTGCCAGTTATTGGGTGCTGTGTGAATGGAGTATAGAAGTGGCCAGATATTGGGTGCTGTGTGAATGGAGTAAAGAAGTGGTCAGTTATTAGGTGCTGTGTGAATGGAGTAAAGAGGTGGCCAGTTATTGGGTGCTGTGTGACCAGGTAAGTGGTCAGTTATTGGATGCTGTGTGACCAGGTAAGTGGCCAGTTATTGGGTGCTGTGTGAATGGAGTATAGAAGCGGCGAGTTATTGGGTGCTGTGTGAATGGAGTATAGAAGCGGCCAGTTATTGGGTGCTGTGTGACCAGGTAAGTGGTCAGTTATTGGGTGCTGTGTGACCAGGTAAGTGGCCAGTTATTGGGTGCTGTGTGAATGGAGTATAGAAGTGGTCAGTTATTGGGTGCTGTGTGAATGGAGTATAGAAGGGGCCTGTTATTGGGTGCTGTGTGACCAGGTAAGTGCCCAGTTATTGGGTGCTGTGTGAATGGAGTATAGAAGTGGCCAGTTATTGGGTGCTGTGTGAATGGAGTATAGAAGTGGCCAGTTATTGGGTGCTGTGTGACCAGGTAAGTGGCCAGTTATTGGGTGCTGTGTGAATGGAGTATAGAAGTGGCCAGATATTGGGTGATGTGTGAATGGAGTATAGAAGTGGCCAGTTATTGGGTGCTGTGTGACCAGGTAAGTGGCCAGTTATTGGGTGCTGTGTGAATGGAGTATAGAAGTGGCCAGTTATTGAGTGCTGTGTGAATGGAGTATAGAAGTGGCCAGTTATTGGGTGCTGTGTGACCAGGTAAGTGGCCAGTTATTGGGTGCTGTGTGAATCGAGTATAGAAGTGGCCAGTTATTGGGTGCTGTGAGAAGGGAGTATAGAAGTGGCCAGTTATTGGGTGCTGTGTGAATGGAGTATAGAAGTGGTCAGTTATTGGGTGCTGTGTGACCAGGTAAGTGGCCAGTTATTGGGTGCTGTGTAACCAGGTAAGTGGCTAGTTATTGGGTGCTGTGTGAATGGAGTATAGAAGTGGTCAGTTATAGGGTGCTGTGTGACCAGGTAAGTGGTCAGTTATAGGGTGCTGTGTGACCAGGTAAGTGGCCAGTTATTGGGTGCTGTGTGAATGGAGTATAGAAGTGGCCAGTTATAGGGTGCTGTGTGACCAGGTAAGTGGTCAGTTATAGGGTGCTGTGTGACCAGGTAAGTGGCCAGTTATTGGGTGCTGTGAGAATGGAGTATAGAAGTGGTCAGTTATAGGGTGCTGTGTGACCAGGTAAGTGGTCAGTTATAGGGTGCTGTGTGACCAGGTAAGTGGTCAGTTATAGGGTGCTGTGTGACCAGGTAAGTGGTCAGTTATAGGGTGCTGTGTGACCAGGTAAGTGGTCAGTTATAGGGTGCTGTGTGACCAGGTAAGTGGCCAGTTATTGGGTGCTGTGAGAATGGAGTATAAAAGTGGCCAGTTATTGGGTGCTGTGTGAATGGAGTATGGAAGTGGCCAGTTATTGGGTGCTGTGTGAATGGAGTATAGAAGTGGTCAGTTATTGGGTGCTGTGTGACCAGGTAAGTGGCCAGTTATTGGGTGCTGTGTGAATGGAGTATAGAAGTGGCCAGTTATTGGGTGCTGTGTGAATGGAGTATAGAAGTGGCCAGTTATTGGGTGCTGTGTGACCAGGTAAGTGGCCAGTTATTGGGTGCTGTGTGAATGGAGTATAGAAGTGGCCAGTTATTGGGTGCTGTGTGACCAGGTAAGTGGCCAGTTATTGGGTGCTGTGTGACCAGGTAAGTGGTCAGTTATTGAGTGCTGTGTGAATGGAGTATAGAAGTGGTCAGTTATTGGGTGCTGTGTGAATGGAGTATAGAAGTGGCCAGCTATTGGGTGCTGTGTGACCAGGTAAGTGGTCAGTTATTGGATGCTGTGTGACCAGGTAAGTGGCCAGTTATTGGGTGCTGTGTGAATGGAGTATAGAAGTGTTCAGTTATTGGGTGCTGTGTGAATGGAGTATAGAAGTGGCCAGTTATTGGGTGCTGTGTGACCAGGTAAGTGGCCAGTTATTGGGTGCTGTGTGACCAGGTAAGTGGTCAGTTATTGAGTGCTGTGTGAATGGAGTATAGAAGTGGTCAGTTATTGGGTGCTGTGTGACCAGGTAAGTGGCCAGTTATTAGGTGCTGTGTGACCAGGTAAGTGGTCAGTTATTGGGTGCTGTGTGAATGGAGTATAGAAGTGGTCAGTTATTGGGTGCTGTGTGAATGGAGTATACAAGTGGTCAGTTATTGGGTGCTGTGTGAATGGAGTATAGAAGTGGTCAGTTATTGGGTGCTGTGTGACCAGGTAAGTGGCCAGTTATTGGGTGCTGTGTGAATGGAATATAGAAGTGGTCAGTTATTGGGTGCTGTGTAACCAGGTAAGTGGTCAGTTATTGGGTGCTGTGTGAATGGAGTATAGAAGTGGCCAGTTATTGGGTGCTGTGTGAATGGAGTATAGAAGTGGCCAGTTATTGAGTGCTGTGTGAATGTAGTATAGAAGTGGCCAGTTATTGGGTGCTGTGTAACCAGGTAAGTGGCTAGTTATTGGGTGCTGTGTGAATGGAATATAGAAGTGGTCAGTTATTAGGTGCTGTGTGACCAGGTAAGTGGTCAGTTATTGGGTGCTGTGTGAATGGAGTATAGAAGTGGCCAGTTATTGGGTGCTGTGTGAATGGAGTATAGAAGTGGCCAGTTATTGAGTGCTGTGTGAATGTAGTATAGAAGTGGCCAGTTATTGGGTGCTGTGTAACCAGGTAAGTGGCTAGTTATTGGGTGCTGTGTGAATCGAGTATAGAAGTGGCCAGTTATAGGGTGCTGTGTGACCAGGTAAGTGGTCAGTTATTGGGTGCTGTGTGAATGGAGTATAGAAGTGGCCAGTTATTGGGTGCTGTGTGAATGGAGTATAGAAGTGGTCAGTTATTGGGTGCTGTGTAAATGGAGTAAAGAGGTGGTCAGTTATTGGGTGCTGTGTGAATGGAGTATAGAAGTGGCCAGTTATTGGGTGCTGTGTGACCAGGTAAGTGGTCAGTTATTGGGTGCTGTGTGGCCAGGTAAGTGGCCAGTTATTGGGTGCTGTGTGAATGGAGTATAGAAGTGGCCAGTTATTGGGTGCTGTGTGAATGGAGTATGGAAGTGGCCAGTTATTGGGTGCTGTGTGAATGGAGTATAGAAGTGGTCAGTTATTGGGTGCTGTGTGAATGGAGTATAGAAGTGGTCAGTTATTGGGTGCTGTGTGAATGGAGTATGGAAGTGGCCAGTTATTGGGTGCTGTGTGAATGGAGTATGGAAGTGGCCAGTTATTGAGTGCTGTGTGAATGGAGTATAGAAGTGGCCAGTTATTGGGTGCTGTGTGACCAGGTAAGTGGCCAGTTATTGGGTGCTGTGTGAATCGAGTATAGAAGTGGCCAGTTATTGGGTGCTGTGAGAAGGGAGTATAGAAGTGGCCAGTTATTGGGTGCAGTGTGAATGGAGTATAGAAGTGGTCAGTTATTTGGTGCTGTGTGACCAGGTAAGTGGCCAGTTATTGGGTGCTGTGTGACCAGGTAAGTGGCCAGTTATTGGGTGCTGTGAGAATGGAGTAGAGAAGTGGCCAGTTATTGGGTGCTGTGTGAATGGAGTATAGAAGTGGTCAGTTATTGGGTGTTGTGTGACCAGGTAAGTGGCCAGTTATTTGGTGCTGTGTGAATGGAGTATAGAAGTGGCCAGTTATTGGGTGCTGTGTGAACAGGTAAGTGGCAAGTTATTGGGTGCTGTGTGACCAGGTAAGTGGCAAGTTATTGGGTGCTGTGTGACCAGGTAAGTGGTCAGTTATTGGGTGTTTTGTGAATGGAGTATAGAAGTGGCCAGTTATTGGCTGCTGTGAGAAGGGAGTATAGAAGTGGCCAGTTATTGGGTGCTGTGTGACAAGGTAAGTGGTCAGTTATTGGCTGCTGTGTGAATGGAGTATAGAAGTGGCCAGATATTGGGTGCTGTGTGAATGGAGTATAGAAGTGGTCAGTTATTGAGTGCTGTGTGAATGGAGTAAAGAGGTGGCCAGTTATTGGGTGCTGTGAGAATGGAGTATAGAAGTGGCCAGTTATTGGGTGCTGTGTGACCAGGTAAGTGGTCAATTATTGGGTGCTGTGTGAATGGAGTATAGAAGTGGCCAGTTATTGGGTGGTGTGTGAATGGAGTATAGAAGTGGCCAGTTATTGAGTGCTGTGTGACCAGGTAAGTGGCCAGTTATTGGGTGCTGTGTGAATGGAGTATAGAAGTGGTCAGTTATTGGGTGCTGTGTGACCAGGTAAGTGGCCAGTGATTTTGGTAACTGTGTGACCAGGTAAGTGGCCTGCATGACAACTGGGGGCATTGACGACCTTGCCAATTAGCCCCAACCACGTGGCCCCTCAAAAAGATTGGCCCCACTCAAATTTTCATACATATATGTATGCCAAGATTACCGTCTCCTGACATCCACCCTTTAGGAATGTAGCAGAATATTGGTTCATTTGAAAGCCAAGTAGGAAATTGTCTAACATTACCTAGTGCCCCTACCTGTCTCTGTCACTGTCAGACTACCCCCTACCTGTCCCTGTCACTGTTAGACTACCCCCTACCTGTCCCTGTCAGTGTAAGACTACCCCCTACCTGTCCCTACCTGTCCCTGTCACTGTTAGACTACCCCCTACCTGTCCCTACCTGTCCCTGTCACTGTTAGACTACCTCCTACCTGTCCCTGTCACTGTTAGACTACCCCCTACCTGTCCCTGTCACTGTTCACTGAGACTATTGACAGAGTAAGACCTACTTGAGGGCCCAGTGTGGGTGGGTGTCTGTGGTTCGGCATCTGTCTGGTGTGTCTGCATGGGGGGTAACCCTGTTGGTCTGTGTGTAGGGGTGGATGGCCACCCGCCTGGATCCGCCTGCTGAGTGACTCACAAGCTGAGGGTGCAGGCAGAGAGCTCCTACATTAATGATGCCTAGCAGTTAACCCTTTCCCTGCCGATACTGCATATATGCAGTACCACTGTAAAACCGATACTGCATATATGCAGTACTGTATTTTAGTACCCAAAAACCGATACTGCATATATGCAGTACCACTGTAAAACCGATACTGCATATATGCAGTACTGTATTTTAGTACCCAAAAACCGAAACTGCATAGATATGCAGTACCAGGGCACTATCTGTAGTGTGGTGCCGGGTTTTTTTTTCACCATTTATTTCACAATTATGATATTACCTGAGTGTAGACATGTTGATTTTTAGTAAGTGCCCTTGCTTTTCAAAGTAATTCTTATTGCTGTTAAGTAGATTTTACTTTGGTAGTGTTTAGATTTTCAAATATCAGTGGCCATGCAACAGTCTCTACTAGACAGTCCAAATACTCATAAGTCCAGGTTTTTCTTATACGTGGGCCTGGATACAAAGAGCCTCTGGCTCCCTGACCTGCTCTCTGAGTGGTGTCATGAGGGAGTATTATGGGCAAATCTTGTCCGACCAACGGAACTACGTCTGATTCTGTCAGTGGAATACTCCCTGTTTTATATATGGTAGGGTCTGTCATAAGAATAATAGAAATTGCCCAGCAAACTAAAAAAAGGTTACTTTACGTGACTACATTTACGTTCTAAAACTTTATATAACGTTATGCCATAGTAAGGAGGCCTAGAGAAACATTATATAACGTTATATAACGTTATAAAATGCTGTAAAACTTTTTTTGTTTACTGGGTGGTGTCTCCCTCAGCCAATTTAGTGAAAGATACCTTAAATCGGCCCACTTAACCATTGATAACAGCCAACTGTATCAAATATAGTTAAAATTGTCAGCAGCAAGACGGCCGATTGGACGCCGACTTATCATGGTTAGTAGAGTACCTGTATTTACATTTGGAATATATGAATGGATTTTTATAACTGACAGAAAATAGAAAAGAAAATCCTATTGAAAAGTCCCTGATCAGTGTGTGAGTGAGGGAAAGGGGGAGTGAGGGAGTGAGGGAGTGAGGGAGTGAGGGAGTGAGGGAGTGAGGGAAAAAGAGAGGGAGTGAGGAAGCGTGTGAGGGAGGAAATGTTGGAAGGAGGGAGGGAGTAGGGTTTGGGAGAGTTAGGGGTGAGTGACAGACTGAGGGAGTGAGTGAGGCAGGAGGTGATTGAGGGACTGAGTGAGGGAGGGACCGAGTGAGTGAGTGAGGGCGGGAGGGAGGGAGGGAGGGAGGGAGGGAGTGGGTGAGTGAGTGAGTGAGGGAGTGGGTGAGTGAGGGAGTGAGGGAGTGAGGGAGTGAGGGAGTGAGGGAGTGGGTGAGGGAGGGAGGGAGGGAGGGAGTGGGTGAGTGTGTGAGTGAGTGAGTGAGGGAGGGAGGGAGGGAGGGAGGTAGGGAGGGAGGGAGGGAGGGAGGGAGGGACGGAGTGAGGGAGTGGGTGAGTGTTAGTGAGGGAGGGAGTGAGGGAGGGATGCAGGTAGGGAGGTAGGGAGTGAGGGAGTGGCTGAGTCTGAGAGTGAGTGAGTGAGGGAGGGAGGGAATGAGGGAGTGGGTGAGTCTGTGAGTGAGTGAGGGAGGAAGGGAGGGAGGGACACAGGGAGGGAGGGAGGGAGGGAGTGATGGAGTGGGTGAGTGAGTGAGGGAGGGAGGGAGGGAGGGAGTGAGGGAGTGAGGATGTGAGGGAGTGGGTGAGTGAGTGAGGGAGGGAGGGAGGGAGTGAGGGAGTGAGGGAGTGGGTGAGTGAGTGAGGGACGCAGGGAGGGAGTGAGGGAGTGAGGGAGTCGGTGAGTGAGTGAGGGAAGGAGGGAGGGACACAGGGAGGGAGGGAGGGAGGGAGGGAGGGAGGGAGGGAGTGAGGGAGTGACGCAGTGAGGGAGGGAGGGAGGGAGTGAGGGAGTGACGCAGTGAGGGAGGGACGCAGGGAGGGAGTGAGGGAGGGAGGGAGGGAGGGAGGGAGTGAGGGAATGGGTGAGTGAGTGAGTGAGGGAGGGAGGGAGGGAGGGAGGGAGGGAGGGAGGGAGGGAGGGAGTGAGGGAGTGAGGGAGTGGGTGAGTGAGTGAGGGAGGGAGGGAGGGAGTGAGGGAGTGAGGGAGTGGGTGAGTGAGTGAGGGACGCAGGGAGGGAGTGAGGGAGTGAGGGAGTCGGTGAGTGAGTGAGGGAAGGAGGGAGGGACACAGGGAGGGAGGGAGGGAGGGAGGGAGGGAGGGAGGGAGGGAGGGAGTGATGGAGTGGGTGAGTGAGTGAGGGAGGGAGGGAGGGAGGGAGTGAGGGAGTGAGGATGTGAGGGAGTGGGTGAGTGAGTGAGGGAGGGAGGGAGGGAGTGAGGGAGTGAGGGAGTGGGTGAGTGAGTGAGGGACGCAGGGAGGGAGTGAGGGAGTGAGGGAGTCGGTGAGTGAGTGAGGGAAGGAGGGAGGGACACAGGGAGGGAGGGAGGGAGGGAGGGAGGGAGGGAGTGAGGGAGTGACGCAGTGAGGGAGGGAGGGAGGGAGTGAGGGAGTGACGCAGTGAGGGAGGGACGCAGGGAGGGAGTGAGGGAGGGAGGGAGGGAGGGAGGGAGTGAGGGAATGGGTGAGTGAGTGAGTGAGGGAGGGAGGGAGGGAGGGAGGGAGGGAGGGAGGGAGGGAGGGAGTGAGGGAGTGAGGGAGTGGGTGAGTGAGTGAGGGAGGGAGGGAGGGAGTGAGGGAGTGAGGGAGTGGGTGAGTGAGTGAGGGACGCAGGGAGGGAGTGAGGGAGTGAGGGAGTCGGTGAGTGAGTGAGGGAAGGAGGGAGGGACACAGGGAGGGAGGGAGGGAGGGAGGGAGGGAGGGAGGGAGGGAGGGAGGGAGGGAGTGGGTGAGTGAGTGAGTGAGGGAGTGGGTGAGTGAGGGAGTGAGGGAGTGAGGGAGTGAGGGAGTGAGGGAGTGGGTGAGGGAGGGAGGGAGGGAGGGAGTGGGTGAGTGTGTGAGTGAGTGAGTGAGGGAGGGAGGGAGGGAGGTAGGGAGGGAGGGAGGGAGGGAGGGAGGGACGGAGTGAGGGAGTGGGTGAGTGTTAGTGAGGGAGGGAGTGAGGGAGGGATGCAGGTAGGGAGGTAGGGAGTGAGGGAGTGGCTGAGTCTGAGAGTGAGTGAGTGAGGGAGGGAGGGAATGAGGGAGTGGGTGAGTCTGTGAGTGAGTGAGGGAGGAAGGGAGGGAGGGACACAGGGAGGGAGGGAGGGAGGGAGTGATGGAGTGGGTGAGTGAGTGAGGGAGGGAGGGAGGGAGGGAGTGAGGGAGTGAGGATGTGAGGGAGTGGGTGAGTGAGTGAGGGAGGGAGGGAGGGAGTGAGGGAGTGAGGGAGTGGGTGAGTGAGTGAGGGACGCAGGGAGGGAGTGAGGGAGTGAGGGAGTCGGTGAGTGAGTGAGGGAAGGAGGGAGGGACACAGGGAGGGAGGGAGGGAGGGAGGGAGGGAGGGAGGGAGGGAGTGAGGGAGTGACGCAGTGAGGGAGGGAGGGAGGGAGTGAGGGAGTGACGCAGTGAGGGAGGGACGCAGGGAGGGAGTGAGGGAGGGAGGGAGGGAGGGAGGGAGTGAGGGAATGGGTGAGTGAGTGAGTGAGGGAGGGAGGGAGGGAGGGAGGGAGGGAGGGAGGGAGGGAGTGAGGGAGTGAGGGAGTGGGTGAGTGAGTGAGGGAGGGAGGGAGGGAGTGAGGGAGTGAGGGAGTGGGTGAGTGAGTGAGGGACGCAGGGAGGGAGTGAGGGAGTGAGGGAGTCGGTGAGTGAGTGAGGGAAGGAGGGAGGGACACAGGGAGGGAGGGAGGGAGGGAGGGAGGGAGGGAGTGAGGGAATGGGTGAGTGAGTGAGTGAGGGAGGGAGGGAGGGAGGGAGGGAGGGAGGGAGGGAGGGAGGGAGTGAGGGAGTGAGGGAGTGGGTGAGTGAGTGAGGGAGGGAGGGAGGGAGTGAGGGAGTGAGGGAGTGGGTGAGTGAGTGAGGGACGCAGGGAGGGAGTGAGGGAGTGAGGGAGTCGGTGAGTGAGTGAGGGAAGGAGGGAGGGACACAGGGAGGGAGGGAGGGAGGGAGGGAGGGAGGGAGGGAGGGAGGGAGGGAGTGGGTGAGTGAGTGAGTGAGGGAGTGGGTGAGTGAGGGAGTGAGGGAGTGAGGGAGTGAGGGAGTGAGGGAGTGGGTGAGGGAGGGAGGGAGGGAGGGAGTGGGTGAGTGTGTGAGTGAGTGAGTGAGGGAGGGAGGGAGGGAGGGAGGTAGGGAGGGAGGGAGGGAGGGAGGGAGGGACGGAGTGAGGGAGTGGGTGAGTGTTAGTGAGGGAGGGAGTGAGGGAGGGATGCAGGTAGGGAGGTAGGGAGTGAGGGAGTGGCTGAGTCTGAGAGTGAGTGAGTGAGGGAGGGAGGGAATGAGGGAGTGGGTGAGTCTGTGAGTGAGTGAGGGAGGAAGGGAGGGAGGGACACAGGGAGGGAGGGAGGGAGGGAGTGATGGAGTGGGTGAGTGAGTGAGGGAGGGAGGGAGGGAGGGAGTGAGGGAGTGAGGATGTGAGGGAGTGGGTGAGTGAGTGAGGGAGGGAGGGAGGGAGTGAGGGAGTGAGGGAGTGGGTGAGTGAGTGAGGGACGCAGGGAGGGAGTGAGGGAGTGAGGGAGTCGGTGAGTGAGTGAGGGAAGGAGGGAGGGACACAGGGAGGGAGGGAGGGAGGGAGGGAGGGAGGGAGGGAGGGAGTGAGGGAGTGACGCAGTGAGGGAGGGAGGGAGGGAGTGAGGGAGTGACGCAGTGAGGGAGGGACGCAGGGAGGGAGTGAGGGAGGGAGGGAGGGAGGGAGGGAGTGAGGGAATGGGTGAGTGAGTGAGTGAGGGAGGGAGGGAGGGAGTGAGGGAGTGAGGGAGTGGGTGAGTGAGTGAGGGAGGGAGGGAGGGAGTGAGGGAGTGAGGGAGTGGGTGAGTGAGTGAGGGACGCAGGGAGGGAGTGAGGGAGTGAGGGAGTCGGTGAGTGAGTGAGGGAAGGAGGGAGGGACACAGGGAGGGAGGGAGGGAGGGAGGGAGGGAGGGAGGGAGGGAGTGAGGGAGTGACGCAGTGAGGGAGGGACGCAGGGAGGGAGTGAGGGAGGGAGGGAGGGAGGGAGGGAGTGACGCAGTGAGGGAGGGAGGGAGGGAGTGAGGGAGTGACGCAGTGAGGGAGGGAGGGAGGGAGGGAGGGAGTGAGGGAATGGGTGAGTGAGTGAGTGAGGGAGGGAGGGAGGGAGGGAGGGAGGGAGGGAAGGAGTGAGTGACTGAGTGAATTATTGAATGCAGGAGTGAGTGAGTGTGTGCATCTGTTTGTGAGTCAGTGGAAGTGTGCATTCATGAGTGCCTGAGTGAATAAGTGAGAGGCTGAACGCAAGAGTGGATGAATGAATGTATGGGTTAGTCAATGAATGGGTGTGTGAGGGAGTGAGTGAATCATTAAATCACATGACCCCCGGGGTGGTCACATGATGCCTGGGGTCGTCACATGACGCCCTAGGTGGTCACATGACGCCCGGGGTGGTCACATGACGCCCGGGGTGGTCACATGACGCCCGGGGTGGTCACATGACGCCCGGGGTGGTCACATGACGCCCGGGGTGGTCACATGACACCCGGGGTGGACACATGACGCCCTGAGTGGTCACATGACGCCCGGGGATGGCCCACCCTCTCTACCACCCACACACCATCCTACACCCCACCCCCCCTCCACCCCACAGGTGAACCTGCCTTTAAATCCCCAACCACCCTATATATAGTGTCAGCTTGCTGTAGGGGCACCCACCCACCCTATATATAGTGTCAGCTTGCTGTAGGGGCACCAACATGTGGCCCCCACCCACCCTATATATAGTGTCAGCTTGCTGTAGGGGCACCAACGTGTGGGCCCCCACCCACCCTATATATAGTGTCAGCTTGCTGTAGGGGTACCAACATGTGGCCCCCACCCACCCTATATATAGTGTCAGCTTGCTATAGGGGCACCCACCCACCCTATATATAGTGTCAGCTTGCTGTAGGGGCACCAACGTGTGGGCCCCACCCACCCTATATATAGTGTCAGCTTGCTGTAGGGGCACCAACGTGTGGGCCCCCACCCACCCTATATATAGTGTCAGCTTGCTATAGGGGCACCCACCCACCCTATATATAGTGTCAGCTTGCTGTAGGGGCACCAACGTGTGGCCCCCACCCACCCTATATATAGTGTCAGCTTGCTGTAGGGGTACCAACATGTGGCCCCCACCCACCCTATATATAGTGTCGGCTTGCTGTAGGGGCACCAACGTGTGGGCCCCCACCCACCCTATATATAGTGTCAGCTTGCTGTAGGGGCACCAACGTGTGGGCCCCCACCCACCCTATATATAGTGTCAGCTTGCTGTAGGGGTACCAACATGTGGGCCTCCACCCAACCTATATATAGTGTCAGCTTGCTGTAGGGGCACCAACGTGTGGGCCCCCACCCACCCTATATATAGTGTCAGCTTGCTGTAGGGGCACCAACGTGTGGGCCCCCACCCACCCTATATATAGTGTCAGCTTGCTGTAGGGCCACCAACATGTGGGCCCCCACCCACCCTATATATAGGCTTGGTCCTGCCCTGGTGCCACTCACCTTGTGACTGTGGGGGTACCAATGTGGGCCTTTCAGGGTGGCGGCCAGGTACCCCAGGTTAATTCCATGTTTGCATGCTAGAAATACTAATTACACATTACACATTAATAGCCCCACAACATGCATTCTCAATGGTTAACACCTGGCCATTAACGAGCACGATACCACAGCGGGCTGCGAGAACAAAGGCCTGTCACGTGATGCCTCTCCATCTCCCCCTCCACCCTTCTTTGCAGTAGGAGTTTTCGCTGTTTGAATCAAACACTGACTCCTCCTGCGTCAGACAATTAAAACAATATTTACTGGTGGATGGTAATCTCTGAGGCAAACATATCAAAGCACATGTGCACATAGCACAAAGATGGAGTTAAAAACCCTAATTGAACCAGCTTCGATTGTTATTATTAGGGAGTGCTCATTTTTTAACAACAGGGGGGGGGTGGTGGATTTGGGGGGGGGGGGGTAAAAAATTTGGACCCCTTGACGGGGGGGGGGGGGGTAAAAAATTTAGATCCCTCTTGGGGGGGGTCAAAAAAATTCAACCTGTTTTGAGGGAAAAAGCCCGCGCGTTACTATGCTACAAAGGGGCGCGAATTTAGATAAATATCCTGGAATGGTAGAAATCACCCCATGAACAGGGTCATTATATATTCATGATAGTGGCAAGACTCAGACATGCTATGTGACTAAGGGAAGGATGAGGTCACTTATATTTAAGGCGGACCTGGAGAAACATACCCTTATCGCTGGATGATGGTACTTTATTCACTATTCTTGCTGTTTTTGAAGACTAAATATAAAAAAAAAAGATAATTAAACAACTTCTTTTAAAAGAAATTCTATAGCTGGCACAAAGATTGCATGATCACGATTTGTTTGGAAAATTGTAATCATTTCTTAACCACAAGGTATGCATGTAAGATTTAAAGACAAAGCATTCTGTAAATCAGAAAATGTATGGGGTGTCGTTGGTTCCTAAAATCCAGCATTAGATTTAAATCCAATTAATTAGACATATGTATAATTCGAATTAGTCATATGTTTAATTCAATTAGACATATGTCTAATTGATACACTAAAGTAAAATTACTGAAGTGAGTGTGTGCGTGAGGGACTGAAGTACAATTCAATTAACAATATGACTTTGGCATTTACACACGTGTCTCATTGAATAACACATATTCAGAATTCAATTATACATAAGCATTCATCCTATGGACTCATGCTGATATCCGACTGCTAGATGGCACTCGCGACCTCATATCCATTCATTATTGGTTAAATATTATATAAATGCCAAACTAAATACTGGGGTTAGTTCATCATTCCTCGATAGGGGGGCGACTAGGGCGACTAGGGCGCCTCTGTGCAGGACGGTCTGAGTCATTGTGTGTGTCGGACTCGCCATGTAAGCTTGTGATTTTTCTTTTTGTTTGTATGAATAAAAAATAGGGCCACCTGAACCTGAATCCTAGGGGAAAAAGTTATCTCGTGTTATCTCGTCATCATTATGTTATCATGTTTTCAATGCAGTAGAATATACATATGCGTAATCGAAATCTACATATGTAGAATTAGATTAATAGATATGCTTAATTCAAATTTCACATATGTACAATTAGAATTAGACTTATGTACAATTAGAATTAGACTTACGTACAATTTCGGATATGTACAATTTGAATTATACATGTACAATTCGAATTAAACTTATGTATAATTCAAATTAAAGAAATCATTAATTTGAATTAAAGATATCATCAATTTGAATTACACATATCATAATTCTCATTCTCATTATGTACAAGCACATAATGCTAATTCTAATTGGACTTAGGTACAGTTAGAATTAGACTTATCATTAATTTGAATTAAACATATGGTAAGGGAAGTGGTTACCATCCCCTTCCATGCACCGAACCGACCCAGTAATGAACGGCGCGGTCAGATTGTCAGACAGGGAAGTAGCTCAGTTGGTAGAGCAGCAGGTTGCGTGATCTGAGGGTCGTGGGTTTGAGTCCCGCTTTCTCCAGATCATTGCTACAATATCATCAATTCTAATTCTTATTATGTACCGTTACATAATGATAATTAGAATCTGACTGTGCAATTAGTATTAGCCATATCATTAATTCGAAATTAGATGAATCATTAATGTGAATTCTTATTATGTACCGGTCCAGTTTTGACATTTTAGCAATATCTTTTGTACTTTTTTGTTGAAATAAATGGAAATAGATAAAAATGAGATAATCAACATTTGAATTAGATATTGGCTATATCATCCTCTATAATCATGAATTGTTTGGGCATCATTTTGGAGATAAAGGGAGTTGGTCTGTGCTTTAGTATTCCAGAAAATAACTATTTATTTGTTAGAGAAATGTCAATATTCATATTTTTCCACCTTACACTACTTAAAAAGGCCATATCTCTTTAAAGTGTGACTTCCAAGCCATTTTGTTAAAATGGGTCACAAATTAAGTGTCTGTATGTATAGGTATTAGTGGCTTTTATGTCACGATGTCTGGTTTTCTTATTAGTCAACATACATTGTTATAATTGAAATGAAGGTGGTGTTAAAAGATTGCAAACTTAATCTTGTTATTTCATTATCGGTATCAACCTCTTCTGTGATTGAATGGAAACAAATATGATGAATTGTACTTTTTTTCTTTGTATTGAGATTTCAGAGCAAACTCATGTCAAATTGCAATTGAAATTTAAATCGACTGGATATCTGTCGGATCTTAAAATGTTTATTAGAATGTCTATGTTGAGTTATACCAGAACATTGTACCCGATTTCTATTATCAGATGTAGGGGGAGTGTTGTTAGGTGCTAGATGGAGAGTGATATATGTATACCTCCTTCCCCCCCTCCCCCCCATGTATGTCAACATATCCTTTAGGTGTTGGTGTGTGACCTCCCCCCCCCCCCCACTACCTTCCGCTCGCAGCTGTAAACACTTCCCCTCCAATGTCCCATACAATCACTTCTTTGGGGGTATTCTATGCACAGCAGCAGCAGCAGTAACACCAGCAGCAGCAGTAACAGTATCAGCAGTAACAGCATCAGCAGTAACAGCAGTAACAGCATCAGCAGTAACAGCAGTAACAGCATCAGCAGTAAAAGCATCAGCAGTAACAGCAGTAACAGCATCAGCAGTAACAGCAGCAGCAGTAACAGCAGCAGCAGTAAGAGCATCAGCAGCAGCAAGAACAGCAGTAACAGCAGCAGTAACAGCATAAGCAGTAACAGCAGTAACAGCAGCAGTAACAGCATCAGCAGTAACAGCAGCAGTAACAGCAGCAGTAACAGCATCAGCAGTAACAGCAGCAGTAACAGCATCAGCAGTAGCAGCAGCAACAGCAGCAGCAACAGCAGCAGTAACAGCAGTAACAGCAGCAGTAACAGCAGCAGTTACAGCATCAGCAGTAGCAGCAGTAACAGCAGCAGCAGTAACAGCAGCAGCAGTAACAGCAGTAATAGCAGCAGTAACAGCAGCAGTAACAGCATCAGCAGCAACAGCAGCAGTAACAGCAGCAACAGCAGAAACAGCAGCAACAGCAGCAGTAACAGCAGCAGCAGTAACAGCAGCAGCAGTAACAGCAGCAGTAACAGCAGCAGCAGTAACAGCAGCAGCAGTAACATCAACAGTAACAACAGCAGCAGCAGTAACAGCAGTAACAGCAGCAGTAACAGCAGCAGTGACAGCAGGAACAGCAGGAACAACAGCAGTGGTAGCAGTAACAGCAGCGGTAGCAGTAACAGCAGCTGTAGCAGTAACAGCAGCAGCAGCAGTAACAGCAGCAGCAGTAACAGCAGCAGCAGTAACAGCAGCAGCAGTAACAGCAGCAGCAGTAACAGCAGCAGCAGTAACAGCAGCAGCAGTAACAGCAGCAGTAACAGCAGTAACAGCATCAGCAGTAACAGCATCAGCAGTAACAGCAGTAATAGCATCAGCAGTGACAGCTGTAGTAACAGCAGCAGCAGTAACAGCAGCAGCAGTAACAGCAGCAGCAGTAACAGCAGCAGCAGTAACAGCAGCAGCAGTAACAGCAGCAGCAGCAGTAACAGCAGCAACAGTAGCAGCAGTAACAGTAGCAGCAGCAGTAGCAGCAGCAGCAGCAGCAGTAACAGCAGCAGTAACAGCAGCAGCAGTAATAGCAGCAGAAGCAGCAGCAGCAGCAGAAGCAGCAGCAGCAGTAGCAGTAGCAGTAGCAGCAGCAGCAGCAGCAGAAGCAGCAGCAGCAGTAGCAGCAGCAGCAGCAGCAGCAGTAGCAGCAGCAGCAGCAGCAGCAGCAGCAGTAGCAGTAGCAGCAGCAGCAGCAGCAGAAGCAGCAGCAGCAGTAGCAGTAGCAGCAGCAGCAGCAGCAGCAGCAGCAGCAGTAGCAGCAGCAGCAGCAGCAGCAGTAGCAGTAGCAGCAGCAGCAGTAGCAGCAGCAGCAGCTAGACCAGGAAGACACACTCATCACAAATAAAGGTGTAAGTACTTACCTCATCACTATAACTACAATAACGTCACCCATTGGTCACAGTAAAGTAGCTTATTATGTTGTAACTGATTGACTGGTCATAGTTATCACAATTGAATCACTACAAAGGCCACAGGAACACAGCTAAAATCTAAATCTATTTCAGAAGTTTCCAAGCGTGCTGACAGACAAATACCTTGTGCGCTGTTTCATTATTAATGGTATTCAGGCACAGCATGCAAACAGCTAATGGACTGTGAGTACCTCACCACCAGCCTTAGTCACACTGCATGTCAGATTGTTTCAAATATCAGGAATACTTGATGAATGTGTATGAAGTGAAAGGTTTCATTTCGTCTGTGTCATTCTTTCTCATTCTACAATTTTCTCACTTTCTAAGCATAGTGTATTCGTCTCATTCCCTCTCTGTCTCATTCCCTCTCTGTCTCATTCTCTCCCTGTCTCATTCTCTCCCTGCCTCATTCTCCCTGTCTCATTCTCTCCCTGCCTCATTCTCTCTGTCACATTCCCTCTTTGTCTCATTCTCTCCCTGTCTCATTCTCCCTGTCTCATTCTTTCCCTGCCTCATTCTCACTGTCTCATTCTCTCCCCGTCTCATTCTCCCTGTCTCATTCTCTCCCTGCCTCTTTCTCTCTGTCTCATTCTCTCCCTGCCTCATTCCCTCTCTGTCTCATTATCTCTGTCTCTTTCTCTCTGTCTCATTCTCTCCCTGTCTCATTCTCTCTCTGTCTCATTATCTCTGTCTCTTTCTCTCTGTCTCATTCTCTCCCTGTCTCATTCTCTCTGTCTCATTCCCTCTCTGTCTCATTCTCCCTGTCTCCTTCTCTGTCTCTCTCTTTCTCTTTGTCTCTTCTCTCATTGTCTCATTGTTGGTCGGTATTCATCCCTCTCTGCCTTATTCACTATCTGTTTTTTTCCCCTCCCTCTATCTCATTCCCTCTCTGTCATGGTCTCTCTTCTACATGCCTGAGTCAGACACGAGGTCAGAAGTCCTGCACCACAACCCTGCAATGAGACTCCACACCCACATGCCTTCACACTGTAGTGACTCATAACTAAGTATGTTATGTCACATCCTGGATAGGTTTTCTTTTCATGGTATAGTATAAACCATGGCATTGAATGATTGAACATTAAAGTTAGAAAAATAGTCAGTGAACCCTTATATCATTATATAACTGTTAGATCCAGGGTACTATCTTGTCCAGCGCACCAATCCTTTCCTGCTATGGCTACCCTTCAGCATACAGGTGCTGAATCTGTGTGTGAGGAGGAAGGGGAAAAGCCGGCCAGATGGTCCGTGTAAAGGTCCATCACTAACTCTCCTCAACCCCTCAATCCTTTGGTACATCCGCTGTCTGCCTGTCACCCCCACTCCATCCCTGCCCTCCTCATTCTCTCCCTCCCTCCCTCCCTCCCTCCCCCCCCCCCCCTTCCTCCCTCCCTCCATCCCTTCCTCTCTGCCTCCCTCCCTGCCTCCGTCCCTTCCTCCGTCCGTCCCTCCCTCCATCCCTTCCTCCCTCCCTTCCTCCCTTCCTCCATCCCTCCCTCCATCCCTCCCTCCATCCCTTACTCCCTCCCTCCCCTCCTCCCTGCCCCCCTCCCTGCCTCCGTCCCTTCCTCCCTCCTTCCCTCCCTCCCTCCATCCCTTCCTCCCTCCCTTCCTCCCTCCCTCCCTCCCTCCCTTCCTTCCTCCCTTCTTCCCTGCCTCCATCCCTTCCTCCCTCCCTCTCTCCCTTCCTCCCTCCCTCCCTCCCTCCCGCCCTCCCTCCATCCCTTTCTCCCTGCCTCCCTCCCTGCCTCCGTCCCTTCCTCTATCCCTCCCTCCCTCCCTGCCTTCCTCCCTCCCTGCCTCCCTCCCTCCCTCCCTCCCTCCCTGCCTCCCTGCCTCCCTCCCTTCCTCCCTTCCTCCCTTCCTCCCTCCCTCCCTCCCTCCCTCCCTTCCTCCGTCCCTCCCTCCCTCCCTGTCCTCCCCTCCCTCTCCATCTGTCATACGTCCCGCCCTCTCTGCTTTTCAGTAGCCTATTCACTAGTTTTTTCCAGACTATAACTAATATTTTACTAAGTAAAGAACTAAACATTTCAGTACCTACAATGAAGCAAACCTTTTCTTTCATTCTCAGAATTTGGTGCAACATTTTTTAGCTCCCTACTGTGTAACTATTGTTTTCTAACATCCCTTCTTTACCTAGGCATAGTATTTTTCTGGCACAACTTTAATCATTGGTTTCAAACTACAGCACATTATGCTAGCTGTAAAGAGCCCATTTCTGCACAGTTTTTTGTGAGCGGCCGTTTCTGAATGAACACGCAAACTGGAATATAACTAAAAAACTAAAGTAGTGCAAAAAATTGGGTGCCCAAGGGATGTTAAAAGATGTAGGAAAATAAATTCAGAGTTACCCCATATAAAATATTAGAAATGAACTCAGAGAAATGAGAGGTAAAATCGGGGGTGTTTTAGCTAGTGGAAATATATTTTTCTTAACTTAACTAAATATAAGGAATGTTGTCTTGGAAAAATGCCTCTGTAAAGATCGGGTCAAAATTCAATGGTTTTCTGCCCCTCAGAAACTGCCCAGACATCACTCAGAAACAACTGCTCAGGAATAAACCTGTAACAGGCTGGTGAGACTTAGCCCAGTAGGTTGTGAAAAGATATGTATGGTTATTTGTACCTTGCAAACCAAACCTATGTTGAATCTAAATCTCAATATACCTTGGTCAGTTACTAAATGTCTAGATAAACATGTAAGGGTAACATTGTGGAGGTAATGTAGAAAATTACATTTAAAGTGGCATTTTTTATATAACCTTGAGAACCTCATCCCAAAATATCTAGTGTGTGTGATTTATCAGAACCGGCTTCATTTTCTGAGCATGATCTAATATGTTCTAGATGATTAGGCTTCTCATGTATATTAGTTATTAATTGTTTATTACCTCCATGCCACCTTTGCATATATATGCCACCTGTGTATTGACTCTCTTCATGTAGACATTACTACTGCAGTAGATTACATTGCCTCTCTGATGAACGCAGAATCATATAGCTTAATTTCATCCATCAGTAAAATGAGCCTTAGTCCCTTTACGCTCTGAGGTAATTTATGTTGAATACATTATTAATGAATGACGTCTATCCACCTACGCAGAGCACAGCCTGTGAGTCACTCAGCAACCAGATGTCAGACAAGCCAGACGCGTCAGCCATTCATCCCCTACACACACAGACCAGCCCACAGTGTGAGCCCCATGCAGTCACCCCTACACCAACGTACAGACCACAGAGTGCTACAGTGAGATCCTGAGCCACAAGACTAGGACTACCCTCAGGTAAGTAATACTTTGTGTATTCTGCGCTTATAATCTGTTCTCATTTCAAATTTCATAATCAAAGTGTAGAATGAAAAGTCAAAGTGGTTTTTCATTTCAAAAATAGGTGCTGTCCTTCTCCAAACTCTCAAGAGAGACTTGTGACTGCTACTTGGTATGAAAACCAACATGTGTATGGAACAAAAGGCAGTAAAAGTGGTGTGGGAACAATTAGGCATTGGGCATTGGAGGCTTGCTGTACAAGCCAGTGGGGACTGTACATGGAAATCAATAGAAATTGTGGTTGATGACCAGTGTTACTGGGTATAGGAATCTGCAGGGTATACTTGCTGTCTGAACCTGCAGACAGTCTGTGCAAACAAGTGTTGAAAAAGCAAAAAGTGTGGAAACTGTGATTATTTCCCTCATTCCTTTGCTAATTTAAGAGCTGTTTATGACCAAAATCGGTTCCATGGAAGGTTGGATACAAGAAGCAAATTTGTCTTGCCAAAAGGTGCTCCTCATAGCCAGGTAGCACAATGATAAGGGCATGTTTGGTATAGATGTACAACTAACTGAGTGAGATATTGACCATATACCCACATCAGTAGTGTGCCTGCCTTCACCATTCTATAATTAAGGGAAATCAACAACTCTAACCATGTATGTATGTCTTGATTGGTATACTCTGCATTGAAGTTGGTGAGTGATCAGGGCCAGTAAGTGTAGGTACCCATCAGTGAGTGATTGAGGGTGGGGAAGAAGAGGTGTCAGGTGGGGGGAGGAGCATTAAAATCAGCAGAAAACATATAGCGCAGGCAGACAACCTAGTCTGGCTGGGGTCAGAGGTTGGGAGAGGGGAGGTCATATGTAGGATAGAAGTGTGTGGAGGCATGATTGCAGCTTGGGGAGGGAGGGTAGATGTATGGGGGGGGATGTCAGGGGGGAGGCAGTACACCCTGCGGTACACCCTACTGTCAGGTTCTACTGTAGACGCAGCCTATTGCTAGCTTTCCCTCTCTCCTCCCCTCCCGGCTCCCACACTGCAGCTGGTGGTTACAGGTGAGTGATATTAAAAATTTGACTGGCAGTCTGACACCTCCACCTATCGTATAGGTACGATCCTCGAAGGCCAATTGTAGCATTATCATACATTTGATGTATTATTAACCACTGGGCATTATGTACCTGTTCAGCCCAACTGGTGAACGATGGAAACCAGCGTTTCTTTACCCAAGATGCTGTCTGTACCAGTTTAACAAATAAAATCAAATCAAATCAAATAAACTACCCAGCTCTAGGTTCTGGGGGAAAATATAAAGTTGCCCTGGCGGAGTCCCTCAAAGTATAGGAGAGATTCAAGTTGCAGATTGTACCTTATAATAGAATGATGGAGGGGCAAACAAACATTATATGGTTAATGGGTTAGAGTAAAATAAAATGCAAAAAAGATGCCTCTGAGATATGTAGTTACTACAACTGAAGGGTGTTGTTGAAAATGTTTACATTTGATAACAAATTGAAATAAGGTGAATCATAGACATATAGTTTCTGATATCTCAGTTAACATGAGGGCCTTGTAAAACTTGTGTAATAAGCTCAGAATCAGGGATTTTAGCCATCTTTCAAACTTTGGAGGCTCATAAATCAACAAAAAAGGGTCCTCCTTTTAAAAAAGGACAAATTGAAGTATTTTTATTTATTCTGTAGCAGTTGCAGAAACTCAGATCTCCCCTAGTGGGTCTGAGGGTTCTCCGTGATAACTTTTGTAGTGACCGCAATAAAACAAGGCATGGGATAGCCCAATACCGTACACCCCTATTAGCAGTTTGTGATACAGGGTAATATAGAACTCTTTTTTTTGTGAAACAAAACTTGACTATGCCTATTTGTCAGTTCCAACTCCTCTGTTGTGTAAGCTGCCCAGCCACAACAGAGGTGTTACCCAACTGTCACCTATCTACAGGCCATTTCTGATTGCCCTTCCTGGTTAAAAGTGGGGAAGGGTCTGACTAGGGGAGGACATGAGAAGCTGTATTCATGAGGATAGAATACACTGATGATTTATATAATGTCTTCCTTCCTGGTTTTCAAATCTTCAGGTGGGGGGGGGGGCAGTGAGGCTGGGAGGCAGGGAGACAGGGAGACAGGGAGGCAGGGAGGGGCAGGGAGGGGTAGGGAGGGGCAGGGAGTAAGGGAGGAGGGGAAATACATGGAGGCAGGCTAGGAAGCAAGGAGGCAGGAAGGCAGGGAGGCAGGTAGAAAAGGAGGCAGGGAGACAAGGATGCAGTGAGGCAGGGCAGCAAAGAGGCCGGGAGGGAAGGAGGCAAGGAGGCAGGGAAGCAGGGCGGCAGGGAAGCAGGGACGCAGTGATGCTTGGAGGCTTGGAGGCAGGGAGGCAAATTGGCGGGGAGGCGAGAGACAGGGAAGCAGGGATGCATGGAGGCAGGAAGACAAAGAGGCAGGGAGGGAAGGAGGCACAAAGACAGGGAGACAGGAAAGCAGTGAGGCAGGGAGGTTGGGAAGCACGGAGGCAAGAAGGCAAGGAGGCAGGGAGGGAAGGAGGCACAAAGACAGGGAGCAAGGAAAGCAGTGAGGCAGGGAGGTTGGGAGGCAGGGAGGCATGGAGGGGAGGAGGCAGGGAAGCAAGGAAACAGGGAGGCAGGGTGGCAAAGAGGCAGGGATGGAAAAAGGCACGGAGACAGGAAGACATGGAAGCAGGGAGGCAGGGAGGTTGGGAGGCAAATAGGCATGGAAGTGAGGAGGCAGGGAAGCAGGAAAACAGGGAAACAGGGAGGCAGGATGGCAAAGAGGCAGGGTGACAAATGGGCAGGGAGGGAAGGAGGCAGGGAAGCAGGGAGGCAGGGAGGCAGGGAGGCAGGGAGGCAGGGAGGCAGTGAGGCAGGGAAGCAGGGCGGCAAAGAGGCAGGGATTGAAGGAGGCAGGGATTGAAGGAGGCAGGGAGGCAGGGAAGCAGGGACGCAGTGATGCTCGTAGGCAGGGTGGCAAGGAGGCAGGGAGGCAGGGAGACAGGGAAGCGGGAGACAGGGAAGCAGTGAGGCAAGGAGGTTGGGAGGCAGGGAGGCATGGATGCAAGGAGGCAGAGACGTAGGGAAGCAGGGAGGCAGGGCAGCAAAGAGGCAGAGAGGGAATGAGGCAGGGAGGCAGGGAGGCAAGGAAGCAAGGAGACAGGTTGACAAGGAGGCACGGAGGCAGGGGAGCAGTGAGGCAGGAAGGCAAGGATACAGGGAGGCAAGGAGGCAGGGAGGCAGGGAGGGGCAGGGAGGAAGGAGCAAGGAGGGGGATAGAGGGACAATTCTGGCGAAGGATTTGAGGATTTTAGGATCAATATCAAACCAATCCAGCTCAGCCTCCTCCCCTCAACCCCCTGCACACACAATGTTACCTTCTACTCCCTACCCATACACATCACTCATGCTGGCAGACCTAGCCTTGTACCCTGTCCCTGTCACTCCACCTCCTACCCCTATACCTACACACTGTATCAGTGTCTGAGGTATGGAATCTCTTTAGCTGAGACACATTGTGATACCAATACATTTACAGCAATATTATAATCAGTTGTATCAGGGAATTCAATTCTGGTGGGTGCTAGGTGAGCAATGGTAGAAATGTTTTCCAGTAAACATGGTATTTGGGAGTGAATTGTGGTACAAGTATACATATATACCAGTGTAATGGAAGACACAAACCTGGGTTCAGAGCACTTATAGTGGATATAAAGAAAGCTGAGAGCATGAGGTAATAGACTCTCCCCAAGCACACATCCTGTGTCTAGCTTACTGTGCAGGCAGCTCCTCTCTTACTCATTGTTTTCACATCATGTATCAAATAAAGACCCAGGAGTAGACATATAATTCCAACACTGCACATAATAAACCTTGGGGTACGGATGCCTCTTTTAGGTTCCCACTGATTGGTCTATGATTTAGTGGAGCCAATATCATTAAGTTGGTTACATTTTCCTCTTTCCGATGATATATTGCATGAACATCTGAAGACTGCAGGGGCTGCTAGGAATTTGGGAGAGGGGGCAACTACCTGAAACATTGATCTGAAATATTGGAAGGTGAGGGGGGGGCATTAACATGAACATTTTTCTAATTTTGATGATTGTCAGGCAGCACCTATCTTGGTTAACATTAGTTGTCTGTGTCTGTGTGTGTTGGTGAGGGAATGAACAACAGCATTAGGGGGTGGAGCAGGGCATCATGCAGACCAGGTGCTGCTAACCGCCGCCCCTCCTGTCTGCTGCCTGGCCCTGGGCAGTACCTGGGCCACACACCACATGCAAACACAGGCTACGGTCTGAAAGACATCTGATAGATGCCATTTTCACTTCAGATCTCTTAATGATGCAAAGCAACATTCCTTTGGTACTTTCGCCGGCCTTCATAAGGAATATCTCTGCAATAGCTGTTTTCTTAGAAACATCAGAAATCAGATTCGGTTAAGGTTGCAAATACAAAGGCTCATAAAGTGTTTGAGACTAGTTTATTGATTGTGGTAATTAATTATGGATGACATCAGGCCTCAAGGGGTCAGGGTGCAAAGAGGTATGGTTTCACCTATTGCGTGTTCACTCAACCTTCAAACACCATCTGTGCTGTTTCATTATTAACACTATGTAGGCACTGCATGCAAACAGTCAATTTACAATGAGTACCAAACTACCAGTCTTAGTCACACATCATGTCAGATTGTTTGCCAATATCATGAATAGTCAGTGAATATGCGAACAGAATAAGGTTTCATTCCTGCTCTGTATCTTTCCCCTACTGTCTAATTCCAAACTGTCTCATTCTCACAGTTTATCATTCTCGTACGAGCTAACTCTCTCTCTCTCTGTTTCAATTCCTCACTATCATTCTCACACTTTACTCTACCTGGGCTGGGGTTTTATATATGTATTTGTTGAAGGATTGACAGAACCTATATCCTGAATATTGACTTTTTCTATAACACCTTGAATATGGAATTTGAAAGAAATAATCAAATTAATCTTTGGTCCTTGGATGTAGATAACCATAGTCAATCTATGCTGCACTGTCCTGAAATACTGCACTGACAGACCGTCTGCTGCACTGACATACTGCACTGATAGGCCATGTGCTGGAATAACATACTGCACTGACAGACCATGTGCTGCACTGACAGACTGTGTGCTGCACTAACAGACCGTCTGCTGCACTGACAGACTGTGTGCTGCACTGACAGACTGTGTGCTGCACTGACAGACCATGTGCTGCACTGACAGACCATGTGCTGCACTAGCAGACTGTGTGCTGCACTGACAGAATGTGTGCTTCACTGACAGACTGTGTGTTGCACTGACAGACTGTGTGCTGCACTGGCAGACCATGTGCTGCACTGGCAGACCATGTGCTGCACTGACAGACCATGTGCTGCACTAGCAGACTGTTTGCTGCACTTGCAAACTGTTTGCTGCACTGGCTGACTGTGTGCTGCACTGACAGACCATGTGCTGCACTGCCTGACTGTGTGCTGCACTGACAGACTGTGCGCTGCAATGACTTACTGTGTGCTGCACTGACTGACTGTGTGCTGCACTGACTGACTGTTTGCTGCACTGACAGACTGTGTGCTGCACTGACAGACTGTGTGCTGCACTGACAGACTGTGTGCTGCACTGACAGACCATGTGCTGCAATGGCAGACTGAGTGCTGCAATGGCAGACTGTGTTTTCTGCACTGCCAGACTGTGTGTGACACTGATAGTTTCTGTCCTATGTGATCTCCTCCCTGCAGGCACAGAGCCATAACTACAGGAAATATCATTTTCTACTACACCTATGATACTGCAAGCAATTAGTCATGGGGTACATGGAAGAAAGCATACCCGACATGATTGTGAATAACCACACCAGAGGGGATAGGGGCTGGTGCTGGTGAATTACTTATGTTTTGGAGCCATTGCATGCAGACAGTCAAATGTCGGTGAGCACCTGGTCACCACCCTTAACATGAACATGCAAACAAGGTTAGGTTATAGAGTGTTCCTATTAAGACCACTTTTAAAACAAGGACCACCATTTGACACAATCATTCTGTACATTCAGAGGACATTGCCTGCTTGTATTATAATAAAGTATTGTGATTATCATGTACAAATTGCATAATTTGCTATTAGGTAAATAAGTAAACTTTCAAGATGGAGTAATTTGCCTGAGATTATCCCCTAGGAGTAATAAGTTTTCTAGAACAGTGTGTTTGCAGAAGGGTAATCAACTAATGGAGAGCCTACAGCTAGTGTGCTACACCCACACCCACCCACTACATGTCACTAATGTTGCTTTTGTTATAATACCCTTTCTTGCGTAACGCTACAAATGAATTCTGTAAGTAAGCCTACCCAAGTCAACCATTGTTTGTATATATGTAACCTGTGTGGTTAAGGCACCAAAGATGGTACTGATGAGCTGTTTACCATCCCTGAGTTTATTGTCTATTAAGGCTGACAATGCACATTAAGTCTGTACCAAGACATTGCTGGTGTGGGTTTCAAACAGACTGTGTGCATGAGTGGTACTCAGTGCTTGAGACTAATTAGTATTTAAATATGCATGACATCCAACCTCCAGATGTCAGAGTGCCTTGGGGTAGGCTCTCACTAACATGCATTCCTTACTGAGGTGTTTCGTGGTTACTGCTGTGCCGACACTAAATGGTGATTGTGGTAGTTTATTATGGATGAGACCAGGCCTCCAGCATACAGGGTGTATGGGGGAACGGTCTCAGTTTATGCATGTTGAGTCAGCCTCATGTTAATGTCACACTGTGTGCTGACAGACAAACACCAGCTGTGCTATTTCATTATTTACACTAATATAGGCACTTCATGCAAACAGTCAATTGACTGTGAGTACCTCATTACCAGCCTTAGTCACGCAGCTTTCAAGTTATTTGCAATAGCAAGAGTAATAAATAAACATATACCCAGGGTCGGGTTTCATTCTGTGTGTGTGTTATTACCTCTCTGTTTCATTCTCCCTCTTCACCCACTTCCCATTCTCCGGAAAAAACTCTCATTGGTTAAAAATAACACAGAAACATACCAAATACAGTGAAACTCTGTCCCAGTGATACTATATCAAATAACATGCCTCCAGCAATCAGTGCCTTCACTGATATTCATGATTGTTCATGGTTTCTTCCACCATTTATAGCCACTGACTGGTAGAATCGATCACCGGCCAGCCATCCAGCCCAACATAACACACTCTATAACAAGCTCTATTGCTGCTTTTCATTTGATTCATGATAGCAAGAAACACATATATAGGTATACATGACATCACATTTTTGATATACGCATGAAGATAATATTAGCTTGAATGATATTCATGATTGGGGCAATTATAGCTTTGCCATGGATAACATGTGTCTTTGGTTGATAATTATACAAATTCATGATTTGCATCAAACACACAAATAGGCATATGTGACACCACATTGTTGGACCTTCATATCAAGATAAAATCATTGGTACTTTGTATGATATTCTTTTTTAAATCAAACACACACATGTCGTACATAGTATGAGCTTGGTTGACAAATGACTTCATCCCAACCAAGCCTGGAATAGGAAAAGTGGAAAGATGGATTCACAGCAGGCAACCAAGCCCAACATCACACACACCCAACAATCATTACAGGCCCCTTTGCAAGACATATTTCAGGATGGCATATACCATAACACATTTATTAAGGAATATCATGACAAGCTATGATCAAATCCATATTGATTCATTTCAGCATATTACACATAAATGGTCACAAATGGGACTACATTGTTTGCAATACATATGTAGATGATAGTTCAATACCTTTGATGATACTCTGATTGTTTATGGTTGCTTCATACAAACGAAAGGGTGTTTATAGCTTCACAATAATAGGCATATATGCCTATGACCATGATATCCAGGTTCTTTGTCTACGTTCAGACTAATTCATGATTGCACACTACTTATAAATGGGCATACAAAACACACATTGATACCTTAAAATACCTTTGATGATTTTATGATTGTTCATGGTTTCTTCATACAGACATAGAGACATGTATTGCTATCAATGACAAAGATATGGACATGTCATCCCAGTATTTGGTTTACTATTCTAGATTGCGTCACACACACAAATTGGCATGGATGATGATACCTTGTTTGACATACATATCAAGATATAAACATGAACTGAATAAAAAACCAAGGGCTACAGGAGTGATTGGATGGTTTTAAGGGGAGTGATAAGTTTCAGATGACAAAGGACTCTATCCCAATCAAACTTAGGTCCAATGATTATTTCAAACACCCGAGCCAAACATACTTCAAGACACCAAACACTATACCTTATGCATTAAGAGACACCATAATGACTACTTGAGATGACATTCATGTTATTTAAATACTTTTGACTATATTCATGATTGTTTGTGGTTTCTTCATACAGACAAAGTGATATTTTTAGCTGTGCCATGGATAACATACATGTGAGCTTGATATTTAAGTTATTTAATCGATAATCATATTATTTCATGACTGCAGCAGATACAAAATGGTATACATGACACCACATTGTTGAATTATTTATCAAAATACAATCATCAGTACTTTGGGTGATTTATTCATTTTTGAACCAAACAAATACATAGGCATAAAATCATGACACTGGTTAACATATAGTAAACTATTGTGCTCCACCTGAAGAACTGAGGGCTTCAGGAGTTACCATGTGGCGGGGAATGGAGTGGTAAGTATCATATGCCAAATGACTCCATCCCTCTCTAGCCTGGAATGGTAGAAGCCGATAGATGGATCAGCAGCAGACAACCAAGCCACAACGTCACAAACACCCAACACAGGTCACCACATTTTTTGTAATACTGGTTTCTTAGATTGCTCATTTTCTTACATGTCAGAGGTTATTTAGAAAGTGCAGCTACTTACAGATCACCTAGAGTATGTACCTACTTACAGGTTACAGTTTACAGTTTACTTAGGCTGCGTACCTACTTAAAGGTCAATTACACTGTGAAGATGTTGTATTGGTAGATATTCAAACTTATTTACAGTTGCATCATACAAGCTTTGTCAACACATATGTCAAGTTTGGACTCTTGATGAGGGCGACATGAAATATTCTCTGTAGGGGAGTGGATGTGTAAGTATCAGATGTTATTTGACCTCACCCCCAACCAGCCTGGAAGATGAGAAGTGGAAAAAATATTCAGTAGCTGAACGAGGCCAACTATATACAGGTTTAAGGATCATCACAGTCTCCTAGGTCAAACATTCTTCAAGATACCACACACTTTACTTAACACCATAAATGATATATAAAAAAATGGGAAACCAAAACAACACATTATTCCATATACCCATGAATATAATATTCAAGTAGCTTGATGAAATACATGATTGCTATTAGCTACTTCATACACGTTAAATGCATTGGTATACATATCAAGATAATATCTGCATACTTTGGTTGATGTTCATACTTATTTATATTTGCATTAGCCACACAAACAAGCATGTCTAGCATCAACAAGGTTGACAGACATATTGAGATTGGGCTTAGGAAATACAGCGCGGTAAAGAGTTACGTTAAGTATGAGACAACTGACTACATCGCCAACCAATGTTGAACGGAAGAAGTGGAACAAGAGATCAGCTGGATGAAAACAAGCCCAATTTAGCACAAGCGTCCGATGATCATCAAGAAATATCATAACAAGTTCTTTTCATGATATTTTGCTTCCCGAAAAAACATGATATACATAAAAGGAATACAGTACACAACATTATTCCACATCCACATGAATATAATATTCAAGTTCATTGATAATTTTATAGGTCGTTTTTGATTGCTTCACACAGATAAAAGGGTATATGAAGTCTTTGTTCAGTTGGCATACATATGCAGATAACATTCAAATACATTGGTTGATATTCATACTTATTCATGATTACATTAAACATACAAACATCACCATGCTTTATATACATATCAAGATCGGGCTTAGACTGAAAAAGTGATGGCTAAATGAAATATTGTGTGACAGGGCGTGCAGTGGTAAGTATGAGACAACCAGAGAAGTGGAAAAATAAATCTGCAGCAAAAACCAAGCATAATTTAACACAGGGACACAATGATCAACACGGGCCCCTTGGCAAAAAAATAATTTGTAACCATACATTATTTATTCATCAATGGACCTGCTCTCAATATTATTAATTCGTATATTAAATTATTTGTATCGCTAGATAGCTCTTGTCCCTGCACAATAGATCGTTTTTTTTTTGTTTATTCAGGCCTTTTTGAAAGAATGAATTCAATCAAAACTAAAATGTAATCATTAAATATTGTTTTAGCAAGGACACAGCAAGTGTTGAATTTGTATTTCTGCTCCACATGAAAACCAATTTAAGTTTACTAAATGGAACAAATTTTTAAAAAACAACATTAATGACAAGCCTCTGGAAATACAGAGTGACAATTCTGATGAGCATATTTAGAATAATCTCTGGATTCCACACTAAGGAGTGTGTACCTGATGTGCATATTCAGGGAAAACTCCTAACAGAGACTTTGAGAATGACATGATGTGCAAATTCAGTCTGACTCTTGCAAGCCTCTGGAAATACAGAGTAACAATTCTGATGAGCATATTCAGAATGAACTCTGGATTCCACACTAAGGAGTGTGTACCTGATGTGCATATTCAGAGAAAACTCCCAACAGAGACTTCAAGATAGACATGATGTGCAAATTCAGTCTGACTCTTGCAAACCTCTGGAAATACAGAGTGACAATTCTGATGAGCATATTCAGAATAAAATCTCTGGATTACACACTTAGGAGTATGTACCTGATGTGCATATTCAGGGAAAACTCCTAACAGAGACTTTGAGACAGACATGATGTGCAAATTCAGTCTGAATCTTGCAAGCCTCTGGATATACAGAGTGACAATTCTGATGAGCATATTCAGAATCATCTCTGGATTCCACACTAAGGAGTGTGTACCTGAAGTGCATATTCAGGGATAACTCCTAACAGAGACTTTGAGACAGACATGATGTGCAAATTCAGTCTGACTCTTGCAAGCCTCTGGAAATACAGAGTGACAATTCTGATGAGCATATTCAGAATCATCTCTGGATTCCACACTAAGGAGTGTGTACCTGATGTGCATATTCAGGGATAACTCCTAACAGAGACTTTGAGACAGACATGATGTGCAAATTCAGTCTGACTCTTGCAAGCCTCTGGAAATACAGAGTGACAATTCTGATGAGCATATTCAGAATCATATCTCTGGATCCCACACTAAGGAGTGTGTACCTGATGTGCATATTCAGGGAAAACTCCTAACAGAGACTTTGAGACAGACATGATGTGCAAATTCAGTTTGACTCTTGCAAGCCTCTGGAAATACAGAGTGACAATTCTGATGAGCATATTCAGAATAATCTCTGGATTCCACACTAAGGAGTGTGTACCTGATGTGCATATTCAGGGAAAACTCCTAACAGAGACTTTGAGACAGACATGATGTGCAAATTCAGTCTGACTCTTGCCAGCCTCTGGAAATACAGAGTGACAATTCTGATGAGCATATTCAGAATAATATCTCTGGATTCCACACTAAGGAGTGTGTACCTGCTGTGCATATTCAGTGAGAACTCCTTACAGAGACTTTGAGACAGACATGATGTGCAAATTCAGTCTGACTCTTGCAAGTCTCTGGAAATACAGAGTGACAATTCTGATGAGCATATTCAGAATAATCTCTGGATTCCACACTGAGTGTGTACCTGATGTGCATATTCAGGGAAAACTCCTAACAGAGACTTTGAGACAGACATGATGTGCAAATTCAGTTTGACTCTTGCAAGCCTCTGGAAATACAGAGTGACAATTCTGATGAGCATATTCAGAATAATATCTCTGGATTCCACACTAAGAAGTTTTTACCTGATGTGCATATTCAGGGAAAACTCCTAACAGTGACTTTGAGACAGACATGATGTGCAAATTCAGTCTGACTCTCGCAAGCCTCTGGAAATACAGAGTGACAATTCTGATGAGCATATTCAGAATAATATCTCTGGATTCCACACTAAGGAGTGTGTACCTGATATGCATATTCAGGGATAATTCCTAACAGAGACTTTGAGACAGACATGATGTGCAAATTCAGTCTGACTCTTGCCAGCCTCTGGAAATACAGAGTGACAATTCTGATGAGCATATTCAGAATAATATCTCTGGATTCCACACTAAGGAGTGTGTACCTGCTGTGCATATTCAGTGAGAACTCCTTACAGAGACTTTGAGACAGACATGATGTGCAAATTCAGTCTGACTCTTGCAAGTCTCTGGAAATACAGAGTGACAATTCTGATGAGCATATTCAGAATAATCTCTGGATTCCACACTGAGTGTGTACCTGATGTGCATATTCAGGGAAAACTCCTAACAGAGACTTTGAGACAGACATGATGTGCAAATTCAGTTTGACTCTTGCAAGCCTCTGGAAATACAGAGTGACAATTCTGATGAGCATATTCAGAATAACCTCTGGATTCCACACTGAGGAGTGTGTACCTGATGTGCATATTCAGGGAAAACTCCTAACAGAGACTTTGAGATAGACATGATGTGCAATTTCAGTTTGACTCTTGCAAGCCTCTGGAAATACAGAGTGACAATTCTGATGAGCATATTCAGAATAATATCTCTGGATTCCACACTAAGAAGTTTTTACCTGATGTGCATATTCAGGGAAAACTCCTAACAGAGACTTTGAGACAGACATGATGTGCAAATTCAGTCTGACTCTTGCAACCCTCTGGAAATACAGAGTGACAATTCTGATGAGCATATTCAGAATAATATCTCTGGATTCCACACTAAGGAGTGTGTACCTGATATGCATATTCAGGGATAATTCCTAACAGAGACTTTGAGACGGACATGATGTGCAAATTCAGTCTGACTCTTGCAAGCCTCTGGAAATACAGAGTGACAATTCTGATGAGCATATTCAGAATCATATCTCTGGATCCCACACTAAGGAGTGTGTACCTGATGTGCATATTCAGGGAAAACTCCTTACAGAGACTTTGAGACAGACATGATGTGCAAATTCAGTCTGACTTTTGCAAGCCTCTGGAAATACAGAGTGACAATTCTGATGAGCATATTCAGAATAATCTCTGGATTCCACACTAAGGAGTGTGTACCTGATGTGCATATTCAGGGATATCTCCTAACAGAGACTTTGAGACAGACATGATGTGCAAATTCAGTTTGCTCTTGCAAGCCTCTGGAAATACAGAGTGACAATTCTGATGAGCATATTCAGAATCATATCTCTGGATCCCACACTAAGGAGTGTGTACCTGATGTGCATATTCAGGGAAAGCTCCTAACAGAGACTTTGAGACAGACATGATGTGCAAATTCAGTCTGACTCTTGCCAGCCTCTGGAAATACAGAGTGACAATTCTGATGAGCATATTCAGAATAATATCTCTGGATTCCACACTAAGGAGTGTGTACCTGATGTGCATACTTAGTGAGAACTCCTTACAGAGACTTTGAGACAGACATGATGTGCATATTCAGTCTGACTCTTGCAAGCCTCTGGAAATACAGAGTGACAATTCTGATGAGCATATTCAGAATAATCTCTGGATTCCACACTAAGGAGTGTGTACCGGATGTGCATATTCAGTGAGAACTCTTTACAGAGACTTTGAGACAGACATGATGTGCAAATTCAGTCTGACTCTTGCAACCCTCTGGAAATACAGAGTGATAATTCTGATGAGCATATTCAGAATAATCTCTGGTTTCCACACTAAGCAGTGTGTACCTGATGTGCATATTAAGGGAAAACTCCTAACAGAGACTTTGAGACGGACATGATGTGCAAATTCAGTTTGACTCTTGCAAGCCTCTGGAAATACAGAGTGACAATTCTGATGAGCATATTCAGAATAACCTCTGGATTCCACACTGAGGAGTGTGTACCTGATGTGCATATTCAGGGAAAACTCCTAACAGAGACTTTGAGACAGACATGATGTGCAAATTCAGTTTGACTCTTGCAAGTCTCTGGAAATACAGAGTGACAATTCTGATGAGCATATTCAGAATAATCTCTGGATTCCACACTGAGTGTGTACCTGATGTGCATATTCAGGGAAAACTCCTCACAGAGACTTTGAGACAGACATGATGTGCAAATTCAGTTTGACTCTTGCAAGCCTCTGGAAATACAGAGTGACAATTCTGATGAGCATATTCAGAATAACCTCTGGATTCCACACTGAGGAGTGTGTACCTGATGTGCATATTCAGGGAAAACTCCTAACAGAGACTTTGAGACAGACATGATGTGCAAATTCAGTTTGACTCTTGCAAGCCTCTGGAAATACAGAGTGACAATTCTGATGAGCATATTCAGAATAATATCTCTGGATTCCACACTAAGAAGTTTTTACCTGATGTGCATATTCAGGGAAAACTCCTAACAGAGACTTTGAGACAGACATGATGTGCAAATTCAGTCTGACTCTCGCAAGCCTCTGGAAATACAGAGTGACAATTCTGATGAGCATATTCAGAATAATATCTCTGGATCCACACTAAGAAGTGTGTACCTGATATGCATATTCAGGGATAATTCCTAACAGAGACTTTGAGACAGACATGATGTGCAAATTCAGTCTGACTCTTGCCAGCCTCTGGAAATACAGAGTGACAATTCTGATGAGCATATTCAGAATAAAATCTCTGGATTACACACTTAGGAGTGTGTACCTGATGTGCATATTCAGGGAAAACTCCTAACAGAGACTTTGAGACAGACATGATGTGCAAATTCAGTCTGAATCTTGCAAGCCTCTGGATATACAGAGTGACAATTCTGATGAGCATATTCAGAAAAATCTCTGGATTCCACACTAAGGAGTGTGTACCTGAAGTGCATATTCAGGGATAACTCCTAACAGAGACTTTGAGACAGACATGATGTGCAAATTCAGTCTGACTCTTGCAAGCCTCTGGAAATACAGAGTGACAATTCTGATGAGCATATTCAGAATCATCTCTGGATTCCACACTAAGGAGTGTGTACCTGATGTGCATATTCTGGGATAACTCCTAACAGAGACTTTGAGACAGACATGATGTGCAAATTCAGTCTGACTTTTGCAAGCCTCTGGAAATACAGAGTGACAATTCTGATGAGCATATTCAGAATAATATCTCTGGATTCCACACTAAGGAGTGTGTACCTGCTGTGCATATTCAGTGAGAACTCCTTACAGAGACTTTGAGACAGACATGATGTGCAAATTCAGTCTGACTCTTGCAAGTCTCTGGAAATACAGAGTGACAATTCTGATAAGCATATTCAGAATAATCTCTGGATTCCACACTGAGTGTGTACCTGATGTGCATATTCAGGGAAAATTCCTAACAGAGACTTTGAGACAGACATGATGTGCAAATTCAGTTTGACTCTTGCAAGCCTCTGGAAATACAGAGTGACAATTCTGATGAGCATATTCAGAATAATATCTCTGGATTCCACACTAAGAAGTTTTTACCTGATGTGCATATTCAGGGAAAACTCCTAACAGAGACTTTGAGACAGACATGATGTGCAAATTCAGTCTGACTCTCGCAAGCCTCTGGAAATACAGAGTGACAATTCTGATGAGCATATTCAGAATAATATCTCTGGATTCCACACTAAGGAGTGTGTACCTGATATGCATATTCAGGGATAATTCCTAACAGAGACTTTGAGACAGACATGATGTGCAAATTCAGTCTGACTCTTGCCAGCCTCTGGAAATACAGAGTGACAATTCTGATGAGCATATTCAGAATAATACCTCTGGATTCCACACTAAGGAGTGTGTACCTGCTGTGCATATTCAGTGAGAACTCCTTACAGAGACTTTGAGACAGACATGATGTGCAAATTCAGTCTGACTCTTGCAAGTCTCTGGAAATACAGAGTGACAATTCTGATGAGCATATTCAGAATAATCTCTGGATTCCACACTGAGTGTGTACCTGATGTGCATATTCAGGGAAAACTCCTAACAGAGACTTTGAGACAGACATGATGTGCAAATTCAGTTTGACTCTTGCAAGCCTCTGGAAATACAGAGTGACAATTCTGATGAGCATATTCAGAATAACCTCTGGATTCCACACTGAGGAGTGTGTACCTGATGTGCATATTCAGGGAAAACTCCTAACAGAGACTTTGAGATAGACATGATGTGCAATTTCAGTTTGACTCTTGCAAGCCTCTGGAAATACAGAGTGACAATTCTGATGAGCATATTCAGAATAATATCTCTGGATTCCACACTAAGAAGTTTTTACCTGATGTGCATATTCAGGGAAAACTCCTAACAGAGACTTTGAGACAGACATGATGTGCAAATTCAGTCTGACTCTCGCAAGCCTCTGGAAATACAGAGTGACAATTCTGATGAGCATATTCAGAATAATATCTCTGGATTCCACACTAAGGAGTGTGTACCTGATATGCATATTCAGGGATAATTCCTAACAGAGACTTTGAGACAGACATGATGTGCAAATTCAGTCTGACTCTTGCCAGCCTCTGGAAATACAGAGTGACAATTCTGATGAGCATATTCAGAATAATATCTCTGGATTCCACACTAAGGAGTGTGTACCTGCTGTGCATATTCAGTGAGAACTCCTTACAGAGACTTTGAGACAGACATGATGTGCAAATTCAGTCTGACTCTTGCAAGTCTCTGGAAATACAGAGTGACAATTCTGATGAGCATATTCAGAATAATCTCTGGATTCCACACTGAGTGTATACCTGATGTGCATATTCAGGGAAAATTCCTAACAGAGACTTTGAGACAGACATGATGTGCAAATTCAGTTTGACTCTTGCAAGCCTCTGGAAATACAGAGTGACAATTCTGATGAGCATATTCAGAATAATATCTCTGGATTCCACACTAAGAAGTTTTTACCTGATGTGCATATTCAGGGAAAACTCCTAACAGAGACTTTGAGACAGACATGATGTGCAAATTCAGTCTGACTCTTGCAAGCCTCTGGAAATACAGAGTGACAATTCTGATGAGCATATTCAGAATAATATCTCTGGATTCCACACTAAGGAGTGTGTACCTGATATGCATATTCAGGGATAATTCCTAACAGAGACTTTGAGACAGACATGATGTGCAAATTCAGTCTGACTCTTGCCAGCCTCTGGAAATACAGAGTGACAATTCTGATGAGCATATTCAGAATAATATCTCTGGATTCCACACTAAGGAGTGTGTACCTGCTGTGCATATTCAGTGAGAACTCCTTACAGAGACTTTGAGACAGACATGATGTGCAAATTCAGTCTGACTCTTGCAAGTCTCTGGAAATACAGAGTGACAATTCTGATGAGCATATTCAGAATAATCTCTGGATTCCACACTGAGTGTGTACCTGATGTGCATATTCAGGGAAAACTCCTAACAGAGACTTTGAGACAGACATGATGTGCAAATTCAGTTTGACTCTTGCAAGCCTCTGGAAATACAGAGTGACAATTCTGATGAGCATATTCAGAATAACCTCTGGATTCCACACTGAGGAGTGTGTACCTGATGTGCATATTCAGGGAAAACTCCTAACAGAGACTTTGAGATAGACATGATGTGCAATTTCAGTTTGACTCTTGCAAGCCTCTGGAAATACAGAGTGACAATTTTGATGAGCATATTCAGAATAATATCTCTGGATTCCACACTAAGAAGTTTTTACCTGATGTGCATATTCAGGGAAAACTCCTAACAGAGACTTTGAGACAGACATGATGTGCAAATTCAGTCTGACTCTCGCAAGCCTCTGGAAATACAGAGTGACAATTCTGATGAGCATATTCAGAATAATATCTCTGGATTCCACACTAAGGAGTGTGTACCTGATATGCATATTCAGGGATAATTCCTAACAGAGACTTTGAGACAGACATGATGTGCAAATTCAGTCTGACTCTTGCCAGCCTCTGGAAATACAGAGTGACAATTCTGATGAGCATATTCAGAATAATATCTCTGGATTCCACACTAAGGAGTGTGTACCTGCTGTGCATATTCAGTGAGAACTCCTTACAGAGACTTTGAGACAGACATGATGTGCAAATTCAGTCTGACTCTCGCAAGCCTCTGGAAATACAGAGTGACAATTCTGATAAGCATATTCAGAATAATATCTCTGGATTCCACACTAAGGAGTGTGTACCTGATATGCATATTCAGGGATAATTCCTAACAGAGACTTTGAGACAGACATGATGTGCAAATTCAGTCTGACTCTTGCAAGCCTCTGGAAATACAGAGTGACAATTCTGATGAGTATATTCAGAATAACCTCTGGATTCCACACTAAGGAGTGTGTACCTGATGTGCATATTCAGGGAAAACTCCTAACAGAGACTTTGAGACAGACATGATGTGCAAATTCAGTTTGACTCTTGCAAGCCTCTGGAAATACAGAGTGACAATTCTGATGAGCATATTCAGAATAATATCTCTGGATTTGACACTAAGGAGTGTGTACCTGATGTGCATATTCAGGGAAAACTCCTAACAGAGACTTTGAGACAGACATGATGTGCAAATTCAGTCTGACTCTTGCAAGCCTCTGGAAATACAGAGTGACAATTCTGATGAGCATATTCAGAATCATATCTCTGGATCCCACACTAAGGAGTGTGTACCTGATGTGCATATTCAGGGAAAACTCCTAACAGAGACTTTGAGACAGACATGATGTGCAAATTCAGTCTGACTCTTGCAAGCCTCTGGAAATACAGAGTGACAATTCTGATGAGCATATTCAGAATCATCTCTGGATTCCACACTAAGGAGTGTGTACCTGATGTGCATATTTAGGGAAAACTCCTAACAGAGACTTTGAGACAGACATGATGTGCATATTCAGTCTGACTCTTGCAAGCCTCTGGAAATACAGAGTGACAATTCTGATGAGCATATTCAGAATCATATCTCTGGATCCCACACTAAGGAGTGTGTACCTGATGTGCATATTCAGGGAAAACTCCTTACAGAGACTTTGAGACAGACATGATGTGCAAATTCAGTCTGACTTTTGCAAGCCTCTGGAAATACAGAGTGACAATTCTGATGAGCATATTCAGAATAATCTCTGGATTCCACACTAAGGAGTGTGTACCTGATGTGCATATTTAGGGATAACTCCTAACAGAGACTTTGAGACAGACATGATGTGCAAATTCAGTCTGACTCTTGCAAGCCTCTGGAAATACAGAGTGACAATTCTGATGAGCATATTCAGAATCATCTCTGGATTCCACACTAAGGAGTGTGTACCTGATGTGCATATTCAGGGATAACTCCTAACAGAGACTTTGAGACAGACGTGATGTGCAAATTCAGTTTGACTCTTGCAAGCCTCTGGAAATACAGAGTGACAATTCTGATGAGCATATTCAGAATAATATCTCTGGATTCGACACTAAGGAGTGTGTACCTGATGTGCATATTCAGGGAAAACTCCTAACAGAGACTTTGAGACAGACATGATGTGCAAATTCAGTTTGACTCTTGCAAGCCTCTGGAAATACAGAGTGACAATTCTGATGAGCATATTCAGAATCATATCTCTGGATTCCACACTAAGAAGTTTTTACCTGATGTGCATATTCAGGGAAAACTCCTAACAGAGACTTTGAGACAGACATGATGTGCAAATTCAGTCTGACTCTCGCAAGCCTCTGGAAATACAGAGTGACAATTCTGATGAGCATATTCAGAATAATATCTCTGGATTCCACACTAAGGAGTGTGTACCTGATATGCATATTCAGGGATAATTCCTAACAGAGACTTTGAGACAGACATGATGTGCAAATTCAGTCTGACTCTTGCCAGCCTCTGGAAATACAGAGTGACAATTCTGATGAGCATATTCAGAATAGTATCTCTGGATTCCACACTAAGGAGTGTGTACCTGATGTGCATATTCAGTGAGAACTCCTTACAGAGACTTTGAGACAGACATGATGTGCAAATTCAGTCTGACTCTTGCAAGCCTCTGGAAATACAGAGTGATAATTCTGATGAGCATATTCAGAATAATCTCTTGTTTCCACACTAAGGAGTGTGTACCTGATGTGCATATTCAGGGATAACTCCTAACAGAGACTTTGAGACAGACGTGATGTGCAAATTCAGTTTGACTCTTGCAAGCCTCTGGAAATACAGAGTGAAAATTCTGATGAGCATATTCAGAATAATATCTCTGGATTCGACACTAAGGAGTGTGTACCTGATGTGCATATTCAGGGAAAACTCCTAACAGAGACTTTGAGACAGACATGATGTGCAAATTCAGTCTGACTCTTGCAAGCCTCTGGAAATACAGAGTGACAATTCTGATGAGCATATTCAGAATCATCTCTGGATTCCACACTAAGGAGTGTGTACCTGATGTGCATATTTAGGGATAACTCCTAACAGAGACTTTGAGACAGACATGATGTGCAAATTCAGTCTGACTCTTGCAAGCCTCTGGAAATACAGAGTGACAATTCTGATGAGCATATTCAGAATCATCTCTGGATTCCACACTAAGGAGTGTGTACCTGATGTGCATATTTAGGGATAACTCCTAACAGAGACTTTGAGACAGACATGATGTGCAAATTCAGTTTGACTCTTGCAAGCCTCTGGAAATACAGAGTGACAATTCTGATGAGCATATTCAGAATAATATCTCTGGATTCGACACTAAGGAGTGTGTACCTGATGTGCATATTCAGGGAAAACTCCTAACAGAGACTTTGAGACAGACATGATGTGCAAATTCAGTTTGACTCTTGCAAGCCTCTGGAAATACAGAATGACAATTCTGATGAGCATATTCAGAATCATATCTCTGGATTCCACACTAAGAAGTTTTTACCTGATGTGCATATTCAGGGAAAACTCCTAACAGAGACTTTGAGACAGACATGATGTGCAAATTCAGTCTGACTCTCGCAAGCCTCTGGAAATACAGAGTGACAATTCTGATGAGCATATTCAGAATAATATCTCTGGATTCCACACTAAGGAGTGTGTACCTGATATGCATATTCAGGGATAATTCCTAACAGAGACTTTGAGACAGACATGATGTGCAAGTTCAGTCTGACTCTTGCCAGCCTCTGGAAATACAGAGTGACAATTCTGATGAGCATATTCAGAATAATATCTCTGGATTCCACACTAAGGAGTGTGTACCTGATGTGCATATTCAGTGAGAACTCCTTACAGAGACTTTGAGACAGACATGATGTGCAAATTCAGTCTGACTCTTGCAACCGTCTGGAAATACAGAGTGATAATTCTGATAAGCATATTCAGAATAATCTCTGGTTTCCACACTAAGGAGTGTGTACCTGATGTGCATATTCAGGGATAACTCCTAACAGAGACTTTGAGACAGACGTGATGTGCAAATTCAGTTTGACTCTTGCAAGCCTCTGGAAATACAGAGTGACAATTCTGATGAGCATATTAAGAATAATATCTCTGGATTCGACACTAAGGAGTGTGTACCTGATGTGCATATTCAGGGAAAACTCCTAACAGAGACTTTGAGACAGACATGATGTGCAAATTCAGTTTGACTCTTGCAAGCCTCTGGAAATACAGAGTGACAATTCTGATGAGCATATTCAGAATAATATCTCTGGATTCCACACTAAGAAGTTTTTACCTGATGTGCATATTCAGGGAAAACTCCTAACAGAGATATTGAGACAGACATGATGTGCAAATTCAGTCTGACTCTTGCCAGCCTCTGGAAATACAGAGTGACAATTCTGATGAGCATATTCAGAATAATATCTCTGGATTCGACACTAAGGAGTGTGTACCTGATATGCATATTCAGGGATAATTCCTAACAGAGACTTTGAGACAGACATGATGTGCAAATTCAGTCTGACTCTTGCCAGCCTCTGGAAATACAGAGTGACAATTCTGATGAGCATATTCAGAATAATATCTCTGGATTCCACACTAAGGAGTGTGTACCTGATGTGCATATTCAGTGAGAACTCCTTACAGAGACTTTGAGACAGACATGATGTGCAAATTCAGTCTGACTCTTGCAAGTCTCTGGAAATACAGAGTGACAATTCTGATGAGCATATTCAGAATAATCTCTGGATTCCACACTGAGTGTGTACCTGATGTGCATATTCAGGGAAGATTCCTAACAGAGACTTTGAGACAGACATGATGTGCAAATTCAGTTCGACTCTTGCAAGCCTCTGGAAATACAGAGTGACAATTCTGATGAGCATATTCAGAATAATATCTCTGGATTCCACACTAAGAAGTTTTTACCTGATGTGCATATTCAGGGAAAACTCCTAACAGAGACTTTGAGACAGACATGATGTGCAAATTCAGTCTGACTCTCGCAAGCCTCTGGAAATACAGAGTGACAATTCTGATGAGCATATTCAGAATAATATCTCTGGATTCCACACTAAGAAGTTTTTACCTGATGTGCATATTCAGGGAAAACTCCTAACAGAGACTTTGAGACAGACATGATGTGCAAATTCAGTCTGACTCTCGCAAGCCTCTGGAAATACAGAGTGACAATTCTGATGAGCATATTCAGAATAATATCTCTGGATTCCACACTAAGGAGTGTGTACCTGATATGCATATTCAGGGATAATTCCTAACAGAGACTTTGAGACAGACATGATGTGCAAATTCAGTCTGACTCTTGCCAGCCTCTGGAAATACAGAGTGACAATTCTGATGAGCATATTCAGAATAATATCTCTGGATTCCACACTAAGGAGTGTGTACCTGCTGTGCATATTCAGTGAGAACTCCTTACAGAGACTTTGAGACAGACATGATGTGCAAATTCAGTCTGACTCTCGCAAGCCTCTGGAAATACAGAGTGACAATTCTGATAAGCATATTCAGAATAATATCTCTGGATTCCACACTAAGGAGTGTGTACCTGATATGCATATTCAGGGATAATTCCTAACAGAGACTTTGAGACAGACATGATGTGCAAATTCAGTCTGACTCTTGCAAGCCTCTGGAAATACAGAGTGACAATTCTGATGAGTATATTCAGAATAACCTCTGGATTCCACACTAAGGAGTGTGTACCTGATGTGCATATTCAGGGAAAACTCCTAACAGAGACTTTGAGACAGACATGATGTGCAAATTCAGTTTGACTCTTGCAAGCCTCTGGAAATACAGAGTGACAATTCTGATGAGCATATTCAGAATAATATCTCTGGATTTGACACTAAGGAGTGTGTACCTGATGTGCATATACAGGGAAAACTCCTAACAGAGACTTTGAGACAGACATGATGTGCAAATTCAGTCTGACTCTTGCAAGCCTCTGGAAATACAGAGTGACAATTCTGATGAGCATATTCAGAATCATCTCTGGATTCCACACTAAGGAGTGTGTACCTGATGTGCATATTTAGGGAAAACTCCTTACAGAGACTTTGAGACAGACATGATGTGCAAATTCAGTCTGACTCTTGCAAGCCTCTGGAGATACAGAGTGACAATTCTGATGAGCATATTCAGAATCATATCTCTGGATCCCACACTAAGGAGTGTGTACCTGATGTGCATATTCAGGGAAAACTCCTTACAGAGACTTTGAGACAGACATGATGTGCAAATTCAGTCTGACTTTTGCAAGCCTCTGGAAATACAGAGTGACAATTCTGATGAGCATATTCAGAATCATCTCTGGATTCCACACTAAGGAGTGTGTACCTGATGTGCATATTCAGGGATAACTCCTAACAGAGACTTTGAGACAGACGTGATGTGCAAATTCAGTTTGACTCTTGCAAGCCTCTGGAAATACAGAGTGACAATTCTGATGAGCATATTCAGAATAATATCTCTGGATTCGACACTAAGGAGTGTGTACCTGATGTGCATATTCAGGGAAAACTCCTAACAGAGACTTTGAGACAGACATGATGTGCAAATTCAGTTTGACTCTTGCAAGCCTCTGGAAATACAGAGTGACAATTCTGATGAGCATATTCAGAATAATATCTCTGGATTCCACACTAAGAAGTTTTTACCTGATGTGCATATTCAGGGAAAACTCCTAACAGAGACTTTGAGACAGACATGATGTGCAAATTCAGTCTGACTCTCGCAAGCCTCTGGAAATACAGAGTGACAATTCTGATGAGCATATTCAGAATAATATCTCTGGATTCCACACTAAGGAGTGTGTACCTGATATGCATATTCAGGGATAATTCCTAACAGAGACTTTGAGACAGACATGATGTGCAAATTCAGTCTGACTCTTGCCAGCCTCTGGAAATACAGAGTGACAATTCTGATGAGCATATTCAGAATCATCTCTGGATTCCACACTAAGGAGTGTGTACCTGATGTGCATATTTAGGGATAACTCCTAACAGAGACTTTGAGACAGACATGATGTGCAAATTCAGTCTGACTCTTGCAAGCCTCTGGAAATACAGAGTGACAATTCTGATGAGCATATTCAGAATCATCTCTGGATTCCACACTAAGGAGTGTGTACCTGATGTGCATATTTAGGGATAACTCCTAACAGAGACTTTGAGACAGACATGATGTGCAAATTCAGTTTGACTCTTGCAAGCCTCTGGAAATACAGAGTGACAATTCTGATGAGCATATTCAGAATAATATCTCTGGATTCGACACTAAGGAGTGTGTACCTGATGTGCATATTCAGGGAAAACTCCTAACAGAGACTTTGAGACAGACATGATGTGCAAATTCAGTTTGACTCTTGCAAGCCTCTGGAAATACAGAATGACAATTCTGATGAGCATATTCAGAATCATATCTCTGGATTCCACACTAAGAAGTTTTTACCTAATGTGCATATTCAGGGAAAACTCCTAACAGAGACTTTGAGACAGACATGATGTGCAAATTCAGTCTGACTCTCGCAAGCCTCTGGAAATACAGAGTGACAATTCTGATGAGCATATTCAGAATAATATCTCTGGATTCCACACTAAGGAGTGTGTACCTGATATGCATATTCAGGGATAATTCCTAACAGAGACTTTGAGACAGACATGATGTGCAAGTTCAGTCTGACTCTTGCCAGCCTCTGGAAATACAGAGTGACAATTCTGATGAGCATATTCAGAATAATATCTCTGGATTCCACACTAAGGAGTGTGTACCTGATGTGCATATTCAGTGAGAACTCCTTACAGAGACTTTGAGACAGACATGATGTGCAAATTCAGTCTGACTCTTGCAACCCTCTGGAAATACAGAGTGATAATTCTGATAAGCATATTCAGAATAATCTCTGGTTTCCACACTAAGGAGTGTGTACCTAATGTGCATATTCAGGGATAACTCCTAACAGAGACTTTGAGACAGACGTGATGTGCAAATTCAGTTTGACTCTTGCAAGCCTCTGGAAAAACAGAGTGACAATTCTGATGAGCATATTAAGAATAATATCTCTGGATTCGACACTAAGGAGTGTGTACCTGATGTGCATATTCAGGGAAAACTCCTAACAGAGACTTTGAGACAGACATGATGTGCAAATTCAGTTTGACTCTTGCAAGCCTCTGGAAATACAGAGTGACAATTCTGATGAGCATATTCAGAATAATATCTCTGGATTCCACACTAAGAAGTTTTTACCTGATGTGCATATTCAGGGAAAACTCCTAACAGAGATATTGAGACAGACATGATGTGCAAATTCAGTCTGACTCTTGCCAGCCTCTGGAAATACAGAGTGACAATTCTAATGCATATTCAGAATAATATCTCTGGATTCGACACTAAGGAGTGTGTACCTGATATGCATATTCAGGGATAATTCCTAACAGAGACTTTGAGACAGACATGATGTGCAAATTCAGTCTGACTCTTGCAAGTCTCTGGAAATACAGAGTGACAATTCTGATGAGCATATTCAGAATAATCTCTGGATTCCACACTGAGTGTGTACCTGATGTGCATATTCAGGGAAGATTCCTAACAGAGACTTTGAGACAGACATGATGTGCAAATTCAGTTTGACTCTTGCAAGCCTCTGGAAATACAGAGTGACAATTCTGATGAGCATATTCAGAATAATATCTCTGGATTCCACACTAAGAAGTTTTTACCTGATGTGCATATTCAGGGAAAACTCCTAACAGAGACTTTGAGACAGACATGATGTGCAAATTCAGTCTGACTCTCGCAAGCCTCTGGAAATACAGAGTGACAATTCTGATGAGCATATTCAGAATAATATCTCTGGATTCCACACTAAGAAGTTTTTACCTGATGTGCATATTCAGGGAAAACTCCTAACAGAGACTTTGAGACAGACATGATGTGCAAATTCAGTCTGACTCTCGCAAGCCTCTGGAAATACAGAGTGACAATTCTGATGAGCATATTCAGAATAATATCTCTGGATTCCACACTAAGGAGTGTGTACCTGATATGCATATTCAGGGATAATTCCTAACAGAGACTTTGAGACAGACATGATGTGCAAATTCAGTCTGACTCTTGCCAGCCTCTGGAAATACAGAGTGACAATTCTGATGAGCATATTCAGAATAATATCTCTGGATTCCACACTAAGGAGTGTGTACCTGCTGTGCATATTCAGTGAGAACTCCTTACAGAGACTTTGAGACAGACATGATGTGCAAATTCAGTCTGACTCTCGCAAGCCTCTGGAAATACAGAGTGACAATTCTGATAAGCATATTCAGAATAATATCTCTGGATTCCACACTAAGGAGTGTGTACCTGATATGCATATTCAGGGATAATTCCTAACAGAGACTTTGAGACAGACATGATGTGCAAATTCAGTCTGACTCTTGCAAGCCTCTGGAAATACAGAGTGACAATTCTGATGAGTATATTCAGAATAACCTCTGGATTCCACACTAAGGAGTGTGTACCTGATGTGCATATTCAGGGAAAACTCCTAACAGAGACTTTGAGACAGACATGATGTGCAAATTCAGTTTGACTCTTGCAAGCCTCTGGAAATACAGAGTGACAATTCTGATGAGCATATTCAGAATAATATCTCTGGATTTGACACTAAGGAGTGTGTACCTGATGTGCATATACAGGGAAAACTCCTAACAGAGACTTTGAGACAGACATGATGTGCAAATTCAGTCTGACTCTTGCAAGCCTCTGGAAATACAGAGTGACAATTCTGATGAGCATATTCAGAATCATCTCTGGATTCCACACTAAGGAGTGTGTACCTGATGTGCATATTTAGGGAAAACTCCTAACAGAGACTTTGAGATAGACATGATGTGCAAATTCAGTCTGACTCTTGCAAGCCTCTGGAAATACAGAGTGACAATTCTGATGAGCATATTCAGAATCATATCTCTGGATCCCACACTAAGGAGTGTGTACCTGATGTGCATATTCAGGGAAAACTCCTTACAGAGACTTTGAGACAGACATGATGTGCAAATTCAGTCTGACTTTTGCAAGCCTCTGGAAATACAGAGTGACAATTCTGATGAGCATATTCAGAATAATCTCTGGATTCCACACTAAGGAGTGTGTACCTGATGTGCATATTTAGGGATAACTCCTAACAGAGACTTTGAGACAGACATGATGTGCAAATTCAGTCTGACTCTTGCAAGCCTCTGGAAATACAGAGTGACAATTCTGATGAGCATATTCAGAATCATCTCTGGATTCCACACTAAGGAGTGTGTACCTGATGTGCATATTCAGGGATAACTCCTAACAGAGACTTTGAGACAGACGTGATGTGCAAATTCAGTTTGACTCTTGCAAGCCTCTGGAAATACAGAGTGACAATTCTGATGAGCATATTCAGAATAATATCTCTGGATTCGACACTAAGGAGTGTGTACCTGATGTGCATATTCAGGGAAAACTCCTAACAGAGACTTTGAGACAGACATGATGTGCAAATTCAGTTTGACTCTTGCAAGCCTCTGGAAATACAGAATGACAATTCTGATGAGCATATTCAGAATAATATCTCTGGATTCCACACTAAGAAGTTTTTACCTGATGTGCATATTCAGGGAAAACTCCTAACAGAGACTTTGAGACAGACATGATGTGCAAATTCAGTCTGACTCTCGCAAGCCTCTGGAAATACAGAGTGACAATTCTGATGAGCATATTCAGAATAATATCTCTGGATTCCACACTAAGGAGTGTGTACCTGATATGCATATTCAGGGATAATTCCTAACAGAGACTTTGAGACAGACATGATGTGCAAATTCAGTCTGACTCTTGCCAGCCTCTGGAAATACAGAGTGACAATTCTGATGAGCATATTCAGAATCATCTCTGGATTCCACACTAAGGAGTGTGTACCTGATGTGCATATTTAGGGATAACTCCTAACAGAGACTTTGAGACAGACATGATGTGCAAATTCAGTCTGACTCTTGCAAGCCTCTGGAAATACAGAGTGACAATTCTGATGAGCATATTCAGAATCATCTCTGGATTCCACACTAAGGAGTGTGTACCTGATGTGCATATTTAGGGATAACTCCTAACAGAGACTTTGAGACAGACATGATGTGCAAATTCAGTTTGACTCTTGCAAGCCTCTGGAAATACAGAGTGACAATTCTGATGAGCATATTCAGAATAATATCTCTGGATTCATCACTAAGGAGTGTGTACCTGATGTGCATATTCAGGGAAAACTCCTAACAGAGACTTTGAGACAGACATGATGTGCAAATTCAGTTTGACTCTTGCAAGCCTCTGGAAATACAGAATGACAATTCTGATGAGCATATTCAGAATCATATCTCTGGATTCCACACTAAGAAGTTTTTACCTGATGTGCATATTCAGGGAAAACTCCTAACAGAGACTTTGAGACAGACATGATGTGCAAATTCAGTCTGACTCTCGCAAGCCTCTGGAAATACAGAGTGACAATTCTGATGAGCATATTCAGAATAATATCTCTGGATTCCACACTAAGGAGTGTGTACCTGATATGCATATTTAGGGATAATTCCTAACAGAGACTTTGAGACAGACATGATGTGCAAGTTCAGTCTGACTCTTGCCAGCCTCTGGAAATACAGAGTGACAATTCTGATGAGCATATTCAGAATAATATCTCTGGATTCCACACTAAGGAGTGTGTACCTGATGTGCATATTCAGTGAGAACTCCTTACAGAGACTTTGAGACAGACATGATGTGCAAATTCAGTCTGACTCTTGCAACCCTCTGGAAATACAGAGTGATAATTCTGATAAGCATATTCAGAATAATCTCTGGTTTCCACACTAAGGAGTGTGTACCTAATGTGCATATTCAGGGATAACTCCTAACAGAGACTTTGAGACAGACGTGATGTGCAAATTCAGTTTGACTCTTGCAAGCCTCTGGAAATACAGAGTGACAATTCTGATGAGCATATTAAGAATAATATCTCTGGATTCGACACTAAGGAGTGTGTACCTGATGTGCATATTCAGGGAAAACTCCTAACAGAGACTTTGAGACAGACATGATGTGCAAATTCAGTTTGACTCTTGCAAGCCTCTGGAAATACAGAGTGACAATTCTGATGAGCATATTCAGAATAATATCTCTGGATTCCACACTAAGAAGTTTTTACCTGATGTGCATATTCAGGGAAAACTCCTAACAGAGATATTGAGACAGACATGATGTGCAAATTCAGTCTGACTCTTGCCAGCCTCTGGAAATACAGAGTGACAATTCTAATGCATATTCAGAATAATATCTCTGGATTCGACACTAAGGAGTGTGTACCTGATATGCATATTCAGGGATAATTCCTAACAGAGACTTTGAGACAGACATGATGTGCAAATTCAGTCTGACTCTTGCCAGCCTCTGGAAATACAGAGTGACAATTCTGATGAGCATATTCAGAATAATATCTCTGGATTCCACACTAAGGAGTGTGTACCTGATGTGCATATTCAGTGAGAACTCCTTACAGAGACTTTGAGACAGACATGATGTGCAAATTCAGTCTGACTCTTGCAAGCCTCTGGAAATACAGAGTGACAATTCTGATGAGCATATTCAGAATAATCTCTGGATTCCACACTAAGGAGTGTGTACCTGATTTGCATATTCAGTGAGAACTCCTTACAGAGACTTTGAGACAGACATGATGTGCAAATTCAGTTTGACTCTTGCAAGCCTCTGGAAATACAGAGTGACAATTCTGATGAGCATATTCAGAATAATATCTCTGGATTCCACACTAAGCAGTGTGTACCTGATGTGCATATTCAGGGAAAACTCCTAACAGAGACTTTGAGACGGACATGATGTGCAAATTCAGTCTGACTCTTGCAAGTCTATGGAAATAAAAAGTGACAATTCTGATGAGCATATTCAGAATAACTTCTGGATTCCACACTGAGGAGTGTGTACCTGATGTGCATATTCAGGGAAAACTCCTAACAGAGACTTTGAGACAGACATGATGTGCAAATTCAGTTTGACTCTTGCAAGCCTCTGGAAATACAGAGTGACAATTCTGATGAGCATATTCAGAATAACCTCTGGATTCCACACTAAGGAGTGTGTACCTGATGTGCATATTCAGGGAAAACTCCTAACAGAGACTTTGAGACAGACATGATGTGCAAATTCAGTTTGACTCTTGCAAGCCTCTGGAAATACAGAGTGACAATTCTGATGAGCATATTCAGAATAATATCTCTGGATTCCACACTAAGAAGTGTGTACCTGATGTGCATATTCAGGGAAAACTCCTAACAGAGACTTTGAGACAGACATGATGTGCAAATTCAGTTTGACTCTTGCAAGCCTCTGGAAATACAGAGTGACAATTCTGATGAGCATATTCAGAATAATATCTCTGGATTCGACACTAAGGAGTGTGTACCTGATGTGCATATTCAGGGAAAACTCCTAACAGAGACTTTGAGACAGACATGATGTGCAAATTCAGTTTGACTCTTGCAAGCCTCTGGAAATACAGAATGACAATTCTGATGAGCATATTCAGAATCATATCTCTGGATTCCACACTAAGAAGTTTTTACCTGATGTGCATATTCAGGGAAAACTCCTAACAGAGACTTTGAGACAGACATGATGTGCAAATTCAGTCTGACTCTCGCAAGCCTCTGGAAATACAGAGTGACAATTCTGATGAGCATATTCAGAATAATATCTCTGGATTCCACACTAAGGAGTGTGTACCTGATATGCATATTCAGGGATAATTCCTAACAGACACTTTGAGACAGACATGATGTGCAAGTTCAGTCTGACTCTTGCCAGCCTCTGGAAATACAGAGTGACAATTCTGATGAGCATATTCAGAATAATATCTCTGGATTCCACACTAAGGAGTGTGTACCTGATGTGCATATTCAGTGAGAACTCCTTACAGAGACTTTGAGACAGACATGATGTGCAAATTCAGTCTGACTCTTGCAACCCTCTGGAAATACAGAGTGATAATTCTGATAAGCATATTCAGAATAATCTCTGGTTTCCACACTAAGGAGTGTGTACCTAATGTGCATATTCAGGGATAACTCCTAACAGAGACTTTGAGACAGACGTGATGTGCAAATTCAGTTTGACTCTTGCAAGCCTCTGGAAATACAGAGTGACAATTCTGATGAGCATATTAAGAATAATATCTCTGGATTCGACACTAAGGAGTGTGTACCTGATGTGCATATTCAGGGAAAACTCCTAACAGAGACTTTGAGACAGACATGATGTGCAAATTCAGTTTGACTCTTGCAAGCCTCTGGAAATACAGAGTGACAATTCTGATGAGCATATTCAGAATAATATCTCTGGATTCCACACTAAGAAGTTTTTACCTGATGTGCATATTCAGGGAAAACTCCTAACAGAGATATTGAGACAGACATGATGTGCAAATTCAGTCTGACTCTTGCCAGCCTCTGGAAATACAGAGTGACAATTCTGATGAGCATATTCAGAATAATATCTCTGGATTCGACACTAAGGAGTGTGTACCTGATATGCATATTCAGGGATAATTCCTAACAGAGACTTTGAGACAGACATGATGTGCAAATTCAGTCTGACTCTTGCCAGCCTCTGGAAATACAGAGTGACAATTCTGATGAGCATATTCAGAATAATATCTCTGGATTCCACACTAAGGAGTGTGTACCTGATGTGCATATTCAGTGAGAACTCCTTACAGAGACTTTGAGACAGACATGATGTGCAAATTCAGTCTGACTCTTGCAAGCCTCTGGAAGTACAGAGTGACAATTCTGATGAGCATATTCAGAATAATCTCTGGATTCCACACTAAGGAGTGTGTACCTGATGTGCATATTCAGTGAGAACTCCTTACAGAGACTTTGAGACAGACATGATGTGCAAATTCAGTCTGACTCTTGCAACCCTCTGGAAATACAGAGTGATAATTCTGATGAGCATATTCAGAATAATCTCTGGTTTCCACACTAAGCAGTGTGTACCTGATGTGCATATTCAGGGAAAACTCCTAACAGAGACTTTGAGACGGACATGATGTGCAAATTCAGTCTGACTCTTGCAAGTCTCTGGAAATAAAAAGTGACAATTCTGATGAGCATATTCAGAATAACTTCTGGATTCCACACTGAGGAGTGTGTACCTGATGTGCATATTCAGGGAAAACTCCTAACAGAGACTTTGAGACAGACATGATGTGCAAATTCAGTTTGACTCTTGCAAGCCTCTGGAAATACAGAGTGACAATTCTGATGAGCATATTCAGAATAACCTCTGGATTCCACACTAAGGAGTGTGTACCTGATGTGCATATTCAGGGAAAACTCCTAACAGAGACTTTGAGACAGACATGATGTGCAAATTCAGTTTGACTCTTGCAAGCCTCTGGAAATACAGAGTGACAATTCTGATGAGCATATTCAGAATAATATCTCTGGATTCCACACTAAGAAGTGTGTACCTGATGTGCATATTCAGGGAAAACTCCTAACAGAGACTTTGAGACAGACATGATGTGCAAATTCAGTCTGACTCTTGCAACCCTCTGGAAATACAGAGTGATAATTCTGATGAGCATATTCAGAATAATCTCTGGTTTCCACACTAAGCAGTGTGTACCTGATGTGCATATTCAGGGAAAACTCCTAACAGAGACTTTGAGACAGACATGATGTGCAAATTCAGTCTGACTCTTGCAAGTCTCTGGAAATAAAAAATGACAATTCTGATGAGCATATTCAGAATAACCTCTGGATTCCACACTGAGGAGTGTGTACCTGATGTGCATATTCAGGGAAAACTCCTAACAGAGACTTTGAGACAGACATGATGTGCAAATTCAGTTTGACTCTTGCAAGCCTCTGGAAATACAGAGTGACAATTCTGATGAGCATATTCAGAATAACCTCTGGATTCCACACTAAGGAGTGTGTACCTGATGTGCATATTCAGGGAAAACTCCTAACAGAGACTTTGAGACAGACATGATGTGCAAATTCAGTTTGACTCTTGCAAGCCTCTGGAAATACAGAGTGACAATTCTGATGAGCATATTCAGAATAATATCTCTGGATTCCACACTAAGAAGTGTGTACCTGATGTGCATATTCAGGGAAAACTCCTAACAGAGACTTTGAGACAGACATGATGTGCAAATTCAGTTTGACTCTTGCAAGCCTCTGGAAATACAGAGTGACAATTCTGATGAGCATATTCAGAATAATATCTCTGGATTCGACACTAAGGAGTGTGTACCTGATGTGCATATTCAGGGAAAACTCCTAACAGAGACTTTGAGACAGACATGATGTGCAAATTCAGTTTGACTCTTGCAAGCCTCTGGAAATACAGAATGACAATTCTGATGAGCATATTCAGAATCATATCTCTGGATTCCACACTAAGAAGTTTTTACCTGATGTGCATATTCAGGGAAAACTCCTAACAGAGACTTTGAGACAGACATGATGTGCAAATTCAGTCTGACTCTCGCAAGCCTCTGGAAATACAGAGTGACAATTCTGATGAGCATATTCAGAATAATATCTCTGGATTCCACACTAAGGAGTGTGTACCTGATATGCATATTCAGGGATAATTCCTAACAGAGACTTTGAGACAGACATGATGTGCAAGTTCAGTCTGACTCTTGCCAGCCTCTGGAAATACAGAGTGACAATTCTGATGAGCATATTCAGAATAATATCTCTGGATTCCACACTAAGGAGTGTGTACCTGATGTGCATATTCAGTGAGAACTCCTTACAGAGACTTTGAGACAGACATGATGTGCAAATTCAGTCTGACTCTTGCAACCCTCTGGAAATACAGAGTGATAATTCTGATAAGCATATTCAGAATAATCTCTGGTTTCCACACTAAGGAGTGTGTACCTAATGTGCATATTCAGGGATAACTCCTAACAGAGACTTTGAGACAGACGTGATGTGCAAATTCAGTTTGACTCTTGCAAGCCTCTGGAAATACAGAGTGACAATTCTGATGAGCATATTAAGAATAATATCTCTGGATTCGACACTAAGGAGTGTGTACCTGATGTGCATATTCAGGGAAAACTCCTAACAGAGACTTTGAGACAGACATGATGTGCAAATTCAGTTTGACTCTTGCAAGCCTCTGGAAATACAGAGTGACAATTCTGATGAGCATATTCAGAATAATATCTCTGGATTCCACACTAAGAAGTGTTTACCTGATGTGCATATTCAGGGAAAACTCCTAACAGAGATATTGAGACAGACATGATGTGCAAATTCAGTCTGACTCTTGCCAGCCTCTGGAAATACAGAGTGACAATTCTGATGAGCATATTCAGAATAATATCTCTGGATTCGACACTAAGGAGTGTGTACCTGATATGCATATTCAGGGATAATTCCTAACAGAGACTTTGAGACAGACATGATGTGCAAATTCAGTCTGACTCTTGCCAGCCTCTGGAAATACAGAGTGACAATTCTGATGAGCATATTCAGAATAATATCTCTGGATTTCACACTAAGGAGTGTGTACCTGATGTGCATATTCAGTGAGAACTCCTTACAGAGACTTTGAGACAGACATGATGTGCAAATTCAGTCTGACTCTTGCAAGCCTCTGGAAATACAGAGTGACAATTCTGATGAGCATATTCAGAATAATCTCTGGATTCCACACTAAGGAGTGTGTACCTGATGTGCATATTCAGTGAGAACTCCTTACAGAGACTTTGAGACAGACATGATGTGCAAATTCAGTCTGACTCTTGCAACCCTCTGGAAATACAGAGTGATAATTCTGATGAGCATATTCAGAATAATCTCTGGTTTCCACACTAAGCAGTGTGTACCTGATGTGCATATTCAGGGAAAACTCCTAACAGAGACTTTGAGACAGACATGATGTGCAAATTCAGTTTGACTCTTGCAAGCCTCTGGAAATACAGAGTGACAATTCTGATGAGCATATTCAGAATCATATCTCTGGATCCCACACTAAGGAGTGTGTACCTGATGTGCATATTCAGGGAAAACTCCTTACAGAGACTTTGAGACAGACATGATGTGCAAATTCAGTCTGACTCTTGCAAGCCTCTTGAAATACAGAGTGATAATTCTGATGAGCATATTCAAAATAATCTTTGGTTTCCACACTAAGCAGTGTGTACCTGATGTGCATATTAAGGGAAAACTCCTAACAGAGACTTTGAGACAGACATGATGTGCAAATTCAGTTTTACTCTTGCAAGCTTCTGGAAATACAGAGTGACTATTCTGATGAGCATATTCAGAATAATCTCTGGTTTTCACACTAAGGAGTGTGTACCTGATGTGCATATTCAGGGAAAACTCCTAACAGAGACTTTGAGACAGACATGATGTGCAAATTCAGTTTGACTCTTGCATGCCTCTGGAAATATAGAGTGACAATTCTGATGAGCATATTCAGAATAATATCTCTGGATTCCACACTAAGAAGTGTGTACCTGATGTGCATATTCAGGGAAAACTCCTAACAGAGACTTTGAGACAGACATGATGTGCAAATTCAGTTTGACTCTTGCAAGCCTCTGGAAATACAGAGTGACAATTCTGATGAGCATATTCAGAATAATCTCTGGTTTCCAGACTAAGGAGTGTGTACCTGATGTGCATATTCAGGGAAAACTCCTAACAGAGACTTTGAGACAGACATGATGTGCAAATTCAGTTTGACTCTTGCAAGCCTCTGGAAATACAGAGTGACAAGCCTCTGGAAATACAGAGTGACAATTCTGATGAGCATATTCAGAATAATATCTCTGGATTCCACACTAAGAAGTGTGTACCTGATGTGCATATTCAGGGAAAACTCCTAACAGAGACTTTGAGACAGACATGATGTGCAAATTCAGTTTGACTCTTGCAAGCCTCTGGAAATACAGAGTGACAATTCTAATGAGCATATTCAGAATAAATTCTTGGTTTCCAGACTAAGGAGTGTGTACCTGATGTGCATATTCAGGGAAAACTCCTAACAGAGACTTTGAGACAGACATGATGTGCAAAATCAGTTTGACTCTTGCAAGCCTCTGGAAATACAGAGTGACAATTCTGATGAGCATAATCAGAATAATATCTCTGGTTTCCAGACTAAGGAGTGTGTACCTGATGTGCATATTCAGGGAAAACTCCTAACAGAGACTTTGAGACAGACATGATGTGCAAATTCAGTTTGACTCTTGCAAGCCTCTGGAAATACAGAGTGACAATTCTGATGAGCATATTCAGAATAATATCTCTGGATTCCACACTAAGGAGTGTGTACCTGATGTGCATATTCAGGGAAAACTCCTAACAGAGACTTTGAGACAGACATGATGTGCAAATTCAGTCTGACTCTTGCAACCCTCTGGAAATACAGAGTGATAATTCTGATGAGCATATTCAGAATAATCTCTGGTTTCCACACTAAGCAGTGTGTACCTGATGTGCATATTCAGGGAAAACTCCTAACAGAGACTTTGAGACAGACATGATGTGCAAATTCAGTCTGACTCTTGCAAGTCTCTGGAAATAAAAAATGACAATTCTGATGAGCATATTCAGAATAACCTCTGGATTCCACACTGAGGAGTGTGTACCTGATGTGCATATTCAGGGAAAACTCCTAACAGAGACTTTGAGACAGACATGATGTGCAAATTCAGTTTGACTCTTGCAAGCCCCTGGAAATACAGAGTGACAATTCTGATGAGCATATTCAGAATAACCTCTGGATTCCACACTAAGGAGTGTGTACCTGATGTGCATATTCAGGGAAAACTCCTAACAGAGACTTTGAGACAGACATGATGTGCAAATTCAGTCTGACTCTTGCAACCCTCTGGAAATACAGAGTGATAATTCTGATGAGCCTATTCAGAACAATCTCTGGTTTCCACACTAAGCAGTGTGTACCTGATGTGCATATTAAGAAAAAAAACTCCTAACAGAGACTTTGAGACAGACATGATGTGCAAATTCAGTCTGATTCTTGCAAGCCTTTGGAAATACAGAGTGACAATTCTGATGAGCATATTCAGAATAACCTCTGGATTCCACACTAAGGAGTGTGTACCTGATGTGCATATTCAGGGATAACTCCTCACAGAGACTTTGAGACAGACATGATGTGCAAATTCAGTTTGACTCTTGCAAGCCTCTGGAAATACAGAGTGACAATTCTGATGAGCATATTCAGAATAATATCTCTGAAATCCAAACTGAGGAGTGTGTACCTGATGTGCATATTCAGGGAAAACTCCTAACAGAGACTATGAGACAAACATGATGTGCAAATTCAGTTTGACTCTTGCAAGCCTCTTGAAATACAGAGTGACAATTCTGATGAGCATATTCAGAATAATCTCTGGATTCCACACTAAGCAGTGTTTACCTAATGTGCATATTCAGGGAAAACTCCTAACAGAGACTTTGAGACGGACATGATGTGCAAATTCAGTTTGACTCTTGCAAGCCTCTTGAAATACTGAGTGACAATTCTGATGAGCATATTTAGAACAATATATCTGTATTCCACACTAAGGAGTGTGTACCTGATATGCATATTCAGGAAAAACTCCCGACAGAGACTTTGAGACGGACAAGAAGTGCAAATTCAGTCAGACTCTTGCAAGCCTCTGGGAATACAGAGTGACAATTCTGATGAGCATATTCAGAATAATATCCCTGGATTTTACACTAAGGAGTGTGTACCTGATGTGCCTATTCTGGGAAAACTCCTAAGAGAGACGTTGAGACAGACATGATGTGCAAATTCAGTCTGACTCTTGCAAGCCTCTGGAAATACAGAGTGACAATTCTGATGAGCATATTCAGAATAACCTCTGGATTCCACACAAAGGAGTGTGTACCTGATGTGCATATTTAGGGAAAACTCCTAACAGAGACTTTGAGACAGACATGATGTGCAAATTCAGTTTGACTCTTGCAAGCCTCTGGAAATACAGAGTGACAATTCTGATGAGCATATTCAGAATCATATCTCTGGATCCCACACTAAGGAGTGTGTACCTGATGTGCATATTCAGGGAAAACTCCTTACAGAGACTTTGAGACAGACATGATGTGCAAATTCAGTCTGACTCTTGCAAGCCTCTTGAAATACAGAGTGATAATTCTGATGAGCATATTCAAAATAATCTTTGGTTTCCACACTAAGCAGTGTGTACCTGATGTGCATATTAAGGGAAAACTCCTAACAGAGACTTTGAGACAGACATGATGTGCAAATTCAGTTTTACTCTTGCAAGCTTCTGGAAATACAGAGTGACTATTCTGATGAGCATATTCAGAATAATCTCTGGTTTTCACACTAAGGAGTGTGTACCTGATGTGCATATTCAGGGAAAACTCCTAACAGAGACTTTGAGACAGACATGATGTGCAAATTCAGTTTGACTCTTGCATGCCTCTGGAAATATAGAGTGACAATTCTGATGAGCATATTCAGAATAATATCTCTGGATTCCACACTAAGAAGTGTGTACCTGATGTGCATATTCAGGGAAAACTCCTAACAGAGACTTTGAGACAGACATGATGTGCAAATTCAGTTTGACTCTTGCAAGCCTCTGGAAATACAGAGTGACAAGCCTCTGGAAATACAGAGTGACAATTCTGATGAGCATATTCAGAATAATATCTCTGGATTCCACACTAAGAAGTGTGTACCTGATGTGCATATTCAGGGAAAACTCCTAACAGAGACTTTGAGACAGACATGATGTGCAAATTCAGTTTGACTCTTGCAAGCCTCTGGAAATACAGAGTGACAATTCTGATGAGCATATTCAGAATAAATTCTTGGTTTCCAGACTAAGGAGTGTGTACCTGATGTGCATATTCAGGGAAAACTCCTAACAGAGTGACAAGCCTCTGGAAATACAGAGTGACAATTCTGATGAGCATATTCAGAATAATATCTCTGGATTCCACACTAAGAAGTGTGTACCTGATGTGCATATTCAGGGAAAACTCCTAACAGAGACTTTGAGACAGACATGATGTGCAAATTCAGTTTGACTCTTGCAAGCCTCTGGAAATACAGAGTGACAATTCTGATGAGCATATTCAGAATAAATTCTTGGTTTCCAGACTAAGGAGTGTGTACCTGATGTGCATATTCAGGGAAAACTCCTAACAGAGACTTTGAGACAGACATGATGTGCAAAGTCAGTTTGACTCTTGCAAGCCTCTGGAAATACAGAGTGACAATTCTGATGAGCATATTCAGAATAATATCTCTGGTTTCCAGACTAAGGAGTGTGTACCTGATGTGCATATTCAGGGAAAACTCCTAACAGAGACTTTGAGACAGACATGATGTGCAAATTCAGTTTGACTCTTGCAAGCCTCTGGAAATACAGAGTGACAATTCTGATGAGCATATTCAGAATAATATCTCTGGATTCCACACTAAGAAGTGTGTACCTGATGTGCATATTCAGGGAAAACTCCTAACAGAGACTTTGAGACAGACATGATGTACAAATTCAGTCTGACTCTTGCAAGCCTCTGGAAATACAGAGTGACAATTCTGATGAGCATATTCAGAATCATATCTCTGGATCCCACACTAAGGAGTGTGTACCTGATGAGCATATTCAGGGAAAACTCCTAACAGAGACTTTGAGACAGACATGATGTGCAAATTCAGTTTGACTCTTGCAAGCCTCTGGAAATACAGAGTGACAATTCTGATGAGCATATTCAGAATAAATTTTTGGTTTCCACACTAAGCAGTGTGTACCTGATGTGCATATTCAGGGAAAACTCCTAACAGACACTTTGAGACAGACATGATGTGCAAAGTCAGTTTGACTCTTGCAAGCCTCTGGAAATACAGAGTGACAATTCTGATGAGCATATTCAGAATAATATCTCTGGTTTCCAGACTAAGGAGTGTGTACCTGATGTGCATATTCAGGGAAAACTCCTAACAGAGACTTTGAGACAGACATGATGTGCAAATTCAGTTTGACTCTTGCAAGCCTCTGGAAATACAGAGTGACAATTCTGATGAGCATATTCAGAATCATATCTCTGGATCCCACACTAAGGAGTGTGTACCTGATGTGCATATTCAGGGAAAACTCCTTACAGAGACTTTGAGACAGACATGATGTGCAAATTCAGTCTGACTCTTGCAAGCCTCTGGAAATACAGAGTGATAATTCTGATGAGCATATTCAGAATAATCTCTGGTTTCCACACTAAGCAGTGTGTACCTGATGTGCATATTAAGGGAAAACTCCTAACAGACACTTTGAGACAGACATGATGTGCAAATTTAGTCTGATTCTTGCAAGCCTCTGGGAATACAGAGTGACAATTATGATGAGCATATTCAGAATAATATCTCTGGATTCCACACAAAGGAGTGTGTACCTAATGTGCATATTCAGGGAAAACTCCTAACAGAGACTTTGAGACGGACATGATGTGCAAATTCAGTCTGACTCTTGCAAGCCTCTGGAAATACAGAGTGACAATTCTTATGAGCATATTTAGAACAATATATCTGTACTCCACACTAAGGAGTGTGTACCTGATATGCATATTCAGGAAAAACTCCCGACAGAGACTTTGAGACAGACAAGAAGTGCAAATTCAGTCAGACTCTTGCAAGCCTCTGGGAATACAGAGTGACAATTCTGATGAGCATATTCAGAATAATATCCCTGGATTTCACACTAAGGAGTGTGTACCTGATGTGCATATTCGGGGAAAACTCCTAACAGAGACTTTGAGACAGACATGATGTGCAAATTCAGTCTGACTCTTGCAAGCCTCTGGAAATACAGAGTGACAATTCTGATGAGCATATTCAGAATAATCTTTAGATTCCACACTAAGGAGTATGTATCTGATGTGCATATTCAGGAAAAACTCCAGACAGAGACTTTGAGACGGACATGATGTGCACATTCAGTCTGACTCTTGCAAGCCTCTGGAAATACAGCGTGACAATTCTGATGAGCCTATTCAGATTAATATCTCTGGATCCCACACTAAGGAGTGTGTACCTGATGTGCATATTCAGGGAAAACTCCTTACAGAGACTTTGAGACAGACATGATGTGCAAATTCAGTCTGACTCTTGCAAGCCTCTTGAAATACAGAGTGATAATTCTGATGAGCATATTCAAAATAATCTTTGGTTTCCACACTAAGCAGTGTGTACCTGATGTGCATATTAAGGGAAAACTCCTAACAGAGACTTTGAGACAGACATGATGTGCAAATTCAGTTTTACTCTTGCAAGCTTCTGGAAATACAGAGTGACTATTCTGATGAGCATATTCAGAATAATCTCTGGTTTTCACACTAAGGAGTGTGTACCTGATGTGCATATTCAGGGAAAACTCCTAACAGAGACTTTGAGACAGACATGATGTGCAAATTCAGTTTGACTCTTGCAAGCCTCTGGAAATACAGAGTGACAAGCCTCTGGAAATACAGAGTGACAATTCTGATGAGCATATTCAGAATAATATCTCTGGATTCCACACTAAGAAGTGTGTACCTGATGTGCATATTCAGGGAAAACTCCTAACAGAGACTTTGAGACAGACATGATGTGCAAATTCAGTTTGACTCTTGCAAGCCTCTGGAAATACAGAGTGACAATTCTGATGAGCATATTCAGAATAAATTCTTGGTTTCCAGACTAAGGAGTGTGTACCTGATGTGCATATTCAGGGAAAACTCCTAACAGAGTGACAAGCCTCTGGAAATACAGAGTGACAATTCTGATGAGCATATTCAGAATAATATCTCTGGATTCCACACTAAGAAGTGTGTACCTGATGTGCATATTCAGGGAAAACTCCTAACAGAGACTTTGAGACAGACATGATGTGCAAATTCAGTTTGACTCTTGCTAGCCTCTGGAAATACAGAGTGACAATTCTGATGAGCATATTCAGAATAAATTCTTGGTTTCCAGACTAAGGAGTGTGTACCTGATGTGCATATTCAGGGAAAACTCCTAACAGAGACTTTGAGACAGACATGATGTGCAAAGTCAGTTTGACTCTTGCAAGCCTCTGGAAATACAGAGTGACAATTCTGATGAGCATATTCAGAATAATATCTCTGGTTTCCAGACTAAGGAGTGTGTACCTGATGTGCATATTCAGGGAAAACTCCTAACAGAGACTTTGAGACAGACATGATGTGCAAATTCAGTTTGACTCTTGCAAGCCTCTGGAAATACAGAGTGACAATTCTGATGAGCATATTCAGAATAATATCTCTGGATTCCACACTAAGAAGTGTGTACCTGATGTGCATATTCAGGGAAAACTCCTAACAGAGACTTTGAGACAGACATGATGTACAAATTCAGTCTGACTCTTGCAAGCCTCTGGAAATACAGAGTGACAATTCTGATGAGCATATTCAGAATCATATCTCTGGATCCCACACTAAGGAGTGTGTACCTGATGAGCATATTCAGGGAAAACTCCTAACAGAGACTTTGAGACAGACATGATGTGCAAATTCAGTTTGACTCTTGCAAGCCTCTGGAAATACAGAGTGACAATTCTGATGAGCATATTCAGAATAAATTTTTGGTTTCCACACTAAGCAGTGTGGACCTGATGTGCATATTCAGGGAAAACTCCTAACAGACACTTTGAGACAGACATGATGTGCAAAGTCAGTTTGACTCTTGCAAGCCTCTGGAAATACAGAGTGACAATTCTGATGAGCATATTCAGAATAATATCTCTGGTTTCCAGACTAAGGAGTGTGTACCTGATGTGCATATTCAGGGAAAACTCCTAACAGAGACTTTGAGACAGACATGATGTGCAAATTCAGTTTGACTCTTGCAAGCCTCGGGAAATACAGAGTGACAATTCTGATGAGCATATTCAGAATCATATCTCTGGATCCCACACTAAGGAGTGTGTACCTGATGTGCATATTCAGGGAAAACTCCTTACAGAGACTTTGAGACAGACATGATGTGCAAATTCAGTCTGACTCTTGCAAGCCTCTGGAAATACAGAGTGATAATTCTGATGAGCATATTCAGAATAATCTCTGGTTTCCACACTAAGCAGTGTGTACCTGATGTGCATATTAAGGGAAAACTCCTAACAGACACTTTGAGACAGACATGATGTGCAAATTTAGTCTGATTCTTGCAAGCCTCTGGGAATACAGAGTGACAATTATGATGAGCATATTCAGAATAATATCTCTGGATTCCACACAAAGGAGTGTGTACCTAATGTGCATATTCAGGGAAAACTCCTAACAGAGACTTTGAGACGGACATGATGTGCAAATTCAGTCTGACTCTTGCAAGCCTCTGGAAATACAGAGTGACAATTCTTATGAGCATATTTAGAACAATATATCTGTACTCCACACTAAGGAGTGTGTACCTGATATGCATATTCAGGAAAAACTCCCGACAGAGACTTTGAGACAGACAAGAAGTGCAAATTCAGTCAGACTCTTGCAAGCCTCTGGGAATACAGAGTGACAATTCTGATGAGCATATTCAGAATAATATCCCTGGATTTCACACTAAGGAGTGTGTACCTGATGTGCATATTCGGGGAAAACTCCTAACAGAGACTTTGAGACAGACATGATGTGCAAATTCAGTCTGACTCTTGCAAGCCTCTGGAAATACAGAGTGACAATTCTGATGAGCATATTCAGAATAATCTTTAGATTCCACACTAAGGAGTATGTATCTGATGTGCATATTCAGGAAAAACTCCAGACAGAGACTTTGAGACGGACATGATGTGCACATTCAGTCTGACTCTTGCAAGCCTCTGGAAATACAGCGTGACAATTCTGATGAGCCTATTCAGATTAATATCTCTGGATTTCACACTAAGGAGTGTGTACCTGATGTGCATATTCAGGGAAAACTCCTAAGAGAGACGTTGAGATAGACATGATGTGCAAATTCAGTCTGACTCTTGCAAGCCTCTTGAAATACAGAGTGACAATTCTGATGAGCATATTCAGAATGATATCTCTGGATTCCACACAAAGGAGTGTGTACCTGATGTGAATATTCAGGGAAAACTCCCGACAGAGACTTTGAGACAGACATGATGTGCAAGTTCAGCCTCACTCTTGCAAGCCTCTTGAAATACTGAGTGACAATTCTGATGAGCATATTTAGAACAATATATCTGTATTCCACACTAAGGAGTGTGTACCTGATGTGCATATTCATAAAAAACTCCTAACAGAGATTTTGAGACGGACATGATGTGCAAATTCAGTCAGACTCTTGCAAGCCTCTGGAAATAGTGAGTGACAATTCTGATGAGCATATTCAGAATAATATCTCTGGATTTCACACTGAGGAGTGTGTACCTGATGTGCATATTCGGGGAAAACTCCTAACAGAGACTTTGAGACAGACATGATGTGCAAATTCAGTCTGACTCTTGCAAGCCTCTGGAAATACAGACTGACAATTCTGATGAGCATATTCAGAATAATCTTTAGATTCCACACTAAGGAGTGTGTACCTGATGTGCATATTCAGGGAAATCTCCTAACAGGGACTTTGAGACAGACATGATGTGCAAATTTAGTCCGGTTCTTGCAAGCCTCTGGGAATACAGAGTGACAATTCTGATGAGCATATTCAGAATAATCTCTGGACTCCACACTAAGGAGTGTGTACCTGATGTGCATATTCAGGGAAAACTCCTAACAGAGACTTTGAGACAGACATGATGTACAAATACAGTCTGACTCTTGCAAGCCTCCGGAAATAGAGAGTGGCAATTCTGATGAGCATATTCAGAATAATCTCTGGATTCCACACTAAGGAGTGTGTACCTGATGTGCATATTCAGGGAAAACTCCTAACAGAGACTTTGAGACAGACATGATCTGCAAATTCAGTCTGACTCTTTCAAGCCTCTGGAAATACAGCATGACAATTCTGATGAGCATATTCAGAATAATTCATCTGGATTCCAACCTAAGGAGTGTGTACCTGATGTGCATACTCAGGGAAAACTCCTAACAGAGACTTTGATACAGACATGATGTGCAAATTCAGTCTCACTCTTGCAAGCCTCTGTAAATACAGAGTAACAATTCTGAAGAGCATATTCAGAATAATCTCTGGATTCCACACTAAGGAGTGTGTACCTGATTTGCTTATTCAGGGAAAACTCCCAATAGAGACTTTGAGACAGACATGATGTGCAAATTCAGTCTGACTCTTGCAAGCCTCTGGAAATACAGCGTGACAATTCTGATGAGCATATTCAGAATAATATCTCTGGATTCCGCACAAAGGAGTGTGTACCTGATGTGCATATTCAGGGAAAACTCCCGACAGAGACTTTGAGACAGACATGATGTGCAAATTCAGTCTGACTCTTGCAAGCCTCTTGAAATACTGAGTGACAATTCTGATGAGCATATTTAGAACAATATATCTGTATTCCACACTAAGGAGTGTGTACCTGATGGGCATATTCAGGCAAAACTCCTAACAGAGATTTTGAGACAGACATGATGTGCAAATTCAGTCAGACTCTTGCAAGCCTCTGGAAATAGTGAGTGACAATTCTGATGAGCATATTCAGAATAATCTCTGGGTTTTACACTTAGGAGTGTGTACCTGATGTGCATATTCAGGGAAAACTCCTTACAGAGACTTTGAGACGGACATGATGTGCAAATTCAGTCTGACTCTTGCATGCCTCTGGAAATACAGAGTGACAATTCTGATGAGCATATTCAGAATAATCTCTGGATTCCACACTTAGGAGTGTGTACCTGATGTGCATATTCAGGGAAATCTCCTAACAGAGACTTTGAGACAGACATGATGTGCAAATTTAGTCTGGTTCTTGCAAGACTCTGGGAATACAGAGTGACAATTCTGATGAGCATATTCAGAATAATCTCTGGACTCCACACTAAGGAGTGTGTACCTGATGTGCATATTCAGGGAAAACTCCTAACAGAGACTTTGAGACAGACATGATGTACAAATACAGTCTGACTCTTGCAAGCCTCCGGAAATAGAGAGTGACAATTCTGATGAGCATATTCAGAATAATCTCTGGATTCCACACTAAGGAGTGTGTACCTGATGTGCATATTAAGGGAAAACTCCTAACAGAGACTTTGAGACAGACATGATGTGCAAATTCAGTCTGACTCTTGCAAGCCTCTGGAAATACAGACTGACAATTCTGATGAGCATATTCAGAATAATCTTTAGATTCCACACTAAGGAGTGTGTACCTGATGTGCATATTCAGGGAAATCTCCTAACAGGGACTTTGAGACAGACATGATGTGCAAATTCAGTCTGACTCTTCTAAGCCTCTGGAAATAAAGCATGACAATTCTGATGAGCATATTCAGAATAATTCATCTGGATTCCAACCTAAGGAGTGTGTACCTGATGTGCATATTCAGGGAAAACTCCTAACAGAGACTTTGAGACAGACATGATGTACAAATACAGTCTGACTCTTGCAAGCCTCCGGAAATAGAGAGTGGCAATTCTGATGAGCATATTCAGAATAATCTCTGGATTCCACACTAAGGAGTGTGTACCTGATGTGCATATTCAGGGAAAACTCCTAACAGAGACTTTGAGACAGACATGATCTGCAAATTCAGTCTGACTCTTTCAAGCCTCTGGAAATACAGCATGACAATTCTGATGAGCATATTCAGAATAATTCATCTGGATTCCAACCTAAGGAGTGTGTACCTGATGTGCATACTCAGGGAAAACTCCTAACAGAGACTTTGATACAGACATGATGTGCAAATTCAGTCTCACTCTTGCAAGCCTCTGTAAATACAGAGTAACAATTCTGAAGAGCATATTCAGAATAATCTCTGGATTCCACACTAAGGAGTGTGTACCTGATTTGCTTATTCAGGGAAAACTCCCAATAGAGACTTTGAGACAGACATGATGTGCAAATTCAGTCTGACTCTTGCAAGCCTCTGGAAATACAGCGTGACAATTCTGATGAGCATATTCAGAATAATATCTCTGGATTCCGCACAAAGGAGTGTGTACCTGATGTGCATATTCAGGGAAAACTCCCGACAGAGACTTTGAGACAGACATGATGTGCAAATTCAGTCTGACTCTTGCAAGCCTCTTGAAATACTGAGTGACAATTCTGATGAGCATATTTAGAACAATATATCTGTATTCCACACTAAGGAGTGTGTACCTGATGGGCATATTCAGGCAAAACTCCTAACAGAGATTTTGAGACAGACATGATGTGCAAATTCAGTCAGACTCTTGCAAGCCTCTGGAAATAGTGAGTGACAATTCTGATGAGCATATTCAGAATAATCTCTGGGTTTTACACTTAGGAGTGTGTACCTGATGTGCATATTCAGGGAAAACTCCTTACAGAGACTTTGAGACGGACATGATGTGCAAATTCAGTCTGACTCTTGCATGCCTCTGGAAATACAGAGTGACAATTCTGATGAGCATATTCAGAATAATCTCTGGATTCCACACTTAGGAGTGTGTACCTGATGTGCATATTCAGGGAAATCTCCTAACAGAGACTTTGAGACAGACATGATGTGCAAATTTAGTCTGGTTCTTGCAAGACTCTGGGAATACAGAGTGACAATTCTGATGAGCATATTCAGAATAATCTCTGGACTCCACACTAAGGAGTGTGTACCTGATGTGCATATTCAGGGAAAACTCCTAACAGAGACTTTGAGACAGACATGATGTACAAATACAGTCTGACTCTTGCAAGCCTCCGGAAATAGAGAGTGACAATTCTGATGAGCATATTCAGAATAATCTCTGGATTCCACACTAAGGAGTGTGTACCTGATGTGCATATTAAGGGAAAACTCCTAACAGAGACTTTGAGACAGACATGATGTGCAAATTCAGTCTGACTCTTGCAAGCCTCTGGAAATACAGACTGACAATTCTGATGAGCATATTCAGAATAATCTTTAGATTCCACACTAAGGAGTGTGTACCTGATGTGCATATTCAGGGAAATCTCCTAACAGGGACTTTGAGACAGACATGATGTGCAAATTCAGTCTGACTCTTCTAAGCCTCTGGAAATAAAGCATGACAATTCTGATGAGCATATTCAGAATAATTCATCTGGATTCCAACCTAAGGAGTGTGTACCTGATGTGCATATTCAGGGAAAACTCCTAACAGAGACTTTGATACAGACATGATGTGCAAATTCAGTCTCACTCTTGCAAGCCTCTGTAAATACAGAGTAACAATTCTGATGAGCATATTCAGAATAATCTCTGGATTCCACACTAAGGAGTGTGTACCTGATTTGCTTATTCAGGGAAAACTCCCAATAGAGACTTTGAGACAGACATTATGTGCAAATTCAGTCCGACTCTTGCAAGCCTCTGGAAATACAGCGTGACAATTCTGATGAGCATATTCAGAATAATATCTCTGGATTTCACACTAAGGAGTGTGTACCTGATGTGCATATTCAGGGAAAACTCCGGACAGAGACGTTGAGACAGACATGATGTGCAAATTCAGTCTGACTCTTGCAAGCCTGGATATACAGAGTGACAATTCTGATGAGCATATTCAGAATAATCTCTGGATTACACAGTAAGGAGTCTGTACCTGATGTGCATATTCAGGGAAAACTCCTAACAGAGACTTTGAGACAGACATGATGTGCAAATTCAGTCTGACTCTTGCAAGCCTCTGGAAATACAGCGTGACAATTCTGATGAGCATATTCAGAATAATATCTCTGGATTTCACACTAAGGAGTGTGTACCTGATGTGCATATTCAGGGAAAACTCCTAAGAGAGACGTTGAGATGGACATGATGTGCAAATTCAGTCTGACTCTTGCAAGCCTCTGGAAATACAGAGTGACAATTCTGATGAGCATATTCAGAATAATATCTCTGGATTCCGCACAAAGGAGTGTGTACCTGATGTGCATATTCAGGAAAAACTCCCGACAGAGACTTTGAGACAGTCATGATGTGCAAATTCAGTCTGACTCTTGCAAGCCTCTTGAAATACTGAGTGACAATTCTGATGAGCATATTTAGAACAATATATCTGTATTCCACACTAAGGAGTGTGTACCTGATGTGCATATTCAGGAAAAACTCCTAACAGAGACTTTGATACAGACATGATGTGCAAATTCAGTCTCACTCTTGCAAGCCTCTGTAAATACAGAGTAACAATTCTGATGAGCATATTCAGAATAATCTCTGGATTCCACACTAAGGAGTGTGTACCTGATTTGCTTATTCAGGGAAAACTCCCAATAGAGACTTTGAGACAGACATTATGTGCAAATTCAGTCCGACTCTTGCAAGCCTCTGGAAATACAGCGTGACAATTCTGATGAGCATATTCAGAATAATATCTCTGGATTTCACACTAAGGAGTGTGTACCTGATGTGCATATTCAGGGAAAACTCCTAAGAGAGACGTTGAGATGGACATGATGTGCAAATTCAGTCTGACTCTTGCAAGCCTCTGGAAATACAGAGTGACAATTCTGATGAGCATATTCAGAATAATATCTCTGGATTCCGCACAAAGGAGTGTGTACCTGATGTGCATATTCAGGAAAAACTCCCGACAGAGACTTTGAGACAGTCATGATGTGCAAATTCAGTCTGACTCTTGCAAGCCTCTTGAAATACTGAGTGACAATTCTGATGAGCATATTTAGAACAATATATCTGTATTCCACACTAAGGAGTGTGTACCTGATGTGCATATTCAGGAAAAACTCCTAACAGAGATTTTGAGACAGACATGATGTGCAAATTCAGTCAGACTCTTGCAAGCCTCTGGAAATAGTGAGTGACAATTCTGATGAGCATATTCAGAATAATCTCTGGGTTTTGCACTTAGGAGTGTGTACCTGATGTGCATATTCAGGGAAATCTCCTAACAGAGACTTTGAGACAGACATGATGTGCAAATTTAGTCTGATTCTTGCAAGCCTCTGGGAATACAGAGTGACAATTCTGATGAGCATATTCAGAATAATCTCTGGACTCCATACTTAGGAGTGTGTACCTGATGTGCATATTCAGGGAAAACTCCTAACAGAGACTTTGAGACAGACATGATGTACAAATACAGTCTGACTCTTGCATGCCTCTGGAAATAGAGAGTGACAATTCTGATGAGCATTTTCAGAATAATATCTCTGAATTCCAAACTGAGGAGTGTGTACCTGATGTGCATATTCAGGTAAAACTCCTAACAGAGACTTTGAGACAGACATGATGTGCAAATTCAGTCTGACTCTTGCAAGCCTCTGGAAATACAGCGTGACAATTCTGATGAGCATATTCAGAATAATATCTCTGGACTCCACACTAAGGAGTGTGTAGCTGATGTGCATATTCAGGGAAAACTCCTAACAGAGACTTTGAGACAGACATGATGTGCAAATTCAGTCTGACTCTTGCAAGGCCTCTGGAAGTACAGAGTGACAATTCTGATGCGCATATTCAGAATGATATCTTTGGATTCCACACTGAGGAGTGTGTACCTGATGTGCATATTCAGGTGATCTAGGAATATATTTTCCATATGAATTCAAAGTCTATGTTCATGTATGCGTTTGTGTCAAAACTGTGAATTAGACCTAACCCCTGGAAACAGAAAGATAACTTTTAGTCATAATTCATGTTTTACAGTTTAATATTGGAGCTGAAGACCGAATTCAAACCCCTTTTCTGAAGAGAAAAGAAGGATTACTTTTGTTCATATGGCATTCTTATTCAGTACATTATAGTTTTATATTGAAGCTGAAGAACAAATTCGAACCCCTTCCCTGAAGTGAAAGAAAAACTCAAGTGACCTAGGAATATATTTTTCACGTGAGTTCCAAATCTATATTCATTGTGCATTAGTGTCAAAACTGTGAATTAGCCCTTACCTCCCGAAATAGAAGTGTTCTTTTTGGTCATGTTGGATTCCAAGTCAGTACTTTTTAGTTTAATATTGGAGCTAAACAGCAAATTCCAACCCCTTCCCTGAAGTAGAAAAAAACACAAGTGACCTAGGAATATATTTTCCATATGAATTCAAAGTCTATTTTACTCTATGCGTTAGTGTCAAAACTGTGAATTAGACCTAACCCCTGGAAAGAGCAGGATAACTTTTAGTCATAATCCATGTTTTATAGTTTAATATTGGAGCTGAACACCAAATTCAAACCCCTTTTCTGAAGAGAAAAAAACACAAGTGACATTTGTATATATTTCTCATATGAAATTTAAAATCTATATTCATACGTATGTTAGTGTCAAACTAAGAACAAGGCCTAGCCCTTCTAGAAAAGGAGGATTACTTTTGGTCATGTTGCATTCTTATTCAGTACATTATAGTTTAATATTGAAGCTGAAGACCAAATTGAACCCCTTCCCTGAAGTGAAAGAAAAACTCAAGTGACCTAGGAATATATTTTTCACGTGAGTTTTAAATCTATATGCATTGAGCATTTGTGTCAAAACTGTGATTTAGCAATTACCTCCCGAAATAGAAGTGTTCTTTTTGGTCATGTTAGATTAAAAGTCAGTACTTTTAAGTTTAATATTGGAGCTGAAGAGCAAATTCAACCCCTTTCCCTGAAGTGGAAAAAAACACAAGTGACCTAGGAATATATTTTCCATATGAATTTAAAGTCTATGTTTATCTATGCGTTAGTGTCAAAACTGTGAACTGGACCTAACCTCTGGAAAGAGAAGGATAACTTTTAGTCATAATCCATGTTTTATAGTTTAATATGGGAGCTGAAGACCCCTTCCCTGAAGTGAAAGAAAAACTCAAGTGACCTAGGAATATATATTTTTTTACGTGAGTTTCAAATCTATATTCATTGTGCATTAATGTCAAAACTGTGAATTAGCCCTTACCTCCTGAAATAGAAGTGTTCTTTTTGGTCATGTTGGATTCCAAGTCAGTACTTTTTGGTTTAATATTGGAGCTGAAGAGCAAATTTAACCCCCTTCCCTGAAGTGGAAAAAAACACAAGTGACCTAGGAATATATTTTCCATATGAATTCAAAGTCTATGTTTATCTATGCGTTAGTGTCAAAACTGTGAATTTGACCTAACCTCTGGAAAGAAAAGGATAACTTTTAGTCATAATCCATGTTTTATACTTTAATATTGGAGCTGAAGACAGAATTTAAACCCCTTTTCTGAAGAAAAAAAAAACACAAGTGACATTTGTATATATTTCTCATATGAATTCAAAATCTATATTCATCCAATATGTTAGTGTCAAACTAAGAATCAGGCCTCGTCCTTCAAGAAAACAAAGGATTACTTTTGGTCATATTGCATTCTTATTCAGTACATTATAGTTTAATATTGAAGCTGAAGACCAAATTCGAACCCCTTATAGGGGAGCCATGCATCCTAAATGTCAATATTTAACTTTGATCTGGTACGGCCTGCATTAGATGATATGACGGTTGGATTATGGTAATTTGAGTATGCTGATTCCGAATCTGGTGTGTGTAGAATGATATCTAGGTCGGAACAAGGTCAAAAACAAGGTCAAAGGTCACAGTTTTAAGGACCTCTAAAGGGTACATACACTTTGAGACAAATGCAAAGATACTGAACCTGAGTGTTATTCATCTTACATAGCCATTCTTATATATATGGTCCATTACCTGACTGACTATGGTGGATATTGATAGGGTGAAAGGTCATGTTTTACAAGGTCAAACATAGAAAATACTTATAATACTCAATTTGCTTCCTTTTTCTATGCACAGATAATAGATACATATCTATACAGGCAAGATTTCTGTCTAAGTGAATGCCCACATATTAGCCATTGAGGACTAATGACATTAGAGGGTAAAACCATTGTATTTCCATGATAATCCAACCTATATCTGAATTTGATGTTAAAAAGGTAAATCATCAGAATGGTTTAATAAAGTTTGAGCCTGTCAATAGTCTGTGCTGATACTTGCTATTGTATTTAGGAACCAACTATGACCTAGTATTTAGTATTGTAGTGTCATGTGGCCTTGTGAAAGGTCAAGGTCACGTGTGGTAAAAGGGAAATGCTACAAAAGCAGTAAAGTCAAAATAGCCACAATATAACAGAGGCAATTAGGGAAAGGGGTATGATGCATTGAGATAAGTAGGTGAATACTCTCTATTGTAACATGCCAAATGTCATTTGAATAGTTTCCAGGACATCCTGGTTGAGAGAGATGGTCTAAATTGAGATCAAATGCATGGTAGCATTTCCTGTAGTGGGCACTTCAACTATTCTATTTTGCCTGCCATGTTGCTTTCCTACCTTGTATAAATGAACATAAGACATCCAAATAACCTTGAACCGGGGTAATCATGATGCATGACTGATGAATTATCTTTGCACCATTATGGGTATATCCGTAATGCTTAAGCTTTTAAACTATCGTAATCAGCATTGTGCTTTTTCCAGATGATGCATTTGAATAGGTTCTCCTCTTTGATTGATAGTCTCCTTTACCTTTGGTGAAACTACAGAGCAGGTGTGTATCAATCTGTACCGAATATGCATACGGTACATATCTTGACCTGGACTCATGGGTGTAGAGTTAGGTGTCGGGAAAAAAAGTCCATCAAATAAATAAAAAAATCATTAAACTAACCCCCTGACAGCTAAGTCATGACCTATAAAAAACCTCACTAGGCCAAATGTGAGTATTTGATGTAAAGTCCATCAAATAAATAAAAAAATCATTACACTAAACATGGGATTTAGTATACAAAATGATTCCTCTGGAATACACCTGATGAGGCTGTGAACAGCTGAAACTCCTCAGAACTCATACTCAACTAATGAAGAGACTGTTGGCTAACTGTCACATTTTTTTAATGTGTCAACCACTGGAAAAACCAAGTAATTGGAAGTGGGCCTACTGTAGACCCACAACTGAGAAATTTCTTTTTTAGAAATTAATCAGTTCTTTTTCCAGAAATAAAAAATTAAAATTGCCAGGATGTGGCCTGCATCTGGCAATTAGCCAATCACAATGTCCCTTACATAAAGTTGAGGTCAGTTGACCCAATTAGCCCATGTCAGGGCGGGAAGTTCTTACCTGATTTAGTTCTGAAGGAGTAGTGCCGGAGTAAACACCCATTCCTCGTCCCACACAATTCTCAGGTTCTCCTCTTTGAATATATGACCCTTAGAGTTTTAATCATTAAATATTTTGCCTTAAAAATGGACCTATCTCAGTTCAAGGTCATTTGGATGTCTGATATTCAGTGATGCTAGGCAGGAAAGCAACATAAAAGAATAGTTAAAGTGCCTACTATAGTCAATTCTAGCATGCATTTGATTTCATTTAAGACCATTTCTTTCATTCATCAGGCATACATCATGATTACCCCAGTTCAAGATCATTTGGATGTCTTTTGTCCATTTATACAAAGCAGGAAAGCAACATGGCAGGCAAAATAGAATAGTTAAAGGCCCACTACAGGAAATGCTACCATGCATTTGATCTCAATATAGACCATTTCTCTCAACCGGAATGTCCTTGAAACTATTCAAATGACATTTGGCATGTGACAATAGAGGTTATTCACCTACTTATCTCAATGTATCATACCAGTTACTCATACCCCTTTTCCTAATTGCCTCTGTTATATTGTGGCTATTTTGACTTTACTGCTTTTGTAGCATTTCCCTTTTACCACATGTGACCTTGACCTTTCATAAGTCGACATGACACTACAATACTAAATACTAGGTCATAGTTGGTTCATAAATGCAATAGCAAGTATCAGCACAGATTATTGACAGGCTCAAACTTGATTAACCCATTATGATGATTTACCTTTTTAACATCAAATTCAGATGTAGATCGGATTATCATAGAAATACAATGGGTTAACCCTCTAATGTCATTAGTTCTCAATGGTTAACATGTGGGCATTCACTTAGACAAGAAATCTTGCCTGTATAGATATGTATCTATTATCTGTGCATAGAAAAGGAAGCACATTGAGAATTATAAGTGTTTTCCATGTTTGACCTTGTAAAACATGACCTTGCACCCTATCAATATCCACCATAGTCAGTCAGGTAATGGCCCATATATATAAGAATGGCTATGTAAGATGAATAACACTCGGGTTCAGTATCTTTGCATTTGTCTCAAAGTGTATGTAGCTTTTAGAGGTTCTTAAAACTGTGACCTTCGACCTTGTTTTTGACCTTGTTCCGACCTAGATATCATTCTACACATAGCAGAAATGGAATCAGCACCCTCAAAATACCTTAGTTCACCATTCATACCATCTATTGCAAGCCATACCAGGTCCTCTTCAATATTCCAGACTGGCTCCCCTATTACCCTGAAAGGAGGAGTCTATAGACAGACTTTTAGGCCTGTAGGGCCATTAGTTACAGAAGAAAAGACATTTTTTGGTATAATTTCTTTGAAAGTCAAATTTTTTATTTATTATAAAGGTAGAAGTTGGACGTAACTTATTGACGCATTGAAATAATTCTAGTTCTTATTTTAACATGTATAAATGCATAAAAAAAAAAAGGTACCGTGGACATTTGGATAGTGTTGAAAACTGCGTCCCCCCCAGGTTTGAACCGGGGACCCTTTGCTTGCGAGCCGAACGCGCTAACCACTCGGCCACAGCTGATATGGTCCAAGGCAGAGGAAACGCTGGTTAGGTACCAGTCTATCTAACGAATGCCCCCCGCGCTCAGCTGCCAAAGCCTTTTTGTATTGTGTCCTTTTCATTGGCTGTCCCATTTTAACTCCACCAATCAGCGAGCAGGTTGGTGGGATGTCAAAACCAACAGGGCACCCTCCTTGTTCGATATAGTCCATGTAAAAATCCTTCAAAATGGCCGAATTAGGACAAATTTAAGGTAATCAAACACATTTGAGTTGAAAAATTGTATAATAAATATAATGAATGTTACATAGCTTTTGTGAGATGAAGGCCAGTTGATACTAGAATTATGTAGGTTTTGTGATATAGAGGCCAGAGGAGAGATTAGGGCAATTTGACATGTTGGAGTAGTATATATATGAACTGGATATTACTGACTTGGGAATATTAGTGGCTGATGGACCAACCAGATGGTGGATATGTTATGTGTACGGTTCACTATTCCCACCCATCACTGTTCCAACAGGCCTTTCATGGTTGCTGGTTTAAGTTTTATCAAGACTCTGTGCATGAGTAGCTTGACAGATTGCATGAGACTAATTGGTGGTTGTGGTAACTAATTATGGATGACATCAGACCTCCAGGTATTAACTCAGGCCCAGGTGGTAGGGACCATCTCGGTATGGTTTCAATTCCACACATTGTTTGAGACTAATATCTTGATTCAGGATTAACTATGGATTACATCATGGCATGTTGACGCATGTAACCAAGCATGCTGACTTTCAAGCACCATCTGTGCTGTTTCATTATTTGCACTATGTAGGCACTGCATGCAAACAGTCAATTCACTTTGAGTACCTCACTACCAGCCTTAGTCACGTAGCATGTCGGATTGTTTGCCAATATCATGAAGAGTTAATGAATATGCTCTGTCTCTTTCCCCTACTGTCTAATTAGTAACTCATTCTCACAGTTTATCATTCTTGCATGAACTTACTCTCTCTGTTTCAATTCCTCACTATCACACTTTCTTCTATATGGGCTGGGGTTTCATATTTAGTTGTTAAAATATTGACAGAACCCATATGCTGAATCTAAATCACTATTGACTTTTCATGTCACACCTTGAATATGAAATTAAAAATAAATAATCAATGCTGCACTGACAGACGGTGCCTTAGATTATTCCCTAAAATTGATATCAAAAGAGCATTGTGCATGTGGAATCTGGTAATTAATTATGGATTACACAATGCCTTTGGGTGTTGACTCAGCAAGCAGATGTCCACTCAAGGTATGGTTTTAATATCGCAGGGCACTTCAGACCAATTGGTGTTTGTGGTAGCTAATTATGGCTCACCCCAGGCCTCACTGTGTCAGGGTGCATTGGGGAATTTGAGGGGAGGGGTTTGAATTTGGTCTTCAGCTCCAATATCAAACTATAATGTTCTGACTCAGACTGCAATATGACGAAAAGTGACATTTCTATTTCAGGGGGTTAAACCTAATTCTCAGTATTGACACTAACACACAGATAAATATAAAGCTTGAATTTATATATATATATATATATATATATATATATATATATATATATATATGTGTGTATTTGTTGGTTTGCCACCAGGACGATGTATATAATGTTTGCACTTAACCAAAAGTCAGAACGGGTGCTGCCATCTTGGATTGCGCCGCCATCATGGATTAAGTGATAGCAATAACATAAATCAACATTTGATAGGTCCTGAGGTTGATTATAATTTGACCTACCACCTCCCCCCTCCCCACATTGACCAAAGAAATTCAATGGGTATATTTGTTGGTTGCTAATACAGCTGGTTGCCTGGCAACAACTATTCTAATTTTTTATCTGCCTAGCAACACACATATCCATGGTCCTGAGGTTGATTATTATCACACCTACCCCCTCCCCTAACATGGACCCAAGGAATACAATGGTTCTATTGGTTTGTTGCTAATACAGCTGGTTCCCTAGCAACAACTATTCTAATTATGTATATGCCTAGCAACACACATATCAATGGTCCTGAGGTTGATTGTAATCATACATCTTCCCCTAATATGCTAATATAGCTGGTTCCCTAGCAATATGTATTCTCTTTTGTTATCTGCCTAGCAACACACATTTCCATGGCCCTTATGTTGATTATAATCATATCTACTGCCCGAACATGGACCCCAGGAAATCATCATAGGAACTACCATATTTGAAGTAATATCACTCTTCCCCCTGATAACCCCCCCCCCTGGTTATTTGGTGTCATAACTTAATCTCCCTTAAACATACCTATTATGTAGACATTATGTTCCTTCAAATGCAAGAATTGTAGTTGTTGCTGCATGTAAAGAATGCATTACAACTCTTGTTACCTCTTGGGAGGGGTTTACATTTGCTCTTGAGCTCCTGTCTTAAATACTAAAGTAGTGACTTAAACTCCTAAGTGACCAAAAGTAATTTTTTTTTCAGGGGGGGGGGGGGGTTAGGCCTATTATACATTATACAAATATGTTCCTAGGTCACTCTAAAGTACTGACTTAGCTTCCAAGATGACCAAGATAATATCTGATAATATCTCACCACAGCCCCCAGGTATGTCAACATGTCCTTTAGATGTTGGTGTGTGAGTCACTACTCCCTCCTACAACCTACTGCTCATAGCTGTAAAACTCCTCCCCCCCCCCTTCAGGCAGGCAGTAGCATAAACAGCAGTAGCAGAAGGAGCAGCAGCAGAAGCAGCCACAGCATTGGCAGCGGCAGCAGCAGAAGAGGCAGCAGCAGTTCCCATAGCAGTAGTGGCAGCAGCAGCAGCAGAAGCAGTAGCAGCAGCAGCAGTAGCAGCAGCAGCAGTAGCAGCAGCAGTAGCAGCAGCAGCAGCAGTAGCAGCAGCAGCAGTAGCAGCAGCAGCAGCAGTAGCAGCAGCAGTAGCAGTAGCAGCAGCAGTAGCAGCAGCAGTAGCAGCAGCAGTAGCAGCAATAGTAGCAGTAGCAGCAGCAGCAGCAGCAGCAGCAGTAGCAGCAGCAGCAGCAGCAGTAGCAGCTAGACCAGCAACACACACTCATCACAAATAAAGGTGTAAGTACTTACCTCATCACAGTAACTACACTAGCTTCTCATAAGTAATTGATTGTTTATCTCCTCCATGCCACCTTTGCATATGCCACCTGTGTATTGACTCTCTTTATGTAGACATTACTACTGCAGTAGATTACCTTGCCCCTCTGATGAATGCAGAATCAGATAGCTTAATTTTCCCTTTACGCTCTGAGGTAATTTATGTTGAATACATTATTAATGTATGACCTCTGTCCACCTACACAGAGCACAGCCTGTGAGTCAGTCAGCAACCAGATGTCAGAAAAGCCAGACGCGCCAGCCATTCATCCCCTACACACACAGACCAGCCCACAGTGTGAGCCCCATGCAGTCACCCCTACACCAATGTACAGACCACAGAGTGCTACAGTGAGATTCTGAGCCACAAGACTAGGACTACCCTCAGGTCAGTATTACTTTGCATATTCTGTGCTTATAATCTGTTCTCATTTCAAATTTCATGATCAAAGTGTAGAATGAAAAATCAAAGTGGTTTTTCATTTCAAAGATAGGTGCTGTCCTTCTCCAAACTCTCAAGAGGGACTTGTGACTGCTACTTGGTATGAAAACCAAAATGTGTATGGAACGAAAGGCAGTAAAATTGGTGTGGGAACAATTAGGCATTGGGCATTGGAAGCTTGGTGTACAATCCAGTGGGGACTGTACATGGAAATCAATAGAAATTGTGTGTGATGACCAGTGTGACTGGGTATAGGAATCTGCAGGGTATACTTGCTGTCTGAACCTGCAGACAGTCTGTGCAAATAAGTGTTGAAAGAGCAAAAAGTGTGGAAAATGTGATTATTTCCCTCACTCCTTTGCTAATTTATAAGCTGTTTATGACCAAAATCGGTTCCATGGAAGGTTGGATACAAGAAGCAAATTTGTCTTGCCAAAAGGTGCTCCTCATAGCAAGGTAGCACAATGATAAGGGCATGTTTTGTACAGATGTACAACCAACTGAGTGAGATACTGACCATATACCCACATCAGTAGTGTGCCTGCCTTCACCATTCTATAATTAAGGGACATCAACAACTCTAACCATGTATGTATGTCTTGATTGGTATACTCTGCATTGAAGTTGGTGAGTGATCAGGGCCAGTAAGTGTAGGTACCCATCAGTGAGTGATTGAGGGTTGGGGAGAAGAGGTGTCAGATGGGGGGAGGAGTATTAAAATCAGCAGAAAACATATAGCGCAGGCAGACAACCAAGTCTGGCTCGGGTCAGAGGTTGGGAGAGGGGAGGTGATATGTAGGATAGAAGTGTGTGGAGGCATGATTGCAGCTTGGGGAGGGAGGGTAGATGTATGGGGGGGGGGTCAGGGGGGAGGCAGTACACCCTGCAGTACACCCTACTGTCAGGTTCTACTGTAGACGCAGCCTATTGCCTAGTGATATTGAAAATTTGACTGGCAGTCGGACACCTCCACTTATGAACTACCCAGCTCTGCCTTACAAACCTAAGTTCTGGGGGAAAATATATAGTTGCCCTGGTGGAGTCCCTCAAAGTATAGGAGAGATTCAAGTTGCAGATTGTACCTTATAATAGAATGATGGAAGGGCAAACAAACATCATATGGTTAATGGGTTAGAGTAAAATAAAATGCAAAAAAGATGCCTCCGAGAGTAGTTACTACTCTGCCCATCCCTGCCCCTCCCTGCTACACCTGAAGGGTGTTGTTGAAAATGTTTATATTTGAGAATGAATTGAAATACAATGAATCATAAACATATAGTTTTTGATATCTCAGTTGACATGAGGGCCTTGTAAAACTTGTGTAATAAGCTCAGAAGTAGGGATTTTAGCCATCTTTTAAATTTTGGAGGCTCATAATTCAACAAAAAAGTGTCCTCCTTTTAGAAAACGACAAATTGAAGTATTTTTATTTATTCTGTAGCAGTTGCAGAAACTCAGATCTCCCCTAGTGGGTCTGAGGGTTCTCCGTGATAACTTTTGTAGTGACCGCAATAAAACAAGGCATGGGATAGCCCAATACCGTACACCCCTATTAGCATCTTGTGATACAGGGTAATATAGAACTATGATCTTTTTTTTGTTAAACAAAACTTGACCATGCCTATTTGTCAGTTCCAACTCCTCTGGTGTGTACGCTGCCCAGCCACGACACAGGTGTTACCCAACTGTCACCTATCTAAAGGCTATTTCTGATTGCCCTACCTGGTTAAAAGTGGGGAAGGGTCTGACATGGGGAGGACATGAGAAGCTGTATTTATGAGGATAGAATACACTGATGATTTATATAATGTCTTCCTTCCTGGTTTTCAAATCTTCAGGTGGGGGGGGGGGAAGCGAGGCTGGGAGGCAGGGAGACAGGGAGGGGCAGGGATGGGCAGAGAGGGGCAGGCAGGGGCAGGGAGTAAGGGAGTAAGGGAGCAGGGGAAATACATGGAGGCAGGCTGGGAAGCAAGGAGGCAGGAAGGCAGGGAGGCAGGTAGAAAAGGAGGCAGGGAGACAAGGATGCAGTGAGGCAGGGCAGCAAAGAGGCCAGGAAGGAAGGAGGCAAGGAGGCAGGGAAGCAGGACGGCAGCGAAGCAGGGGAGCAGTTACGTTTGGAGGCTTGGAGGCAGGGAGGCAAATTGGCGGGGAGGCAGATAGACAGGGAAGCAGGGATGCATGGAGGCAGGAAGACAAAGAGGCAGGGAGGGAAGGAGGCACAAAGACAGGGAGACAGGGAAGCAGTGAGGCAGGGAGGTTGGGAAGCACGGAGGCAGGATGGCAAGGAGGCAGGGAGGGAAGGAGGCACAAAGACAGGGAGACAGGGAAGCCTTGAGGCAGGGAGGTTGGGAAGCACGGAGGCGGGAAGTCAAGGAGGCAGGGAGGGAAGGAGGCACAAAGACTGGGAGACAGGAAAGCAGTGAGGCAGGGAGGTTGGGAGGCAGGGAGGCATGGAGGAGAGGAGGCAGGGAAGCCAGGAAACAGGGAGGCAGGGTGGCAAAGAGGCAGGGATGGAAAAAGGCACGGAGACAGGAAGATATGGAAGCATGGAGGTTGAAAGGCAGATAGGCATGGAAGTGAGGAGGCGGGGAAGCAGGGAAACAAGGAAATAGGGAGGCAGGATGGCAAAGAGGCAGGGTGACAAATGGGCAGGGAGGGAAGGAGGCAGAGAGGCAGGGAAACAGGGAGGCAGGGATGCAGGGAGGCAGTGAGGCAGGGAAGCAGGGCGGCAAAGAGGCAGGGATTGAAGGAGGCAGCGAGGCAGGGAAGCGGGACAAAGTGATGCTTGTAGGCAGGGTGGCAAGGAGGCAGGGAGGCAGGGAGACAGGGAAGCGGGAGACAGGGAAGCAGTGAGTAAGGGAGGTTGGGAGGCAGGGAGGCATGGATGCAAGGAGGCATAGAAGTAGGAAAGCAGGGAGGCAGGGCAGCAAAGAGGCAGAGAGGGAATGAGGCAGGGAGGCAGGGAGGCAGGGAGGCAAGGAAGCAGGGAGGCAAGGAGGGGCAGGGAGGAAGGAGCAAGGAGGGGGATAGAGGGACAATTCTGGCGAAGGATTTGAGGATTTTAGGATCAATATCAAACCAATCCAGCTCAGCCTCCTCCCCTCAACCCCCTGCACACACAATGTTACCTTCTACTCCCTACCCATACACATCACTCATGCTGGCAGACCTAGCCTTGTACCCTGTCCCTGTCACTCCCCCTCCTACCCCTGTACCTACACACGGTATCAGTGTCTGAGGTATGGAATCTCTTTAGCTGAAACACATTGTGATACCAATACATTTACAGATAATATTATAATCAGTTGTATCAGGGAATTCAATTCTGGTGGGTGCTAGGTGGGCAATGGTAGAAATGTTTTCCAGTAAACATGGTATTTGGGAGTTAATTGTGGTACAAGTATACATATATACCAGTGTATTGGGAGACACAAACCTGGGTTCAGAGCACTTATAGTGGATATAAAGAAAGCTGACAGCATGAGGTAATAGACTCCCCGCACACATTCTGTGTCTAGTTTACTGTGCAGGCAGCTCCTCTCTTACTCATTGTTTTCACATGGAGTATCAAATAAAGACCCAGGAGTAGACACATAATTCCAACACTGCACATAATAAACCTTGGGGTACGGATGCCTCTTTTAGGTTCCCACTGATTGGTCTATGATTTAGTGGAGCCAATATCATTAAGTTGGTTACATTTTCCTCTTTCCAATGATATATTGCATGAACATCTTAAGACTGCAGGGGCTGCTAGGAATTTGGGAGAGGGGGCAACTACCTGAAACATTGATCTGAAATATTGGAAGGTGAGGTGGGGGGTTAACATGAACATAATTCTAATTTTGATGATTGTCAGGCAGCACCTATCTTGGTTAACATTAGTTGTCTGTGTCTGTGTGTGTTGGTGAGGGAATGAACCACAGCATTAGGGGGTGGAGCAGGGCATCATGCAGACCAGGTGCTGCCAACCGCCGCCCCTCCTGTCTGCTGCCTGGCCCTGGGCAGTACCTGGGCCACACACCACATGCAAACACAGGCTATGGTCTGAAAGACATCTGATAGATGTAATTTTCACTTCAGACCTCTTAATAATGCAAAGCAACATTCCTTTGGTACTTTCCCAGGCCTTCATAAGGAATATCTCTGCAATAGATACAACAGTAGTTTATAGAGCTGTTTTCTTAGAAACATCAGAAATCAGATTCGGTTAAGGTTGCAAATACAAAGGCTCATAAAGTGTTTGAGACTAGCTAATTGATTGTGGTAATTAATTATGGATGACATCAGGCCTCAAGGGGTCAGGGTGCAATAAGGTATGGTTTCACCTTTTGCGTGTTGACTCAACCTTCAAACACCATCTGTGCTGTTTCATTATTAACACTATGTAGGCACTATGAGTACCAAACTACCAGTCTTAGTCACACATCATGTCAGATTGTTTGCCAATATCATGAATAGTCAATGAATATGCGAACAGAATAAGGTTTCATTCCTACTCTGTATCTTTCCCCTACTGTCTAATTCAAAACTGTCTCGTTCTCACAGTTTATCATTCTAATCACGAGCGAACTCTCTCTCTCTGTTTCAATTCCTCACTAGCATTCTCACACTTTGCTCTACCTGGGCTGGGGTTTTATATATAGTTGTTGAAGGATTGACAGAACCTATATCCTGAATCTGAATAACTATTGACTTTTTCTATCACACCTTGAATATGGAATTTGAATGAAATAATCAAATTAATCTTTGGTTCTTGGATGTAGGTAACCATAGTCAATCTATGCTGCACTATGCTCACATACTGCACTGACAGGCCATGTGCTGAAATAACATACTGCACTGACAGACCATGTGCTGCACTGACAGACGATGTGCTGCACTGACAGATTGTGTGCTGCACTGGCAGACTTTGTGCTGAACTGACAGAATGTGTGCTGCACTGGCAACCTGTGTGCTGCACTGACAGACCATGTGCTGCACTGACAGACCATGTGCTGCTCTGACAGACCATGTGCTACACTAGCAGACTGTGTGCTATACTGGCAGACTGTGTGCTGCACTGGCAGACTGTGTGCTGCACTGACAGACTGTGTGCTGCACTGACAGACCATATGCTGCACTGGCAGACTGTGTGCTGCAATGGCAGACTGTGTGCTGCACTGACAGACTGTGTTACACTGATAGTTTCTATCCTATGTGATATCCTCCCTGCAGGCACAGAGCCCTAAATACATGAAATATCATTTTCTACTACATCTATGATACTGCAAGCAGATAGTCATGGCATACCTGGATGAAAGCATACCCCACATGATCGTGAATAAGCATACTAGGGGGGTATGGGGGCTGGTGCTGATGAATTACTTATGTTTTGTAGCCATTGCAAGCAGACAGTTAATTGTCTGTTAGCACCTGGTCACGACCCTTAACATGCAAACGAGGTAGGTTATACAGTGTTCCTATTGAGACCACTTTTGGTACAAGGACCACCATTTGATACAATCATTTTGTACATTCAGAGGACATTGCCTGTTTGTTTTATAATGAAGTGTTGTGATTATCGTGTACAAATTGCATAATTTCCTATTAGGTAAATAAGTAAACTTTCAAGACGGAGTAATTTGCCCGAGATTATCCCCTAGGAGTAATACTGCAAGTTTTCTAGAACAATGTGTTTGCAGAAGGGTAATCAACTAATGGAGAGCCTACAGCTAGTGTGCTACACCCACACCCACCCACTACATGTCACTAATGTTGCTCTTATTATTATACCCTTTCTTGCATAACACTACAAATAAATTCTGTAAGTACGCCTACCCAAGTCAACCATTTGTTTGTATATGTGTAAATGTGTGGTTAAGGCACCAAAGATGGTACTGATGAGCTGTTTTCCATCCCTGAGTTTATTGTCTATTAAGGCTGACAATGCACATTAAGTCTGTACCAAGACATTGCCGGTGTGGGTTTCAAACAGACTGTGTGCATGAGTTGTACTCAGTGCTTGAGACTAATTAGTATTTAAATATGCATGATATCCAACCTCCAGATGTCAGAGTGCCTTGGGGTAGGCTCTCACTTACATGCATTCCTTACTGAGGCGTTTCGTGGTTACTGCTGTGCATGACACTCAATCGTGATTGTTGTATTAATTATGGATGAGACCAGGCCTCCAGCAGACAGGGTGTACGGGGGAACGGTCTCAGTTTATGCATGTCGAGTCAGCCTCATGTTAATTTAACACTGCGTGCTGACAGACAAACACCAGCTGTGCTATTTCATTATTTACACTAATATAGGCACTTCATGCAAACAGTCAATTGACTGTGAGTACCTCATTACCAGCCTTAGTCACGCAGTTTTTCAGATTATTTGCAATATCAAGAGTAATTAAAAAATGAATACCCAGGGTCGGGTTTCATACGGTGTGTGTGTTATTACCTCTCTGTATCATTCTCCCTCTTCACCCACTGGCTTATTCTCCAGAAAGAACTCTCCTTGGTTAAAAATAACACAGAAACATACCAAATACAGTGAAACTCTGTCCCAGTGATACTACATCAAATAACATGCCTCCAGCAATTAGTACCTTTACTGATATTCATGATTGTTCATGGTTTCTTCCACCATTTATAGCCACTGACTGGTAGAATAGATCACCTGCCAGCCATCAAGCCCAACATAACACACTCTTTAACAAGCTCTATTGCTGCTTTTCATTTGATTCATGATAGCATGAAACACATATAAAGGTATACATGACATCACATTTTTGATATACGCATGAAGATAATATTACCTTGGATGATATTCATGATTGTTTATGATTTCTCTTTAAACAGATACAGGGGCAAGTATAGCCATGGATAACATGTGTCTTTGGTTGATAATTATACAAATTCTGTGACACCACATTGTTGGACCTTCATATCAAGATAAAATCATTGGTACTTTGTATGATATTCTTTTTTAAATCAAACACACACATGTCGTACATAGTATGAGCTTGGTTGACAAATGACTTCATCCCAACCAAGCCTGGAATGGAAAAAGTGGAAAGATGGATTCACAGCAGGCAACCAAGCCCAACATCACACACACCAAGCAATCATTACAGGTCCCTTTGCAAGACATATTTCAGGATCGCATATACCATACCACATTTATTAAGAAATATCATGACAAGCTATGATCATATCCATATTGATTCATTTCAGCATATTACACATAAATGGTCACAAATGGGACTACATTGTTTGCCATACATATGTAGATGATAGTTCAATACCTTTGTTGATACTCTGATTGTCTATGGTTGCTTCATACAAACGAAAGGGTGTTTATAGCTTCACAATAATAGGCATAAATACCATGATATCCAGGTTCTTTGTCTACGTTCAGACTAATTCATGATTGCACACCACTTATAAATGGGCATACAAAACACACATCGATACCTTAAAATACCTTTGATGATATTTATGATTGTTCATGGTTTCTTCATACAGACATAGAGACATTGTTGCTATCAATGACATATATATGGACATGACATCCCAGTATTTGGTTTATATTCTTGATTGCGTCACACACAAATTGGCATGGATGATGATACCTTGTTTGACATACATATCAAGATACAAACATGAACTGAATAAAAAACCAAGGGCTACAGGAGTGATCGGATGATTTTAAGGGGAGTGATAAGTTTCAGATGACAAAGGACTCTATCCCAATCAAACCTAGGTCCGATGATTATTTCAGGCACCCGAGCCAAACATACTTCAAGACACCAAACACTACACCTTATGCATTAAGAGACACCATAATGACTACTTGAGATGACATTCATGTTTTTTAAATACTTTTGACTATATTCATGATTGTTTGTGGTTTCTTCATACAGACAAAGTGATATTTATAGCTTTGCCATGAATAACATAAATGTGAGCTTGATATTTAAGTTATTTAATCGATAATCATATTATTTTATGACTGCAGCAGATACAAAATGGTATACATGACACCACATTGTTGAATTATTTATCAAAATACAATCATCAGTACTTTGGGTGATTTATTCATTTTTGAACCAAACACATACATAGGCATACAATCATGACACTGGTTAACATATAGTAAACTATTGTGCTCCACCTGAAGAACTGAGGGCTTCAGGAGTTACCATGTGGTGGGGAGTGGAGTGGTAAGTATCATATGCCAAATGACTCCATCCCTCTCCAGCCTGGAATGGTAGAAGCCGATAGATGGATCAGCAGCAGACAACCAAGCCACAACGTCACAAACACCCAACGCAGGTCACCACGTTTTTTGTAATACTGGTTTCTTAGATTGCTCATTTTCTTACATGTCACAGGTTATTTAGAAAGTGCAGCTACTTACAGATCACCTAGAGTATGTACCTACTTACAGGTTACAGTTTACAGTTTACTTAGACTGTGTACCTACTTAAAGGTCAATTAGACTGTGAAGATGTTGTATTGGTAGATATTCAAACTTATTTACAGTTGCATCATACAAGCTTTGTCAACACATATGTCAAGTTTAGACTCTTGGTGAGGGCGACATGAAATATTCTCTGGAGGGGAGTGGATGTGTAAGTATCAGATGTTATTTGACCTCACCCCCAACCAGCCTGGAAGATGAGAAGTCTCCTAGGTCAAACATACTTCAAGATACCACACACTTTACTTAACAGCATAAATGATATATAAAAAAATGGGAAACCAAAACAACACATTATTCCATATACCCATGAATATAATATTCAAGTAGCTTGATGAAATACATGATTGCTATTAGCTACTTCATACACGTTAAATGCATTGGTATACATATCAAGATAATATCTGCATACTTTGGTTGATGTTCATAGTTATTTATATTTGCATTAGCCACACAAACAAGCATGTCTAGCATCAACAAGGTTGACAGACATATTGAGATTGGGCTTAGGAAATACAGCGCGGTAAAGAGTTACCTTAAGTTTAAGACAACTGACTACATCGCCAACCAATGTTGAACGGAAAAAGTGGAACAAGAGATCAGCTGGATGAAAACAAGCCCAATTTAGCACAAGCGTCCGATGATCATCAAGAAACATCATAACAAGTTCTTTTCATGATATTTTGCTTCCCAAAAAAAGATGATATACATAAAAGGAATACATAACACAACATTATTCCACATCCACATGAATATAATATTCAAGTTCATTGATAATTTTATAGGTCGTTTTTGATTGCTTCACACAGATAAAAGGGTATATGAAGTCTTTGTTCAGTTGGCATACATATGCAGATAATATTCAAATACATTGGTTGATATTCATACTTATTCATGATTACATTAAACAGACAAACATCACCATGCTTTATATACATAACAAGATCGGGCTTAGACTCAAAAAATGATGGCTACATGAAATGTTGTGTGGCAGGGCGCGCAGTGGTAAGTATGAGACAACCGGAGAAGTGGAAAAATAAATCTGCAGCAAAAAACAAGCATAATTTAACACAGGGACTCAATGATCAACACAGGCCCCTTGGCAAAAAATAATTTGTAACCATACATTATTTATTCATCAATGGACCTGCTCTCAATATTATTAATTTGTATATTAAATTATTTGTATCGCTTGATAGCTCTTGTCCCTGCACAATAGATCATTGTTTTTTTTGTTTATTCAGGCCTTTTTGAAAGAATGAATTCAATCAAAACTAAAATGTAATCATTAAATATTGTTTTAGCAAGGACACAGCAAGTATTGAATTTGTATTTCTGCTCTACATGAAAACCAATTTTAGTTTACTAAATGGAACAAATTTTTAAAAAACAACATTAATGACAAGCCTCTGGATATAAAGAGTGACAATTCTGATGAGCATATTTAGAATAATCTCTGGATTCCACACTAAGGAGTGTGTACCTGATGTGCATATTCAGGGAAAACTCCTCACAGAGACTTTGAGACAGACAGGATGTGCAAATTCAGTCTGACTCTCCCAAGCCTCTGGAAATACAGAGTGACAATTCTGATGAGCATATTCAGAATAAATTCTCTGGATTCCACACTAAGGAGTGTGTACCTGATGTGCATATTCAGGGAAAGCTCCGAACAGAGACTTTGAGACAGACATGATGTGCAAATTCAGTCTGACTCTTGCAAGCCTCTGGAAATACAGAGTGACAATTCTGATGAGCATATTCAGAATAATCTTTGGATTCCACACTAAGGAGTGTGTACCTGATGTGCATATTCAGGAAAAACTCCTCACAGAGACTTTGAGACAGACATAATTTGCAAATTCAGTCTGACTCTTGCAAGCCTCTGGAAATACAGAGTGACAATTCTGATGAGCATATTCAGAATAATCTCTGGATTCCACACTAAGGAGTGTGTACCTGATGTGCATATTCAGGGAAACTCCTCACAGAGACTTTGAGACAGACATGATGTGCAAATTCAGTCTGACTCTTGCAAGCCTCTGGAAATACAGAGTGACAATTCTGATGAGCATATTCAGAATAATCTCTGGATTCCACACTAAGGAGTGTGTACCTGATGTGCATATTCAGGGAAAACTCCTAACAGAGACTATGAGACGGACATGATGTGGAAATTCAGTCTGACTCTTGTAAGCCTCTGGAAATACAGAGTGACAATTCTGATGAGCATATTCAGAAGTATCTCTGTATTACACACTAAGGAGTGTGTACCTGATGTGCATATTCAGGAAAAACTCCTAACAGAGACTTTGAGACAGACTTGATGTGCAAATTCAGTCTCTGGAAATGCAGAGTGACAATTCTGATGAGCATATTCAGAAGTATCTATGTATTCCACACTAAGGAGTGTGTACCTGATGTGCATATTCAGGGAAAACTCCTCACAGAGACTTTCAGACAGACATGATGTGAGAATTCAGTCTGACTCTTGCAAGCCTCTGGAAATACAGAGTGACAATTCTGATGAGCATATTCAGAATAATCTCTGGATTCCACACTAAGGAGTGTGTACCTGATGTGCATATTCAGGGAAAACTCATAACAGAGACTTTGAGACAGACATGATGTGCAAATTCAGTCTGACTCTTGCAAGCCTCTGGAAATACAGAGTGACAATTCTGATGAGCATATTCAAAAAAATATCTCTTGATTCCAGACTTAGGAGTGTGTACCTGATGTGCATATTCAGGAAAAACTCCTAACAGAGACTTTGAGACAGACATGATGTGCAAATTCAGTCTGAATCTTGCAAGCCTCTGGAAATACAGAGTGACAATTCTGATGAGCATATTAAGAATGATCTCTGGATTCCACACTAAGGAGTGTGTACCTGATGTGCATATTCAGGGAAAACTCATAACAGAGACTTTGAGACAGACATGATGTGAGAATTCAGTCTGACTCTTGCAAGCCTCTGGAAATACAGAGTGACAATTCTGATGAGCATATTTCAACATGATCTCTGGATTCCACACTTAGGAGTGTGTACCTGATGTGCATATTCAGGGAAAACTCATAACAGAGACTTTGAGACAGACATGATGTGCAAATTCAGTCTGACTCTTGCAAGCCTCTGGAAATACAGAGTGACAATTCTGATGAGCATATTCAGAAGTATCTCTGTATTCCACACTAAGGAGTGTGTACCTGATGTGCATATTCAGGGAAAACTCCTAACAGAGACTTTGAGACAGACATGATGTGCAAATTCAGTCTCTGGAAATACAGAGTGACAATTCTGATGAGCATATTCAGAATGATCTCTTGATTCCCCACTAAGGAGTGTGTACCTGATGTGTATATTCAGGGAAAACTCCTCACAGAGACTTTCAGACAGACATGATGTGAGAATTCAGTCTGACTCTTGCAAGCCTCTGGAAATACAGAGTGACAATTCTGATGAGCATATTCAGAATAATCTCTGGATTCCACACTAAGGAGTGTGTACCTGATGTGCATATTCAGGGAAAACTCATAACAGAGACTTTGAGACAGACATGATGTGCAAATTCAGTCTGACTCTTGCAAGCCTCTGGAAATACAGAGTGACAATTCTGATGAGCATGTTCAGAAGTATCTCTGTATTCCACACTAAGGAGTGTGTACCTGATGTGCATATTCAGGGAAAACTCCTAACAGAGACTTTGAGACAGACATGATGTGCAAATTCAGTCTCTGGAAATACAGAGTGACAATTCTGATGAGCATATTCAGAATGATCTCTTGATTCCACACTAAGGAGTGTGTACCTGATGTGTATATTCAGGGAAAACTCCTCACAGAGACTTTCAGACAGACATGATGTGAGAATTCAGTCTGACTCTTGCAAGCCTCTGGAAATACAGAGTGACAATTCTGATGAGCATATTCAGAATAATCTCTGGATTCCACACTAAGGAGTGTGTACCTGATGTGCATATTCAGGGAAAACTCATAACAGAGACTTTGAGACAGACATGATGTGCAAATTCAGTCTGACTCTTGCAAGCCTCTGGAAATACAGAGTGACAATTCTGATGAGCATATTCAAAAGAATATCTCTTGATTCCAAACTTAGGAGTGTGTACCTGATGTGCATATTCAGGAAAAACTCCTAACAGAGACTTTGAGACAGACATGATGTGCAAATTCAGTCTGAATCTTGCAAGCCTCTGGAAATACAGAGTGACAATTCTGATGAGCATATTCAGAATGATCTCTGGATTCCACACTAAGGAGTGTGTACCTGATGTGCATATTCAGGGAAAGCTCCTAACAGAGACTTTGAGACAGACATGATGTGCAAATTCAGTCTGACTCTTGCAAGCCTCTGGAAATACAGAGTGACAATTCTGATGAGCATATTCAGAATAATCTTTGGATTCCACACTAAGGAGTGTGTACCTGATGTGCATATTCAGGGAAAACTCCTCACAGAGACTTTGAGACATACATGATTTGCAAATTCAGTCTGACTCTTGCAAGCCTCTGGAAATACAGAGTGACAATTCTGATGAGCATATTCAGAATAATCTCTGGATTCCACACTAAGGAGTGTGTACCTGATGTGCATATTCAGGGAAAACTCCTCACAGAGACTTTGAGACAGACATGATGTGCAAATTCAGTCTGACTCTTCCAAGCCTCTGGAAATACAGAGTGACAATTCTGATGAGCATATTCAGAATAATCTCTGGATTCCACACTAAGGAGTGTGTACCTGATGTGCATATTCAGGGAAAACTCCTAACAGAGACTTTGAGACAGACATGATGTGCAAATTCAGTCTGACTCTTGCAAGCCTCTGGAAATACAGAGTGACAATTCTGATGAGCATATTCAGAATAATCTCTGGATTCCACACTAAGGAGTGTGTACCTGATGTGCATATTCAGGGAAAACTCCTCACAGAGACTTTGAGACAGACATGATGTGCAAATTCAGTCTGACTCTTGCAAGCCTCTGGAAATACAGAGTGACAATTCTGATGAGCATATTCAGAATAATCTCTGGATTCCACACTAAGGAGTGTTTACCTGATGTGCATATTCAGGGAAAACTCCTAACAGAGACTTTGAGACAGACATGATGTGCAAATTCAGTCTCTGGAAATACAGAGTGACAATTCTGATGAGCATATTCAGAATGATCTCTTGATTCCACACTAAGGAGTGTGTACCTGATGTGTATATTCAGGGAAAACTCCTCACAGAGACTTTCAGACAGACATGATGTGAGAATTCAGTCTGACTCTTGCAAGCCTCTGGAAATACAGAGTGACAATTCTGATGAGCATATTCAGAATAATCTCTGGATTCCACACTAAGGAGTGTGTACCTGATGTGCATATTCAGGGAAAACTCATAACAGAGACTTTGAGACAGACATGATGTGCAAATTCAGTCTGACTCTTGCAAGCCTCTGGAAATACAGAGTGACAATTCTGATGAGCATATTCAAAAGAATATCTCTTGATTCCAGACTTAGGAGTGTGTACCTGATGTGCATATTCAGGAAAAACTCCTAACAGAGACTTTGAGACAGACATGATGTGCAAATTCAGTCTGAATCTTGCAAGCCTCTGGAAATACAGAGTGACAATTCTGATGAGCATATTCAGAATGATCTCTGGATTCCACACTAAGGAGTGTGTACCTGATGTGCATATTCAGGGAAAGCTCCTAACAGAGACTTTGAGACAGACATGATGTGCAAATTCAGTCTGACTCTTGCAAGCCTCTGGAAATACAGAGTGACAATTCTGATGAGCATATTCAGAATAATCTTTGGATTCCACACTAAGGAGTGTGTACATGATGTGCATATTCAGGGAAAACTCCTCACAGAGACTTTGAGACAGACATGATTTGCAAATTCAGTCTGACTCTTGCAAGCCTCTGGAAATACAGAGTGACAATTCTGATGAGCATATTCAGAATAATCTCTGGATTCCACACTAAGGAGTGTGAACCTGATGTGCATATTCAGGGAAAACTCCTCACAGAGACTTTGAGACAGACATGATGTGCAAATTCAGTCTGACTCTTGCAAGCCTCTGGAAATACAGAGTGACAATTCTGATGAGCATATTCAGAATAATCTCTGGATTCCACACTAAGGAGTGTGTACCTGATGTGCATATTCAGGGAAAACTCCTAACAGAGACTTTGAGACAGACATGATGTGCAAATTCAGTCTGACTCTTGCAAGCCTCTGGAAATACAGAGTGACAATTCTGATGAGCATATTTAGAATAATATCTCTGGATTCCAGACTTAGGAGTGTGTACCTGATGTGCATATTCAGGGAAATCTCCTAACAGAGACTTTGAGACGGACATAATGTGCAAATTCAGTCTGACTCTTGCAAGCCTCTGGAAATACAGAGTGTCAATTCTGATGAGCATATTCAGAATAATCTCTGGATTCCACACTAAGGAGTGTGTACCTGATGTGCATATTCAGGAAAAACTCCTAACAGAGACTTTGAGACAGATATGATGTGCAAATTCAGTCTGAATCTTGCAAGCCTCTGGAAATACAGAGTGACAATTCTGATGAGCATATTCAGAATGATCTCTGGATTCCACACTAAGGAGTGTGTACCTGATGTGCATATTCAGGGAAAGCTCCTAACAGAGACTTTGAGACAGACATGATGTGCAAATTCAGTCTGACTCTTGCAAGCCTCTGGAAATACAGAGTGACAATTCTGATGAGCATATTCAGAATAATCTTTGGATTCCACACTAAGGAGTGTGTACCTGATGTGCATATTCAGGGAAAACTCCTCACAGAGACTTTGAGACAGACATGATTTGCAAATTCAGTCTGACTCTTGCAAGCCTCTGGAAATACAGAGTGACAATTCTGATGAGCATATTCAGAATAATCTCTGGATTCCACACTAAGGAGTGTGTACCTGATGTGCATATTCAGGGAAAACTCCTAACAGAGACTTTGAGACAGACATGATGTGCAAATTCAGTCTGACTCTTGCAAGCCTCTGGAAATACAGAGTGACAATTCTGATGACCTTTTTTAGAATAATATCTCTGGATTCCAGACTTAGGAGTGTGTACCTGATGTGCATATTCAGGGAAATCTCCTAACAGAGACTTTGAGACGGACATAATGTGCAAATTCAGTCTGACTCTTGCAAGCCTCTGGAAATACAGAGTGTCAATTCTGATGAGCATATTTCAACATGATATCTGGATTCCACACTTAGGAGTGTGTACCTGATGTGCATATTCAGGGAAAACTCATAACAGAGACTTTGAGACAGACATGATGTGCAAATTCAGTCTGACTCTTGCAAGCCTCTGGAAATACAGAGTGACAATTCTGATGAGCATATTCAGAATAATCTCTGGATTCCACACTAAGGAGTGTGTACCTGATGTGCATATTCAGGGAAAACTCCTCACAGAGACTTTGAGACAGACATGATGTGCAAATTCAGTCTGACTCTTGCAAGCCTCTGGAAATACAGAGTGACAATTCTGATGAGCATATTCAGAATAATCTCTGGATTCCACACTAAGGAGTGTTTACCTGATGTGCATATTCAGGGAAAACTCCTAACAGAGACTTTGAGACAGACATGATGTGCAAATTCAGTCTCTGGAAATACAGAGTGACAATTCTGATGAGCATATTCAGAATGATCTCTTGATTCCACACTAAGGAGTGTGTACCTGATGTGTATATTCAGGGAAAACTCCTCACAGAGACTTTCAGACAGACATGATGTGAGAATTCAGTCTGACTCTTGCAAGCCTCTGGAAATACAGAGTGACAATTCTGATGAGCATATTCAGAATAATCTCTGGATTCCACACTAAGGAGTGTGTACCTGATGTGCATATTCAGGGAAAACTCATAACAGAGACTTTGAGACAGACATGATGTGCAAATTCAGTCTGACTCTTGCAAGCCTCTGGAAATACAGAGTGACAATTCTGATGAGCATATTCAAAAGAATATCTCTTGATTCCAGACTTAGGAGTGTGTACCTGATGTGCATATTCAGGAAAAACTCCTAACAGAGACTTTGAGACAGACATGATGTGCAAATTCAGTCTCTGGAAATACAGAGTGACAATTCTGATGAGCATATTCAGAATAATCTCTGGATTCCACACTAAGGAGTGTTTACCTGATGTGCATATTCAGGGAAAACTCCTAACAGAGACTTTGAGACAGACATGATGTGCAAATTCAGTCTCTGGAAATACAGAGTGACAATTCTGATGAGCATATTCAGAATGATCTCTTGATTCCACACTAAGGAGTGTGTACCTGATGTGTATATTCAGGGAAAACTCCTCACAGAGACTTTCAGACAGACATGATGTGAGAATTCAGTCTGACTCTTGCAAGCCTCTGGAAATACAGAGTGATAATTCTGATGAGCATATTCAGAATAATCTCTGGATTCCACACTAAGGAGTGTGTACCTGATGTGCATATTCAGGGAAAACTCATAACAGAGACTTTGAGACAGACATGATGTGCAAATTCAGTCTGACTCTTGCAAGCCTCTGGAAATACAGAGTGACAATTCTGATGAGCATATTCAAAAGAATATCTCTTGATTCCAGACTTAGGAGTGTGTACCTGATGTGCATATTCAGGAAAAACTCCTAACAGAGACTTTGAGACAGACATGATGTGCAAATTCAGTCTGAATCTTGCAAGCCTCTGGAAATACAGAGTGACAATTCTGATGAGCATATTCAGAATGATCTCTGGATTCCACACTAAGGAGTGTGTACCTGATGTGCATATTCCGGGAAAACTCCTCACAGAGACTTTGAGAGATACATGATTTGCAAATTCAGTCTGACTCTTGCAAGCCTCTGGAAATACAGAGTGACAATTCTGATGAGCATATTCAGAATAATCTCTGGATTCCACACTAAGGAGTGTGTACCTGATGTGCATATTCAGGGAAAACTCCTCACAGAGACTTTGAGACAGACATGATGTGCAAATTCAGTCTGACTCTTCCAAGCCTCTGGAAATACAGAGTGACAATTCTGATGAGCATATTCAGAATAATCTCTGGATTCCACACTAAGGAGTGTGTACCTGATGTGCATATTCAGGGAAAACTCCTGACAGAGACTTTGAGACAGACATGATGTGCAAATTCAGTCTGACTCTTGCAAGCCTCTGGAAATACAGAGTGACAATTCTGATGAGCATATTCAGAATAATCTCTGGATTCCACACTAAGGAGTGTGTACCTGATGTGCATATTCAGGGAAAACTCCTCACAGAGACTTTGAGACAGACATGATGTGCAAATTCAGTCTGACTCTTGCAAGCCTCTGGAAATACAGAGTGACAATTCTGATGAGCATATTCAGAATAATCTCTGGATTCCACACTAAGGAGTGTTTACCTGATGTGCATATTCAGGGAAAACTCCTAACAGAGACTTTGAGACAGACATGATGTGCAAATTCAGTCTCTGGAAATACAGAGTGACAATTCTGATGAGCATATTCAGAATGATCTCTTGATTCCACACTAAGGAGTGTGTACCTGATGTGTATATTCAGGGAAAACTCCTCACAGAGACTTTCAGACAGACATGATGTGAGAATTCAGTCTGACTCTTGCAAGCCTCTGGAAATACAGAGTGACAATTCTGATGAGCATATTCAGAATAATCTCTGGATTCCACACTAAGGAGTGTGTACCTGATGTGCATATTCAGGGAAAACTCATAACAGAGACTTTGAGACAGACATGATGTGCAAATTCAGTCTGACTCTTGCAAGCCTCTGGAAATACAGAGTGACAATTCTGATGAGCATATTCAAAAGAATATCTCTTGATTCCAGACTTAGGAGTGTGTACCTGATGTGCATATTCAGGAAAAACTCCTAACAGAGACTTTGAGACAGACATGATGTGCAAATTCAGTCTGAATCTTGCAAGCCTCTGGAAATACAGAGTGACAATTCTGATGAGCATATTCAGAATGATCTCTGGATTCCACACTAAGGAGTGTGTACCTGATGTGCATATTCAGGGAAAGCTCCTAACAGAGACTTTGAGACAGACATGATGTGCAAATTCAGTCTGACTCTTGCAAGCCTCTGGAAATACAGAGTGACAATTCTGATGAGCATATTCAGAATAATCTTTGGATTCCACACTAAGGAGTGTGTACATGATGTGCATATTCAGGGAAAACTCCTCACAGAGACTTTGAGACAGACATGATTTGCAAATTCAGTCTGACTCTTGCAAGCCTCTGGAAATACAGAGTGACAATTCTGATGAGCATATTCAGAATAATCTCTGGATTCCACACTAAGGAGTGTGAACCTGATGTGCATATTCAGGGAAAACTCCTCACAGAGACTTTGAGACAGACATGATGTGCAAATTCAGTCTGACTCTTGCAAGCCTCTGGAAATACAGAGTGACAATTCTGATGAGCATATTCAGAATAATCTCTGGATTCCACACTAAGGAGTGTGTACCTGATGTGCATATTCAGGGAAAACTCCTAACAGAGACTTTGAGACAGACATGATGTGCAAATTCAGTCTGAATCTTGCAAGCCTCTGGAAATACAGAGTGACAATTCTGATGAGCATATTTAGAATAATATCTCTGGATTCCAGACTTAGGAGTGTGTACCTGATGTGCATATTCAGGGAAATCTCCTAACAGAGACTTTGAGACGGACATAATGTGCAAATTCAGTCTGACTCTTGCAAGCCTCTGGAAATACAGAGTGTCAATTCTGATGAGCATATTCAGAATAATCTCTGGATTCCACACTAAGGAGTGTGTACCTGATGTGCATATTCAGGAAAAACTCCTAACAGAGACTTTGAGACAGACATGATGTGCAAATTCAGTCTGAATCTTGCAAGCCTCTGGAAATACAGAGTGACAATTCTGATGAGCATATTCAGAATGATCTCTGGATTCCACACTAAGGAGTGTGTACCTGATGTGCATATTCAGGGAAAGCTCCTAACAGAGACTTTGAGACAGACATGATGTGCAAATTCAGTCTGACTCTTGCAAGCCTCTGGAAATACAGAGTGACAATTCTGATGAGCATATTCAGAATAATCTTTGGATTCCACACTAAGGAGTGTGTACCTGATGTGCATATTCAGGGAAAACTCCTCACAGAGACTTTGAGACAGACATGATTTGCAAATTCAGTCTGACTCTTGCAAGCCTCTGGAAATACAGAGTGACAATTCTGATGAGCATATTCAGAATAATCTCTGGATTCCACACTAAGGAGTGTGTACCTGATGTGCATATTCAGGGAAAACTCCTAACAGAGACTTTGAGACAGACATGATGTGCAAATTCAGTCTGACTCTTGCAAGCCTCTGGAAATACAGAGTGACAATTCTGATGACCTTTTTTAGAATAATATCTCTGGATTCCAGACTTAGGAGTGTGTACCTGATGTGCATATTCAGGGAAATCTCCTAACAGAGACTTTGAGACGGACATAATGTGCAAATTCAGTCTGACTCTTGCAAGCCTCTGGAAATACAGAGTGTCAATTCTGATGAGCATATTTCAACATGATATCTGGATTCCACACTTAGGAGTGTGTACCTGATGTGCATATTCAGGGAAAACTCATAACAGAGACTTTGAGACAGACATGATGTGCAAATTCAGTCTGACTCTTGCAAGCCTCTGGAAATACAGAGTGACAATTCTGATGAGCATATTCAGAAGTATCACTGTATTCCACACTAAGGAGTGTGTACCTGATGTGCATATTCAGGAAAAACTCCTAACAGAGACTTTGAGACAGACATGATGTGCAAATTCAGTCTCTGGAAATACAGAGTGACAATTCTGATGAGCATATTCAGAATGATCTCTTGATTCCACACTAAGGAGTGTGTACCTGATGTGCATATTCAGGGAAAACTCCTCACAGAGACTTTCAGACAGACATGATGTGAGAATTCAGTCTGACTCTTGCAAGCCTCTGGAAATACAGAGTGACAATTCTGATGAGCATATTCAGAATAATCTCTGGATTCCAAACTAAGGAGTGTGTACCTGATGTGCATATTCAGGTACAAACTCCTAACAGAGACTTTGAGACAGACATGATGTGCAAATTCAGTCTGACTCTTGCAAGCCTCTGGAAATACAGAGTGACAATTCTGATGAGCATATTCAGAATGATCTCTGGATTCCACACTAAGGAGTGTGTACCTGATGTGCATATTCAGGGAAAACTCATAACAGAGACTTTGAGACAGACATGATGTGCAAATTCAGTCTGACTCTTGCAAGCCACTGGAAATACAGAGTGACAATTCTGATGAGCATATTCAGAATGATCTCTGGATTCCACACTAAGGAGTGTGTACCTGATGTGCATTTTCAGGGAAAACTTCTCACAGAGACTTTGAGACAGACATGATGTGCAAATTCAGTCTGACTCTTGCAAGCCTCTGGAAATACAGAGTGACAATTCTGATGAGCATATTCAGAATGATCTCTTGATTCCATATTAAGGAGTGTGTACCTGATGTGCATATTCAGGGAAAACTCCTAACAGAGACTTTGAGACAGACATGATGTGCAAATTCAGTCTGACTCTTGCAAGCCTCTGGAAATACAGAGTGACAATTCTGATGAGCATATTCAGAAGTATCACTGTATTCCACACTAAGGAGTGTGTACCTGATGTGCATATTCAGGAAAAACTCCTAACAGAGACTTTGAGACAGACATGATGTGCAAATTCAGTCTCTGGAAATACAGAGTCACAATTCTGATGAGCATATTCAGAATGATCTCTTGATTCCACACTAAGGAGTGTGTACCTGATGTGCATATTCAGGGAAAACTCCTCACAGAGACTTTGAGACAGACATGATGTGAGAATTCAGTCTGACTATTGCAAGCCTCTGGAAATACAGAGTGACAATTCTGATGAGCATATTCAGAATAATCTCTGGATTCCAAACTAAGGAGTGTGTACCTGATGTGCATATTCAGGTACAAACTCCTAACAGAGACTTTGAGACAGACATGATGTGCAAATTCAGTCTGACTCTTGCAAGCCTCTGGAAATACAGAGTGACAATTCTGATGAGCATATTCAGAATAATCTCTGGATTCCACACTAAGGAGTGTGTACCTGATGTGCATATTCAGGGAAAACTCCTAACAGAGACTTTGAGACAGACATGATGTGCAAATTCAGTCTGACTCTTGCAAGCCTCTGGAAATACAGAGTGACAATTCTAATGAGCATATTTAGAATAATATCTCTGGATTCCAGACTTAGGAGTGTGTACCTGATGTGCATATTCAGGGAAATCTCCTAACAGAGACTTTGAGAAGGACATAATGTGCAAATTCAGTCTGACTCTTGCAAGCCTCTGGAAATACAGAGTGTCAATTCTGATGAGCATATTTCAACATGATATCTGGATTCCACACTTAGGAGTGTGTACCTGATGTGCATATTCAGGGAAAACTCATAACAGAGACTTTAAGACAGACATGATGTGCAAATTCAGTCTGACTCTTGCAAGCCTCTGGAAATACAGAGTGACAATTCTGATGAGCATATTCAGAATGATCTCTGGATTCCACACTAAGGAGTGTGTACCTGATGTGAATATTCAGGGAAAACTACTAACACAGACTTTGAGACAGACATGATGTGCAAATTCAGTCTGAATCTTGCAAGCCTCTGGAAATACAGAGTGGCAATTCTGATGAGCATATTCAGAATGATATCTCTGGATTCCACACTAAGGAGTGTGTACCTGATGTGTATATTCAGGGAAAACTCATAACAGCGACCTTGACACAGACATGATGTGCAAATTTAGTCTGACTCTCGCAAGCCTCTGGAAATACAGAGTGACAATTCTAATGAGCATATTCAGAATAATATCTCTGGATTCCACACTAAGGAGTGTGTACCTGATGTGCATATTCAGGGAAAACTCCTAGTAGAGACTTTGAGACAGACATGATGTGCAAATTCAGTGTTACTCTTGCAAGCCTCTGGAAAAACAGAGTGACAATTCGGATGAGCATATTAAGAATAATATCTCTGGCTTCCACACTAAGGAGTGTGTACCTGATGTGCATATTCAGGGAAAACTCCTAACAGAGTTTTGAGACGGACATGATGTGCAAATTCAGTCTGACTGTTGCAAGCCTCATGAAATACAGAGTGAAATTTCTGATGAGCATATTCAGAATAATCTCTGGATTCCACACTTAGGAGTGTGTACCTGATGTGCATATTCAGGGAAAACTCCTAACAGAGACTTTGAGACAGACATGATGTGCAAATTCAGTCTCTGGAAATACAGAGTGTCAATTCTGATGAGCATATTCAGAATGATCTCTTGATTCCAAACTAAGGAGTTTGTACCTGATGTGCATATTCAGGGAAAACTCCTCACAGAGACTTTGAGACAGGCATGATGTGCAAATTCAGTCTGACTCTTGCAAGCCTCTGGAAATACAGAGTGACAATTCTGATGAGCATTTTCAGAATGATCTCTGGATTCCACACTAAGGAGTGTGTACCTGATGTGCATATTCAGGAAAAACTCCTAACAAAGACTTTCAGACAGACATGATGTGCAAATTCAGTCTGACTCTTGCAAGCCTCTGGAAATACAGAGTGGCAATTCTGATGAGCATATTCAGAATGATATCTCTCGATTCCACAGTAAGGAGTGTGTACCTGATGTGTATATTCAGGGAAAACTCCTAACACAGACTTTGAGATGGACATGATGTGCAAATTCAGTCTGACTCTTGCAAGCCTCTGGAAATACAGAGTGACAATTCTGATGAGCATATTCAGAATGATCTCTGGATTCCACACTAAGGAGTGTGTACCTGATGTGCATATTGAGGGAAAACTCCTAACAGAGACTTTGAGACAGACATGATGTGCAAATTCAGTCTGACTCTTGCAAGCCTCTGGGAATACAGAGTGACAATTCTGATGAGCATATTCAGAATAATCTCTGGATTCCACACTAAGGAGTGTGTACCTAATGTGCATATTCAGAGAAAACTCCCAACAGAGACTTCAAGATAGACATGATGTGCAAATTCAGTCTGACTCTTGCAAGCCTCTTGAAAAACAGAGTGACAATTCTGATGAGCATATTCAGAATAATATCTCTGGCTTCCACAATAAGGAGTGTGTACCTGATGTGCATATTCAGGGAAAACTCCTAACAGAGACTTAGAGACAGACATGATGTGCAAATTCAGTCTGACTCTTGCAATCCTCTTGAAATACAGAGTGACAATTCTGATGAGCATATTCAGAATGATCTCTGGATTCCACACTAAGGAGTGTGTACCTGATGTGCATATTCAGGGGAAAATTCCTAACAGAGACGTTGAGACAGACATGATGTGCAAATTCAGTCTGACTCTCGCAAGCCTCTGGAAATATAGAGTGACAATTCTGATGAGCATATTTGGAATAATCTCTGGATTTCACACTAAGGAGTGTGTACCTGATGTGCATATTCAGGGGAAACTCCTAACAGAGACTTTGAGACAGACATGATGTGCAAATTCAGTGTTACTCTTGCAAGCCTCTGGGAATACAGAGTGACAATTCTGATGAGCATATTCAGAATAATCTCTGGATTCCACACTAAGAAGTGTGTACCTAATGTGCATATTCAGAGAAAACTCCCAACAGAGACTTTGAGACAGACATGATGTGCAAATTCAGTCTGAATCTTGCAAGCCTCTGGAAATACAGAGTGACAATTCTGATGAGCATATTCAAAATGATCTCTGGATTCCACACTAAGGAGTGTGTACCTTATGTGCATATTCAGGGAAAACTCCAAGTAGAGACTTTGAGACAGACATGATGTGCAAATTCAGTGTTACTCTTGCAAGCCTCTGGAAATACAGAGTGACAATTCTGATGAGCATATTCAGAATAATCTCTGGATTCCACACTAAGGAGTGTGTACCTGATGTGCATATTCAGAGAAAACTCCCAACAGAGACTTTGAGACAGACATGATGTGCAAATTCAGTCTGAATCTTGCAAGCCTCTTGAAAAACAGAGTGACAATTCTGATGAGCATATTAAGAATAATATCTCTGGCTTCCACACTAAGGCGTGTGTACCTGATGTGCATATTCAGGGAAAACTTATAACAGAGACTTTGAGACAGACATGATGTGCAAATTCAGTCTGAATCTTGCAAGCCTCTGGAAATACAGAGTGACAATTCTGATGAGCATATTCAAAATGATCTCTGGATTCCACACTTAGGAGTGATGTACCTGATGTGCATATTCAGGGAAAACTCCTCACAGAGACTTTGAGACAGGCATGATGTGCAAATTCAGTCTGACTCTTGCAAACCTCTGGAAATACAGAGTGACAATTCTGATGAGCATTTTCAGAATGATCTCTGGATTCCACACTAAGGAGTGATGTACCTGATGTGCATATTCAGGGAAAACTCCTAACAAAGACTTTCAGACAGACATGATGTGCAAATTCAGTCTGAATCTTGCAAGCCTCTGGATATACAGAGTGACAATTCTGATGAGCATTTTCAGAATGATCTCTGGATTCCACACTAAGGAGTGTGTACCTGATGTGCATATTCAGGGAAAACTCCTAACAGAGTTTTGAGACGGACATGATGTGCAAATTCAGTCTGACTGTTGCAAGCCTCATGAAATACAGAGTGAAATTTCTGATGAGCATATTCAGAATGATCTCTGGATTGCACACTAAGGAGTGTGTACCTGATGTGCATATTCAGGGAAAACTCCTAACAGAGACTTTGAGACAGACATGATGTGCAAATTCAGTCTCTGGAAATACAGAGTGTCAATTCTGATGAGCATATTCAGAATGATCTCTTGATTCCACACTAAGGAGTGTGTACCTGATGTGCATATTCAGGGAAAACTCCTCACAGAGACTTTGAGACAGGCATGATGTGCAAATTCAGTCTGGCTCTTGCAAGCCTCTGGAAATACAGAGTGACAATTCTGATGAGCATTTTCAGAATGATCTCTGGATTCCACACTAAGGAGTGTGTACCTGATGTGCATATTCAGGAAAAACTCCTAACAAAGACTTTCAGACAGACATGATGTGCAAATTCAGTCTGACTCTTGCAAGCCTCTGGAAATACAGAGTGGCAATTCTGATGAGAATATTCAGAATGATATCTCTCGATTCCACAGTAAGGAGTGTGTACCTGATGTGTATATTCAGGGAAAACTCCTAACACAGACTTTGAGATGGACATGATGTGCAAATTCAGTCTGACTCTTGCAAACCTCTGGAAATACAGAGTGACAATTCTGATGAGCATTTTCAGAATGATCTCTGGATTCCACACTAAGGAGTGATGTACCTGATGTGCATATTCAGGGAAAACTCCTAACAAAGACTTTCAGACAGACATGATGTGCAAATTCAGTCTGAATCTTGCAAGCCTCTGGAAATACAGAGTGACAATTCTGATGAGCATATTCAGAATAATATCTCTGGATTCCACACTTAGGAGTGTGTACCTGATGTGCATATTCAGGGAAAACTCCTAACAGAGACTTTGAGACAGACATGATGTGCAAATTCAGTCTGAATCTTGCAAGCCTCTGGATATAAAGAGTGACAATTCTGATGAGCATTTTCAGAATGATTTCTGGATTCCACACTAAGGAGTGTGTACCTTATGTGCATATTCAGGGAAAACTCATAACAGAGACTTTGAGACAGACATGATGTGCAAATTCAGTCTGAATCTTGCAAGCCTCTGGAAATACAGAGTGACAATTCTGATGAGCATATTCAGAATGATCTCTGGATTCCACACTAAGGAGTGTGTACCTGATGTGAATATTCAGGGAAAACTCCTAACAGAGACTTTGGGACAGACATGATGTGCAAATTCAGTCTGAATCTTGCAAGCCTCTGGAAATACAGAGTGGCAATTCTGATGAGCATATATAGAATGATATCTCTCGATTCCACAGTAAGGAGTGTGTACCTGATGTGTATATTCAGGAAAAACTCCTAACAGAGACTTTGAGACGGACATGATGTGCAAATTCAGTCTGACTCTTGCAAGCCTCTGGAAATACAGAGTGACAATTCTGATGAGCATATTCAGAATGATCTCTGGATTCCACACTAAGGAGTGTGTACCTGATGTGCATATTCAGGGAAAATTCCTAACAGAGACGTTGAGACAGACATGATGTGCAAATTCAGTCTGACTCTCGCAAGCCTCTGGAAATATAAAGTGACAATTCTGATGAGCATATTCAGAATGATCTCTGGATTCCACACTGAGGAGTGTGTACCTGATGTGCATACTGAGGGAAAATTCCTAACAGAGACGTTGAGACAGACATGATGTGCAAATTCAGTCTGACTCTCGCAAGCCTCTGAGAATTTAGAGTGACAATTCTGATGAGCATATTCAGAATAATATCTCTGGATTCCACACTAAGGAGTGTGTACCTGATGTGCATATTCAGGGAAAACTCCTAACAGAGACGCTGAGACAGACAAGATGTGCAAATTCAGTCTGATTCTTGCAAGCCTCTGAAAATACAGAGTAACAATTCTGATGAGCATATTCAGAATAATATCTCTGGATTCCACACTAAGGAGTGTGTACCTGATGTGCATATTCAGGGAAAACTCCTAGTAGAGACTTTGAGACAGACATGATGTGCAAATTCAGTCTGACTCTGCAAGCCTCTGGAAATACAGAGTGACAATTCTGATGAGCATTTTTAGAAAAATATCTCTTGAAACCACACTAAGGAGTGTGTACCTGATGTGCATATTCAGGGAAAACTCCTAACAAAGACTTTGAGACAGACATGATGTGCAAATTCAGTCTGACTGTTGCAAGCCTCTGGAAATACAGAGTGACAATTCTGATGAGAATATTCAGAATGATCTCTGGATTCCACACTAAGGAGTGTGTACCTGATGTGCATATTCAGGGAAAACTCCTAGTAGAGACTTTGAGACAGACATGATGTGCAAATTCAGTGTTACTCTTGCTAGTATCTGGGAATACAGAGTGACAATTCTGATGAGCATATTCAGAATAATCTCTGGATTCCACACTAAGAAGTGTGTACCTAATGTGCATATTCAGAGAAAACTCCCAACAGAGACTTTGAGACAGACATGATGTGCAAATTCAGTCTGAATCTTGCAAGCCTCTGGAAATACAGAGTGACAATTCTGATGAGCATATTCAAAATGATCTCTGGATTCCACACTAAGGAGTGTGTACCTGATGTGCATATTCAGGGAAAACTCCAAGTAGAGACTTTGAGACAGACATGATGTGCAAATTCAGTGTTACTCTTGCAAGCCTCTGGGAATACAGAGTGACAATTCTGATGAGCATATTCAGAATAATCTCTGGATTCCACACTAAGGAGTGTGTACCTAATGTGCATATTCAGAGAAAACTCCCAACAGAGACTTTGAGACAGACATTATGTGCAAATTCAGTCTGAATCTTGCAAGCCTCTTGAAAAACAGAGTGACAATTCTGATGAGCATATTAAGAATAATATCTCTGGCTTCCACACTAAGGCGTGTGTACCTGATGTGCATATTCAGGGAAAACTTATAACAGAGACTTTGAGACAGACATGATGTGCAAATTCAGTCTGAATCTTGCAAGCCTCTGGAAATACAGAGTGACAATTCTGATGAGCATATTCAAAATGATCTCTGGATTCCACACTTAGGAGTGTGTACCTGATGTGCATATTCAGGGAAAACTCCTCACAGAGACTTTGAGACAGGCATGATGTGCAAATTCAGTCTGACTCTTGCAAACCTCTGGAAATACAGAGTGACAATTCTGATGAGCATTTTCAGAATGATCTCTGGATTCCACACTAAGGAGTGATGTACCTGATGTGCATATTCAGGGAAAACTCCTAACAAAGACTTTCAGACAGACATGATGTGCAAATTCAGTCTGAATCTTGCAAGCCTCTGGATATACAGAGTGACAATTCTGATGAGCATTTTCAGAATGATCTCTGGATTCCACACTAAGGAGTGTGTACCTGATGTGCATATTCAGGGAAAACTCATAACAGAGACTTTGAGACAGACATGATGTGCAAATTCAGTCTGACTCTTGCAAGCCTCTGGAAATACAGAGTGACAATTCTGATGAGCATATTCAGAATGATCTCTGGATTCCACACAAAGGAGTGTGTACCTGATGTGAATATTCAGGGAAAACTCCTAACAGAGACTTTGAGACAGACATGATGTGCAAATTCAGTCTGACTCTCGCAAGCCTCTGGAAATATAGAGTGACAATTCTGATGAGCATATTCAGAATGATATCTCTGGATTCCACACTAAGGAGTGTGTACCTGATGTGCATATTCAGGGAAAACTCCTAACAGAGACGCTGAGACAGACAAGATGTGCAAATTCAGTCTGATTCTTGCAAGCCTCTGAAAATACAGAGTAACAATTCTGATGAGCATATTCAGAATAATATCTCTGGATTCCACACTAAGGAGTGTGTACCTGATGTGCATATTCAGGGAAAACTCCTAGTAGAGACTTTGAGACAGACATGATGTGCAAATTCAGTCTGACTCTGCAAGCCTCTGGAAATACAGAGTGACAATTCTGATGAGCATTTTTAGAAAAATATCTCTTGAAACCACACTAAGGAGTGTGTACCTGATGTGCATATTCAGAGAAAACTCCCAACAGAGACTTTGAGACAGACATGATGTGCAAATTCAGTCTGAATCTTGCAAGCCTCTGGAAATACAGAGTGACAATTCTGATGAGCATATTCAAAATGATCTCTGGATTCCACACTAAGGAGTGTGTACCTGATGTGCATATTCAGGGAAAACTCCAAGTAGAGACTTTGAGACAGACATGATGTGCAAATTCAGTGTTACTCTTGCAAGCCTCTGGAAATACAGAGTGACAATTCTGATGAGCATATTCAGAATAATCTCTGGATTCCACACTAAGGAGTGTGTACCTAATGTGCATATTCAGAGAAAACTCCCAACAGAGACTTTGAGACAGACATGATGTGCAAATTCAGTCTGAATCTTGCAAGCCTCTTGAAAAACAGAGTGACAATTCTGATGAGCATATTAAGAATAATATCTCTGGCTTCCACACTAAGGCGTGTGTACCTGATGTGCATATTCAGGGAAAACTTATAACAGAGACTTTGAGACAGACATGATGTGCAAATTCAGTCTGAATCTTGCAAGCCTCTGGAAATACAGAGTGACAATTCTGATGAGCATATTCAAAATGATCTCTGGATTCCACACTTAGGAGTGATGTACCTGATATGCATATTCAGGGAAAACTCCTCACAGAGACTTTGAGACAGGCATGATGTGCAAATTCAGTCTGACTCTTGCAAACCTCTGGAAATACAGAGTGACAATTCTGATGAGCATTTTCAGAATGATCTCTGGATTCCACACTAAGGAGTGATGTACCTGATGTGCATATTCAGGGAAAACTCCTAACAAAGACTTTCAGACAGACATGATGTGCAAATTCAGTCTGAATCTTGCAAGCCTCTGGATATACAGAGTGACAATTCTGATGAGCATTTTCAGAATGATCTCTGGATTCCACACTAAGGAGTGTGTACCTGATGTGCATATTCAGGGAAAACTCCTAACAGAGTTTTGAGACGGACATGATGTGCAAATTCAGTCTGACTGTTGCAAGCCTCATGAAATACAGAGTGAAATTTCTGATGAGCATATTCAGAATGATCTCTGGATTGCACACTAAGGAGTGTGTACCTGATGTGCATATTCAGGGAAAACTCCTAACAGAGACTTTGAGACAGACATGATGTGCAAATTCAGTCTCTGGAAATACAGAGTGTCAATTCTGATGAGCATATTCAGAATGATCTCTTGATTCCACACTAAGGAGTGTGTACCTGATGTGCATATTCAGGGAAAACTCCTCACAGAGACTTTGAGACAGGCATGATGTGCAAATTCAGTCTGGCTCTTGCAAGCCTCTGGAAATACAGAGTGACAATTCTGATGAGCATTTTCAGAATGATCTCTGGATTCCACACTAAGGAGTGTGTACCTGATGTGCATATTCAGGAAAAACTCCTAACAAAGACTTTCAGACAGACATGATGTGCAAATTCAGTCTGACTCTTGCAAGCCTCTGGAAATACAGAGTGGCAATTCTGATGAGAATATTCAGAATGATATCTCTCGATTCCACAGTAAGGAGTGTGTACCTGATGTGTATATTCAGGGAAAACTCCTAACACAGACTTTGAGATGGACATGATGTGCAAATTCAGTCTGACTCTTGCAAACCTCTGGAAATACAGAGTGACAATTCTGATGAGCATTTTCAGAATGATCTCTGGATTCCACACTAAGGAGTGATGTACCTGATGTGCATATTCAGGGAAAACTCCTAACAAAGACTTTCAGACAGACATGATGTGCAAATTCAGTCTGAATCTTGCAAGCCTCTGGAAATACAGAGTGACAATTCTGATGAGCATATTCAGAATAATATCTCTGGATTCCACACTTAGGAGTGTGTACCTGATGTGCATATTCAGGGAAAACTCCTAACAGAGACTTTGAGACAGACATGATGTGCAAATTCAGTCTGAATCTTGCAAGCCTCTGGATATAAAGAGTGACAATTCTGATGAGCATTTTCAGAATGATTTCTGGATTCCACACTAAGGAGTGTGTACCTTATGTGCATATTCAGGGAAAACTCATAACAGAGACTTTGAGACAGACATGATGTGCAAATTCAGTCTGAATCTTGCAAGCCTCTGGAAATACAGAGTGACAATTCTGATGAGCATATTCAGAATGATCTCTGGATACCACACTAAGGAGTGTGTACCTGATGTGAATATTCAGGGAAAACTCCTAACAGAGACTTTGGGACAGACATGATGTGCAAATTCAGTCTGAATCTTGCAAGCCTCTGGAAATACAGAGTGGCAATTCTGATGAGCATATATAGAATGATATCTCTCGATTCCACAGTGAGGAGTGTGTACCTGATGTGTATATTCAGGAAAAACTCCTAACAGAGACTTTGAGACGGACATGATGTGCAAATTCAGTCTGACTCTTGCAAGCCTCTGGAAATACAGAGTGACAATTCTGATGAGCATATTCAGAATGATCTCTGGATTCCACACTAAGGAGTGTGTACCTGATGTGCATATTCAGGGAAAATTCCTAACAGAGACGTTGAGACAGACATGATGTGCAAATTCAGTCTGACTCTCGCAAGCCTCTGGAAATATAGAGTGACAATTCTGATGAGCATATTCAGAATGATCTCTGGATTCCACACTGAGGAGTGTGTACCTGATGTGCATACTGAGGGAAAATTCCTAACAGAGACGTTGAGACAGACATGATGTGCAAATTCATTCTGACTCTCGCAAGCCTCTGGAAATATAGAGTGACAATTCTGATGAGCATATTCAGAATAATATCTCTGGATTCCACACTAAGGAGTGTGTACCTGATGTGCATATTCAGGGAAAACTCCTAACAGAGACGCTGAGACAGACAAGATGTGCAAATTCAGTCTGATTCTTGCAAGCCTCTGAAAATACAGAGTAACAATTCTGATGAGCATATTCAGAATAATATCTCTGGATTCCACACTAAGGAGTGTGTACCTGATGTGCATATTCAGGGAAAACTCCTAGTAGAGACTTTGAGACAGACATGATGTGCAAATTCAGTCTGACTCTGCAAGCCTCTGGAAATACAGAGTGACAATTCTGATGAGCATTTTTAGAAAAATATCTCTTGAAACCACACTAAGGAGTGTGTACCTGATGTGCATATTCAGGGAAAACTCCTAACAAAGACTTTGAGACAGACATGATGTGCAAATTCAGTCTGACTGTTGCAAGCCTCTGGAAATACAGAGTGACAATTCTGATGAGAATATTCAGAATGATCTCTGGATTCCACACTAAGGAGTGTGTACCTGATGTGCATATTCAGGGAAAACTCCTAGTAGAGACTTTGAGACAGACATGATGTGCAAATTCAGTGTTACTCTTGCTAGCCTCTGGGAATACAGAGTGACAATTCTGATGAGCATATTCAGAATAATCTCTGGATTCCACACTAAGAAGTGTGTACCTAATGTGCATATTCAGAGAAAACTCCCAACAGAGACTTTGAGACAGACATGATGTGCAAATTCAGTCTGAATCTTGCAAGCCTCTGGAAATACAGAGTGACAATTCTGATGAGCATATTCAAAATGATCTCTGGATTCCACACTAAGGAGTGTGTACCTGATGTGCATATTCAGGGAAAACTCCAAGTAGAGACTTTGAGACAGACATGATGTGCAAATTCAGTGTTACTCTTGCAAGCCTCTGGGAATACAGAGTGACAATTCTGATGAGCATATTCAGAATAATCTCTGGATTCCACACTAAGGAGTGTGTACCTAATGTGCATATTCAGAGAAAACTCCCAACAGAGACTTTGAGACAGACATTATGTGCAAATTCAGTCTGAATCTTGCAAGCCTCTTGAAAAACAGAGTGACAATTCTGATGAGCATATTGAGAATAATATCTCTGGCCTCCACACTAAGGCGTGTGTACCTGATGTGCATATTCAGGGAAAACTTATAACAGAGACTTTGAGACAGACATGATGTGCAAATTCAGTCTGAATCTTGCAAGCCTCTGGAAATACAGAGTGACAATTCTGATGAGCATATTCAAAATGATCTCTGGATTCCACACTTAGGAGTGTGTACCTGATGTGCATATTCAGGGAAAACTCCTCACAGAGACTTTGAGACAGGCATGATGTGCAAATTCAGTCTGACTCTTGCAAACCTCTGGAAATACAGAGTGACAATTCTGATGAGCATTTTCAGAATGATCTCTGGATTCCACACTAAGGAGTGATGTACCTGATGTGCATATTCAGGGAAAACTCCTAACAAAGACTTTCAGACAGACATGATGTGCAAATTCAGTCTGAATCTTGCAAGCCTCTGGATATACAGAGTGACAATTCTGATGAGCATTTTCAGAATGATCTCTGGATTCCACACTAAGGAGTGTGTACCTGATGTGCATATTCAGGGAAAACTCCTAACAGAGACTTTGAGACAGACATGATGTGCAAATTCAGTCTGACTCTTGCAAGCCTCTGGAAATACAGAGTGACAATTCTGATGAGCATATTCAGAATGATCTCTGGATTCCACACAAAGGAGTGTGTACCTGATGTGAATATTCAGGGAAAACTCCTAACAGAGACTTTGAGACAGACATGATGTGCAAATTCAGTCTGACTCTCGCAAGCCTCTGGAAATATAGAGTGACAATTCTGATGAGCATATTCAGAATGATATCTCTGGATTCCACACTAAGGAGTGTGTACCTGATGTGCATATTCAGGGAAAACTCCTAACAGAGACGCTGAGACAGACAAGATGTGCAAATTCAGTCTGATTCTTGCAAGCCTCTGAAAATACAGAGTAACAATTCTGATGAGCATATTCAGAATAATATCTCTGGATTCCACACTAAGGAGTGTGTACCTGATGTGCATATTCAGGGAAAACTCCTAGTAGAGACTTTGAGACAGACATGATGTGCAAATTCAGTCTGACTCTGCAAGCCTCTGGAAATACAGAGTGACAATTCTGATGAGCATTTTTAGAAAAATATCTCTTGAAACCACACTAAGGAGTGTGTACCTGATGTGCATATTCAGGGAAAACTCCTAACAAAGACTTTGAGACAGACATGATGTGCAAATTCAGTCTGACTGTTGCAAGCCTCTGGAAATACAGAGTGACAATTCTGATGAGAATATTCAGAATGATCTCTGGATTCCACACTGAGGAGTGTGTACCTGATGTGCATATTCAGGGAAAACTCCTAGTAGAGACTTTGAGACAGACATGATGTGCAAATTCAGTGTTACTCTTGCTAGCCTCTGGGAATACAGAGTGACAATTCTGATGAGCATATTCAGAATAATCTCTGGATTCCACACTAAGAAGTGTGTACCTAATGTGCATATTCAAAGAAAACTCCCAACAGAGACTTTGAGACAGACATGATGTGCAAATTCAGTCTGAATCTTGCAAGCCTCTTGAAAAACAGAGTGACAATTCTGATGAGCATATTAAGAATAATATCTCTGGCTTCCACACTAAGGCGTGTGTACCTGATGGGCATATTCAGGGAAAACTTATAACAGAGACTTTGAGACAGACATGATGTGCAAATTCAGTCTGAATCTTGCAAGCCTCTGGAAATACAGAGTGACAATTCTGATGAGCATATTCAAAATGATCTCTGGATTCCACACTTAGGAGTGTGTACCTGATGTGCATATTCAGGGAAAACTCCTCACAGAGACTTTGAGACAGGCATGATGTGCAAATTCAGTCTGACTCTTGCAAACCTCTGGAAATACAGAGTGACAATTCTGATGAGCATTTTCAGAATGATCTCTGGATTCCACACTAAGGAGTGATGTACCTGATGTGCATATTCAGGGAAAACTCCTAACAAAGACTTTCAGACAGACATGATGTGCAAATTCAGTCTGAATCTTGCAAGCCTCTGGATATACAGAGTGACAATTCTGATGAGCATTTTCAGAATGATCTCTGGATTCCACACTAAGGAGTGTGTACCTGATGTGCATATTCAGGGAAAACTCATAACAGAGACTTTGAGACAGACATGATGTGCAAATTCAGTCTGACTCTTGCAAGCCTCTGGAAATACAGAGTGACAATTCTGATGAGCATATTCAGAATGATCTCTGGATTCCACACTAAGGAGTGTGTACCTGATGTGAATATTCAGGGAAAACTCCTAACAGAGACTTTGAGACAGACATGATGTGCAAATTCAGTCTGAATCTTGCAAGCCTCTGGAAATACAGAGTGGCAATTCTGATGAGCATATTCAGAATGATATCTCTCGATTCCACAGTGAGGAGTGTGTACCTGATGTGTATATTCAGGGAAAACTCCTAACAGAGACTTTGAGACGGACATGATGTGCAAATTCAGTCTGACTCTTGCAAGCCTCTGGAAATACAGAGTGACAATTCTGATGAGCATATTCAGAATGATCTCTGGATTCCACACTAAGGAGTGTGTACCTGATGTGCATATTCAGGGAAAACTCCTAACAAAGACTTTGAGACAGACATGGTGTGCAAATTCAGTCTGACTGTTGCAAGCCTCTGGAAATACAGAGTGACAATTCTGATGAGAATATTCAGAATGATCTCTGGATTCCACAGTAAGGAGTGTGTACCTGATGTGCATATTCAGGTAAAAACTCCTAACAGAGACTTTGAGACAGACATGATGTGCAAATTCAGTCTCTGGAAATACAGAGCGACAATTCTGATGAGCATATTCAGAATGATCTCTGGATTCCACACTCAGGAGTGTGTACCTGATGTGCATATTCAGGGAAAACTCCCAACAGAGACTTTGAGACAGACATGATGTGCAAATTCAGTCTGACTCTTGCAAACCTCTGGAAATACAGAGTGACAATTCTGATGAGCATTTTCAGAATGATCTCTGGATTCCACACTAAGGAGTGTGTACCTGATGTGAATATTCAGGGAAAACTCCTAACAGAGACTTTGGGACAGACATGATGTGCAAATTCAGTCTGAATCTTGCAAGCCTCTGGAAATACAGAGTGGCAATTCTGATGAGCATATTCAGAATGATCTCTGGATTCCACACTAAGGAGTGTGTACCTGATGTGCATATTCAGGGAAAATTCCTAACAGAGACGTTGAGACAGACATGATGTGCAAATTCAGTCTGACTCTCGCAAGCCTCTGGAAATATAGAGTGACAATTCTGATGAGCATATTCAGAATGATCTCTGGACTCCACACTGAGGAGTGTGTACCTGATGTGCATACTGAGGGAAAATTCCTAACAGAGACTTTGAGACAGACATGATGTGCAAATTCAGTCTGACTCTCGCAAGCCTCTGGAAATATAGAGTGACAATTCTGATGAGCATATTCAGAATAATATCTCTGGATTCCACACTAAGGAGTGTGTACCTGATGTGCATATTCAGGGAAAACTCCTAACAGAGACGCTGAGACAGACAAGATGTGCAAATTCAGTCTGATTCTTGCAAGCCTCTGAAAATACAGAGTAACAATTCTGATGAGCATATTCAGAATAATATCTCTGGATTCCACACTAAGGAGTGTGTACCTGATGTGCATATTCAGGGAAAACTCCTAGTAGAGACTTTGAGACAGACATGATGTGCAAATTCAGTCTGACTGTTGCAAGCCTCTGGAAATACAGAGTGACAATTCTGATGAGAATATTCAGAATGATCTCTGGATTCCACACTGAGGAGTGTGTACCTGATGTGCATATTCAGGGAAAACTCCTAGTAGAGACTTTGAGACAGACATGATGTGCAAATTCAGTGTTACTCTTGCTAGCCTCTGGGAATACAGAGTGACAATTCTGATGAGCATATTCAGAATAATCTCTGGATTCCACACTAAGAAGTGTGTACCTAATGTGCATATTCAGAGAAAACTCCCAACAGAGACTTTGAGACAGACATGATGTGCAAATTCAGTCTGAATCTTGCAAGCCTCTGGAAATACAGAGTGACAATTCTGATGAGCATATTCAAAATGATCTCTGGATTCCACGCTAAGGAGTGTGTACCTAATGTGCATATTCAGGGAAAACTCCAAGTAGAGACTTTGAGACAGACATGATGTGCAAATTCAGTGTTACTCTTGCAAGCCTCTGGGAATACAGAGTGACAATTCTGATGAGCATATTCAGAATAATCTCTGGATTCCACACTAAGGAGTGTGTACCTAATGTGCATATTCAGAGAAAACTCCCAACAGAGACTTTGAGACAGACATTATGTGCAAATTCAGTCTGAATCTTGCAAGCCTCTTGAAAAACAGAGTGACAATTCTGATGAGCATATTAAGAATAATATCTCTGGCTTCCACACTAAGGCGTGTGTACCTGATGTGCATATTCAGGGAAAACTTATAACAGAGACTTTGAGACAGACATGATGTGCAAATTCAGTCTGAATCTTGCAAGCCTCTGGAAATACAGAGTGACAATTCTGATGAGCATATTAAAAATGATCTCTGGATTCCACACTTAGGAGTGGGTACCTAATGTGCATATTCAGGGAAAACTCCTAACAGAGACTTTGGGACAGACATGATGTGCAAATTCAGTCTGACTCTCGCAACCCTCCTGGAAATATAGAGTGACAATTCTGATGAGCATATTCAGAATAATATCTCTGGATTCCACACTAAGGAGTGTGTACCTGATGTGCATATTCAGGGAAAACTCCTAACAGAGACGCTGAGACAGACAAGATGTGCAAATTCAGTCTGATTCTTGCAAGCCTCTGAAAATACAGAGTAACAATTCTGATGAGCATATTCAGAATAATATCTCTGGATTCCACACTAAGGAGTGTGTACCTGATGTGCATATTCAGGGAAAACTCCTAGTAGAGACTTTGAGACAGACATGATGTGCAAATTCAGTCTGACTCTGCAAGCCTCTGGAAATACAGAGTGACAATTCTGATGAGCATTTTTAGAAAAATATCTCTTGAAACCACACTAAGGAGTGTGTACCTGATGTGCATATTCAGGGAAAACTCCTAACAAAGACTTTGAGACAGACATGATGTGCAAATTCAGTCTGACTGTTGCAAGCCTCTGGAAATACAGAGTGACAATTCTGATGAGAATATTCAGAATGATCTCTGGATTCCACACTGAGGAGTGTGTACCTGATGTGCATATTCAGGGAAAACTCCTAGTAGAGACTTTGAGACAGACATGATGTGCAAATTCAGTGTTACTCTTGCTAGCCTCTGGGAATACAGAGTGACAATTCTGATGAGCATATTCAGAATAATCTCTGGATTCCACACTAAGAAGTGTGTACCTAATGTGCATATTCAGAGAAAACTCCCAACAGAGACTTTGAGACAGACATGATGTGCAAATTCAGTCTGAATCTTGCAAGCCTCTGGAAATACAGAGTGACAATTCTGATGAGCATATTCAAAATGATCTCTGGATTCCACACTAAGGAGTGTGTACCTGATGTGCATATTCAGGGAAAACTCCAAGTAGAGACTTTGAGACAGACATGATGTGCAAATTCAGTGTTACTCTTGCAAGCCTCTGGGAATACAGAGTGACAATTCTGATGAGCATATTCAGAATAATCTCTGGATTCCACACTAAGGAGTGTGTACCTAATGTGCATATTCAGAGAAAACTCCCAACAGAGACTTTGAGACAGACATTATGTGCAAATTCAGTCTGAATCTTGCAAGCCTCTTGAAAAACAGAGTGACAATTCTGATGAGCATATTAAGAATAATATCTCTGGCTTCCACACTAAGGCGTGTGTACCTGATGTGCATATTCAGGGAAAACTTATAACAGAGACTTTGAGACAGACATGATGTGCAAATTCAGTCTGAATCTTGCAAGCCTCTGGAAATACAGAGTGACAATTCTGATGAGCATATTCAAAATGATCTCTGGATTCCACACTTAGGAGTGTGTACCTGATGTGCATATTCAGGGAAAACTCCTCACAGAGACTTTGAGACAGGCATGATGTGCAAATTCAGTCTGACTCTTGCAAACCTCTGGAAATACAGAGTGACAATTCTGATGAGCATATTAAGAATAATATCTCTGGCTTCCACACTAAGGCGTGTGTACCTGATGTGCATATTCAGGGAAAACTTATAACAGAGACTTTGAGACAGACATGATGTGCAAATTCAGTCTGAATCTTGCAAGCCTCTGGAAATACAGAGTGACAATTCTGATGAGCATATTAAAAATGATCTCTGGATTCCACACTTAGGAGTGTGTACCTGATGTGCATATTCAGGGAAAACTCCTCACAGAGACTTTGAGACAGGCATGATGTGCAAATTCAGTCTGACTCTTGCAAACCTCTGGAAATACAGAGTGACAATTCTGATGAGCATTTTCAGAATGATCTCTGGATTCCACACTAAGGAGTGATGTACCTGATGTGCATATTCAGGGAAAACTCCTAACAAAGACTTTCAGACAGACATGATGTGCAAATTCAGTCTGAATCTTGCAAGCCTCTGGATATACAGAGTGACAATTCTGATGAGCATTTTCAGAATGATCTCTGGATTCCACACTAAGGAGTGTGTACCTGATGTGCATATTCAGGGAAAACTCATAACAGAGACTTTGAGACAGACATGATGTGCAAATTCAGTCTGACTCTTGCAAGCCTCTGGAAATACAGAGTGACAATTCTGATGAGCATATTCAGAATGATCTCTGGATTCCACACTAAGGAGTGGGTACCTAATGTGCATATTCAGGGAAAACTCCTAACAGAGACTTTGGGACAGACATGATGTGCAAATTCAGTCTGACTCTCGCAAGCCTCTGGAAATATAGAGTGACAATTCTGATGAGCATATTCAGAATAATATCTCTGGATTCCACACTAAGGAGTGTGTACCTGATGTGCATATTCAGGGAAAACTCCTAACAGAGACGCTGAGACAGACAAGATGTGCAAATTCAGTCTGATTCTTGCAAGCCTCTGAAAATACAGAGTAACAATTCTGATGAGCATATTCAGAATAATATCTCTGGATTCCACACTAAGGAGTGTGTACCTGATGTGCATATTCAGGGAAAACTCCTAGTAGAGACTTTGAGACAGACATGATGTGCAAATTCAGTCTGACTGTTGCAAGCCTCTGGAAATACAGAGTGACAATTCTGATGAGAATATTCAGAATGATCTCTGGATTCAACACTGAGGAGTGTGTACCTGATGTGCATATTCAGGGAAAACTCCTAGTAGAGACTTTGAGACAGACATGATGTGCAAATTCAGTGTTACTCTTGCTAGCCTCTGGGAATACAGAGTGACAATTCTGATGAGCATATTCAGAATAATCTCTGGATTCCACACTAAGAAGTGTGTACCTAATGTGCATATTCAGAGAAAACTCCCAACAGAGACTTTGAGACAGACATGATGTGCAAATTCAGTCTGAATCTTGCAAGCCTCTGGAAATACAGAGTGACAATTCTGATGAGCATATTCAAAATGATCTCTGGATTCCATGCTAAGGAGTGTGTACCTGATGTGCATATTCAGGGAAAACTCCAAGTAGAGACTTTGAGACAGACATGATGTGCAAATTCAGTGTTACTCTTGCAAGCCTCTGGGAATACAGAGTGACAATTCTGATGAGCATATTCAGAATAATCTCTGGATTCCACACTAAGGAGTGTGTACCTAATGTGCATATTCAGAGAAAACTCCCAACAGAGACTTTGAGACAGACATTATGTGCAAATTCAGTCTGAATCTTGCAAGCCTCTTGAAAAACAGAGTGACAATTCTGATGAGCATATTAAGAATAATATCTCTGGCTTCCACACTAAGGCGTGTGTACCTGATGTGCATATTCAGGGAAAACTTATAACAGAGACTTTGAGACAGACATGATGTGCAAATTCAGTCTGAATCTTGCAAGCCTCTGGAAATACAGAGTGACAATTCTGATGAGCATATTAAAAATGATCTCTGGATTCCACACTTAGGAGTGGGTACCTAATGTGCATATTCAGGGAAAACTCCTAACAGAGACTTTGGGACAGACATGATGTGCAAATTCAGTCTGACTCTCGCAAGCCTCTGGAAATATAGAGTGACAATTCTGATGAGCATATTCAGAATAATATCTCTGGATTCCACACTAAGGAGTGTGTACCTGATGTGCATATTCAGGGAAAACTCCTAACAGAGACGCTGAGACAGACAAGATGTGCAAATTCAGTCTGATTCTTGCAAGCCTCTGAAAATACAGAGTAACAATTCTGATGAGCATATTCAGAATAATATCTCTGGATTCCACACTAAGGAGTGTGTACCTGATGTGCATATTCAGGGAAAACTCCTAGTAGAGACTTTGAGACAGACATGATGTGCAAATTCAGTCTGACTCTGCAAGCCTCTGGAAATACAGAGTGACAATTCTGATGAGCATTTTTAGAAAAATATCTCTTGAAACCACACTAAGGAGTGTGTACCTGATGTGCATATTCAGGGAAAACTCCTAACAAAGACTTTGAGACAGACATGATGTGCAAATTCAGTCTGACTGTTGCAAGCCTCTGGAAATACAGAGTGACAATTCTGATGAGAATATTCAGAATGATCTCTGGATTCCACACTGAGGAGTGTGTACCTGATGTGCATATTCAGGGAAAACTCCTAGTAGAGACTTTGAGACAGACATGATGTGCAAATTCAGTGTTACTCTTGCTAGCCTCTGGGAATACAGAGTGACAATTCTGATGAGCATATTCAGAATAATCTCTGGATTCCACACTAAGAAGTGTGTACCTAATGTGCATATTCAGAGAAAACTCCCAACAGAGACTTTGAGACAGACATGATGTGCAAATTCAGTCTGAATCTTGCAAGCCTCTGGAAATACAGAGTGACAATTCTGATGAGCATATTCAAAATGATCTCTGGATTCCACACTAAGGAGTGTGTACCTGATGTGCATATTCAGGGAAAACTCCAAGTAGAGACTTTGAGACAGACATGATGTGCAAATTCAGTGTTACTCTTGCAAGCCTCTGGGAATACAGAGTGACAATTCTGATGAGCATATTCAGAATAATCTCTGGATTCCACACTAAGGAGTGTGTACCTAATGTGCATATTCAGAGAAAACTCCCAACAGAGACTTTGAGACAGACATTATGTGCAAATTCAGTCTGAATCTTGCAAGCCTCTTGAAAAACAGAGTGACAATTCTGATGAGCATATTAATAATAATATCTCTGGCTTCCACACTAAGGCGTGTGTACCTGATGTGCATATTCAGGGAAAACTTATAACAGAGACTTTGAGACAGACATGATGTGCAAATTCAGTCTGAATCTTGCAAGCCTCTGGAAATACAGAGTGACAATTCTGATGAGCATATTCAAAATGATCTCTGGATTCCACACTTAGGAGTGTGTACCTGATGTGCATATTCAGGGAAAACTCCTCACAGAGACTTTGAGACAGGCATGATGTGCAAATTCAGTCTGACTCTTGCAAACCTCTGGAAATACAGAGTGACAATTCTGATGAGCATATTAAGAATAATATCTCTGGCTTCCACACTAAGGCGTGTGTACCTGATGTGCATATTCAGGGAAAACTTATAACAGAGACTTTGAGACAGACATGATGTGCAAATTCAGTCTGACTCTCGCAAGCCTCTGGAAATATAGAGTGACAATTCTGATGAGCATATTCAGAATAATATCTCTGGATTCCACACTAAGGAGTGTGTACCTGATGTGCATATTCAGGGAAAACTCCTAACAGAGACGCTGAGACAGACAAGATGTGCAAATTCAGTCTGATTCTTGCAAGCCTCTGAAAATACAGAGTAACAATTCTGATGAGCATATTCAGAATAATATCTCTGGATTCCACACTAAGGAGTGTGTACCTGATGTGCATATTCAGGGAAAACTCCTAGTAGAGACTTTGAGACAGACATGATGTGCAAATTCAGTCTGACTCTGCAAGCCTCTGGAAATACAGAGTGACAATTCTGATGAGCATTTTTAGAAAAATATCTCTTGAAACCACACTAAGGAGTGTGTACCTGATGTGCATATTCAGGGAAAACTCCTAACAAAGACTTTGAGACAGACATGATGTGCAAATTCAGTCTGACTGTTGCAACCTCTGGAAATACAGAGTGACAATTCTGATGAGAATATTCAGAATGATCTCTGGATTCCACAATGAGGAGTGTGTACCTGATGTGCATATTCAGGGAAAACTCCTAGTAGAGACTTTGAGACAGACATGATGTGCAAATTCAGTGTTACTCTTGCTAGCCTCTGGGAATACAGAGTGACAATTCTGATGAGCATATTCAGAATAATCTCTGGATTCCACACTAAGAAGTGTGTACCTAATGTGCATATTCAGAGAAAACTCCCAACAGAGACTTTGAGACAGACATGATGTGCAAATTCAGTCTGAATCTTGCAAGCCTCTGGAAATACAGAGTGACAATTCTGATGAGCATATTCAAAATGATCTCTGGATTCCACACTAAGGAGTGTGTACCTGATGTGCATATTCAGGGAAAACTCCAAGTAGAGACTTTGAGACAGACATGATGTGCAAATTCAGTGTTACTCTTGCAAGCCTCTGGGAATACAGAGTGACAATTCTGATGAGCATATTCAGAATAATCTCTGGATTCCACACTAAGGAGTGTGTACCTAATGTGCATATTCAGAGAAAACTCCCAACAGAGACTTTGAGACAGACATTATGTGCAAATTCAGTCTGAATCTTGCAAGCCTCTTGAAAAACAGAGTGACAATTCTGATGAGCATATTAAGAATAATATCTCTGGCTTCCACACTAAGGCGTGTGTACCTGATGTGCATATTCAGGGAAAACTTATAACAGAGACTTTGAGACAGACATGATGTGCAAATTCAGTCTGAATCTTGCAAGCCTCTGGAAATACAGAGTGACAATTCTGATGAGCATATTCAAAATGATCTCTGCATTCCACACTTAGGAGTGTGTACCTGATGTGCATATTCAGGGAAAACTCCTCACAGAGACTTTGAGACAGGCATGATGTGCAAATTCAGTCTGACTCTTGCAAACCTCTGGAAATACAGAGTGACAATTCTGATAAGCATTTTCAGAATGATCTCTGGATTCCACACTAAGGAGTGATGTACCTGATGTGCATATTCAGGGAAAACTCCTAACAAAGACTTTCAGACAGACATGATGTGCAAATTCAGTCTGAATCTTGCAAGCCTCTGGATATACAGAGTGACAATTCTGATGAGCATTTTCAGAATGATCTCTGGATTCCACACTAAGGAGTGTGTACCTGATGTGCATATTCAGGGAAAACTCATAACAGAGACTTTGAGACAGACATGATGTGCAAATTCAGTCTGACTCTTGCAAGCCTCTGGAAATACGGAGTGACAATTCTGATGAGCATATTCAGAATGATCTCTGGATTCCACACTAAGGAGTGTGTACCTGATGTGAATATTCAGGGAAAACTCCTAACAGAGACTTTGAGACAGACATGATGTGCAAATTCAGTCTGAATCTTGCAAGCCTCTGGAAATACAGAGTGGCAATTCTGATGAGCATATTCAGAATGATATCTCTCGATTCCACAGTAAGGAGTGTGTACCTGATGTGTATATTCAGGGAAAACTCCTAACAGAGACTTTGAGACGGACATGATGTGCAAATTCAGTCTGACTCTTGCAAGCCTCTGGAAATACAGAGTGACAATTCTGATGAGCATATTCAGAATGATCTCTGGATTCCACACTAAGGAGTGTGTACCTGATGTGCATATTCAGGGAAAACTCCTAACAAAGACTTTGAGACAGACATGGTGTGCAAATTCAGTCTGACTGTTGCAAGCCTCTGGAAATACAGAGTGACAATTCTGATGAGAATATTCAGAATGATCTCTGGATTCCACAGTAAGGAGTGTGTACCTGATGTGCATATTCAGGTAAAAACTCCTAACAGAGACTTTGAGACAGACATGATGTGCAAATTCAGTCTCTGGAAATACAGAGCGACAATTCTGATGAGCATATTCAGAATGATCTCTGGATTCCACACTCAGGAGTGTGTACCTGATGTGCATATTCAGGGAAAACTCCCAACAGAGACTTTGAGACAGACATGATGTGCAAATTCAGTCTGACTCTTGCAAGCCTCTGGAAATACAGAGTGACATTTCTGATGAGCATATTCAGAATAATATCTCTGTATTCCACACTAAGGAGTGTGTACCTGATGTGCATATTCAGGAAAAACTCCTAACAGAGACTTTGAGACAGACATGATGTGCAAATTCAGTCTGATTCTTGCAAGCCTCTGGAAATACAGAGTGACAATTCTGATGAGCATATTCAGAATGATCTCTGGATTCCACACTAAGGAGTGTGTACCTGATGTGCATATTCAGGGAAAACTCCTAACAGAGACTTTGAGACAGACATGATGTGCAAATTCAGTCTGACTCTGCAAGCCTCTGGAAATACAGAGTGACAATTCTGATGAGCATATTTAGAATAATATCTCTGGATTCCACACTAAGGAGTGTGTACCTTATGTGCATATTCAGGGAAAACTCCTAACAAAGACTTTGAGACAGACATGATGTGCAAATTCAGTCTGACTCTTGCAAGCCTCTGGAAATACAGAGTGACAATTCTGATGAGCATATTCAGAATGATCTCTGGATTCCACACTAAGGAGTGTGTACCTGATGTGCATATTCAGGAAAAAAAACTCCTAACAGAGACTTTGAGACAGACATGATGTGCTAATTCAGTCTCTGGAAATACAGAGTGACAATTCTGATGAGCATATTCAGAATGATCTCTGGATTCCACACTAAGGAGTGTGTACCTGATGTGCATATTCAGGGAAAACTCATAACAGAGACTTTGAGACAGACATGATGTGCAAATTCAGTCTGACTCTTGCAAGGAGTGTGTACCTGATGTGCATATTCAGGGAAAACTCATAACAGAGACTTTGAGACAGACATGATGTGCAAATTCAGTCTGACTCTTGCAAGCCTCTGGAAATACAGAGTGACAATTCTGATGAGCATATTCAGAATGATCTCTGGATTCCACACTAAGGAGTGTGTACCTGATGTGAATATTCAGGGAAAACTCCTAACAGAGACTTTGAGACAGACATGTTGTGCAAATTCAGTCTGAATCTTGCAAGTGGCAAATCTGATGAGCATATTCAGAATGATATCTCTCGATTCCACAGTAAATAGTGTGAACCTGATGTGTATATTCAGGTAAAACTCCTAACAGAGACGTTGAGACAGACAAGATGTGCAAATTCAGTCTGACTCTCGCAAGCCTCTGGAAATACAGAGTGACAATTCTGATGAGCATATTCAGAATAATATCTCTGGATTCCACACTAAGGAGTGTGTACCTGATGTGCATATATTTAGGGAAAACTCCTAGTAGAGACTTTGAGACAGACATGATGTGCAAATTCAGTGTTACTCTTTCAAGCCTCTGGGAATACAGAGTGACAATTCTGATGAGCATATTCAGAATAATCTCTGGATTCCACACTAAGGAGTGTGTACCTGATGTGCATATTCAGGGAAAACTCATAACAGAGACTTTGAGACAGACATGATGTGCAAATTCAGTCTGAATCTTGCAAGCCTCTGGAAATACAGAGTGACAATTCTGATGAGCATATTCAGAATGATCTCTGGATTCCACACTAAGGAGTGTGTACCTGATGTGCATATTCAGAGAAAACTCCCAACAGAGACTTTGAGACAGACATGATGTGCAAATTCAGTCTGAATCTTGCAAGCCTCTGGAAATACAGAGTGACAATTCTGATGAGCATATTCAAAATGATCTCTGGATTCCACACTAAGGAGTGTGTACCTGATGTGCATATTCAGGGAAAACTCCAAGTAGAGACTTTGAGACAGACATGATGTGCAAATTCAGTGTTACTCTTGCAAGCCTCTGGGAATACAGAGTGACAATTCTGATGAGCATATTCAGAATAATCTCTGGATTCCACACTAAGGAGTGTGTACCTAATGTGCATATTCAGAGAAAACTCCCAACAGAGACTTTGAGACAGACATTATGTGCAAATTCAGTCTGAATCTTGCAAGCCTCTTGAAAAACAGAGTGACAATTCTGATGAGCATATTAAGAATAACATCTCTGGCTTCCACACTAAGGCGTGTGTACCTGATGTGCATATTCAGGGAAAACTTATAACAGAGACTTTGAGACAGACATGATGTGCAAATTCAGTCTGAATCTTGCAAGCCTCTGGAAATACAGAGTGACAATTCTGATGAGCATATTCAAAATGATCTCTGCATTCCACACTTAGGAGTGTGTACCTGATGTGCATATTCAGGGAAAACTCCTCACAGAGACTTTGAGACAGGCATGATGTGCAAATTCAGTCTGACTCTTGCAAACCTCTGGAAATACAGAGTGACAATTCTGATAAGCATTTTCAGAATGATCTCTGGATTCCACACTAAGGAGTGATGTACCTGATGTGCATATTCAGGGAAAACTCCTAACAAAGACTTTCAGACAGACATGATGTGCAAATTCAGTCTGAATCTTGCAAGCCTCTGGATATACAGAGTGACAATTCTGATGAGCATTTTCAGAATGATCTCTGGATTCCACACTAAGGAGTGTGTACCTGATGTGCATATTCAGGGAAAACTCATAACAGAGACTTTGAGACAGACATGATGTGCAAATTCAGTCTGACTCTTGCAAGCCTCTGGAAATACGGAGTGACAATTCTGATGAGCATATTCAGAATGATCTCTGGATTCCACACTAAGGAGTGTGTACCTGATGTGAATATTCAGGGAAAACTCCTAACAGAGACTTTGAGACAGACATGATGTGCAAATTCAGTCTGAATCTTGCAAGCCTCTGGAAATACAGAGTGGCAATTCTGATGAGCATATTCAGAATGATATCTCTCGATTCCACAGTAAGGAGTGTGTACCTGATGTGTATATTCAGGGAAAACTCCTAACAGAGACTTTGAGACGGACATGATGTGCAAATTCAGTCTGACTCTTGCAAGCCTCTGGAAATACAGAGTGACAATTCTGATGAGCATATTCAGAATGATCTCTGGATTCCACACTAAGGAGTGTGTACCTGATGTGCATATTCAGGGAAAACTCCTAACAAAGACTTTGAGACAGACATGGTGTGCAAATTCAGTCTGACTGTTGCAAGCCTCTGGAAATACAGAGTGACAATTCTGATGAGAATATTCAGAATGATCTCTGGATTCCACAGTAAGGAGTGTGTACCTGATGTGCATATTCAGGTAAAAACTCCTAACAGAGACTTTGAGACAGACATGATGTGCAAATTCAGTCTCTGGAAATACAGAGCGACAATTCTGATGAGCATATTCAGAATGATCTCTGGATTCCACACTCAGGAGTGTGTACCTGATGTGCATATTCAGGGAAAACTCCCAACAGAGACTTTGAGACAGACATGATGTGCAAATTCAGTCTGACTCTTGCAAGCCTCTGGAAATACAGAGTGACATTTCTGATGAGCATATTCAGAATAATATCTCTGTATTCCACACTAAGGAGTGTGTACCTGATGTGCATATTCAGGAAAAACTCCTAACAGAGACTTTGAGACAGACATGATGTGCAAATTCAGTCTGATTCTTGCAAGCCTCTGGAAATACAGAGTGACAATTCTGATGAGCATATTCAGAATGATCTCTGGATTCCACACTAAGGAGTGTGTACCTGATGTGCATATTCAGGGAAAACTCCTAACAGAGACTTTGAGACAGACATGATGTGCACATTCAGTCTGACTCTGCAAGCCTCTGGAAATACAGAGTGACAATTCTGATGAGCATATTTAGAATAATATCTCTGGATTCCACACTAAGGAGTGTGTACCTTATGTGCATATTCAGGGAAAACTCCTAACAAAGACTTTGAGACAGACATGATGTGCAAATTCAGTCTGACTCTTGCAAGCCTCTGGAAATACAGAGTGACAATTCTGATGAGCATATTCAGAATGATCTCTGGATTCCACACTAAGGAGTGTGTACCTGATGTGCATATTCAGGAAAAAAAACTCCTAACAGAGACTTTGAGACAGACATGATGTGCTAATTCAGTCTCTGGAAATACAGAGTGACAATTCTGATGAGCATATTCAGAATGATCTCTGGATTCCACACTAAGGAGTGTGTACCTGATGTGCATATTCAGGGAAAACTCATAACAGAGACTTTGAGACAGACATGATGTGCAAATTCAGTCTGACTCTTGCAAGGAGTGTGTACCTGATGTGCATATTCAGGGAAAACTCATAACAGAGACTTTGAGACAGACATGATGTGCAAATTCAGTCTGACTCTTGCAAGCCTCTGGAAATACAGAGTGACAATTCTGATGAGCATATTCAGAATGATCTCTGGATTCCACACTAAGGAGTGTGTACCTGATGTGAATATTCAGGGAAAACTCCTAACAGAGACTTTGAGACAGACATGTTGTGCAAATTCAGTCTGAATCTTGCAAGTGGCAAATCTGATGAGCATATTCAGAATGATATCTCTCGATTCCACAGTAAGGAGTGTGAACCTGATGTGTATATTCAGGTAAAACTCCTAACAGAGACGTTGAGACAGACAAGATGTGCAAATTCAGTCTGACTCTCGCAAGCCTCTGGAAATACAGAGTGACAATTCTGATGAGCATATTCAGAATAATATCTCTGGATTCCACACTAAGGAGTGTGTACCTGATGTGCATATATTTAGGGAAAACTCCTAGTAGAGACTTTGAGACAGACATGATGTGCAAATTCAGTGTTACTCTTTCAAGCCTCTGGGAATACAGAGTGACAATTCTGATGAGCATATTCAGAATAATCTCTGGATTCCACACTAAGGAGTGTGTACCTGATGTGCATATTCAGGGAAAACTCATAACAGAGACTTTGAGACAGACATGATGTGCAAATTCAGTCTGAATCTTGCAAGCCTCTGGAAATACAGAGTGACAATTCTGATGAGCATATTCAGAATGATCTCTGGATTCCACACTAAGGAGTGTGTACCTGATGTGAATATTCAGGGAAAACTCCTAACAGAGACTTTGAAACATACATGATGTGCAAATTCAGTCTGACTCTTGCAAGACTCTTGAAAAACAGAGCGAAAATTCTGATGAGCATATTCAGAATAATCTCTGGATTCCACACTAAGGAGTGTGTACCTGATATGCATATTCAGGGAAAACTCCTAACAGAGACGTTGAGACAGACAAGATGTGCAAATTCAGTCTGACTCTCGCAAGCCTCTGGAAATACAGAGTGACAATTCTGATGAGCATATTCAGAATAATATCTCTGGATTCCACACTAAGGAGTGTGTACCTGATGTGCATATTCAGGGAAAACTCCTAGTAGAGACTTTGAGACAGACATGATGTGCAAATTCAGTGTTACTCTTTCAAGCCTCTCGGAATACAGAGTGACAATTCTGATGCGCATATTCAGAATAATCTCTGGATTCCACACTAAGGAGTGTGTACCTGATGTGAATATTCAGGAAAAACTCCTAACAGAGACTTTGAGACAGACATGATGTGCAAATTCAGTCTGAATCTTGCAAGCCTCTGGAAATACAGAGTGGCAATTCTGATGAGCATATTCAGAATGATATCTCTTGATTCCACACTAAGGAGTGTGTACCTGGACCCAGTTCGTAAGCAAACTAGCTAAATTGTAGATTTACGTCACTTAAAGAAGTCACTTAATTTAATTGACTTAATGCTGAGTTCACAAGCACTGGCTAAGTGTTTTCACTAAGTCACTTCTTTAAGTCACTTAAAATCAAAGTAAACTATGCATGTACAATACTATTCATGGCAAATTGGACATATTAACCATAAAAAAAAACATGAAAATGATTTAGTTTGTCAATAGCCATAATTTTGGTAGCCAAAGACAGTGATTTCTACAATGATTTAAGTCGACATATTCTTAAACTAAGCAGCTATCTACCAATTTCCAGTAACCTATCAGTACAGGAATAGAAATAAGTTATACAAAGTTTCAGGATCAATATATTCATCTATTTTCAGGCTAACATCTAACAAAACATACTATGGATAACTACCTAACAAAGAATGCTATGTTTTCAATCCATGGATAGCAATGGATAGCATAATAAATGGGACTAACATCACATGGCCAACACTATTCCAAAGATTATATCACTGCATGACCCTCTTCTGTACTATAAGCCTATTCAATTTCATAGTAAGTGATATGCTGTCTAATTGCAGGAGTCCTCAATGTCCCATACATGCTAATTCATGCATAATTCATGTTAATGTACAATTCCATCATAGCTGTAGCTACAAGAATAGTACTGTAACCAACAATGTGTGATGCATGCAGTTGCTTAGTCACTTAATAGTACACAATTCGAGCTATGCCAGCAACTTATTGTGATGCTGATTACAGAAGGCTAGTATTACCACACAATGGGAAAGTACTATGTGTATTTAGGGTAAAATGGTAGAATATGACCTAAAATCATTATATATGATGATGTTAGTGTCAGATTGTAGCTTATCAGTGATATGCATGGGAAGATAAAATGATCTTAATTAATTAGCTTAACATTAAGTCACCTCATGGAGGTGACTTAAGCTGCAAGCTAATTAAGTAACTTAGCATTTGCTTATGAACTGAAATTAGCTAATTTGCATAAGATAGTTCAAGAATAAGTAACTTAAAGCAGTGATCTCGGTGCTTGTAGACTGGGTGTATAACTCCTAACAGAGACTTTGAGACAGACATGATGTGCAAATTCAGTCTCTGGAAATACAGAGTGACAATTCTGATGAGCATATTCAGAATAATATCTCTGGATTTCACACTAAGGAGTGTGTACCTGATGTGCATATTCAGGGAAAACTCCTAAGAGAGACTTTGAGACAGACATGATGTGCAAATTCAGTCTGACTCTTGCAAGCCTCTGGAAATACAGAGTGACAATTCTGATGAGCATTTTCAGAATGATCTCTGGATTCCAGACTAAGGAGTGTGTACCTGATGTGCATATTCAGGGAAAACTCATAACAGAGACTTTGAGACAGACATGATGTGCAAATTCAGTCTGACTCTTGCAAGCCTCTGGAAATACAGTGTGACAATTCTGATGAGCATATTCAGAATAATATCTCTGGATTCCAGACTAAGGAGTGTGTACCTGATGTGCATATTCAGGGAAAACTCCTAACACAGACTTTGAGACAGACATGATGTGCAAATTCAGTCTGACTCTTGCAAGCCTCTGGAAATACAGGGTGACAATTCTGATGAGCATATTCAGAATGATCTCTGGATTCCACACTAAGGAGTGTGTACCTGAAGTGCATATTCAGGGAAAACTCCTAACAGAGACTCTGAGACAGACATGATGTGCAAATTCAGTCTGACTCTTGCAAGCCTCTGGAAATACAGAGTGACAATTCTGATGAGCATTTTCAGAATGATCTCTGGATTCTAGACTAAGGAGTGTGTACCTGATGTGCATATTCAGGGAAAACTCCTAACAAAGACTTTGAGACAGACATGATGTGCAAATTCAGTCTGACTCTTGCAAGCCTCTTGAAAAACAGAGTGACAATTCTGATGAGCATATTCAGAATAATATCTCTGGATTCCACACTAAGGAGTGTGTACCTGATGTGCATATTCAGGGAAAACTCCTAACAAAGACTTTGAGACAGACATGATGTGCAAATTCAGTCTGACTCTTGCAAGCCTCTGGAAATACAGAGTGACATTTCTGATGAGCATATTCAGAATAATATCTCTGTTTTCCACACTAAGGAGTGTGTACCTGATGTGCATATGCAGGCAAAACTCACAACAGAGACTTTGAGACAGACATGATGTGCAAATTGAGTCTGACTGTTGCAAGCCCCTGGAAATACAGAGGGACAATTCTGATGAGCATATTCAGAATAATATCTCTGGATTCCACACTAAGTATTGTGTACCTGATGTGCACATTCAGGGAAAACTCCCAACAGAGACTTTGAGACAGACATGATGTGCAAATTCAGTCTGACTCTTGCAAGCCTCTGGAAATACAGAGTGAAAATTCTGATGAGCATATTTAGAATCATATCTCTGTATTCCATACTAAGGAGTGTGTACCTGATGTGCATAATCAGGAAAAACTCCTCACAGAGACATTGAGACAGACATGATGTGCAAATTCAGTGTGACTCTTGTAAGCCTCTGGAAATACAGAGTGACAATTCTGATGAGCATATTCAGAATAATCTCTGGATTCCCCACTAAGGAGTGTGTACCTGATGTGCATATTTAGGAAAAACTCCTAACAGAGACTTTGAGACAGACATGATGTGCAAATTCAGTCTGATTCTTGCAAGCCTCTGGAAATACAGAGTGACAATTCTGATGAGCATATTCAGAAAATATCTCTGGATTCCACACTAAGGAGTGTGTACCTGATGTGCATATTCAGGGAAAACTCCTGGCCTGTTAAACTTGCCTGGGCAGCTTGAATTAACAGGCTGCCTGGAAATACAGGTCAGGCTGTATCACTGGTCTAGTCCTCCACCTGAGAAAACACAGAGTGACAATTCTGATGAGCATATTCAGAATAATCTCTGAAGTCTACACTTAGGAGTATGTAGGCTATGTGCATATTCTGGGAAAACTCCTAACAGAGACTTTGAGACAGACATGATGTGCAAATTCAGTCTGCCTCTTACAAGCCTCTGGAAAAACAGATTGACGATTCTGATGAGCACATTAAGAATAATCTCTGGATTCCACACTAAGGAACTTGTGTGTTAGTGTCAAAACTGTGAATTAGACTTAACCCCTGGAAAGAGAAGGATTAATTTTGGTCATAGTCCATACTCTATAGTTTAATAGTTGAGCTGAAGACCAAATTCAAACCATTTTTCTACAAAGAAAAATAATGCAGGTGACATTTGTATATATTTCTCATTCAGATTCAAAATCTATATCCATCCGTATGTTAGTGTCAAACTAAGAATTAGGCCTAGCTCTTCAAGAATATATTTTTCATGTGTGTTTTAAATCTATATTCATTGTGTGTGAGTGTCTAAACTGAGAATTAAATCTAACCCCCAGAAAGTCATATTGGGGTCCAAGTCAGTACTTTATAGTCTAATATTGAAGCCAAATAGCAAATTCAACCCCCTTCCATGAAGTGGAAAAACACACAAGTGACCTAGGGATATATTTTCAATATGAATTCAAGGTCTATATTACTCCATGCTTTAATGTCAAAACTGTGAATTAGACCTAACCCCTGAGAGAGAAGATAACTTTGAGTCATAATCCAAACTTTATAGTTCAATATTGGAGATGAAAACCAAATTCAAACCCCATTCTTGAGGAGGAAAAAAACACAAGTGACATTCTAATGTATTTCTCATGTGTATTTAAAATCTTTATTCATCCTTATGTTAGTGTCAATCTCAAGTGACTTGGGAATATATTTTTCACGCCAGTTTTAAATTTATATTTTTTGTGTGTTTGTTTCAAAACTGTGACTTAGCCCTAACCCCCCAAAAAAGAAGTGTTACTTTTGGTCATGTTGGATTCCAAGTCAGTACTTTTTTGTTTATTATGGAAGCTGTAGAGCAAACTCAACCCCCTTCCTTGAAGTGGAAAAAAACCTAGGACCTAGGAATATATTTTCAAATATGAATTCAAAGTCCATATTTATCTATATGTAAGTGTCAAAACTGTGAATTTGATCTAACCCCTGGAAAAAGAAGGATAACTTTTAGTCATAATCCATCCTCTATAGTTCAATATCGGAGATGAAAACCAAATTCAAACCCCTTTTCTGAAAGGAAAAAAAACACAAGTGACATTTGTATATGTTTCTCATATGAATTCAAAATCTATGTTCATCCGTATGTTAGTGTCAAACTAAGAATAAGGCTAAGAAAAGAAGGATTACTTTTGGTCATATTGCATTCTTATTCAGTACATTAAAGGTTAATATTGAAGCTGAAGACCAAATTCGAACCCCTTTTCTGAAAGGATAAAAAACCACAAGTGACATTTCTATATATTTCTCATATGAATTCAAAATCTCTATTCATCCGTATGTTAGTGTCAAACTAAGAATAATGCCTGGCCCTTCAAGAAAAGAAGGATTTCTTTTGGTCATATTGTATTCTTATTCAGTACATTAAAGGTTAATATTGAAGCTGAAGACCAAATTCGAACCCCTTCCCTGAAGTGAAAGAAAACCTCAAGTGACCTAGGAATATATTTTTCATGTGCGTTTTAAATCCATATTCATTGTGTGTTTGTTTCAAAACTGGGACTTACTTTTTAGTTTATTATTGGAGCTGAAGAGCTAATTCAATGCCCTTACCTGAAGTAGAAAAAAAGACAATTGACCTGGAAATATATTTTCCATATGAATTCAAAGTCATTATTTAACTATGCGTTAGTGTCAAAACTGTCAACTATACCTAACCCCTGAAAAGAAAAGGATAGCTTTTAGTCATAATCCATACTTTATAGTTCAATATTGGAGCTGAAGACCAAATTCAAACCCCTTTTCTGAAAGAAAAAAAACAAAAGTGACATTTGTATATATTTCTCATATGAATTCAAAATCTATCTTCATCCTGTGTTAGTGTCAAACTAAGAATGAGGCCTAACCCTTCAAAAAAAGAAGTATAACTTTTGGTCATATTGCATTCTTATTCAGTACATTAAAGGTTAATATTGAAGCTGAAGACCAAATTCGAACCCCTTCCCTGAAGTGAATGAAAACCTCAAGTGACCTAGGAATATATTTTACATGTGAGTTTTAAATCCATATTCATTGTGTGTTAGTTTCAAAACTGTGACTTACTTTTTAGTTTATTATTGGAGCTGAAGAGCTAATTCAATGCCCTTACCTGAAGTAGAAAAAACACAATTGACCTGGAAATATATTTTTCATATGAATTCAAAGTCATTATTTAACTATGCGTTAGTGTCAAAACTGTCAATTAGACCTAACCCCTGGAAAGAAAAGGATAGCTTCTAGTCATAATCCATACTTTATAGTTCAATATTGGAGCTGAAGACCAAATTCAAACCCCTTTTCTGAAAGAAAAAAAACAAAAGTGACATTTGTATATATTTCTCATATGAATTCAAAATCTATCTTCATCCGTATGTTAGTGTCGAACTAAGAATAAGACCTAACCCTTCTAAAAAAGAAGGATTACTTTTGGGCATATTGCATTCTTATTCAGTACATTAAATTTAATATTGAAGCTGAAGACCAAATTCGAACCCGTTCCCTGAAGTGAAAGAAAAACTCAAGTGACCTAGGAATATATTTTTCACGTGAGTTTTAAATCCATATTCCTTGTGTGTTACTTTCAAAACTGCGACTTACTTTTCAGTTTATTATTGGAGCTGAAGAGCAAATTCAATGCCCTTACCTGAAGTAGAAAAAAACACAATTGACCTGGAAATATATTTTCCATATGAATTCAAAGTCTATATTTAACTATGCGTTAGTGTCAAAACTGTCAATTAGACCTAACCCCTGGAAAGAGAAGGATAGCTTTTAGTCATAATCCATACTTTATAGTTTAACATTGGAGCTGAAGACTGAATTCAAACCACTTTTCTGAGGAGAAAAAAAAACACAAGTGCCAATTGTATATATTTCTCATATGAATTCAAAATCTCTATTCATCCGTATGTTAGTGTCAAACTAAGAATTACGCCTGGCCCCTCAGGTAAAGAAGGATTTCTTTTGGTCATATTGCATTCTTATTCAGTACATTAAGTTTAATATTGAAGCTGAAGACCAAAGTCGAATCCCTTTTCCTGAAGTGAATGAAAAACTCAAGTGACTTGGGAATATATTTTTCAAGTGCGTTTTAAATCTATATTCATTGTGTGTTAGTGTAAAAACTGTGACTTAGCCCTAACCCCCCAAAAAAGAAGTGTTACTTTTGGTCATGTTGGAGATCAAGTCAGTACTTTTTAGTTTAATATTGGAGCTGAAGAGCAAATTTAATGCCCTTCCCTGAAGTGGAAAAAAACACAAGTGACCTAGGAATGTATTTTCCAATATGAATTCAAAGTCTATACTTATCTTTACGTAAGTGTCAAAACTGTGAATTTGATCTAACCCCTGGAAAAAGAAGGATAACTTTCAGTCATAATCCATACTTTATAGTTCAATATTGGAGCTGAAGACCAAATTCAAACCCCTTTTCTGAAAGGATAAAAAACCACAAGTGACATTTCTATATATTTCTCATATGAATTCAAAATCTCTATTTATCCGTATGTTAGTGTCAAACTAAGAATAATGCCTGGCCCTTCAAGAAAAGAAGGATTTCTTTTGGTCATATTGTATTCTTATTCAGTACATTAAAGGTTAATATTGAAGCTGAAGACCAAATTCGAACCCCTTCCCTGAAGTGAAAGAAAACCTCAAGTGACCTAGGAATATATTTTTCATGTGCGTTTTAAATCCATATTCATTGTGTGTTAGTTTCAAAACTGGGACTTACTTTTTAGTTTATTATTGGAGCTGAAGAGCTAATTCAATGCCCTTACCTGAAGTAGAAAAAAAGACAATTGACCTGGAAATATATTTTCCATATGAATTCAAAGTCATTATTTAACTATGTGTTAGTGTCAAAACTGTCAACTATACCTAACCCCTGAAAAGAAAAGGATAGCTTTTAGTCATAATCCATACTTTATAGTTCAATATTGGAGCTGAAGACCAAATTCAAACCCCTTTTCTGAAAGAAAAAAAACAAAAGTGACATTTGTATATATTTCTCATATGAATTCAAAATCTATCTTCATCCTGTGTTAGTGTCAAACTAAGAATGAGGCCTAACCCTTCAAAAAAAGAAGGATAACTTTTGGTCATATTGCATTCTTATTCAGTACATTAAAGGTTAATATTGAAGCTGAAGACCAAATTCGAACCCCTTCCCTGAAGTGAATGAAAACCTCAAGTGACCTAGGAATATATTTTACATGTGAGTTTTAAATCCATATTCATTGTGTGTTAGTTTCAAAACTGTGACTTAGTTTTTAGTTTATTATTGGAGCTGAAGAGCTAATTCAATGCCCTTACCTGAAGTAGAAAAAACACAATTGACCTGGAAATATATTTTTCATATGAATTCAAAGTCATTATTTAACTATGCGTTAGTGTCAAAACTGTCAATTAGACCTAACCCCTGGAAAGAAAAGGATAGCTTCTAGTCATAATCCATACTTTATAGTTCAATATTGGAGCTGAAGACCAAATTCAAACCCCTTTTCTGAAAGAAAAAAAACAAAAGTGACATTTGTATATATTTCTCATATGAATTCAAAATCTATCTTCATCCGTATGTTAGTGTCGAACTAAGAATAAGACCTAACCCTTCTAAAAAAGAAGGATTACTTTTGGGCATATTGCATTCTTATTCAGTACATTAAATTTAATATCGAAGCTGAAGACCAAATTCGAACCCCTTCCCTGAAGTGAAAGAAAAACTCAAGTGACCTAGGAATATATTTTTCACGTGAGTTTTAAATCCATATTCCTTGTGTGTTACTTTCAAAACTGCGACTTACTTTTCAGTTTATTATTGGAGCTGAAGAGCAAATTCAATGCCCTTACCTGAAGTAGAAAAAAACACAATTGACCTGGAAATATATTTTCCATATGAATTCAAAGTCTATATTTAACTATGCGTTAGTGTCAAAACTGTCAATTAGACCTAACCCCTGGAAAGAGAAGGATAGCTTTTAGTCATAATCCATACTTTATAGTTTAACATTGGAGCTGAAGACTGAATTCAAACCACTTTTCTGAGGAGAAAAAAAACACAAGTGCCAATTGTATATATTTCTCATATGAATTCAAAATCTCTATTCATCCGTATGTTAGTGTCAAACTAAGAATTACGCCTGGCCCCTCAGGTAAAGAAGGATTTCTTTTGGTCATATTGCATTCTTATTCAGTACATTAAAGTTTAATATTGAAGCTGAAGACCAAAGTCGAATCCCTTTTCCTGAAGTGAATGAAAAACTCAAGTGACTTGGGAATATATTTTTCAAGTGCGTTTTAAATCTATATTCATTGTGTGTTAGTGTAAAAACTGTGACTTAGCCCTAACCCCCCAAAAAAGAAGTGTTACTTTTGGTCATGTTGGAGATCAAGTCAGTACTTTTTAGTTTAATATTGGAGCTGAAGAGCAAATTTAATGCCCTTCCCTGAAGTGGAAAAAACACAAGTGACCTAGGAATATATTTTCCAATATGAATTCAAAGTCTATACTTATCTTTCCGTAAGTGTCAAAACTGTGAATTTGATCTAACCCCTGGAAAAAGAAGGATAACTTTCAGTCATAATCCATACTTTATAGTTCAATATTGGAGCTAAAGACCAAATTCAAACCCCTTTTCTGAAAGGATAAAAAACCACAAGTGACATTTCTATATATTTCTCATATGAATTCAAAATCTCTATTCATCCGTATGTTAGTGTCAAACTAAGAATAATGCCTGGCCCTTCAAGAAAAGAAGGATTTCTTTTGGTCATATTGTATTCTTATTCAGTACATTAAAGGTTAATATTGAAGCTGAAGACCAAATTCGAACCCCTTCCCTGAAGTGAAAGAAAACCTCAAGTGACCTAGGAATATATTTTTCATGAGCGTTTTAAATCCATATTCATTGTGTGTTAGTTTCAAAACTGGGACTTACTTTTTAGTTTATTATTGGAGCTGAAGAGCTAATTCAATGCCCTTACCTGAAGTAGAAAAAAAGACAATTGACCTGGAAATATATTTTCCATATGAATTCAAAGTCATTATTTAACTATGCGTTAGTGTCAAAACTGTCAACTATACCTAACCCCTGAAAAGAAAAGGATAGCTTTTAGTCATAATCCATACTTTATAGTTCAATATTGGAGCTGAAGACCAAATTCAAACCCCTTTTCTGAAAGAAAAAAAACAAAAGTGACATTTGTATATATTTCTCATATGAATTCAAAATCTATCTTCATCCTGTGTTAGTGTCAAACTAAGAATGAGGCCTAACCCTTCAAAAAAAGAAGGATAACTTTTGGTCATATTGCATTCTTATTCAGTACATTAAAGGTTAATATTGAAGCTGAAGACCAAATTCGAACCCCTTCCCTGAAGTGAATGAAAACCTCAAGTGACCTAGGAATATATTTTACATGTGAGTTTTAAATCCATATTCATTGTGTGTTAGTTTCAAAACTGTGACTTAGTTTTTAGTTTATTATTGGAGCTGAAGAGCTAATTCAATGCCCTTACCTGAAGTAGAAAAAACACAATTGACCTGGAAATATATTTTTCATATGAATTCAAAGTCATTATTTAACTATGCGTTAGTGTCAAAACTGTCAATTAGACCTAACTCCTGGAAAGAAAAGGATAGCTTCTAGTCATAATCCATACTTTATAGTTCAATATTGGAGCTGAAGACCAAATTCAAACCCCTTTTCTGAAAGAAAAAAACCAAAAGTGACATTTGTATATATTTCTCATATGAATTCAAAATCTATCTTCATCCGTATGTTAGTGTCGAACTAAGAATAAGACCTAACCCTTCTAAAAAAGAAGGATTACTTTTGGGCATATTGCATTCTTATTCAGTACATTAAATTTAATATTGAAGCTGAAGACCAAATTCGAACCCCTTCCCTGAAGTGAAAGAAAAACTCAAGTGACCTAGGAATATATTTTTCACGTGAGTTTTAAATCCATATTCCTTGTGTGTTACTTTCAAAACTGCGACTTACTTTTCAGTTTATTATTGGAGCTGAAGAGCAAATTCAATGCCCTTACCTGAAGTAGAAAAAAACACAATTGACCTGGAAATATATTTTCCATATGAATTCAAAGTCTATATTTAACTATGCGTTAGTGTCAAAACTGTCAATTAGACCTAACCCCTGGAAAGAGAAGGATAGCTTTTAGTCATAATCCATACTTTATAGTTTAACATTGGAGCTGAAGACTGAATTCAAACCACTTTTCTGAGGAGAAAAAAAACACAAGTGCCAATTGTATATATTTCTCATATGAATTCAAAATCTCTATTCATCCGTATGTTAGTGTCAAACTAAGAATTACGCCTGGCCCCTCAGGTAAAGAAGGATTTCTTTTGGTCATATTGCATTCTTATTCAGTACATTAAAGTTTAATATTGAAGCTGAAGACCAAAGTCGAATCCCTTTTCCTGAAGTGAATGAAAAACTCAAGTGACTTTGGAATATATTTTTCAAGTGCGTTTTAAATCTATATTCATTGTGTGTTAGTGTAAAAACTGTGACTTAGCCCTAACCCCCCAAAAAAGAAGTGTTACTTTTGGTCATGTTGGAGATCAAGTCAGTACTTTTTAGTTTAATATTGGAGCTGAAGAGCAAATTTAATGCCCTTCCCTGAAGTGGAAAAAACACAAGTGACCTAGGAATATATTTTCCAATATGAATTCAAAGTCTATACTTATCTTTCCGTAAGTGTCAAAACTGTGAATTTGATCTAACCCCTGGAAAAAGAAGGATAACTTTCAGTCATAATCCATACTTTATAGTTCAATATTGGAGCTAAAGACCAAATTCAAACCCCTTTTCTGAAAGGATAAAAAACCACAAGTGACATTTCTATATATTTCTCATATGAATTCAAAATCTCTATTCATCCGTATGTTAGTGTCAAACTAAGAATAATGCCTGGCCCTTCAAGAAAAGAAGGATTTCTTTTGGTCATATTGTATTCTTATTCAGTACATTAAAGGTTAATATTGAAGCTGAAGACCAAATTCGAACCCCTTCCCTGAAGTGAAAGAAAACCTCAAGTGACCTAGGAATATATTTTTCATGAGCGTTTTAAATCCATATTCATTGTGTGTTAGTTTCAAAACTGGGACTTACTTTTTAGTTTATTATTGGAGCTGAAGAGCTAATTCAATGCCCTTACCTGAAGTAGAAAAAAAGACAATTGACCTGGAAATATATTTTCCATATGAATTCAAAGTCATTATTTAACTATGCGTTAGTGTCAAAACTGTCAACTATACCTAACCCCTGAAAAGAAAAGGATAGCTTTTAGTCATAATCCATACTTTATAGTTCAATATTGGAGCTGAAGACCAAATTCAAACCCCTTTTCTGAAAGAAAAAAAACAAAAGTGACATTTGTATATATTTCTCATATGAATTCAAAATCTATCTTCATCCTGTGTTAGTGTCAAACTAAGAATGAGGCCTAACCCTTCAAAAAAAGAAGGATAACTTTTGGTCATATTGCATTCTTATTCAGTACATTAAAGGTTAATATTGAAGCTGAAGACCAAATTCGAACCCCTTCCCTGAAGTGAATGAAAACCTCAAGTGACCTAGGAATATATTTTACATGTGAGTTTTAAATCCATATTCATTGTGTGTTAGTTTCAAAACTGTGACTTACTTTTTAGTTTATTATTGGAGCTGAAGAGCTAATTCAATGCCCTTACCTGAAGTAGAAAAAACACAATTGACCTGGTAATATATTTTTCATATGAATTCAAAGTCATTATTTAACTATGCGTTAGTGTCAAAACTGTCAATTAGACCTAACCCCTGGAAAGAAAAGGATAGCTTCTAGTCATAATCCATACTTTATAGTTCAATATTGGAGCTGAAGACCAAATTCAAACCCCTTTTCTGAAAGAAAAAAAACAAAAGTGACATTTGTATATATTTCTCATATGAATTCAAAATCTATCTTCATCCGTATGTTAGTGTCGAACTAAGAATAAGACCTAACCCTTCTAAAAAAGAAGGATTACTTTTGGGCATATTGCATTCTTATTCAGTACATTAAATTTAATATTGAAGCTGAAGACCAAATTCGAACCCCTTTCCTGAAGTGAAAGAAAAACTCAAGTGACCTAGGAATATATTTTTCACGTGAGTTTTAAATCCATATTCCTTGTGTGTTACTTTCAAAACTGCGACTTACTTTTCAGTTTATTATTGGAGCTGAAGAGCAAATTCAATGCCCTTACCTGAAGTAGAAAAAAACACAATTGACCTGGAAATATATTTTCCATATGAATTCAAAGTCTATATTTAACTATGCGTTAGTGTCAAAACTGTCAATTAGACCTAACCCCTGGAAAGAGAAGGATAGCTTTTAGTCATAATCCATACTTTATAGTTTAACATTGGAGCTGAAGACTGAATTCAAACCACTTTTCTGAGGAGAAAAAAAACACAAGTGCCAATTGTATATATTTCTCATATGAATTCAAAATCTCTATTCATCCGTATGTTAGTGTCAAACTAAGAATTACGCCTGGCCCCTCAGGTAAAGAAGGATTACTTTTGGTCATATTGCATTCTTATTCAGTACATTAAGTTTAATATTGAAGCTGAAGACCAAAGTCGAATCCCTTTTCCTGAAGTGAATGAAAAACTCAAGTGACTTGGGAATATATTTTTCAAGTGCGTTTTAAATCTATATTCATTGTGTGTTAGTGTAAAAACTGTGACTTAGCCCTAACCCCCCAAAAAAGAAGTGTTACTTTTGGTCATGTTGGAGATCAAGTCAGTACTTTTTAGTTTAATATTGGAGCTGAAGAGCAAATTTAATGCCCTTCCCTGAAGTGGAAAAAAACACAAGTGACCTAGGAATATATTTTCCAATATGAATTCAAAGTCTATACTTATCTTTACGTTAGTGTCAAAACTGTGAATTTGATCTAACCCCTGGAAAAAGAAGGATAACTTTCAGTCATAATCCATACTTTATAGTTCAATATTGGAGCTGAAGACCAAATTCAAACCCCTTTTCTGAAAGGATAAAAAACCACAAGTGACATTTCTATATATTTCTCATATGAATTCAAAATCTCTATTCATCCGTATGTTAGTGTCAAACTAAGAATAATGCCTGGCCCTTCAAGAAAAGAAGGATTTCTTTTGGTCATATTGTATTCTTATTCAGTACATTAAAGGTTAATATTGAAGCTGAAGACCAAATTCGAACCCCTTCCCTGAAGTGAAAGAAAACCTCAAGTGACCTAGGAATATATTTTTCATGTGCGTTTTAAAACCATATTCATTGTGTGTTAGTTTCAAAACTGGGACTTACTTTTTAGTTTATTATTGGAGCTGAAGAGCTAATTCAATGCCCTTACCTGAAGTAGAAAAAAAGACAATTGACCTGGAAATATATTTTCCATATGAATTCAAAGTCATTATTTAACTATGCGTTAGTGTCAAAACTGTCATCTATACCTAACCCCTGAAAAGAAAAGGATAGCTTTTAGTCATAATCCATACTTTATAGTTCAATATTGGAGCTGAAGACCAAATTCAAACCCCTTTTCTGAAAGAAAAAAAACAAAAGTGACATTTGTATATATTTCTCATATGAATTCAAAATCTATCTTCATCCGTATGCTAGTGTAAAATTAAGAATAAGGCCTTACCCTTCAAGAAAAGAAAGATTACTCTTGGTCATATTGCATTCTTATTCAGTACATTAAAGTTTAATATTGAAGCTGAAGACCAAATTCGAATCCCTTTTCCTGAAGTGAATGAAAAACTCAAGTGACTTGGGAATATATTTTTCAAGTGCGTTTTAAATCCATATTTATTGTGTGTTAGTGTAAAAACTGTGACTTAGCCCTAACCCCCCCAAAAAAGAAGTGTTACTTTTGGTCATGTTGGATTCCAAGTCAGTACTTTTTAGTTTAATATTGGAGCTGAAGAGCAAACTCAACCCCCTTCCCTGAAGTGACAAAAAACACAAGTGAACTAGGAATATATTTTCAAATATGAATTCAAAGTCCATATTTATCTATACATAAGTGTCAAAACTGTGAATTTGACCTAACCTCTGGAAAGAGAAGGATAACTTTTAGTCATAATCCATACTTTATAGTTCAATATTGGAGCTGAAGACCAAATTGAAACCCCTTTTCTGAAAGGAAAAAAAAACACAGGTGACATTTGTATATATTTCTCTTTTGAATTCAAAATCTATCTTCATCCGTATGTTAGAATCAAACTAAGAATAAGGCCTAACCCTTCAAAAAAAAAAGGATTTCTTTTGGTCATATTGCATTCTTATTCAGTACATTAAATTTAATATTGAAGCTGAAGACCAAATTCGAACCCCTTTCCTGAAGTGAAAGCAAAACTCAAGTGACCTAGGAATATATTTTTCACGTGAGTTTTAAATCCATATTCCTTGTGTTTTAGTTTTAAAACTGCGACTTACTTTTTAGTTTATTATTAGAGCTGAAGAGCAAATTCAATGCCCTTACCTGAAGTAGAAAAAAACAAAATTGACCTGGAAATATATTTTCCATATGAATTCAAAGTCTATATTTAACTATGTGTTAGTGTCAAAACTGTCAATTAGACCTAACGCCTGGAAAGAGAAGGATAGCTTTTAGTCATAATCCATACTTTATAGTTTAACATTGGAGCTGAAGACTGAATTCAAACCCCTTTTCTGAGGAGAAAAAAAACACAAGTGCCAATTGTATATATTTCTCATATGAATTCAAAATCTCTATTCATCCGTATGTTAGTGTCAAACTAAGAATTACGCCTGGCCCTTCAGGTAAAGAAGGATTTCTTTTGGTCATATTGCATTCTTATTCAGTACATTAAAGTTTAATATTGAAGCTAAAGACCAAAGTCAAATCCCTTTTTCTGAAGTGAATGAAAAACTCAAGTGACTTGGGAATATATTTTTCAAGTGCGTTTTAAATCTATATTCATTGTGTGTTAGTGTAAAAACTGTGACTTAGCCCTAACCCCCATAAAAAGAAGTGTTACTTTTGGTCATGTTGGAGATCAAGTCAGTACTTTTTAGTTGAATATTGGAGCTGAAGAGCAAATTTAATGCCCTTCCCTGAAGTGGAGAAAAACACAAGTGACCTAGGAATATATTTCCCAATATGAATTCAAAGTCTATACTTATCTTTACGTAAGTGTCAAAACTGTGAATTTGATCTAACCCCTGGAAAGAGAAGGATAACTTTTAGTCATAATCCATACTTTATAGTTCAATATTGGAGCTACAGACCAAATTCAAACCCCTTTTCTGAAAGGATAAAAAACCAGAAGTGACATTTGTATATATTTCTCATATGAATTCAAAATCTCTATTCATCCGTATGTTAGTGTCAAACTAAGAATAATGCCTGGCCCTTCAAGAAAAGAAGGATTTCTTTTGGTCATATTGTATTCTTATTCAGTACATTAAAGGTTAATATTGAAGCTGAAGACCAAATTCGAACCCCTTCCCTGAAGTGAAAGAAAACCTCAAGTGACCTAGAAATATATTCTTTACGTGCATTTTAAATCCATATTCATTGTGTGTTAGTTTCAAAACTGCGACTTACTTTTTAGTTTATTATTGGAGCTGAAGAGCTAATTCAATGCCCTTACCTGAAGTAGAAAAAAACACAATTGACCTGGAAATATATTTTCCATATGAATTCAAAGTCTTTATTTAACTATGCGTTAGTGTCAAAACTGTCAATTATACCTAACCCCTGAAAAGAAAAGGATAGCTTTTAGTCATAATCCATACTTTATAGTTCAATATTGGAGCTGAAGACCAAATTCAAACCCCTTTTCTGAAAGAAAATAAACAAAAGTGACATTTGTATATATTTCTCATATGAATTCAAAATCTATCTTCATCCGTATGTTAGTGTCAAACTAAGACTAAGGCCTAACCCTTCTAAAAAAGAAGGATTACTTTTGGGCATATTGCATTCTTATTCAGTACATTAAATTTAATATTGAAGCTGAAGACCAAATTCGAACACCTTCCCTGAAGTGAAAGAAAAACTCAAGTGACCTAGGAATATATTTTTCACCTGAGTTTTAAATCAATATTCCTTGTGTGTTAGTTTTAAAACTGCGACTTACTTCTCAGTTTATTATTGGAGCTGAAGAGCAAATTCAATGCCCTTACCTGAAATAGAAAAAAACACAATTGACCTGGAAATATATTTTCCATATGAATTCAAAGTCTATATTTAACTATGCGTTAGTGTCAAAACTGTCAATTAGACCTAACCCCTGGAAAGAGAAGGATAGCTTTTAGTCATAATCCATACTTTATAGTTTAACATTGGAGCTGAAGACTGAATTCAAACCACTTTTCTGAGGAGAAAAAAAACACAAGTGCCAATTGTATATATTTCTCATATGAATTCAAAATCTCTATTCATCCGTATGTTAGTGTCAAACTAAGAATTACGCCTGGCCCCTCAGGTAAAGAAGGATTTCTTTTGGTCATATTGCATTCTTATTCAGTACATTAAAGTTTAATATTGAAGCTGAAGACCAAAGTCGAATCCCTTTTCCTGAAGTGAATGAAAAACTCAAGTGACTTGGGAATATATTTTTCAAGTGCGTTTTAAATCTATATTCATTGTGTGTTAGTGTAAAAACTGTGACTTAGCCCTAACCCCCCAAAAAAGAAGTGTTACTTTTGGTCATGTTGGAGATCAAGTCAGTACTTTTTAGTTTAATATTGGAGCTTAAGAGGAAATTTAATGCCCTTCCCTGAAGTGGAAAAAAACACAAGTGACCTAGGAATATATTTTCCAATATGAATTCAAAGTCTATACTTATCTTTATGTAAGTGTCACAACTGTGAATTTGATCTAACCCCTGGAAAAAGAAGGATAACTTTCAGTCATAATCCATACTTTATAGTTCAATATTGGAGCTGAAGACCAAATTCAAACCCCTTTTCTGAAAGGATAAAAAACCACAAGTGACATTTCTATATATTTCTCATATGAATTCAAAATCTCTATTCATAAGTATGTTAGTGTCAAACTAAGAATAATGCCTGGCCCTTCAAGAAAAGAAGGATTTCTTTTGGTCATATTGTATTCTTATTCAGTACATTAAAGGTTAATATTGAAGCTGAAGACCAAATTCGAACCCCTTCCCTGAAGTGAAAGAAAACCTCAAGTGACCTAGGAATATATTTTTCATGTGCGTTTTAAATCCATATTCATTGTGTGTTAGTTTCAAAACTGGGACTTACTTTTTAGTTTATTATTGGAGCTCAAGAGCTAATTCAATGCCCTTACCTGAAGTAGAAAAAAAGACAATTGACCTGGAAATATATTTTCCATATGAATTCAAAGTCATTATTTAACTATGCGTTAGTGTCAAAACTGTCAACTATACCTAACCCCTGAAAAGAAAAGGATAGCTTTTAGTCATAATCCATACTTTATAGTTCAATATTGGAGCTGAAGACCAAATTCAAACCCTTTTCTGAAAGAAAAAAAACAAAAGTGACACTTGTATATATTTCTCATATGAATTCAAAATCTATCTTCATCCGTATGTTAGTGTCAAACTAAGAATGAGGCCTAACCCTTCAAAAAAAGAAGGATAACTTTTGGTCATATTGCATTCTTATTCAGTACATTAAAGTTTAATATTGAAGCTGAAGACCAAATTTGAATCCCTTTTCCTGAAGTGAATGAAAAACTCAAGTGACTTGGGAATATATTTTTCAAGTGCGTTTTAAATCCATATTCATTGTGTGTTAGTGTAAAAACTGTGACTTAGCCCTAACCCCCCCCAAAAAGAAGTGTTACTTTTGGTCATCTTGGATTCCAAGTCAGTACTTTTTAGTTTAATATTGGAGCTGAAGAGCAAACTCAACCCCCTTCCCTGAAGTGACAAAAAACACAAGTGAACTAGGAATATATTTTCAAATATGAATTCAAAGTCCATATTTATCTATACATAAGTATCAAAACTGTGAATTTGACCTAACCTCTGGAAAGAGAAGGATAACTTTTAGTCATAATCCATACTTTATAGTTCAATATTGGAGCTGAAGACCAAATTGAAACCCCTTTTCTGAAAGGAAAAAAAACACAAGTGACATTTGTATATATTTCTCTTTTGAATTCAAAATCTATCTTCATCCGTATGTTAGAATCAAACTAAGAATAAGGCCTAACCCTTCAAAAAAAAAGGATTACTTTTGGTCATATTGCATTCTTATTCAGTACATTAAATTTAATATTGAAGCTGAAGACCAAATTCGAACCCCTTCCCTGAAGTGAAAGCAAAACTCAAGTGACCTAGGAATATATTTTTCACGTGAGTTTTAAATCCATATTCCTTGTGTTTTAGTTTTAAAACTGCGACTTACTTTTTATTTTATTATTAGAGCTGAAGAGCAAATTCAATGCCCTTACCTGAAGTAGAAAAAAAGACAATTGACCTGGAAATATATTTTCCATATGAATTCAAAGTCTATATTTAACTATGCGTTAGTGTCAAAACTGTCAATAAGACCTAACCCCTGGAAAGAGAAGGATAGCTTTTAGTCATAATCCATACTTTATAGTTTAACATTGGAGCTGAAGACTAAATTCAAACCCCTTTTCTGAGGAGAAAAAAAACACAAGTGCCAATTGTATATATTTCTCATATGAATTCAAAATCTCTATTCATCCGTATGTTAGTGTCAAACTAAGAATTACGCCTGGCCCTTCAGGTAAAGATGGATTTCTTTTGGTCATATTGCATTCTTATTCAGTACATTAAAGTTTAATATTGAAGCTGAAGACCAAAGTCGAATCCCTTTTTCTGAAGTGAATAAAAAACTCAAGTGACTTGGGAATATATTTTTCAAGTGCGTTTTAAATCCATATTCATTGTGTGTTAGTTTCAAAACTCTGACTCACTTTTTAGTTTATCATTGGAGCTGAAGAGCTAATTCAATGCCCTTACCTGAAGTAGAAAAAACACAATTGACCTGGAAATATATTTTCCATATGAATTCAAAGTCATTATTTAACTATGCGTTAGTGTCAAAACTGTCAAATAGACCTAACCCCTGGAAAGAAAAGGATAGCTTTTAGTCATAATCCATACTTTATAGTTCAATATTGGAGCTGAAGACCAAATTCAAATCCCTTTTCTGAAAGGAAAAAAAAACACAAGTGACATTTGTATATATTTCTCATATGAATCTAAAATCTATCTTCATCCGTATGCTAGTGTCAAATTAAGAATAAGGCCTTACCCTTCAAGAAAAGAAAGATTACTCTTGGTCATATTGCATTCTTATTCAGTACATTAAAGTTTAATATTGAAGCTGAAGACCAAATTCGAATCCCTTTTCCTGAAGTGAATGAAAAACTCAAGTGACTTGGGAATATATTTTTCAAGTGCGTTTTAAATCCATATTCATTGTGTGTTAGTGTAAAAACTGTGACTTAGCCCTAACCCCCCCAAAAAAGAAGTGTTACTTTTGGTCATGTTGGATTCCAAGTCAGTACTTTTTAGTTTAATATTGGAGCTGAAGAGCAAACTCAACCCCCTTCCCTGAAGTGACAAAAAACACAAGTGAACTAGGAATATATTTTCAAATATGAATTCAAAGTCCATATTTATCTATACATAAGTGTCAAAACTGTGAATTTGACTTAACCTCTGGAAAGAGAAGGATAACTTTTAGTCATAATCCATACTTTATAGTTCAATATTGGAGCTGAAGACCAAATTGAAACCCCTTTTCTGAAAGGAAAAAAAAACACAAGTGACATTTGTATATATTTCTCTTTTGAATTCAAAATCTATCTTCATCCGTATGTTAGAATCAAACTAAGAATAAGGCCTAACCCTTCAAAAAATAAAGGATTACTTTTGGTCATATTGCATTCTTATTCAGTACATTAAATTTAATATTGAAGCTGAAGACCAAATTCGAACCCCTTCCCTGAAGTGAAAGCAAAACTCAAGTGACCTAGGAATATATTTTTCACGTGAGTTTTAAATCCATATTCCTTGTGTTTTAGTTTTAAAACTGCGACTTACTTTTTAGTTTATTATTAGAGCTGAAGAGCAAATTCAATGCCCTTACCTGAAGTAGAAAAAAACACAATTGACCTGGAAATATATTTTCCATATGAATTCAAAGTCTATATTTAACTATGTGTTAGTGTCAAAACTGTCAATTAGACCTAACGCCTGGAAAGAGAAGGATAGCTTTTAGTCATAATCCATACTTTATAGTTTACCATTGGAGCTGAAGACTGAATTCAAACCCCTTTTCTGAGGAGAAAAAAAACACAAGTGCCAATTGTATATATTTCTCATATGAATTCAAAATCTCTATTCATCCGTATGTTAGTGTCAAACTAAGAATTACGCCTGGCCCTTCAGGTAAAGAAGGATTTCTTTTGGTCATATTGCATTCTTATTCAGTACATTAAAGTTTAATATTGAAGCTGAAGACCAAAGTCAAATCCATTTTTCTGAAGTGAATGAAAAACTCAAGTGACTTGGGAATATATTTTTCAAGGGTGTTTTAAATCTATATTCATTGTGTGTTAGTGTAAAAACTGTGACTTAGCCCTAACCCCCATAAAAAGAAGTGTTACTTTTGGTCATGTTGGAGATCAAGTCAGTACTTTTTAGTTGAATATTGGAGCTGAAGAGCAAATTTAATGCCCTTCCCTGAAGTGGAGAAAAACACAAGTGACCTAGGAATATATTTTCCAATATGAATTCAAAGTCTATACTTATCTTTACGTAAGTGTCAAAACTGTGAATTTGATCTAACCCCTGGAAAGAGAAGGATAACTTTTAGTCATAATCCATACTTTATAGTTCAATATTGGAGCTGAAGACCAAATTCAAACCCCTTTTCTGAAAGGATAAAAAACCACAAGTGACATTTCTATATATTTCTCATATGAATTCAAAATCTCTATTCATAAGTATGTTAGTGTCAAACTAAGAATAATGCCTGGCCCTTCAAGAAAAGAAGGATTTCTTTTGGTCATATTGTATTCTTATTCAGTACATTAAAGGTTAATATTGAAGCTGAAGACCAAATTCGAACCCCTTCCCTGAAGTGAAAGAAAACCTCAAGTGACCTAGGAATATATTTTTCATGTGCGTTTTAAATCCATATTCATTGTGTGTTAGTTTCAAAACTGGGACTTACTTTTTAGTTTATTATTGGAGCTCAAGAGCTAATTCAATGCCCTTACCTGAAGTAGAAAAAAAGACAATTGACCTGGAAATATATTTTCCATATGAATTCAAAGTCATTATTTAACTATGCGTTAGTGTCAAAACTGTCAACTATACCTAACCCCTGAAAAGAAAAGGATAGCTTTTAGTCATAATCCATACTTTATAGTTCAATATTGGAGCTGAAGACCAAATTCAAACCCCTTTTCTGAAAGAAAAAAAACAAAAGTGACACTTGTATATATTTCTCATATGAATTCAAAATCTATCTTCATCCGTATGTTAGTGTCAAACTAAGAATGAGGCCTAACCCTTCAAAAAAAGAAGGATAACTTTTGGTCATATTGCATTCTTATTCAGTACATTAAAGTTTAATATTGAAGCTGAAGACCAAATTTGAATCCCTTTTCCTGAAGTGAATGAAAAACTCAAGTGACTTGGGAATATATTTTTCAAGTGCGTTTTAAATCCATATTCATTGTGTGTTAGTGTAAAAACTGTGACTTAGCCCTAACCCCCCCAAAAAAGAAGTGTTACTTTTGGTCATCTTGGATTCCAAGTCAGTACTTTTTAGTTTAATATTGGAGCTGAAGAGCAAACTCAACCCCCTTCCCTGAAGTGACAAAAAACACAAGTGAACTAGGAATATATTTTCAAATATGAATTCAAAGTCCATATTTATCTATACATAAGTATCAAAACTGTGAATTTGACCTAACCTCTGGAAAGAGAAGGATAACTTTTAGTCATAATCCATACTTTATAGTTCAATATTGGAGCTGAAGACCAAATTGAAACCCCTTTTCTGAAAGGAAAAAAAACACAAGTGACATTTGTATATATTTCTCTTTTGAATTCAAAATCTATCTTCATCCGTATGTTAGAATCAAACTAAGAATAAGGCCTAACCCTTCAAAAAAAAAGGATTACTTTTGGTCATATTGCATTCTTATTCAGTACATTAAATTTAATATTGAAGCTGAAGACCAAATTCGAACCCCTTCCCTGAAGTGAAAGCAAAACTCAAGTGACCTAGGAATATATTTTTCACGTGAGTTTTAAATCCATATTCCTTGTGTTTTAGTTTTAAAACTGCGACTTACTTTTTATTTTATTATTAGAGCTGAAGAGCAAATTCAATGCCCTTACCTGAAGTAGAAAAAAAGACAATTGACCTGGAAATATATTTTCCATATGAATTCAAAGTCTATATTTAACTATGCGTTAGTGTCAAAACTGTCAATAAGACCTAACCCCTGGAAAGAGAAGGATAGCTTTTAGTCATAATCCATACTTTATAGTTTAACATTGGAGCTGAAGACTAAATTCAAACCCCTTTTCTGAGGAGAAAAAAAACACAAGTGCCAATTGTATATATTTCTCATATGAATTCAAAATCTCTATTCATCCGTATGTTAGTGTCAAACTAAGAATTACGCCTGGCCCTTCAGGTAAAGATGGATTTCTTTTGGTCATATTGCATTCTTATTCAGTACATTAAAGTTTAATATTGAAGCTGAAGACCAAAGTCGAATCCCTTTTTCTGAAGTGAATAAAAAACTCAAGTGACTTGGGAATATATTTTTCAAGTGCGTTTTAAATCCATATTCATTGTGTGTTAGTTTCAAAACTCTGACTTACTTTTTAGTTTATCATTGGAGCTGAAGAGCTAATTCAATGCCCTTACCTGAAGTAGAAAAAACACAATTGACCTGGAAATATATTTTCCATATGAATTCAAAGTCATTATTTAACTATGCGTTAGTGTCAAAACTGTCAAATAGACCTAACCCCTGGAAAGAAAAGGATAGCTTTTAGTCATAATCCATACTTTATAGTTCAATATTGGAGCTGAAGACCAAATTCAAATCCCTTTTCTGAAAGGAAAAAAAAACACAAGTGACATTTGTATATATTTCTCATATGAATCTAAAATCTATCTTCATCCGTATGCTAGTGTCAAATTAAGAATAAGGCCTTACCCTTCAAGAAAAGAAAGATTACTCTTGGTCATATTGCATTCTTATTCAGTACATTAAAGTTTAATATTGAAGCTGAAGACCAAATTCGAATCCCTTTTCCTGAAGTGAATGAAAAACTCAAGTGACTTGGGAATATATTTTTCAAGTGCGTTTTAAATCCCTATTCATTGTGTGTTAGTGTAAAAACTGTGACTTAGCCCTAACCCCCCCAAAAAAGAAGTGTTACTTTTGGTCATGTTGGATTCCAAGTCAGTACTTTTTAGTTTAATATTGGAGCTGAAGAGCAAACTCAACCCCCTTCCCTGAAGTGACAAAAAACACAAGTGAACTAGGAATATATTTTCAAATAAGAATTCAAAGTCCATATTTATCTATACATAAGTGTCAAAACTGTGAATTTGACTTAACCTCTGGAAAGAGAAGGATAACTTTTAGTCATAATCCATACTTTATAGTTCAATATTGGAGCTGAAGACCAAATTGAAACCCCTTTTCTGAAAGGAAAAAAAAACACAAGTGACATTTGTATATATTTCTCTTTTGAATTCAAAATCTATCTTCATCCGTATGTTAGAATCAAACTAAGAATAAGGCCTAACCCTTCAAAAAAAAAAGGATTACTTTTGGTCATATTGCATTCTTATTCAGTACATTAAATTTAATATTGAAGCTGAAGACCAAATTCGAACCCCTTCCCTGAAGTGAAAGCAAAACTCAAGTGACCTAGGAATATATTTTTCACGTGAGTTTTAAATCCATATTCCTTGTGTTTTAGTTTTAAAACTGCGACTTACATTTTAGTTTATTATTAGAGCTGAAGAGCAAATTCAATGCCCTTACCTGAAGTAGAAAAAAACACAATTGACCTGGAAATATATTTTCCATATGAATTCAAAGTCTATATTTAACTATGTGTTAGTGTCAAAACTGTCAATTAGACCTAACGCCTGGAAAGAGAAGGATAGCTTTTAGTCATAATCCATACTTTATAGTTTACCATTGGAGCTGAAGACTGAATTCAAACCCCTTTTCTGAGGAGAAAAAAAACACAAGTGCCAATTGTATATATTTCTCATATGAATTCAAAATCTCTATTCATCCGTATGTTAGTGTCAAACTAAGAATTACGCCTGGCCCTTCAGGTAAAGAAGGATTTCTTTTGGTCATATTGCATTCTTATTCAGTACATTAAAGTTTAATATTGAAGCTGAAGACCAAAGTCAAATCCCTTTTTCTGAAGTGAATGAAAAACTCAAGTGACTTGGGAATATACTTTTCAAGGGTGTTTTAAATCTATATTCATTGTGTGTTAGTGTAAAAACTGTGACTTAGCCCTAACCCCCATAAAAAGAAGTGTTACTTTTGGTCATGTTGGAGATCAAGTCAGTACTTTTTAGTTGAATATTGGAGCTGAAGAGCAAATTTAATGCCCTTCCCTAAAGTGGAGAAAAACACAAGTGACCTAGGAATATATTTTCCAATATGAATTCAAAGTCTATACTTATCTTTACGTAAGTGTCAAAACTGTGAATTTGATCTAACCCCTGGAAAGAGAAGGATAACTTTTAGTCATAATCCATACTTTATAGTTCAATATTGGAGCTGAAGACCAAATTCAAACCCCTTTTCTGAAAGGATAAAAAACCACAAGTGACATTTCTATATATTTCTCATATGAATTCAAAATCTCTATTCATCCGTATGTTAGTGTCAAACTAAGAATAATGCCTGGCCCTTCAAGAAAAGAAGGATTTCTTTTGGTCATATTGTATTCTTATTCAGTACATTAAAGGTTAATATTGAAGCTGAAGACCAAATTCGAACCCCTTCCCTGAAGTGAAAGAAAACCTCAAGTGACCTAGAAATATATTCTTCACGTGCGTTTTAAATCCATATTCATTGTGTGTTAGTTTCAAAACTGCGACTTACTTTTTAGTTTATTATTGGAGCTGAAGAGCTAATTCAATGCCCTTACCTGAAGTAGAAAAAAACACAATTGACCTGGAAATATATTTTCCATATGAATTCAAAGTCTTTATTTAACTATGCGTTAGTGTCAAAACTGTCAATTATACCTAACCCCTGAAAAGAAAAGGATAGCTTTTAGTCATAATCCATACTTTATAGTTCAATATTGGAGCTGAAGACCAAATTCAAACCCCTTTTCTGAAAGAAAAAAAACAAAAGTGACATTTGTATATATTTCTCATATGAATTCAAAATCTATCTTCATCCGTATGTTAGTGTCAAACTAAGACTAAGGCCTAACCCTTCTAAAAAAGAAGGATGACTTTTGGTCATATTGCATTCTTATTCAGTACATTAAATTTAATATTGAAGCTGAAGACCAAATTCGAACACCTTCCCTGAAGTGAAAGAAAAACTCAAGTGACCTAGGAATATATTTTTCACGTGAGTTTTAAATCAATATTCCTTGTGTGTTAGTTTTAAAACTGCGACTTACTTTTCAGTTTATTATTGGAGCTGAAGAGCAAATTCAATGCCCTTACCTGAAATAGAAAAAAACACAATTGACCTGGAAATATATTTTCCATATGAATTCAAAGTCTTTATTTAACTATGCGTTAGTGTCAAAACTGTCAATTAGACCTAGCCCCTGGAAAGAGAAGGATAGCTTTTAGTCATTATCCATACTTTATAGTTTAACTTTGGAGCTGAAGACAGAATTCAAACCCCTTTACTGAGGAGAAAAAAAACACAAGTGCAAATTGTATTTATTTCTCATATGAATTCAAAATCTCTATTCATCCGTATGTTAGTGTCAAACTAAGAATTACGCCTGGCCCTTCAAGTAAAGAAGGATTTCTTTTGGTCATATTGCATTCTTATACAGTACATTAAAGTTTAATATTGAAGCTGAAGACCAAATTCGAATCCCTTTTCCTGAAGTGAATGAAAAACTCAAGTGACTTGGGATTATATTTTTCACGTGCTTTTTAAATCTATATCTATTGTGTGTTAGTGTAAAAACTGTGACTTAGCATTAACCCCCCGGAAAAGAAGTTCTACTTTTGGTCATGTTGGATTCCAAGTCAGTACTTTTTAGTTTAATATTGGAGCTGAAGAGCAAACTCAACCCCCTTCCCTGAAGTGGAAAAAAACACAAGTGAACTAGGAATATATTTTCAAATATGAATTCAAAGTCCATATTTATCTATACATAAGTGTCAAAACTGTAAATTTGACCTAACCTCTGGAAAGAGAAGGATAACTTTTAGTCATAATCCATACTTCATATTTCAATATTGGAGCTGAAGACCAAATTGAAACCGCTTTTCTGAAAGGAAAAAAAACCACAAGTGACATTTGTATATATTTCTCTTTTGAATTCAAAATCTCTATTGATCGGTATGTTAGTGTCAAACTAAGAATTATGCCTGGCCCTTTAAGAAAAGAAGGATTTCTTTTGGTCATATTGCATTCTTATTCAGTACATTATAGTGTAATATTGAAGCTAAAGACCAAATTCGAAACCCTTTTCCTGAAGTGAATGAAAAACTCAAGTGACTTGGGAATATATTCTTCACCTGCGTTTTAAATCTATATCTATTGTGTGTTAGTCTAAAAACTGTGACTTAGCATTACCCCCTCGAATAAGAAGTGTTACTTTTGGTCATGTTGGAGTTCAAGTCAGTACTTTTTAGTTTAATATTGGAGCTGAAGAGCAAATTTAATGCCCTTCCCTGAAGTGGAAAAAAACAAAAGTGACCTAGAAATATATTTTCCAATATGAATTCAAAGTCTATATTTATCTATACATAAGTGTCAAGACTGTGAATTTGATCTAACCCCTGGAAAGAGAAGGATAACTTTTAGTCATAATCCATACTTTATCGTTCAATTTTGGAGCTGAAGACCAAATTCAAACCCTTTTTCTGAAAGGCAAAAAAACCACAAGTGACATTTGTATTTATTTCTCATATGAATTCAAAATCTCTATTCATCCGTATGTTAGTGTCAAACTAAGAATAACGCCTGGCCCTTCAAGAAAAGAAGGATTTCTTTTGGTCATATTGCATTCTTTTTCAGTACATTAAAGGTTAATATTGAAGCTGAAGACCAAATTCGAACCCCTTCCCTGAAGTGAAAGAAAACCTCAAGTGACCTAGGAATATATTTTTCACGTGAGTTTTTAATCCATATTCCTTGTGTGTTAGTTTCAAAACTGCGACTTACTTTTTAGTTTATTATTGGAGCTGAAGAGCTAATTCAATGCCCTTACCTGAAGTAGAAAAAAACACAATTGACCTGGAAATTTATTTTCCATATGAATTCAATATCATTATTTAACTATGCGCTAGTGTCAAAACTGTCAATTAGACCTAACCCCTGGAAAGAGAAGGATAGCTTTTAGTCATAATCATTACTTTATAGTTTAACATTGGAGCTGAAGACCGAATTCAAACTTCTTTGTGAGGAGAAAAAAACACAAGTGACAATTGTATATATTTCTTATATGAATTCAAAATCTCTATTCATCCGTATGTTAGTGTCAAACTAAGAATAATGCCTGGCCCTTGAAGAAAACAAGGATTTCTTTTGGTCATATTGCATTCTTATTCCGTACATTTAAGGTTGATATTGAAGCTGAAGACCAAATTTCGAACCCCTTTTCCTGAAGTGAATGAAAAACTCAAGTGACTTGGGAATATATTTTTCACGTGCGTTTTAAATCTATATTCATTGTGTGTTAGTGTAAAAACTGTGACTTAGCATTAACCCCCCGAAAAAGAAGTGTTACTTTTGGTCATGTTGGATTCCAAGTCAGTACTTTTTAGTTTAATATTGGAGCTGAAGAGCAAACTCAACCCCCTTCCCTGAAGTGGAAAAAAACACAAGTGAACTAGGAATATATTTTCAAATATGAATTCAAAGTCCATATTTATCTATACATAAGTGTCAAAACTGTGAATTTGACCTAACCTCTGGAAAGAGAAGGATGACTTTCAGTCATAATCCATACTTTATAGTTCAATATTGGAGCTGAAGACCAAATTGAAACCCCTTTTCTGAAAGGAAAAAAAACCACAAGTGACATTTGTATATATTTCTCTTTTGAATTCAAAATCTCTATTCATCCGTATGTTAGTGTCAAACTAAGAATAAGGCCTAACCCTTCAAGAAAAGAAGGATTTCTTTTGGTCATATTGCATTCTTTTTTAGTACATTAAAGTTCAATATTGTAGCTGAAGACCAAATTCAAACCCCTTCCCTGAATTGAAAGAAAAACTCAAGTGACCTAGGAATATATTTTTCATGTGAGTTTTAAATCCATATTCCTTGTGTGTTAGTTTCAAAACTGCGACATACATTTTATTTTATTATTGGAGCTGAAGAGCAAATTCAATGCCCTGACCTGAAGTAGAAAAAAGACACAATTGACCTGGAAATATATTTTCCATATGAATTCAAAGTCTTTATTTAACTATGCGTTAGTGTCAAAACTGTCAATTAGACCTAACGTCTGGAAAGAGAAGGATAGCTTTTAGTCATAATCCATACTTTATAGTTCAATATTGGAGCTGAAGACCAAATTCAAACCCCTTTTCTGAAAGGAATAAAAACTACAAGTGACATTTGTATATATTTCTCTTATGAATTTAAAATCTCTATTGATCCGTATGTTAGTGTCAAACTAAGATTTATGCCTGGCCCTTCAAGAAAAAAAGGATTTCTTTTGGTCATATTGCATTCTTATTCAGTACATTAAAGTTTAATATTGAAGCTGAAGACCAAATTCGAACCCCTTTTCCTGAAGTAAATGAAAAACTCAAGTGACTTGGGAATATTTTTTTCACCTGGGTTTTAAATCTATATTCATTGTGTGTTAGTGTAAAAACTGTGACTTAGCATTAACCCCCCAAAAAAGAAGTGTTACTTTTGGTCATGTTGGATTCCAAGTCAGTACTTTTTAGTTCAATATTGGAGCTGAAGAGCAAATCTAATGCCCTTCCCTGAAGTGGAAAAAAGCATAAGTGACCTAGGAATATATTTTCCATATGAATTCAAAGTCATGATTTAAATATGCGTTAGTGTCAAATCTGTCAATTAGACCTAACCCCTGGAAAGAGAAGGATAGCTTTTAGTCATAATCATTACTTTATAGTTTAACATTGGAGCTGAAGACCGAATTCAAACCCCTTTTCTGAGGAGAAAAAAAACACAAGTGCCAATTGTATATATTTCTCATATGAATTCAAAATCTTTATTGATCCGTACATTAGTGTCAAACTAAGAATTACGCCTGGCCCTTCAAGAAAAGAAGGATTTCTTTTGGTCATATTGCATTCTTATCGAGTACATTAAAGTTTAATATTGAAGCTGAAGACCAAATTCGAACCCCTTTTCCTGAAGTAAATGAAAAACTCAAGTGACTTGGGAATATATTTTTTACGTGCGTTTTAAATCTATATTCATTGTGTGTTAGTGTAAAAACTGTGACTTAGCATTAACCCCCCGAAAAAGAAGTGTTACTTTTGGTCATGTTGGATTCCAAGTCAGTACTTTTTAGTTTAATATTGGAGCTGAAGAGCAAATTTAATGCCCTTCCCTGAAGTGGAAAAAAGCATAAGTGACCTAGGAATATATTTTCCAATATGAATTCAAAGTCCATATTTATCTATACGTAATTGTCAAAACTGTGAATTTGACCTAACCCCTGGAAAGAGAAGGATAACTTTTAGTCATAATCCATACTTTATAGTTCAGTATTGGAGCTGAAGACCAAATTCAAACCCCTTTTCTGAAAAGAATAAAAAACACAAGTGACATTTGTATATATTTCTCATATGAATCTAAAATCTATCTTCATCCGTATGCTAGTGTCAAACTAAGAATAAGGCCTAACCCTTCAAGAAAAGAAGGATTACTTTTGGTCATATTGCATTCTTTTTCAGTACATTAAAGTTTAATATTGTAGCTGAAGACCAAATTCAAACCCCTTCCCTGAAGTGAAAGAAAAACTCAAGTGACCTAGGAATATATTTTTCATGTGAGTTTTAAATCCATATTCCTTGTGTGTTAGTTTCAAAACTGTGACATACTTTTTATTTCATTATTAGAGCTGAAGAGCAAATTCAATGCCCTTACCTGAAGTAGAAAAAAACACAATTAACCTGGAAATATATTTTCCATATGAATTCAAAGTCTTTATTTAACTATGCTTTAGTGTCAAAACTGTCAATTAGACCTAACCCCTGGAAAGAGAAGGATAGCTTTTAGTTATAATCCATACTTTATAGTTTAACATTCAAACCCCTTTTCTGAGGAGAAAAAAAGCACAATTGACAATTGTATATGTTTCTCATATGTATTCAAAATCTTTATTCATCTATATGTTAGTGTCAAACTAAGAATTACGCCTGGCCCTTCAAGAAAAGAAGGATTTCTTTTGGTCATATTGCATTCTTATTCAGTACATTAAAGTTTAATATTGAAGCTGAAGACCAAATTCGAACCCCTTTTCCTGAAGTGAATGAAAAACTCAAGTGACTTGGGAATATATTTTTCACATGCATTTTAAATCTATATTCATTTTGTGTTAGTGTAAAAACTGTGACTTAGCCCTAACCCCCCGAAAAAGAAGTGTTACTTTTGGTCATGTTGGATTCCAAGTCAGTACTTTTTAGTTCAATATTGGAGCTGAAGAGCAAACTCAACCCCCTTCCCTGAAGTGGAAAAAAACACAAGTGACCTAGGATTATATTTTCAAATATGAATTCAAAGTCCATATTTATCTATACGTAAGTGTCAAAACTGTGAATTTGTTCTTACCCATGGAAAGAGAAGGATAACTTTTAGTCATAATCCATACTTTATAGTTTAATATTGGAGCTGAAGACCAAATTCATACCCCTTTTCTGAGGAGAAAAAAAAACAAGTGACATTCTTGTATTTTTCTCATATGTTTTCAAAATCTTTATTCATCTGTATGTTAGTGTCAAACTAAGAATTAGGCCTAGCCCTTCCAGAAAAGAAGGATTTCTTTTGATCATATTGCATCCTTTTTCAGTACATTAAAGTTTAATATTGAAGCTGAAGACCAAATTCGAACCCCTTCCCTGAAGTGAAAGAAAAACTCAAGTGACTAGGGAATATATTTTTCACTTGAGTTTTAAATCTCTATTCATTGTGTGTTGGTTTCAAACAGCGACTTGGCCCTAACCCCCGGAAATAGAAGTGTTCCTTCTAGTCATGTTGGATTCCAAGTCAGTACTTTTTAGTTTAATATTGGAGCTGAAGAGCAAATTCAGTATACGAGACCACTATATAGGTTTTTTTTCCCACAAAGACACATTGATATCATTATAAAATATATTTTGGGGCATGAAGTCAAGATGATACTTCAAGTCAACATGGTAGCTGAGAGCTGGCAGACTGTGCAGTACATAGGTTTTCTGATATGAAGGCCAAAAGAATTTTAAGGGCAATTGGATATGTGGGAACAGTATAAATCTGTGATATAAAGGCAAGTTTATATGTAAGAAGAGCTTGATATCATAGAGGGAAGTTCAGTAAATGTGATCAGTTTACATAGGTTATGTGATATTATGGCTAGGTAATATCATTATCAAAAAGGTGAGATGAAGGCCAGTTGAGTTATTAGGGCAATTTGACATGTTAGAGTAGTATATATATAAACTGGATATTACTGTCCCCTAGGACAGTTCCTTTTCTTTTCTTTTTTTGGGGTATGTGAGGAGAAATTTGGTATATCAGACCACTTTATGTGTATAGGTTTTGTGATATAAAGGCCATTTGATATGAAAACTAAATAGCTTTTGTCAGATAAAGGCCTGTTGATACTACAATTATGTAACTTTTGTGATATAGAGGCCAGAGGAGAGATTAGCGCAATTTGACATGTTGGAGTAGTATATATATCATCTGGATATTACTGTTGCGGGAATATTAGTGTATGATGGACCCACCAGATGATGGATGTGCTATGTGTATGGTTCACTATTCCCATCCATCACTGTTCCAACAGGCTTTTCATGGTTGCTGGTGTGAGTTTCACCAAGACTCTGTGCATGAGTAGCTTGACAGATTGCATGAAACTAAATGGTGGTTGTGGTAATTAATTATGGATGACATCGGGCCAGGTATTAACTCAGGCCCCAGATGGTAGGGACCATCACGGTATGGTTTCAATTCCACACAGTGTTTGAGACTAATATCTTGATTCAGGATTAACTATGGATTACATCAGGTCTCGAGGGGTTAGGGTGCAATGGGGTATGGTTTCACCAGTGGCATGTTACCTCAGCCTCATATTAATGTAACTATGCATGCTGATTTTCAAACACCATCTGTGCTGTTTCATCATTTTCACTTTGTAGACACTGCATGCAAACAGTCAATTTACTATGAGTACCTCACTACCAGGCTTAGTCATGTAGCATGTCAGATTTTTTGCCAATATCATAAATAGTTAATGAATATGCGAACAGAGTAAGGTCTCATTCCTGCTCTGTCTCTTTCCCCTACTGTCTAATTATTAACTCATTCTCACAGTTTATCATTCTTGTATGAACTTACTCTCCCTGTTTCAATTCCTTACTATCACACTTTCCTCTATATGGGCTGGGGTTTCATATTTAGTTGTTAAAATATTGACAGAACCTATTTCCTGAATCAAAATCACCATTGACTGTTCATGTCACACCTTGAAGATACAATTTAAAATAATTAATCAATGCTGCACTGGCAGACTGTGTGCTACACTGACCAGCTGTATGATGCACTGACAGACTGTGTGCTGCACTGACAGACTGTGTGCTGCACTGGCAGACTGTGTGCTACACTGACAGACTGTGTGCTACACTGACAGACTATGTGCTTCATTGGCAGACTGTTTGCTGCACTGGCTGACTGTGTGCTGCACTGACAGACTATGTGCTTCATTGGCAGACTTTTTTCCTGCACTGGCAGACTGTGTGCTGCACTGACAGACTGTGTGCTGTACTGGCAGACTGTGTGCTGCACTGGCAGACTGTGTGGTGCACTGACAGACTGTGTGCTGCACTGGCAGACTGTGTGCTGCACTGGCAGACTGTGTGCTGCACCGACAGACTGTGTGCTTCATTGGCAGACTGTTTGCTGCATTAGCAGACATTGTTCTTCATTGCCAATGATACTACAAGCACTTCGGTACCTGGATGAAAGCAAACTCCACATGATTGTACATACCTGCTGGGGGGGGGGGGGGGGGGGTTAGCCAGTTAATTATCTAAGTTTTGCAGCCATTGCATGCAGACAGTCAATTGTCTGTGACTACAACATCACCAAACTTAACAGATACCTGAACTAAATATTTTTTGTGATTATTATATACAAATAAGTTTGTACTAAATTACTGGCTAGGTTTAGAAAGAAGATTCTGTGAATTAAATAATTTGGTTTGAGGTGTAGGAGTCAATTCTCAAGATGAAGTAATTTGCCCTAGATTATTCCCTAAAATTGATATCAAAAGAGCATTGTGCATGTGGAATCTGGTAATTAATCATGGATTACACAAGCAGATGTCCACTCGAGGTATGGTTTCAATATTGCAGGGCACTTCAGACCAATTGGTGTTTGTGGTAGCTAACTATGGCTTACCCCAGGCCTCACTGTGTCAGGGTGCATTGGGGAATTTGAGGGGAGGGGTTTGGATTTAGTCTTCAGCTCCAATATCAAACTATAACGTACTGACTCAGACTCCAATATGACCAAAAGTGACATTTCTATTTCAGGGGGTTCCACCTTATTCTCAGTATTGACCCTAACACACAGATAAATATAAAGGTTGAATACATTTATATATATATATATATATATATATATATATATATATATATATATATATATATATATAAATGTAATAGTTGGTCATTTGTTTTATTGCTGAAACGGTAGCATAGCCACCTGGTGGCACCACCAGGACGAGGTATATAATGTTTGCACTTAACCAAAAGTCAGAACGGGTGCTGCCATCTTGGATTGCGCCGCCATCATGGATTAAGGAGTCACAACAGATATTTATCCTAAGTGATAGCAATAAGGTCCTGAGGTTGATTATAATTATACCTACCACCACCCCCCTCCCCACATTGACCAAAGAAATTCAATGGTTCTATTTGTTTGTTGCTAATACAGCTGGTTGCCAGGCAACAACTATTCTTAATCTTTTATCAGCCTAGCAACACACATATCCATGGTCCTGAGGTTGATTATTATCACACCTACCCCCCCCCCCTAACATGGACCCAAGGAATCCAATGGTTCTATTGGTTTGTTGCTAATACAGCTGGTTGCCTAGCAACAACTATTCTAATTATGTATCTGCCTAGCAACACACATATCAATGGTCCTGAGGTTGATTGTATTCATACATCTTCCCCTAATATGCTAATACAGCTTGTTCCCTAGCAATATGTATTCTCATTGTTTATCTGCCTAGCAACGCACATTTCCATGGCCCCGATGTTGATTATAATCATATCTACTGCCCGAAAATTGACCCCAGGAATTCATCATAGGAACTACAATATTTGAAGTTATATCATCCTTCCCCCTGATAACTCCCCCCCTGCTTATTTGGTGTCTTAAATTAATCTCCCTTAAACATACCTATAATGTAAACATTATGTTCCTTCAAATGCAAGAATTGTTGAGGTTGCTGCATGTAAAGAGTGCATCACAACTCTTGTTACCTCTTTGGAGGGGTTTAAATTAGGTTTTGAGCTCCTATCTTAAATACTCAAGTAGTGAGTTAGACTCCCAAGTTACCAAAAGTTGGGTTTTTTCGGGGGGGGGGGTGTTAGGCCTATTATACTATATACAAATATATTCCTAGGTTACTCTAAAGTACTGACTTAGCTTCCAAGATGACCAAGATAATATCTGATAATATCTCACCATAGCCCCCAGGTATGTCAACATGTCCTTTAGATGATGGTGTGTAAGTCACCACTCCCTCCTACAACCTACAGCTCATAGCTGTAAACCTTCTCCCCCCCCTTCAGGCAGGCAGTTGCAGAAACAGCAGTAGCAGAAGGAGCAGCAGCAGAAGCAGCCACAGCATTGGCAGCAGCAGCAGCAGAAGCCACAGCAGCAGTTCCCATAGCAGTAGTGGCAGGAGCAGCAGCAGCAGCAGCAACAGCAGCAGCAGTAGCAGCTAGACCAGCAACACACACTCATCACAAATAAAAGTACTTACCTCATCACAGTAACTACAATAGCTTCCCATGTATATTAGTAATTGATTGTTTATCTCCTACATGCCACCTTTGCATATGCCACCTGTGTATTGACTCTCTCTTCATGTAGACATTACTACTGCAGTAGATTACCTTGCCCCTCTGATGAATGCAGAATCAGATAGCTTAATTTCATCAATCAGTAAAATGAGCCTTAGTCCCTTTACGCTCTGAGGTAATTTATGTTGAATACATTATTAATGTATGACCTCTGTCCACCTACACAGAGCACAGCCTATGAGTCACTCAGCAACCAGATGTCAGACAAGCCAGACGCGTCAGCCATTCACCCCCTACACACATAGACCAGCACACAGTGTGAGCCCCATGCAGTCACCCCTAAACCAACGTACAGAGCACAGAGTGCTACAGTTTGATCCTGAGCCACAAGACTAGGACAACCCTCAGGTAAGTAATACTTTGCGTATTCTGTGCTTACAATATGTTCTTATTTCAAATTTCATAATCAAAGTGTATAATGAAAAATCAAAGTGGTTTTTCAATTCAAAAATAGTTGCTGTCCTTCTCCAAACTCTCAAGAGGGACTTGTGACTGCTACTTGGTATGAAACGGAAATGTGTATTGAACAAAAGGCAGTAAAATGGGTGTGGGAACAATTAGGCATTGGGCATTGGAAGCTTGGTGTACAATCCAGTTGGGACTGTACATGAAAATCAATAGAAAATCACAGCAAGGTAGCACAATGATAAGGGCATGTTTGGTATAGATGTACAACTAACTGAGTGAAATATTGACCATATACCCACATCAGTAGTGTGCCTGCCTTCACCATTCTATAATTAAGGGAAATCAACAACTCTAACCATGTATGTATGTCTTGATTGGTATACTCTGCATTGAAGTTGGTGAGTGATCAGGACCAGTAAGTGTAGGTACCCACTAGTGAGTGATTGGGGGTGGGGGAGAAGAGGTGTCAGGTGGGGGAAGGAGCATTAAAATCAGCAGAAAACATATGGCCCAGGCAGACAACCTAGTCTTGCTTGGGTCAGAGGTTGGGAGAGGGGAGGTCATATGTAGGATAGAAGTGTGTGGAGGCATGATTGCAGCTTGGGGAGGGAGGGTAGATGTATGGGGGGGGGGGGTCAGGGGGGAGGCAGTACACCCTGCGGTACACCCTACTGTCAGGTTCTACTGTAGACGCAGCCTATTGTTGGCTCTGCCTCTCTCCTCCCCTCCCAGCTCCCACACTGCAGTTGGTGGTTACAGGTGAGTGATATTGCAAATATGACTGGCAGTCTGACACCTCCAACTATGAACTACCCAGCTCTGCATTACAAACCTGGGTTCTGGGGGAAAATACATAGTTGCCCCGGTGGAGTCCCTCAAAGTATAGGAGAGATTCAAGTTGCAGATTGTAACTTATAATAACATGAAGGAGGGGCAAACAAACATCATATGATTAATGGGTAAGAGAAAAATAAAATGCCAAAATACGCCTATGCAACATGTAGTTAATACACCTGAAGGGTGTTGTTGAAAATGTTTAAAATACGGTAAATCATACACCAGGTATGGTCCAAGACCATATTAGGGCTATGGTGTCTCCATATATAACGTAGTACTATAGCGTGACGTTCTGGCCCCCCCCCCTCACTAATACACGGCTGCAGAGTGTGAAAGCTATGTAGGGTGGGGGGGGGGGTGGGGCGGCGCATTCACACACGCACCTCATGTACCAGCATGACATGTAGTATAATGCAGAGGAGGAGGGGATCCTTGGCAGAGATACATGTTGAATTTTAACCCCCCTTTTCTCCTGAATGCAACACAGCATCAACTAGGTGCATCCACAGGTCTCTATAGGCTTATGGCATTACTTTATTCCACTAATTTGCAAGAAAGATCACAAATCTGTTTTAATTAAAGTTGTATATACATTGAATCATGCATCTCAGTAAAACACTACGGTGTGACAAAGTGTCTGTGAGTGTATACTAAATAGCACTACGGCTTCTTATCCAGCACTGATGAGGGAGTCATGGTTAGCTGTCACCTGTACACATATAGTTTTTGGTATCTCAGTTGACATGAGGGCCTTGTAAAACTTGTGTAATAAGCTCAGAATCAGGGATTTTAGCCATCTTTTAAACTTTGGATGCTAATAAATCAACAAAAAAGTGTCCTCCTTTTAAAAAAGGACAATTGAAGTATTTTTCTTTATTCTGTAGCAGTTGCAGAAACTTAGATCTCCCCTAGTGGGTCTTAGGGTCACCCCTATTAGCAGTTTATGATAGAGGGAAATATAGAACTCTAATCTTTTTTTTTGTGAAACAAAACTTGACCATGCCTATTTGTCCGTTCAAACTACTCTGTTGTGTACGCTGCCCAGCCATGACAGAGGTATTACCCAACTGTCACCATCTACCATCTACAGGCCATTTCTGATTGCCCTACCTGGTTAAAAGTGGGGAAGGGTCTGACTAGGGGAGGACATGAGAAGCTGTATTCATGAGGATAGAATACACTGATGATTTATATAATGTCTTCCTTCCTGGTTTTCAAATCTTCAGGCGGGGGGGGGGGGGCAGCAAGGCTGGGAGGCAGGCAGACAGGGAGGCAGGGCGGGGCAGGGATCGGTAGGGAGGAAGGGAGGAAGGAATATACATGGAGGCAGGCTGGAAAGCAAGGAGGCAGGAAGGCAGGGAGGCAGGTAGAAAAGGAGGCAGGGAGACAAGGATGCAGTGAGGCAGGGCAGCAAAATGGCCGGAAGGGAAGGAGGCAGGGAGGCAAGGAAGCAGGGAGGCAGGGAAGCAGGGAGGCAGTGATGCTTGGAGGTTTTGAGGCAGGGAGGCAAGAAGGCTGGGAGGTAGGGAGGCAGGGATGCATGGAGGCAGGAAGACAAAGAGGCAGGGAGGGAAGGAGGCACAAAGACAGGGAGACAGGGAAGCAGTGAGGCAGGGAGGTTGGGAGGCAGGGAGGCATGGAGGCAAGGAGGCAGGGAGGGAAGGAGGCACAAAGACAGGGAGACAGGGAAGCAGTGAGGCAGGGAGGTTGGGAAGCAGGGAGGCAGGAAGGCAAGGAGGCAGGGAGGGAAGGAGGCACAAAGACAGGGAGACAGGGAAGCAGTAAAGCAGGGAGGCATGAAGGCAAGGAGGCAAGGAGGGAAGGAGGCATGGAGATGGGGAGAGATGGAAGCAGGGAGGGATGGAGATTGGGAGGCAGGGAAGCAGGGAAGAGGCAGGGTGGCAAAGAGGCAGGGAGGGAAGGAGGCAGAGAGGCAGGGAAGCAGGCAGGCAGGGTGGCAGGGAAGCAGGGCGGCAAAGAGGCAGGGAATGAAGGAGGCAGTGAGGCAGGGAAGCAGGGAAGCAGTGAGGCTGGTAGGCAGGGTGACAAGGAGGCAGGGAAGCAGGGAGACAGGGAAGCGGGAGACAGGGAAGCAGTGAGGCAGGGAGGTTGGGAGGCAGGGAGGCAGGGAAGCAGGGAGACAGGTTGACAAGGAGGCACGGAGGCAGGGGAGCAGTGAGGCAGGGAGGCAAGGATTCAGGGAGGCAAGGAGGCAGGGAGGCAGGGAGGGGCAGGGAGGAGGGAGCAAGGAGGGGGATAGAGGGACAATTCGGGCCAAGGATTTGAGGATTTTAGGATCAATATCAAACCAATCCAGCTCTGCCTCCTCCCCTCAACCCCCTGCACACACAATGTTACCTTTTACTCTCTACCCATACACATCACTCATGCTGGCAGACCTAGCCTTGTACCCTGTCCCTGTCACTCCCTGTCCTACCCCTGTACCTACACACTGTATCAGTGTCTGAGGTATGGAATCTCTTTAGCTGAGACACATTGTGATACCAATACATTTACAGCAATATTATAATCAGTTGTATCAGGGAATTCGATTCTGGTGGGTGCTGGGTGGGCAATGGTAGAAATGTTTTCCAGTAAACATGGTATTTTGGAGTTAATTGTGGTACAAGTGCTAAATATATACCAGTGTAAAAGAAGACACAAACCTTGGTTCAGAGCACTTATAGTGGATATAAAGAAAGCTGAGAGCATAAGGTAATAGACTCTCCCCCCGCAAACATCCTGTGTCTAGCTTACTGTGCAGGCAGCTCCTCTCTTACTCATTGTTTTCACATGGAGTATGAGATAAAGACTCAGGAGTAGACACATAATTCCAACACTTCACATACTAAACCTGGGGGTACCGATGCCTCTTTTAGGTTCCCACTGATTGGTCTATGATTTAGTGGAGCCAATATCATTAAGTTGGTTACATTTTCCTCTTTCCAATGATATATTGCTTGAACATCTTAAGACTGCAGGGGCTGCTAGGAATTTGGGAGAGGGGGCAACTACCTGAAACATTGATCTGAAATATTGGAAGGTGAGGGGGGGGGGTTAACATGAACATTATTCTAATTTTGATGATTGTCAGCTATCATTAGTTGTCTGTGTCTGTGTGTGTTGGTGAGGGAATGAACCACAGCATTAGGGGGTGGAGCAGGGCATCATGCAGACCAGGTGCTGCCAACCGCCGTCCCTCCTGTCTGCTGCCTGGCCCTGGGCAGCACCTGGGCCACACACCACATGCAAACACAGGCTACGGTCTGAAAGACATCTGATAGATGCCATTTTCACTTCAGATCTCTTTATGATGCAAAGCAACATTCCTTTGCTACTTTCCCAGGCCTTCTAAGGAATATCTCTGCAATAGACACAACAGCAGTTTATATAGCTGTTTTCTTAGAAACATCAGTAATCAGATTAGGTTAAGGTTGCAAATATGAAGGCTCATAAAGTGTTTGACACTAGTTTATTGATTGTGGTAATTAATTATGGATGACATCAGGCCTCAAGGGGTCAGGGTGCAATGAGGTATGGTTTCACCTTTTGCGTGTTAACTCAACCTTCAAACACCATCTGTGCTGTTTCATTATTAACACTATGTAGGCACTGCATGCAAACAGTCAATTTACAATGAGTACCAAACTACCAGTCTTAGTCACACATCATGTCAGATTGTTTGCCAATATCATAAATAGTCAGTGAATATTTGAACGGAATAAGGTTTCATTCCTGCTCCATATCTTCTCCCAAACTGTCTCATTCTCACAGTTTATCATTCTTGTATGAGCTAACTCTCTCTCTCTGTTTCAATTCCTCACTATCCTTCTCACACTTTGCTCTACCTGGGCTGGGGTTTTATATATAGTTGTTGAAGGATTGACAGAACCTATATCCTGAATCTGAATCACTATTCACTTTTTCTATCACACCTTGAATATGGAATTTGAATGAAATAATCAAATTAATCTTTGGTCCTTGGATGTAGATAACCATAGTCAATCTATGCTGCACTGTCCTGACATACTGCATTGACAGACCCTCTGCTTCACTTACATACTGCACTGACAGGCCATGTGCTGGAATAACATACTGCACTGACAGATGATATGCTGCACTGACAGACAATGTGCTGCACTGACAGACTGTGTGCTGCACTGTCAGATAATGTGCTGTACTGACAGACCATGTGCTGCACTGGCAGACTTTGTGCTGAACTGACAGAATGTGTGCTGCACTGACAGACCATATGCTGCACTGACAACCTGTGTGCTGCACTGACAGACCATATGCTGCACTGACAGACCATGTACTGCACTGACAGACCATGTGCTGCACTGACTTACTGTGTGCTGCACTGGCTGACTGTGTGCTGCACTGACAGACCATGTGCTGCACTGGCTGACTGTGTGCTGCAATGACAGACTGTGTGCTGCACTGCCAGACTGTGTGTGACACTGATAGTTTCTGTCCTATGTGATCTCCACCCTGCAGGCACAGAGCCCTGAATACAGGAAATATCATTTTCTACTACACCTATGATACTGCAAGCAATTAGTTACTGGGTACGTTGAAGAAAGCATACCCGACATGATCGTGAATTACCACACCAGAGGGGATAGGGGCTGGTGCTGGTGAATTATTTATGTTTTGGAGCCATTGCATGCAGACAGTCAATTGTCGGTGAGCAGCTGGTCACGACCCTTAACATGAACATGCAAACAAGGTTAGGTTATACAATGTTCCTATTAAGACCACTTTTAGAACAAGGACCACCATTTGATACAATCATTCTGTACATTCAGAGGACATTGCCTGCTTGTATTATAATGAAGTATTGTGATTATCATGTACAAATTGCATAATTTGGTATTAGGTAAATAAGTAAACTTTCAAGATGAAGTAATTTGCCTGAGATTATCCCCTAGGAGTAATACTGCAAGTTTTCTAGAACAGTGTGTTTGCAGAAGGGTAATCAACTAAGGGAGAGCCTACAGCTAGTGTGCTACACCCACAGGCACCCACTACATGTCACTAATGTTGCTCTTATTATAATACCCTCTCTTGTGTAACACTACAAATAAATTTTGTAAGTAAGCCTACCCAAGTCAATTATTTGTTTGTATCTATGTAAATGTGTGGTTAAGGCACCAAAGATGGTACCTGATGAGCTGTTTTCCATCCCTGAGTTTATTGTCTATTAAGGCTGACAATGCACATTAAGTCTGTACCAAGACATTGCTGGTGTGGGTTTCAAACAGACTGTGTGCATGAGTGGTACTGAGTGCTCGAGCCTAATTAGTATTTAAATATGCATGACATCCAACCTCCAGATGTCAGAGTGCCTTGGGGTAGGCTCTCACTAACATGCATTCCTTACTGAGGTGTTTCGTGGTTACTGCTGTGCAGACACTAATTGGTGATTGTGGTAGTTTATTATGGATGAGACCAGGCCTCCAGCAGACAGGGTGTATGGGGGAACGGTCTCAGTTTATGCATGTTGAGTCAGCCTCATGTTAATGTCACACTGTGTGCTGACAGACAAACACCAGCTGTGCTATTTCATTATTTACACTAATATAGGCACTTCATGCAAACAGTCAATTGACTGTGAGTACCTCATTACCAGCCTTAGTCACGCAGCTTACAGATTATTTGCAATATCAAGAGTAATCAATAAACTTATACCAGGGTCGTGTTTCATTCTGTGTGTGTCTCTGTGTCATTCTCCATCTTCACCCACTGTGTCATTCTCCAGAAAGAACTCTCATTGGTTAAAATTAACACAGAAACATACCAAATACAGTGAAACTCTGTCCCAGTGATACTTTATCAAATAACATGCCTCCAGCAATTAGTACCTTCACTGATATTCATGATTGTTCATGGTTTCTTCCACCATTTATAGCCACTGACTGGTAGAATAGATCACCGGCCAGCCATACAGCCCAACATAACACACTCTATAACAAGCTCTATTGCTGCTTTTCATTTGATTCATGATAGCATAAAACACATATATAGGTATACATGACATCACATTTTTGATATACGCATGAAGATATTATTACCTTGGATGATATTCATGATTGTTTATGATTTCTCTTTGAACAGGCACAGGGGCAATTATAGCTTTGCCATGGATAACAATACGTGTGTATTGGTTGATAATTATACAAATTAAAGATTTGCATCAAACACACAAATAGGCATATGAAACACCACATTGTTGGACCTTCATATCAAGATAAAACCATTAGTACTTTGTATGATATTCTTTTTTAAATCAAACACACACATGTTGTACATAGTATGAGCTTGGTTGACAAATGACTCCATCCCAACCAAGCCTGGAATGGGAAAAGTGGAAAGATGGATTAACAGCAGGCAACCTAGCCCAACATCACACACACCCAACAATCATTACAGGCCCCTTTGCAAAACATATTTCAGGATGGCATATAACATACCACATCTATTAAGAAATATCATGACAAGCTATGATAATATCCATATTGATTCATGTCAGCATATTACAAATAAATGATCACAAATGGGACTACATTGTTTGCAATACATATGTTGATAATAGTTCAATACCTTTGATGATACTCTGATTGTTTATGGTTGCTTCATACAAACAAAAGGGTGTTTATAGCTTCACAATAATAGGCATATACATATGACCATGATATCTAGGTTCTTTGTCTACATTCAGACTAATTTATGATTGCACACTACTTATAAATGGGCATACAAAACACACATTGATACCTTAAAATACCTTTGATGATATGTATGATTGTTCATGGTTTCTTCATACAGACATAGAGGCATTCATTGCTACCAATGACATAGATATGGACATGACATCCAAGTATTTGGTTTACTATTCATAATTGCATCACACACACAAATTGGCATAGTGATGATACCTTGTTTGACATACATATCAAGATATAAACATGAACTGAATAAAAAACCAAGGGCAACAGGAGTGATCCGATGGTTTTAAGGGGAGTGATAAGTTTCAGATGACAAAGGACTCTATCCCAACCAAACCTGGGTCTGATGATTATTTCAGGCACCCGAGCCAAACATACTTCAAGACACCAAACACTATACCTTATGCATTAAGAGACACCATAATGACTACTTGAGATGACGTTTATGTTATCTTATTACTTTTGACTATATTCATGATTGTTTGTGGTTTCTTTGTACAGACAAAGTGATATTTATAGCTTTGCCATGGATTACATACATGTGAGCTTGATATTTTAGTTATTTAGTTGATAATCATTTGATTTCATGACTGCAGCAGATACACAAATGGTACACATGACACCACATCTTTAAATTATTTATCAAGATACAATCGTTACTTTAGGTGATTTATTTATTTTTGAACCAAACACATACATAGGCATACAATCATGACACTGGTTAACAAACAGTAAACTATTGTGCTCCACCTGAAGAACTGAGGCCTTCAGGGGTTACCATGGGGTGGGGAGTGGAGTGGTAAGTATCATATGCCAAATGACTCCATCCCTCTCCAGCCTGGAATGGTAGAAGCCGATAGATGGATCAGCAGCAGACAACCAAGCCACAACGTCACAAACACCCAACGCAGGTCGCCACAGTTTTTGTTATACTGGTTTCTTTGGTTGCTCATTTTCTTAAATTTCCAAGTTATTTAGAATGTGCAGCTACTTACAGATCACCTAGAGTATGTACCTACTTTCAGGTAACAGTTTACAGTTTACTTAGACTGTGTACCTACTTAAAGGTCATTTATACTGTGAGGATGTTGTATTGGTAGATATTCAAACTTATTTACAGTTGCATCATACAAGCTTTGTCAACACATATGTCAAGTTTGGACTCTTGGTGAGGGCGACATGAAATATTCTCTGGAGGGGAGTGGATGTGTAAGTATCAGATGTTATTTGACCTCACCCCAACCAGCCTGGAAGACAAGAAGTGGAAAAATTATTCAGTAGCTGACCAAGGCCAACTATATACAGGTTAAAGGATCATCACAGTCTCCTAGGTCAAACATACTTCAAGATACCACACACTTTACTTAACACTATTAATGATATATAAAAAAAAAGGGAAACCAAAACAACACCTTATTCCACATACCCATGAATATAATATTCAAGTAGCTTGATGAAATACAAGATTGCTATTAGCTACTTCATACACATGAAATGTGTATGTAACCTTTGCTCAGTTGGTATACATATCAAGATAATATCTGCATACTTTGGTTGATGTTCATACTTATTTATAATTGCATTAGCCACACAAACAAGCATGTCTTGCATCAACAAGGTTGACAGACATATTGAGATTGGGCTTAGGAAATACAGGAATTGCAGCACGGTAAAGAGTTACGTTAAGTATAAGACAACTGACTACATCGCCAACCAATGTTGTACGGAAGAAGCGGAACAAGAGATCAGCAGGATGAAAACAAGCCCAACTTAGCACAAGCGTCTGATGATCATCAAGAAATATCATAAAAATTCTTTTCATGATATTTTGATTCCCCAAAAAACATGATATAAAAGGAAAACATAACACAACATTATGCCACATCCACATGAATATAATATTCAAGTTCATTGATAATGTTAGAGGTTGTTTCTGATTGCTTCACACAGATAAAAGGGTATATGAAGTCTTTGTTCAGTTGGCATACATATGCAAATAATATTCAAATACATTGGTTGATATTCATACTTATTCATGATTGCATTAAACACACAAAAATCACCATGCTTTATATACATATCAAGATCCGGCTTAGACAGAAAAGGTGATGGCTACATGAAATACTGTGTGGCAGGGCGTGAAGTGGTAAGTATGAGACAACCTGAGAAGTGGAACAATAAATCAGCGGCAAAAACAAGCATATTTTAACACTAGGACACAATGATCAACACAGGCCCCTTGGCAAAAAATTAATTTGTAACCATACGTTATTTATTCATCAATGGACCTTCTCACAGTATTATTAATTTGTATATTAAATTATTTGTATCCCTAGCTAGCTCTTGTCCCTGCACAAAAGGAAGTGTTTTTTTTTGTTTATTCAGGCCTTTTTGAAAAAATGAATTCAATCAAAACCAAAATGTAAACATTATATATTGTTTTAGCAAGGACACAGTAAGAGTTGAAATTGTATCTCTACTCTACATGAAAACCAATTTTCGTTTACTAAATGGAACAAATTAAAAAAAAAAACATTAATGACAAGCCTCTGGAAATACAGACTGACAATTCTGATGAGCATATTCAGAATAATCTCTGGATTCCACACTAAGGAGTGTATACCTGATGTGCATATTCAGGGAACACTCCTAACAGAGACTTTGAGACAGACATGATGTGCAAATTCAGTCTGACTCTTGCAAACCTCTAGAAATACAGAGTGACAATTCTGATGTGCATATTCAGAATAATATCTCTGGATTCTACACTAAGGAGTGTGTACCTGATGTGCATATTCAGGGATAACTCCTAACATAGACTTTGAGACAGACATGATGTGCAAATTCGGTCTGACTCTTGCAAGCCTCTGGAAATACAGAGTTTCAATTCTGATGAGCATATTTAGAATAATCTCTGGATTCCATACTAAGGAGTGTGTATCTGATGTGCATATTCAGGGAAAACTCCTAACAGAGACTTTGAGACAGACATAATGTGCAAATTCAGTCTGACTCTTGCAAGCCTCTGGAAATACAGAGTGTCCATTCTGATGAGCATATTCAGAATAATATATCTGGATGCCACACTTAGGAGTGTGTACCTGATATGCATATTCATGGAAAACTCCTAACTGAGACTTTGAGACAGACATGATGTGCAAATTCAGTCTGACTCTTGCAAGCCTCTGGAAATACAGAGTGACAATTCTTATGAGCATATTCAGAATGATCAATGGATTCCGTACTTAGGAGTGTGTACCTGATGTGCATATTCAGGGAACACTCCTAACAGAGACTTTGAGGCAGACATGATGTGCAAATTCAGTCTGACCTTTGCAAGCCTCTAGAAATACAGAGTGACAATTCTGATGTGCATATTCAGAATAATATCTCTGGATTCTACACTAAGGAGTGTGTACCTGATGTGCATATTCAGGGATAACTCCTAACTGAGACTTTGAGACAGACATGATGTGCAAATTCAGTCTGACTCTTGCAAGCCTCTGGAAATACAGAGTGACAATTCTGATGAGAATATTCAGAATAATCTCTGGATTCCACACTATGGAGTGTATACTTGATGTGCATATTCAGGGAAAACTCCTAACAGAGACTTTGAGACAGACATGATGTGCAAATTCAGTCTGACTCTTGCAAGCCTCTAGAAATACAGAGTGACAATTCTGATGTGCATATTCAGAATAATATCTCTGGATTCTACACTAAGGAGTGTGTACCTGATGTGCATATTCAGGGATAACTCCTAACATAGACTTTGAGACAGACATGATGTGCAAATTCAGTCTGACTCTTGCAAGCCTCTGGAAATACAGAGTTTCAATTCTGATGAGCATATTTAGAATAATCTCTGGATTCAATACTAAGGAGTGTGTATCTGATGTGCATATTCAGGGAAAACTCCTAACAGAGACTTTGAGACAGACATGATGTGCAAATTCAGTCTGACTCTTGCAAGCCTCTGGAAATACAGAGTGTCCATTCTGATGAGCATATTCAGAATAATATATCTGGATGCCACACTTAGGAGTGTGTACCTGATATGCATATTCATGGAAAACTCCTAACTGAGACTTTGAGACAGACATGATGTGCAAATTCAGTCTGACTCTTGCAAGCCTCTGGAAATACAGAGTGACAATTCTTATGAGCATATTCAGAATGATCAATGGATTCCGTACTTAGGAGTGTGTACCTGATGTGCATATTCAGGGAACACTCCTAACAGAGACTTTGAGGCAGACATGATGTGCAAATTCAGTCTGACCTTTGCAAGCCTCTAGAAATACAGAGTGACAATTCTGATGTGCATATTCAGAATAATATATCTGGATTCTACACTAAGGAGTGTGTACCTGATGTGCATATTCAGGGATAACTCCTAACTGAGACTTTGAGACAGACATGATGTGCAAATTCAGTCTGACTCTTGCAAGCCTCTGGAAATACAGAGTGACAATTCTGATGAGAATATTCAGAATAATCTCTGGATTCCACACTATGGAGTGTATACTTGATGTGCATATTCAGGGAAAACTCCTAACAGAGACTTTGAGACAGACATGATGTGCAAATTCAGTCTGACTCTTGCAAGCCTCTAGAAATACAGAGTGACAATTCTGATGTGCATATTCAGAATAATATCTCTGGATTCTACACTAAGGAGTGTGTACCTGATGTGCATATTCAGGGATAACTCCTAACATAGACTTTGAGACAGACATGATGTGCAAATTCAGTCTGACTCTTGCAAGCCTCTGGAAATACAGAGTGACAATTCTGATGAGCATATTCAGAATAATCTCTGGACTCCACACTAAGGAGTGTGTACCTGATATGCATATTCAGGGAAAACTCCTAACTGAGACTTTGAGACAGACATGATGTGCAAATTCAGTCTGACTCTTGCAAGCCTCTGGAAATACAGAGTGACAATTCTGATGAGCATATTCAGAATGATCTATGGATTCCGTACTTAGGCGTGTGTACCTGATGTGCATATTCAGGGAACACTCCTAACAGAGACTTTGAGACAGACATGATGTGCAAATTCAGTCTGACTCTTGCAAGCCTCTAGAAATACAGAGTGACAATTCTGATGTGCATATTCAGAATAATATATCTGGATTCTACACTAAGGAGTGTGTACCTGATGTGCATATTCAGGGATAACTCCTAACATAGACTTTGAGACAGACATGATGTGCAAATTCAGTCTGACTCTTGCAAGCCTCTGGAAATACAGAGTGACAATTCTGATGAGCATATTCAGAATAATCTCTGGACTCCACACTAAGGAGTGTGTACCTGATATGCATATTCAGGGAAAACTCCTAACTGAGACTTTGAGACAGACATGATGTGCAAATTCAGTCTGACTCTTGCAAGCCTCTGGAAATACAGAGTGACAATTCTGATGAGCATATTCAGAATGATCTATGGATTCCGTACTTAGGCGTGTGTACCTGATGTGCATATTCAGGGAACACTCCTAACAGAGACTTTGAGACAGACATGATGTGCAAATTCAGTCTGACTCTTGCAAGCCTCTAGAAATACAGAGTGACAATTCTGATGTGCATATTCAGAATAATATATCTGGATTCTACACTAAGGAGTGTGTACCTGATGTGCATATTCAGGGATAACTCCTAACTGAGACTTTGAGACAGACATGATGTGCAAATTCAGTCTGACTCTTGCAAGCCTCTGGAAATACAGAGTTTCAATTCTGATGAGCATATTTAGAATATTCTCTGGATTCCACACTAAGGAGTGTGTGCCTGATATGCATATTCAGGGAAAACTCCTAACTGAGACTTTGAGACAGACATGATGTGCAAATTCAGTCTGACTCTTGCAAGCCTCTAGAAATACAGAGTGACAATTCTGATGTGCATATTCAGAATAATATCTCTGGATTCTACACTAAGGAGTGTGTACCTGATATGCATATTCAGGGATAACTCCTAACAGAGACTTTGAGACAGACATGATGTGCTAATTCAGTCTGACTCTTGCAAGCCTCTGGAAATACAGAGTGACAATTCTTATGAGCATATTCAGAATGATCAATGGATTCCGTACTTAGGAGTGTGTACCTGATGTGCATATTCAGGGAACACTCCTAACAGAGACTTTGAGGCAGACATGATGTGCAAATTCAGTCTGACCTTTGCAAGCCTCTAGAAATACAGAGTGACAATTCTGATGTGCATATTCAGAATAATATATCTGGATTCTACACTAAGGAGTGTGTACCTGATGTGCATATTCAGGGATAACTCCTAACTGAGACTTTGAGACAGACATGATGTGCAAATTCAGTCTGACTCTTGCAAGCCTCTGGAAATACAGAGTGACAATTCTGATGAGAATATTCAGAATAATCTCTGGATTCCACACTATGGAGTGTATACTTGATGTGCATATTCAGGGAAAACTCCTAACAGAGACTTTGAGACAGACATGATGTGCAAATTCAGTCTGACTCTTGCAAGCCTCTAGAAATACAGAGTGACAATTCTGATGTGCATATTCAGAATAATATATCTGGATTCTACACTAAGGAGTGTGTACCTGATGTGCATATTCAGGGATAACTCCTAACTGAGACTTTGAGACAGACATGATGTGCAAATTCAGTCTGACTCTTGCAAGCCTCTGGAAATACAGAGTTTCAATTCTGATGAGCATATTTAGAATATTCTCTGGATTCCACACTAAGGAGTGTGTGCCTGATATGCATATTCAGGGAAAACTCCTAACTGAGACTTTGAGACAGACATGATGTGCAAATTCAGTCTGACTCTTGCAAGCCTCTAGAAATACAGAGTGACAATTCTGATGTGCATATTCAGAATAATATCTCTGGATTCTACACTAAGGAGTGTGTACCTGATATGCATATTCAGGGATAACTCCTAACAGAGACTTTGAGACAGACATGATGTGCTAATTCAGTCTGACTCTTGCAAGCCTCTGGAAATACAGAGTGACAATTCTTATGAGCATATTCAGAATGATCAATGGATTCCGTACTTAGGAGTGTGTACCTGATGTGCATATTCAGGGAACACTCCTAACAGAGACTTTGAGGCAGACATGATGTGCAAATTCAGTCTGACCTTTGCAAGCCTCTAGAAATACAGAGTGACAATTCTGATGTGCATATTCAGAATAATATATCTGGATTCTACACTAAGGAGTGTGTACCTGATGTGCATATTCAGGGATAACTCCTAACTGAGACTTTGAGACAGACATGATGTGCAAATTCAGTCTGACTCTTGCAAGCCTCTGGAAATACAGAGTGACAATTCTGATGAGAATATTCAGAATAATCTCTGGATTCCACACTATGGAGTGTATACTTGATGTGCATATTCAGGGAAAACTCCTAACAGAGACTTTGAGACAGACATGATGTGCAAATTCAGTCTGACTCTTGCAAGCCTCTAGAAATACAGAATGACAATTCTGATGTGCATATTCAGAATAATATCTCTGGATTCTACACTAAGGAGTGTGTACCTGATGTGCATATTCAGGGATAACTCCTAACATAGACTTTGAGACAGACATGATGTGCAAATTCAGTCTGACTCTTGCAAGCCTCTGGAAAAACAGAGTTTCAATTCTGATGAGCATATTTAGAATAATCTCTGGATTCCATACTAAGGAGTGTGTATCTGATGTGCATATTCAGGGAAAACTCCTAACAGAGACTTTGAGACAGACATGATGTGCAAATTCAGTCTGACTCTTGCAAGCCTCTGGAAATACAGAGTGTCCATTCTGATGAGCATATTCAGAATGATCAATGGATTCTGTACTTAGGAGTGTGTACCTGATGTGCATATTCAGGGAACACTCCTAACAGAGACTTTGAGGCAGACATGATGTGCAAATTCAGTCTGACCTTTGCAAGCCTCTAGAAATACAGAGTGACAATTCTGATGTGCATATTCAGAATAATATATCTGGATTCTACACTAAGGAGTGTGTACCTGATGTGCATATTCAGGGATAACTCCTAACTGAGACTTTGAGACAGACATGATGTGCAAATTCAGTCTGACTCTTGCAAGCCTCTGGAAATACAGAGTGACAATTCTGATGAGAATATTCAGAATAATCTCTGGATTCCACACTATGGAGTGTATACTTGATGTGCATATTCAGGGAAAACTCCTAACAGAGACTTTGAGACAGACATGATGTGCAAATTCAGTCTGACTCTTGCAAGCCTCTAGAAATACAGAGTGACAATTCTGATGTGCATATTCAGAATAATATCTCTGGATTCTACACTAAGGAGTGTGTACCTGATGTGCATATTCAGGGATAACTCCTAACATAGACTTTGAGACAGACATGATGTGCAAATTCAGTCTGACTTTGCAAGCCTCTGGAAATACAGAGTGACAATTCTGATGAGCATATTCAGAATAATCTCTGGACTCCACACTAAGGAGTGTGTACCTGATATGCATATTCAGGGAAAACTCCTAACTGAGACTTTGAGACAGACATGATGTGCAAATTCAGTCTGACTCTTGCAAGGCTCTGGAAATACAGAGTGACAATTCTTATGAGCATATTCAGAATGATCAATGGATTCCGTACTTAGGAGTGTGTACCTGATGTGCATATTCAGGGAACACTCCTAACAGAGACTTTGAGGCAGACATGATGTGCAAATTCAGTCTGACCTTTGCAAGCCTCTAGAAATACAGAGTGACAATTCTGATGAGCATATTCAGAATAATATATCTGGATTCTACACTAAGGAGTGTGTACCTGATGTGCATATTCAGGGATAACTCCTAACTGAGACTTTGAGACAGACATGATGTGCAAATTCAGTCTGACTCTTGCAAGCCTCTGGAAATACAGAGTGACAATTCTTATGAGCATATTCAGAATGATCAATGGATTCCGTACTTAGGAGTGTGTACCTGATGTGCATATTCAGGGAACACTCCTAACAGAGACTTTGAGGCAGACATGATGTGCAAATTCAGTCTGACCTTTGCAAGCCTCTAGAAATACAGAGTGACAATTCTGATGTGCATATTCAGAATAATATATCTGGATTCTACACTAAGGAGTGTGTACCTGATGTGCATATTCAGGGAACACTCCTAACAGAGACTTTGAGGCAGACATGATGTGCAAATTCAGTCTGACCTTTGCAAGCCTCTAGAAATACAGAGTGACAATTCTGATGTGCATATTCAGAATAATATATCTGGATTCTACACTAAGGAGTGTGTACCTGATGTGCATATTCAGGGATAACTCCTAACTGAGACTTTGAGACAGACATGATGTGCAAATTCAGTCAGACTCTTGCAAGCCTCTAGAAATACAGAGTGACAATTCTGATGTGCATATTCAGAATAATATCTCTGGATTCTACACTAAGGAGTGTGTACCTGATGTGCATATTCAGGGATAACTCCTAACATAGACTTATAGACAGACATGATGTGCAAATTCAGTCTGACTCTTGCAAGCCTCTGGAAATACAGAGTTTCAATTCTGATGAGCATATTTAGAATAATCTCTGGATTCCATACTAAGGAGTGTGTATCTGATGTGCATATTCAGGGAAAACTCCTAACAGAGACTTTTAGACAGACATGATGTGCAAATTCAGTCTGACTCTTGCAAGCCTCTGGAAATACAGAGTGTCCATTCTGATGAGCATATTCAGAATAATATATCTGGATGCCACACTTAGGAGCGTGTACCTGATATGCATATTCATGGAAAACTCCTAACTGAGACTTTGAGACAGACATGATGTGCAAATTCAGTCTGACTCTTGCAAGCCTCTGGAAATACAGAGTGACAATTCTTATGAGCATATTCAGAATGATCAATGGATTCCGTACTTAGGAGTGTGTACCTGATGTGCATATTCAGGGAACACTCCTAACAGAGACTTTGAGGCAGACATGATGTGCAAATTCAGTCTGACCTTTGCAAGCCTCTAGAAATACAGAGTGACAATTCTGATGTGCATATTCAGAATAATATATCTGGATTCTACACTAAGGAGTGTGTACCTGATGTGCATATTCAGGGATAACTCCTAACTGAGACTTTGAGACAGACATGATGTGCAAATTCAGTCTGACTCTTGCAAGCCTCTGGAAATACAGAGTGACAATTCTGATGAGAATATTCAGAATAATCTCTGGATTCCACACTATGGAGTGTATACTTGATGTGCATATTCAGGGAAAACTCCTAACAGAGACTTTGAGACAGACATGATGTGCAAATTCAGTCTGACTCTTGCAAGCCTCTAGGTAATACAGAGTGACAATTCTGATGTGCATATTCAGAATAATATCTCTGGATTCTACACTAAGGAGTGTGTACCTGATGTGCATATTCAGGGATAACTCCTAACATAGACTTTGAGACAGACATGATGTGCAAATTCAGTCTGACTCTTGCAAGCCTCTGGAAATACAGAGTGACAATTCTGATGAGCATATTCAGAATAATCTCTGGACTCCACACTAAGGAGTGTGTACCTGATATGCATATTCAGGGAAAACTCCTAACTGAGACTTTGAGACAGACATGATGTGCAAATTCAGTCTGACTCTTGCAAGCCTCTGGAAATACAGAGTGACAATTCTGATGAGCATATTCAGAATGATCTATGGATTCCGTACTTAGGCGTGTGTACCTGATGTGCATATTCAGGGAACACTCCTAACAGAGACTTTGAGACAGACATGATGTGCAAATTCAGTCTGACTCTTGCAAGCCTCTAGAAATACAGAGTGACAATTCTGATGTGCATATTCAGAATAATATATCTGGATTCTACACTAAGGAGTGTGTACCTGATGTGCATATTCAGGGATAACTCCTAACTGAGACTTTGAGACAGACATGATGTGCAAATTCAGTCTGACTCTTGCAAGCCTCTGGAAATACAGAGTTTCAATTCTGATGAGCATATTTAGAATATTCTCTGGATTCCACACTAAGGAGTGTGTGCCTGATATGCATATTCAGGGAAAACTCCTAACTGAGACTTTGAGACAGACATGATGTGCAAATTCAGTCTGACTCTTGCAAGCCTCTAGAAATACAGAGTGACAATTCTGATGTGCATATTCAGAATAATATCTCTGGATTCTACACTAAGGAGTGTGTACCTGATATGCATATTCAGGGATAACTCCTAACAGAGACTTTGAGACAGACATGATGTGCTAATTCAGTCTGACTCTTGCAAGCCTCTGGAAATACAGAGTGACAATTCTTATGAGCATATTCAGAATGATCAATGGATTCCGTACTTAGGAGTGTGTACCTGATGTGCATATTCAGGGAACACTCCTAACAGAGACTTTGAGGCAGACATGATGTGCAAATTCAGTCTGACCTTTGCAAGCCTCTAGAAATACAGAGTGACAATTCTGATGTGCATATTCAGAATAATATATCTGGATTCTACACTAAGGAGTGTGTACCTGATGTGCATATTCAGGGATAACTCCTAACTGAGACTTTGAGACAGACATGATGTGCAAATTCAGTCTGACTCTTGCAAGCCTCTGGAAATACAGAGTGACAATTCTGATGAGAATATTCAGAATAATCTCTGGATTCCACACTATGGAGTGTATACTTGATGTGCATATTCAGGGAAAACTCCTAACAGAGACTTTGAGACAGACATGATGTGCAAATTCAGTCTGACTCTTGCAAGCCTCTAGAAATACAGAGTGACAATTCTGATGTGCATATTCAGAATAATATATCTGGATTCTACACTAAGGAGTGTGTACCTGATGTGCATATTCAGGGATAACTCCTAACTGAGACTTTGAGACAGACATGATGTGCAAATTCAGTCTGACTCTTGCAAGCCTCTGGAAATACAGAGTTTCAATTCTGATGAGCATATTTAGAATATTCTCTGGATTCCACACTAAGGAGTGTGTGCCTGATATGCATATTCAGGGAAAACTCCTAACTGAGACTTTGAGACAGACATGATGTGCAAATTCAGTCTGACTCTTGCAAGCCTCTAGGTAATACAGAGTGACAATTCTGATGTGCATATTCAGAATAATATCTCTGGATTCTACACTAAGGAGTGTGTACCTGATGTGCATATTCAGGGATAACTCCTAACATAGACTTTGAGACAGACATGATGTGCAAATTCAGTCTGACTCTTGCAAGCCTCTGGAAATACAGAGTGACAATTCTGATGAGCATATTCAGAATAATCTCTGGACTCCACACTAAGGAGTGTGTACCTGATATGCATATTCAGGGAAAACTCCTAACTGAGACTTTGAGACAGACATGATGTGCAAATTCAGTCTGACTCTTGCAAGCCTCTGGAAATACAGAGTGACAATTCTGATGAGCATATTCAGAATGATCTATGGATTCCGTACTTAGGCGTGTGTACCTGATGTGCATATTCAGGGAACACTCCTAACAGAGACTTTGAGACAGACATGATGTGCAAATTCAGTCTGACTCTTGCAAGCCTCTAGAAATACAGAGTGACAATTCTGATGTGCATATTCAGAATAATATATCTGGATTCTACACTAAGGAGTGTGTACCTGATGTGCATATTCAGGGATAACTCCTAACTGAGACTTTGAGACAGACATGATGTGCAAATTCAGTCTGACTCTTGCAAGCCTCTGGAAATACAGAGTTTCAATTCTGATGAGCATATTTAGAATATTCTCTGGATTCCACACTAAGGAGTGTGTGCCTGATATGCATATTCAGGGAAAACTCCTAACTGAGACTTTGAGACAGACATGATGTGCAAATTCAGTCTGACTCTTGCAAGCCTCTAGAAATACAGAGTGACAATTCTGATGTGCATATTCAGAATAATATCTCTGGATTCTACACTAAGGAGTGTGTACCTGATATGCATATTCAGGGATAACTCCTAACAGAGACTTTGAGACAGACATGATGTGCTAATTCAGTCTGACTCTTGCAAGCCTCTGGAAATACAGAGTGACAATTCTTATGAGCATATTCAGAATGATCAATGGATTCCGTACTTAGGAGTGTGTACCTGATGTGCATATTCAGGGAACACTCCTAACAGAGACTTTGAGGCAGACATGATGTGCAAATTCAGTCTGACCTTTGCAAGCCTCTAGAAATACAGAGTGACAATTCTGATGTGCATATTCAGAATAATATATCTGGATTCTACACTAAGGAGTGTGTACCTGATGTGCATATTCAGGGATAACTCCTAACTGAGACTTTGAGACAGACATGATGTGCAAATTCAGTCTGACTCTTGCAAGCCTCTGGAAATACAGAGTGACAATTCTGATGAGAATATTCAGAATAATCTCTGGATTCCACACTATGGAGTGTATACTTGATGTGCATATTCAGGGAAAACTCCTAACAGAGACTTTGAGACAGACATGATGTGCAAATTCAGTCTGACTCTTGCAAGCCTCTAGAAATACAGAGTGACAATTCTGATGTGCATATTCAGAATAATATATCTGGATTCTACACTAAGGAGTGTGTACCTGATGTGCATATTCAGGGATAACTCCTAACTGAGACTTTGAGACAGACATGATGTGCAAATTCAGTCTGACTCTTGCAAGCCTCTGGAAATACAGAGTTTCAATTCTGATGAGCATATTTAGAATATTCTCTGGATTCCACACTAAGGAGTGTGTGCCTGATATGCATATTCAGGGAAAACTCCTAACTGAGACTTTGAGACAGACATGATGTGCAAATTCAGTCTGACTCTTGCAAGCCTCTAGAAATACAGAGTGACAATTCTGATGTGCATATTCAGAATAATATCTCTGGATTCTACACTAAGGAGTGTGTACCTGATATGCATATTCAGGGATAACTCCTAACAGAGACTTTGAGACAGACATGATGTGCTAATTCAGTCTGACTCTTGCAAGCCTCTGGAAATACAGAGTGACAATTCTTATGAGCATATTCAGAATGATCAATGGATTCCGTACTTAGGAGTGTGTACCTGATGTGCATATTCAGGGAACACTCCTAACAGAGACTTTGAGGCAGACATGATGTGCAAATTCAGTCTGACCTTTGCAAGCCTCTAGAAATACAGAGTGACAATTCTGATGTGCATATTCAGAATAATATATCTGGATTCTACACTAAGGAGTGTGTACCTGATGTGCATATTCAGGGATAACTCCTAACTGAGACTTTGAGACAGACATGATGTGCAAATTCAGTCTGACTCTTGCAAGCCTCTGGAAATACAGAGTGACAATTCTGATGAGAATATTCAGAATAATCTCTGGATTCCACACTATGGAGTGTATACTTGATGTGCATATTCAGGGAAAACTCCTAACAGAGACTTTGAGACAGACATGATGTGCAAATTCAGTCTGACTCTTGCAAGCCTCTAGAAATACAGAATGACAATTCTGATGTGCATATTCAGAATAATATCTCTGGATTCTACACTAAGGAGTGTGTACCTGATGTGCATATTCAGGGATAACTCCTAACATAGACTTTGAGACAGACATGATGTGCAAATTCAGTCTGACTCTTGCAAGCCTCTGGAAAAACAGAGTTTCAATTCTGATGAGCATATTTAGAATAATCTCTGGATTCCATACTAAGGAGTGTGTATCTGATGTGCATATTCAGGGAAAACTCCTAACAGAGACTTTGAGACAGACATGATGTGCAAATTCAGTCTGACTCTTGCAAGCCTCTGGAAATACAGAGTGTCCATTCTGATGAGCATATTCAGAATAATATATCTGGATGCCACACTTAGGAGTGTGTACCTGATATGCATATTCATGGAAAACTCCTAACTGAGACTTTGAGACAGACATGATGTGCAAATTCAGTCTGACTCTTGCAAGCCTCTGGAAATACAGAGTGACAATTCTTATGAGCATATTCAGAATGATCAATGGATTCCGTACTTAGGAGTGTGTACCTGATGTGCATATTCAGGGAACACTCCTAACAGAGACTTTGAGGCAGACATGATGTGCAAATTCAGTCTGACCTTTGCAAGCCTCTAGAAATACAGAGTGACAATTCTGATGAGCATATTCAGAATAATATATCTGGATTCTACACTAAGGAGTGTGTACCTGATGTGCATATTCAGGGATAACTCCTAACTGAGACTTTGAGACAGACATGATGTGCAAATTCAGTCTGACTCTTGCAAGCCTCTGGAAATACAGAGTGACAATTCTTATGAGCATATTCAGAATGATCAATGGATTCCGTACTTAGGAGTGTGTACCTGATGTGCATATTCAGGGAACACTCCTAACAGAGACTTTGAGGCAGACATGATGTGCAAATTCAGTCTGACCTTTGCAAGCCTCTAGAAATACAGAGTGACAATTCTGATGTGCATATTCAGAATAATATATCTGGATTCTACACTAAGGAGTGTGTACCTGATGTGCATATTCAGGGATAACTCCTAACTGAGACTTTGAGACAGACATGATGTGCAAATTCAGTCTGACTCTTGCAAGCCTCTGGAAATACAGAGTGACAATTCTGATGAGAATATTCAGAATAATCTCTGGATTCCACACTATGGAGTGTATACTTGATGTGCATATTCAGGGAAAACTCCTAACAGAGACTTTGAGACAGACATGATGTGCTAATTCAGTCTGACTCTTGCAAGCCTCTGGAAATACAGAGTGACAATTCTTATGAGCATATTCAGAATGATCAATGGATTCCGTACTTAGGAGTGTGTACCTGATGTGCATATTCAGGGAACACTCCTAACAGAGACTTTGAGGCAGACATGATGTGCAAATTCAGTCTGACCTTTGCAAGCCTCTAGAAATACAGAGTGACAATTCTGATGTGCATATTCAGAATAATATATCTGGATTCTACACTAAGGAGTGTGTACCTGATGTGCATATTCAGGGATAACTCCTAACTGAGACTTTGAGACAGACATGATGTGCAAATTCAGTCTGACTCTTGCAAGCCTCTGGAAATACAGAGTGACAATTCTGATGAGAATATTCAGAATAATCTCTGGATTCCACACTATGGAGTGTATACTTGATGTGCATATTCAGGGAAAACTCCTAACAGAGACTTTGAGACAGACATGATGTGCAAATTCAGTCTGACTCTTGCAAGCCTCTAGAAATACAGAGTGACAATTCTGATGTGCATATTCAGAATAATATCTCTGGATTCTACACTAAGGAGTGTGTACCTGATATGCATATTCAGGGATAACTCCTAACAGAGACTTTGAGACAGACATGATGTGCTAATTCAGTCTGACTCTTGCAAGCCTCTGGAAATACAGAGTGACAATTCTTATGAGCATATTCAGAATGATCAATGGATTCCGTACTTAGGAGTGTGTACCTGATGTGCATATTCAGGGAACACTCCTAACAGAGACTTTGAGGCAGACATGATGTGCAAATTCAGTCTGACCTTTGCAAGCCTCTAGAAATACAGAGTGACAATTCTGATGTGCATATTCAGAATAATATATCTGGATTCTACACTAAGGAGTGTGTACCTGATGTGCATATTCAGGGATAACTCCTAACTGAGACTTTGAGACAGACATGATGTGCAAATTCAGTCTGACTCTTGCAAGCCTCTGGAAATACAGAGTGACAATTCTGATGAGAATATTCAGAATAATCTCTGGATTCCACACTATGGAGTGTATACTTGATGTGCATATTCAGGGAAAACTCCTAACAGAGACTTTGAGACAGACATGATGTGCAAATTCAGTCTGACTCTTGCAAGCCTCTAGAAATACAGAATGACAATTCTGATGTGCATATTCAGAATAATATCTCTGGATTCTACACTAAGGAGTGTGTACCTGATGTGCATATTCAGGGATAACTCCTAACATAGACTTTGAGACAGACATGATGTGCAAATTCAGTCTGACTCTTGCAAGCCTCTGGAAAAACAGAGTTTCAATTCTGATGAGCATATTTAGAATAATCTCTGGATTCCATACTAAGGAGTGTGTATCTGATGTGCATATTCAGGGAAAACTCCTAACAGAGACTTTGAGACAGACATGATGTGCAAATTCAGTCTGACTCTTGCAAGCCTCTGGAAATACAGAGTGTCCATTCTGATGAGCATATTCAGAATAATATATCTGGATGCCACACTTAGGAGTGTGTACCTGATATGCATATTCATGGAAAACTCCTAACTGAGACTTTGAGACAGACATGATGTGCAAATTCAGTCTGACTCTTGCAAGCCTCTGGAAATACAGAGTGACAATTCTTATGAGCATATTCAGAATGATCAATGGATTCCGTACTTAGGAGTGTGTACCTGATGTGCATATTCAGGGAACACTCCTAACAGAGACTTTGAGGCAGACATGATGTGCAAATTCAGTCTGACCTTTGCAAGCCTCTAGAAATACAGAGTGACAATTCTGATGAGCATATTCAGAATAATATATCTGGATTCTACACTAAGGAGTGTGTACCTGATGTGCATATTCAGGGATAACTCCTAACTGAGACTTTGAGACAGACATGATGTGCAAATTCAGTCTGACTCTTGCAAGCCTCTGGAAATACAGAGTGACAATTCTTATGAGCATATTCAGAATGATCAATGGATTCCGTACTTAGGAGTGTGTACCTGATGTGCATATTCAGGGAACACTCCTAACAGAGACTTTGAGGCAGACATGATGTGCAAATTCAGTCTGACCTTTGCAAGCCTCTAGAAATACAGAGTGACAATTCTGATGTGCATATTCAGAATAATATATCTGGATTCTACACTAAGGAGTGTGTACCTGATGTGCATATTCAGGGATAACTCCTAACTGAGACTTTGAGACAGACATGATGTGCAAATTCAGTCTGACTCTTGCAAGCCTCTGGAAATACAGAGTGACAATTCTGATGAGAATATTCAGAATAATCTCTGGATTCCACACTATGGAGTGTATACTTGATGTGCATATTCAGGGAAAACTCCTAACAGAGACTTTGAGACAGACATGATGTGCAAATTCAGTCTGACTCTTGCAAGCCTCTAGAAATACAGAGTGACAATTCTGATGTGCATATTCAGAATAATATCTCTGGATTCTACACTAAGGAGTGTGTATCTGATGTGCATATTCAGGGAAAACTCCTAACAGAGACTTTGAGACAGACATGATGTGCAAATTCAGTCTGACTCTTGCAAGCCTCTGGAAATACAGAGTGTCCATTCTGATGAGCATATTCAGAATAATATATCTGGATGCCACACTTAGGAGCGTGTACCTGATATGCATATTCATGGAAACTCCTAACTGAGACTTTGAGACAGACATGATGTGCAAATTCAGTCTGACTCTTGCAAGCCTCTGGAAATACAGAGTGACAATTCTGATGAGAATATTCAGAATCATCTCTGGATTCCACACTAAGGAGTGTGTACCTGATGTGCATATTCAGGGAAAACTCCTTACAGAAACTTTGAGGCAGACATGATGTGCAAATTCAGTCTGACCTTTGCAAGCCTCTAGAAATACAGAGTGACAATTCTGATGTGCATATTCAGAATAATATATCTGGATTCTACACTAAGGAGTGTGTACCTGATATGCATATTCAGGGATAACTCCTAACTGAGACTTTGAGACAGACATGATGTGCAAATTCAGTCTGACTCTTGCAAGCCTCTGGAAATACAGAGTGACAATTCTGATGAGAATATTCAGAATAATCTCTGGATTCCACACTATGGAGTGTATACTTGATGTGCATATTCAGGGAAAACTCCTAACAGAGACTTTGAGACAGACATGATGTGCAAATTCAGTCTGACTCTTGCAAGCCTCTAGAAATACAGAGTGACAATTCTGATGTGCATATTCAGAATAATCTCTCTGGATTCTACACTAAGGAGTGTGTACCTGATGTGCATATTCAGGGATAACTCCTAACATAGACTTTGAGACAGACATGATGTGCAAATTCAGTCTGAATCTTGCAAGCCTCTGGAAATACAGAGTGACAATTCTGATGAGCATATTCAGAATAATCTCTGGACTCCACACTAAGGAGTGTGTACCTGATATGCATATTCAGGGAAAACTCCTAACTGAGACTTTGAGACAGACATGATGTGCAAATTCAGTCTGACTCTTGCAAGCCTCTGGAAATACAGAGTGACAATTCTTATGAGCATATTCAGAATGATCAATGGATTCCGTACTTAGGAGTGTGTACCTGATGTGCATATTCAGGGAACACTCCTAACAGAGACTTTGAGGCAGACATGATGTGCAAATTCAGTCTGACCTTTGCAAGCCTCTAGAAATACAGAGTGACAATTCTGATGTGCATATTCAGAATAATATATCTGGATTCTACACTAAGGAGTGTGTACCTGATGTGCATATTCAGGGATAACTCCTAACTGAGACTTTGAGACAGACATGATGTGCAAATTCAGTCTGACTCTTGCAAGCCTCTGGAAATACAGAGTGACAATTCTGATGAGAATATTCAGAATAATCTCTGGATTCCACACTATGGAGTGTATACTTGATGTGCATATTCAGGGAAAACTCCTAACAGAGACTTTGAGACAGACATGATGTGCAAATTCAGTCTGACTCTTGCAAGCCTCTAGAAATACAGAGTGACAATTCTGATGTGCATATTCAGAATAATATCTCTGGATTCTACACTAAGGAGTGTGTACCTGATGTGCATATTCAGGGATAACTCCTAACTGAGACTTTGAGACAGACATGATGTGCAAATTCAGTCTGACTCTTGCAAGCCTCTGGAAATACAGAGTTTCAATTCTGATGAGCATATTTAGAATAATCTCTGGATTCCATTCTAAGGAGTGTGTATCTGATGTGCATATTCAGGGAAAACTCCTAACAGAGACTTTGAGACAGACATGATGTGCAAATTCAGTCTGACTCTTGCAAGCCTCTGGAAATACAGAGTGACAATTCTTATGAGCATATTCAGAATGATCAATGGATTCCGTACTTAGGAGTGTGTACCTGATGTGCATATTCAGGGAACACTCCTAACAGAGACTTTGAGGCAGACATGATGTGCAAATTCAGTCTGACCTTTGCAAGCCTCTAGAAATACAGAGTGACAATTCTGATGTGCATATTCAGAATAATATATCTGGATTCTACACTAAGGAGTGTGTACCTGATGTGCATATTCAGGGTTAACTCCTAACTGAGACTTTGAGACAGACATGATGTGCAAATTCAGTCTGACTCTTGCAAGCCTCTGGAAATACAGAGTGACAATTCTGATGAGAATATTCAGAATAATCTCTGGATTCCACACTATGGAGTGTATACTTGATGTGCATATTCAGGGAAAACTCCTAACAGAGACTTTGAGACAGACATGATGTGCAAATTCAGTCTGACTCTTGCAAGCCTCTAGAAATACAGAGTGACAATTCTGATGTGCATATTCAGAATAATATCTCTGGATTCTACACTAAGGAGTGTGTACCTGATGTGCATATTCAGGGATAACTCCTAACATAGACTTTGAGACAGACATGATGTGCAAATTCAGTCTGACTCTTGCAAGCCTCTGGAAATACAGAGTGACAATTCTGATGAGCATATTCAGAATAATCTCTGGACTCCACACTAAGGAGTGTGTACCTGATATGCATATTCAGGGAAAACTCCTAACTGAGACTTTGAGACAGACATGATGTGCAAATTCAGTCTGACTCTTGCAAGCCTCTGGAAATACAGAGTGACAATTCTGATGAGCATATTCAGAATGATCTATGGATTCCATACTTAGGCGTGTGTACCTGATGTGCATATTCAGGGAACACTCCTAACAGAGACTTTGAGACAGACATGATGTGCAAATTCAGTCTGACTCTTGCAAGCCTCTAGAAATACAGAGTGACAATTCTGATGTGCATATTCAGAATAATATATCTGGATTCTACACTAAGGAGTGTGTACCTGATGTGCATATTCAGGGATAACTCCTAACTGAGACTTTGAGACAGACATGATGTGCAAATTCAGTCTGACTCTTGCAAGCCTCTGGAAATACAGAGTTTCAATTCTGATGAGCTTATTTAGAATATTCTCTGGATTCCACACTAAGGAGTGTGTGCCTGATATGCATATTCAGGGAAAACTCCTAACTGAGACTTTGAGACAGACATGATGTGCAAATTCAGTCTGACTCTTGCAAGCCTCTAGAAATACAGAGTGACAATTCTGATGTGTATATTCAGAATAATATCTCTGGATTCTACACTAAGGAGTGTGTACCTGATATGCATATTCAGGGATAACTCCTAACAGAGACTTTGAGACAGACATGATGTGCTAATTCAGTCTGACTCTTGCAAGCCTCTGGAAATACAGAGTGACAATTCTGATGAGCATATTCAAAATAATATCTCTGGATTCCACACTAAGGAGTGTGTACCTAATGTGAATATTCAGGGAAAACCCCCAACAGAGACTTTGAGTCAGACATGATGTGCAAATTCAGTCTGACTCTTGCAAGCCACTGGAAATACAGAGTGTCAATTCTGATGAGCATATTCAGAATAATCTCTGTATTCCACACTAAGGAGTGTGTACCTGATGTGCATATTCAGGGAAAACTCCTAACATAGACTTTGAGACAGACATGATGTGCAAATTCAGTCTGACTCTTGCAAGCCTCGGAAAAAACAGAGTGACAATTCTGATGAGCATATTCAGAATAATCTCTGGATTCCACACTAAGGAGTGTGAACCTGATATGCATATTCAGGGAAAACTCCTAACTGAGACTTTGAGACAGACATGATGTGCAAATTCAGTCTGACTCTTGCAAGCCTCTGAAAATACAGAGTGACAATTCTGATGAGAATATTCAGAATAATCTCTGGATTCCACACTATGGAGTGTATACCTGATGTGCATATTCAGGGATAACTCCTAACTGAGACTTTGAGACAGACATGATGAGCAAATTCAGTCTGACTCTTGCAAGCCTCTGGAAATACAGAGTGACAATTCTGATGAGAATATTCAGAATAATCTCTGGATTCCACACTATGGAGTGTATACCTGATGTGCATATTCAGGGAAAACTCCTAACAGAGACTTTGAGACAGACATGATGTGCAAATTCAGTCTGACTCTTGCAAGCCTCTGGAAATACAGAGTTTCAATTCTGATGAGCATATTTAGAATATTCTCTGGATTCCACACTAAGGAGTGTGTACCTGATATGCATATTCAGGGAAAACTCCTAACTGAGACTTTGAGACAGACATGATGTGCAAATTCAGTCTGACTCTTGCAAGCCTCTGGAAATACAGAGTGACAATTCTTATGAGCATATTCAGAATGATCTATGGATTCCGTACTTAGGAGTGTGTACCTGATGTGCATATTCAGGGAACACTCCTAACAGAGACTTTGAGACAGACATGATGTGCAAATTCAGTCTGACGTTTGCAAGCCTCTAGAACTACAGAGTGACAATTCTGATGAGCATATTCAGAATAATCTCTGGACTCCACACTAAGGAGTGTGTACCTGATATGCATATTCAGGGATAACTCCTAACAGAGACTTTGAGACAGACATGATGTGCTAATTCAGTCTGACTCTTGCAAGCCTCTGGAAATACAGAGTGACAATTCTGATGAGCATATTCAAAATAATATCTCTGGATTCCACACTAAGGAGTGTGTACCTAATGTGAATATTCAGGGAAAACCCCCAACAGAGACTTTGAGTCAGACATGATGTGCAAATTCAGTCTGACTCTTGCAAGCCACTGGAAATACAGAGTGTCAATTCTGATGAGCATATTCAGAATAATCTCTGTATTCCACACTAAGGAGTGTGTACCTGATGTGCATATTCAGGGAAAACTCCTAACATAGACTTTGAGACAGACATGATGTGCAAATTCAGTCTGACTCTTGCAAGCCTCGGAAAAAACAGAGTGACAATTCTGATGAGCATATTCAGAATAATCTCTGGATTCCACACTAAGGAGTGTGAACCTGATATGCATATTCAGGGAAAACTCCTAACTGAGACTTTGAGACAGACATGATGTGCAAATTCAGTCTGACTCTTGCAAGCCTCTGAAAATACAGAGTGACAATTCTGATGAGAATATTCAGAATAATCTCTGGATTCCACACTATGGAGTGTATACCTGATGTGCATATTCAGGGATAACTCCTAACTGAGACTTTGAGACAGACATGATGAGCAAATTCAGTCTGACTCTTGCAAGCCTCTGGAAATACAGAGTGACAATTCTGATGAGAATATTCAGAATAATCTCTGGATTCCACACTATGGAGTGTATACCTGATGTGCATATTCAGGGAAAACTCCTAACAGAGACTTTGAGACAGACATGATGTGCAAATTCAGTCTGACTCTTGCAAGCCTCTGGAAATACAGAGTTTCAATTCTGATGAGCATATTTAGAATATTCTCTGGATTCCACACTAAGGAGTGTGTACCTGATATGCATATTCAGGGAAAACTCCTAACTGAGACTTTGAGACAGACATGATGTGCAAATTCAGTCTGACTCTTGCAAGCCTCTGGAAATACAGAGTGACAATTCTTATGAGCATATTCAGAATGATCTATGGATTCCGTACTTAGGAGTGTGTACCTGATGTGCATATTCAGGGAACACTCCTAACAGAGACTTTGAGACAGACATGATGTGCAAATTCAGTCTGACGTTTGCAAGCCTCTAGAACTACAGAGTGACAATTCTGATGAGCATATTCAGAATAATCTCTGGACTCCACACTAAGGAGTGTGTACCTGATATGCATATTCAGGGAAAACTCCTAACTGAGACTTTGAGACAGACATGATGTGCAAATTCAGTCTGACTCTTGCAAGCCTCTGGAAATACAGAGTGACAATTCTGATGAGCATATTCAGAATGATCTATGGATTCCGTACTTAGGCGTGTGTACCTGATGTGCATATTCAGGGAACACTCCTAACAGAGACTTTGAGACAGACATGATGTGCAAATTCAGTCTGACTCTTGCAAGCCTCTAGAAATACAGAGTGACAATTCTGATGTGCATATTCAGAATAATATATCTGGATTCTACACTAAGGAGTGTGTACCTGATGTGCATATTCAGGGATAACTCCTAACTGAGACTTTGAGACAGACATGATGTGCAAATTCAGTCTGACTCTTGCAAGCCTCTGGAAATACAGAGTTTCAATTCTGATGAGCATATTTAGAATATTCTCTGGATTCCACACTAAGGAGTGTGTGCCTGATATGCATATTCAGGGAAAACTCCTAACTGAGACTTTGAGACAGACATGATGTGCAAATTCAGTCTGACTCTTGCAAGCCTCTAGAAATACAGAGTGACAATTCTGATGTGCATATTCAGAATAATATCTCTGGATTCTACACTAAGGAGTGTGTACCTGATATGCATATTCAGGGATAACTCCTAACAGAGACTTTGAGACAGACATGATGTGCTAATTCAGTCTGACTCTTGCAAGCCTCTGGAAATACAGAGTGACAATTCTGATGAGCATATTCAAAATAATATCTCTGGATTTCACACTAAGGAGTGTGTACCTAATGTGAATATTCAGGGAAAACCCCTAACAGAGACTTTGAGTCAGACATGATGTGCAAATTCAGTCTGACTCTTGCAAGCCACTGGAAATACAGAGTGTCAATTCTGATGAGCATATTCAGAATAATCTCTGTATTCCACACTAAGGAGTGTGTACCTGATGTGCATATTCAGGGAAAACTCCTAACATAGACTTTGAGACAGACATGATGTGCAAATTCAGTCTGACTCTTGCAAGCCTCGGAAAAAACAGAGTGACAATTCTGATGAGCATATTCAGAATAATCTCTGGATTCCACACTAAGGAGTGTGAACCTGATATGCATATTCAGGGAAAACTCCTAACTGAGACTTTGAGACAGACATGATGTGCAAATTCAGTCTGACTCTTGCAAGCCTCTAGAAATACAGAGTGACAATTCTGATGTGCATATTCAGAATAATATCTCTGGATTCTACACTAAGGAGTGTGTACCTGATGTGCATATTCAGGGATAACTCCTAACTGAGACTTTGAGACAGACATGATGTGCAAATTCAGTCTGACTCTTGCAAGCCTCTGGAAATACAGAGTTTCAATTCTGATGAGCATATTTAGAATAATCTCTGGATTCCATTCTAAGGAGTGTGTATCTGATGTGCATATTCAGGGAAAACTCCTAACAGAGACTTTGAGACAGACATGATGTGCAAATTCAGTCTGACTCTTGCAAGCCTCTGGAAATACAGAGTGACAATTCTTATGAGCATATTCAGAATGATCAATGGATTCCGTACTTAGGAGTGTGTACCTGATGTGCATATTCAGGGAACACTCCTAACAGAGACTTTGAGGCAGACATGATGTGCAAATTCAGTCTGACCTTTGCAAGCCTCTAGAAATACAGAGTGACAATTCTGATGTGCATATTCAGAATAATATATCTGGATTCTACACTAAGGAGTGTGTACCTGATGTGCATATTCAGGGTTAACTCCTAACTGAGACTTTGAGACAGACATGATGTGCAAATTCAGTCTGACTCTTGCAAGCCTCTGGAAATACAGAGTGACAATTCTGATGAGAATATTCAGAATAATCTCTGGATTCCACACTATGGAGTGTATACTTGATGTGCATATTCAGGGAAAACTCCTAACAGAGACTTTGAGACAGACATGATGTGCAAATTCAGTCTGACTCTTGCAAGCCTCTAGAAATACAGAGTGACAATTCTGATGTGCATATTCAGAATAATATCTCTGGATTCTACACTAAGGAGTGTGTACCTGATGTGCATATTCAGGGATAACTCCTAACATAGACTTTGAGACAGACATGATGTGCAAATTCAGTCTGACTCTTGCAAGCCTCTGGAAATACAGAGTGACAATTCTGATGAGCATATTCAGAATAATCTCTGGACTCCACACTAAGGAGTGTGTACCTGATATGCATATTCAGGGAAAACTCCTAACTGAGACTTTGAGACAGACATGATGTGCAAATTCAGTCTGACTCTTGCAAGCCTCTGGAAATACAGAGTGACAATTCTGATGAGCATATTCAGAATGATCTATGGATTCCATACTTAGGCGTGTGTACCTGATGTGCATATTCAGGGAACACTCCTAACAGAGACTTTGAGACAGACATGATGTGCAAATTCAGTCTGACTCTTGCAAGCCTCTAGAAATACAGAGTGACAATTCTGATGTGCATATTCAGAATAATATATCTGGATTCTACACTAAGGAGTGTGTACCTGATGTGCATATTCAGGGATAACTCCTAACTGAGACTTTGAGACAGACATGATGTGCAAATTCAGTCTGACTCTTGCAAGCCTCTGGAAATACAGAGTTTCAATTCTGATGAGCTTATTTAGAATATTCTCTGGATTCCACACTAAGGAGTGTGTGCCTGATATGCATATTCAGGGAAAACTCCTAACTGAGACTTTGAGACAGACATGATGTGCAAATTCAGTCTGACTCTTGCAAGCCTCTAGAAATACAGAGTGACAATTCTGATGTGTATATTCAGAATAATATCTCTGGATTCTACACTAAGGAGTGTGTACCTGATATGCATATTCAGGGATAACTCCTAACAGAGACTTTGAGACAGACATGATGTGCTAATTCAGTCTGACTCTTGCAAGCCTCTGGAAATACAGAGTGACAATTCTGATGAGCATATTCAAAATAATATCTCTGGATTCCACACTAAGGAGTGTGTACCTAATGTGAATATTCAGGGAAAACCCCCAACAGAGACTTTGAGTCAGACATGATGTGCAAATTCAGTCTGACTCTTGCAAGCCACTGGAAATACAGAGTGTCAATTCTGATGAGCATATTCAGAATAATCTCTGTATTCCACACTAAGGAGTGTGTACCTGATGTGCATATTCAGGGAAAACTCCTAACATAGACTTTGAGACAGACATGATGTGCAAATTCAGTCTGACTCTTGCAAGCCTCGGAAAAAACAGAGTGACAATTCTGATGAGCATATTCAGAATAATCTCTGGATTCCACACTAAGGAGTGTGAACCTGATATGCATATTCAGGGAAAACTCCTAACTGAGACTTTGAGACAGACATGATGTGCAAATTCAGTCTGACTCTTGCAAGCCTCTGAAAATACAGAGTGACAATTCTGATGAGAATATTCAGAATAATCTCTGGATTCCACACTATGGAGTGTATACCTGATGTGCATATTCAGGGATAACTCCTAACTGAGACTTTGAGACAGACATGATGAGCAAATTCAGTCTGACTCTTGCAAGCCTCTGGAAATACAGAGTGACAATTCTGATGAGAATATTCAGAATAATCTCTGGATTCCACACTATGGAGTGTATACCTGATGTGCATATTCAGGGAAAACTCCTAACAGAGACTTTGAGACAGACATGATGTGCAAATTCAGTCTGACTCTTGCAAGCCTCTGGAAATACAGAGTTTCAATTCTGATGAGCATATTTAGAATATTCTCTGGATTCCACACTAAGGAGTGTGTACCTGATATGCATATTCAGGGAAAACTCCTAACTGAGACTTTGAGACAGACATGATGTGCAAATTCAGTCTGACTCTTGCAAGCCTCTGGAAATACAGAGTGACAATTCTTATGAGCATATTCAGAATGATCTATGGATTCCGTACTTAGGAGTGTGTACCTGATGTGCATATTCAGGGAACACTCCTAACAGAGACTTTGAGACAGACATGATGTGCAAATTCAGTCTGACGTTTGCAAGCCTCTAGAACTACAGAGTGACAATTCTGATGAGCATATTCAGAATAATCTCTGGACTCCACACTAAGGAGTGTGTACCTGATATGCATATTCAGGGATAACTCCTAACAGAGACTTTGAGACAGACATGATGTGCTAATTCAGTCTGACTCTTGCAAGCCTCTGGAAATACAGAGTGACAATTCTGATGAGCATATTCAAAATAATATCTCTGGATTCCACACTAAGGAGTGTGTACCTAATGTGAATATTCAGGGAAAACCCCCAACAGAGACTTTGAGTCAGACATGATGTGCAAATTCAGTCTGACTCTTGCAAGCCACTGGAAATACAGAGTGTCAATTCTGATGAGCATATTCAGAATAATCTCTGTATTCCACACTAAGGAGTGTGTACCTGATGTGCATATTCAGGGAAAACTCCTAACATAGACTTTGAGACAGACATGATGTGCAAATTCAGTCTGACTCTTGCAAGCCTCGGAAAAAACAGAGTGACAATTCTGATGAGCATATTCAGAATAATCTCTGGATTCCACACTAAGGAGTGTGAACCTGATATGCATATTCAGGGAAAACTCCTAACTGAGACTTTGAGACAGACATGATGTGCAAATTCAGTCTGACTCTTGCAAGCCTCTGAAAATACAGAGTGACAATTCTGATGAGAATATTCAGAATAATCTCTGGATTCCACACTATGGAGTGTATACCTGATGTGCATATTCAGGGATAACTCCTAACTGAGACTTTGAGACAGACATGATGAGCAAATTCAGTCTGACTCTTGCAAGCCTCTGGAAATACAGAGTGACAATTCTGATGAGAATATTCAGAATAATCTCTGGATTCCACACTATGGAGTGTATACCTGATGTGCATATTCAGGGAAAACTCCTAACAGAGACTTTGAGACAGACATGATGTGCAAATTCAGTCTGACTCTTGCAAGCCTCTGGAAATACAGAGTTTCAATTCTGATGAGCATATTTAGAATATTCTCTGGATTCCACACTAAGGAGTGTGTACCTGATATGCATATTCAGGGAAAACTCCTAACTGAGACTTTGAGACAGACATGATGTGCAAATTCAGTCTGACTCTTGCAAGCCTCTGGAAATACAGAGTGACAATTCTTATGAGCATATTCAGAATGATCTATGGATTCCGTACTTAGGAGTGTGTACCTGATGTGCATATTCAGGGAACACTCCTAACAGAGACTTTGAGACAGACATGATGTGCAAATTCAGTCTGACGTTTGCAAGCCTCTAGAACTACAGAGTGACAATTCTGATGAGCATATTCAGAATAATCTCTGGACTCCACACTAAGGAGTGTGTACCTGATATGCATATTCAGGGAAAACTCCTAACTGAGACTTTGAGACAGACATGATGTGCAAATTCAGTCTGACTCTTGCAAGCCTCTGGAAATACAGAGTGACAATTCTGATGAGCATATTCAGAATGATCTATGGATTCCGTACTTAGGCGTGTGTACCTGATGTGCATATTCAGGGAACACTCCTAACAGAGACTTTGAGACAGACATGATGTGCAAATTCAGTCTGACTCTTGCAAGCCTCTAGAAATACAGAGTGACAATTCTGATGTGCATATTCAGAATAATATATCTGGATTCTACACTAAGGAGTGTGTACCTGATGTGCATATTCAGGGATAACTCCTAACTGAGACTTTGAGACAGACATGATGTGCAAATTCAGTCTGACTCTTGCAAGCCTCTGGAAATACAGAGTTTCAATTCTGATGAGCATATTTAGAATATTCTCTGGATTCCACACTAAGGAGTGTGTGCCTGATATGCATATTCAGGGAAAACTCCTAACTGAGACTTTGAGACAGACATGATGTGCAAATTCAGTCTGACTCTTGCAAGCCTCTAGAAATACAGAGTGACAATTCTGATGTGCATATTCAGAATAATATCTCTGGATTCTACACTAAGGAGTGTGTACCTGATATGCATATTCAGGGATAACTCCTAACAGAGACTTTGAGACAGACATGATGTGCTAATTCAGTCTGACTCTTGCAAGCCTCTGGAAATACAGAGTGACAATTCTGATGAGCATATTCAAAATAATATCTCTGGATTTCACACTAAGGAGTGTGTACCTAATGTGAATATTCAGGGAAAACCCCTAACAGAGACTTTGAGTCAGACATGATGTGCAAATTCAGTCTGACTCTTGCAAGCCACTGGAAATACAGAGTGTCAATTCTGATGAGCATATTCAGAATAATCTCTGTATTCCACACTAAGGAGTGTGTACCTGATGTGCATATTCAGGGAAAACTCCTAACATAGACTTTGAGACAGACATGATGTGCAAATTCAGTCTGACTCTTGCAAGCCTCGGAAAAAACAGAGTGACAATTCTGATGAGCATATTCAGAATAATCTCTGGATTCCACACTAAGGAGTGTGAACCTGATATGCATATTCAGGGAAAACTCCTAACTGAGACTTTGAGACAGACATGATGTGCAAATTCAGTCTGACTCTTGCAAGCCTCTGAAAATACAGAGTGACAATTCTGATGAGAATATTCAGAATATTCTCTGGATTCCACACTATGGAGTGTATACCTGATGTGCATATTCAGGGATAACTCCTAACTGAGACTTTGAGACAGACATGATGTGCAAATTCAGTCTGACTCTTGCAAGCCTCTGGAAATACAGAGTGACAATTCTGATGAGAATATTCAGAATAATCTCTGGATTCCACACTATGGAGTGTATACCTGATGTGCATATTCAGGGAAAACTCCTAACAGAGACTTTGAGACAGACATGATGTGCAAATTCAGTCTGACTCTTCCAAGCCTCTGGAAATACAGAGTTTCAATTCTGATGAGCATATTTAGAATATTCTCTGGATTCCACACTAAGGAGTGTGTACCTGATATGCATATTCAGGGAAAACTCCTAACTGAGACTTTGAGACAGACATGATGTGCAAATTCAGTCTGACTCTTGCAAGCCTCTGGAAATACAGAGTGACAATTCTTATGAGCATATTCAGAATGATCTATGGATTCCGTACTTAGGAGTGTGTACCTGATGTGCATATTCAGGGAACACTCCTAACAGAGACTTTGAGACAGACATGATGTGCAAATTCAGTCTGACGTTTGCAAGCCTCTAGAACTACAGAGTGACAATTCTGATGTGCATATTCAGAATAATATATCTGGATTCTACACTAAGGAGTGTGTACCTGATGTGCATATTCAGGGATAACTCCTAACTGAGACTTTGAGACAGACATGATGTGCAAATTCAGTCTGGATCTTGCAAGCCTCTGAAAATACAGAGTGTCAATTCTGATGAGCATATTCAGAATAATATATCTGGATTCCACACTAAGGAGTGTGCACATGATGTGCATATTCAGGTAAAAACTCCTAACAGAGAATTTGAGACAGACATAATGTGCAAATTCAGTCTGATTCTTGCAAGCCTCTGAAAATACAGAGTGACAATTCTGATGAGCATATTCAGAATAATCTCTGGATTCCACACTAAGGAGTGTGCATCTGATGTGCATAATTGGGAAAAAATCCTAACAGAGACTTTGAGACAGACATGATGTGCAAATTCAGTCTAACTCTTGCAAGCCTCTGGAAATACAGAGTGTCAATTCTGATGAGCATATTCAGAATAATCTCTGGATTCCACACTAAGGAGTGTGTACCTGATGTGCATATTCAGGGAAAACTCCTAACAGAGAGTTTGAGACAGACATGATGTGCAAATTCAGTCTGACTCTTGCAAGCCTCTAGAAATACAGAGTGACAATTCTGATGAGCATATTCAGAATAATCTCTGGATTCCACACTAAGGAGTGTGCATCTGATGTGCATAATTGGGAAAAAATCCTAACAGAGACTTTGAGACAGACATGATGTGCAAATTCAGTTTGACTCTAGCAAGCCTCTGGGAATACAGAGTGACAATTCTGATGAGCATATTCAGAATAATCTATGGATTCCACACTAAAGAGGGTGTACCTAATGTGCATAATGAGGACATGAGGGATCATTTGAGACAGACACGATGTGCAAATTTAGTTCGACTCTTGCAAGCCTCTGGAAATACAGAGTGACAATTCTGATGAGCATATTCAGAATAATGTCTGGATTCCACACTAAGGAGTGTGTACCTGATGTGCATATTCAGGGAAAACTCCTAACATAGACTTTGAGACAGACATGATGTGCAAATTCAGTCTGACTTTTGCAAGCCTCTGGAAATACAGAGTGACAATTCTGATGAGAATATTCAGAATAATCTCTGGATTCCACACTATGGAGTGTGTACCTGATATGCATATTCAGGGAAAACTCCTAACAGAGACTTTGAGACAGACATGATGTGCAAATTCAGTCTGACTCTTGCAAGCCTCTGGAAATACAGAGTTACAATTCAGATGAGCATATTCAGAATAATCTATGGATTCCACACTAAGGAGTGTGCATCTGATGTGCATAATTGGGAAAAAATCCTAACAGAGACTTTGAGACAGACATGATGTGCAAATTCAGTCTGACTCTTGAAAGCCTCTGGGAATACAGAGTGACAATTCTGATGAGCATATTCAGAATAATGTCTGGATTCCACACTAAGGAGTGTGTACCTGATGTGCATATTCAGGGAAAACTCCTAACTGAGACTTTGAGACAGACATGATGTGCAAATTCAGTCTGACTCTTGCAAGCCTCTGGGAATACAGAGTGACTATTCTGATTAGCATATTCAGAATAATCTATGGATTCCACACTAAGGAGTGTGTACCTGATGTGCATATTCAGTGAAAACTCCTAACAGAGACTTTGAGAGAGACATGATGTGCAAATTCAGTCCAACTCTTGCAAGCCTCTGGAAATACAGAGTGACAATTCTGATGAGAATATTCAGCATAATATCTTTGGATTCCACACTCAGGAGTGGGTACCTGATGTGCATAATTAGGTAAAACTCCTAACAGAGACTTTGAGACAGACATGATGTGCAAATTCAGTCTGACTCTTGCAAGCCTCTGGAAATACAGAGTTTCAATTCTGATGAGCATATTCAGTATAATCTCTGGATTCCACACTAAGGAGTGTGCATCTGATGTGCATAATTGGGAAAAAATCCTAACAGAGACTTTGAGACAGACATGATGTGCAAATTCAGTCTAACTCTTGCAAGCCTCTTGAAATACAGAGTGTCAATTCTGATGAGCATATTCAGAATAATCTCTGGATTCCACACTAAGAAGTGTGTACCTGATGTGCATATTCAGGGAAAACTCCTAACAGAGAGTTTGAGACAGACATGATGTGCAAATTCAGTCTGACTCTTGCAAGCTTCTAGAAATACAGAGTGACAATTCTGATGTGCAAATTCAGAATAATATATCTGGATTCTACACTAAGGAGTGTGTACCTGATGTGCATATTCAGGGATAACTCCTAACTGAGACTTTGAGACAGACATGATGTGCAAATTCAGTCTGACTCTTGCAAGCCTCTGGAAATACAGAGTGACAATTCTGATGAGAATATTCAGAATAATCTCTGGATTCCACACTATGGAGTGTATACCTGATGTGCATTTTCAGGGAAAACTCCTAACAGAGACTTTGAGACAGACATGATGTGCAAATTCAGTCTGACTCTTGTAAGCCTCTGGAAATACAGAGTGTCAATTCTGATGAGCATATTCAGAATAATCTCTGGATTCCAGACTAAGGAGTGTGTAGCTGATGTGCATATTCAGGGAAAACTCCTAACAGAGAGTTTGAGACAGACATGATGTGCAAATTCAGTCTGTCTCTTGCAAGCCTCTAGAAATACAGAGTGACAATTCTGATGTGCATATTCAGAATAATATATCTCGATTCCACACTAAGGAGTGTGTACCTGATATGCATATTCAGGGAAAACTCCTAACAGAGACTTTGAGACAGACATGATGTGCAAATTCAGTCTGCCTCTTGCAAGCGTCTGAAAATACAGAGTGACAATTCTGATGAGAATATTCAGAATAATCTCTGGATTCCACACTATGGAGTGTATACCTGATGTGCATATTCAGGGAAAACTCCTAACAGAGACTTTGAGACAGACATGATGTGCAAATTCAGTCTGACTCTTGCAAGCCTCTGGAAATACACAGTTTCAATTCTGATGGGCATATTTAGAATAATCTCTGGATTCCATATTAAGGAGTGTGTATCTGATGTGCATATTCAGGGAAAACTCCTAACAGAGACTTTGAGACAGACATGATGTGCAAATTCAGTCTGACTCTTGCAAGCCTCTGAAAATACAGAGTGTCAATTCTGATGAGCATATTCAGAATAATATATCTGGATTCCACACTAAGGAGTGTGCACATGATGTGCATATTCAGGTAAAAACTCCTAACAGAGAATTTGAGACAGACATAATGTGCAAATTCAGTCTGATTCTTGCAAGCCTCTGGAAATACAGAGTGACAATTCTGATGAGCATATTCAGAATAATCTCTGGATTCCACACTAAGGAGTGTGCATCTGATGTGCATAATTGGGAAAAAATCCTAACAGAGACTTTGAGACAGACATGATGTGCAAATTCAGTCTGGATCTTGCAAGCCTCTGAAAATACAGAGTGTCAATTCTGATGAGCATATTCAGAATAATATATCTGGATTCCACACTAAGGAGTGTGCACATGATGTGCATATTCAGGTAAAAACTCCTAACAGAGAATTTGAGACAGACATAATGTGCAAATTCAGTCTGATTCTTGCAAGCCTCTGAAAATACAGAGTGACAATTCTGATGAGCATATTCAGAATAATCTCTGGATTCCACACTAAGGAGTGTGCATCTGATGTGCATAATTGGGAAAAAATCCTAACAGAGACTTTGAGACAGACATGATGTGCAAATTCAGTCTAACTCTTGCAAGCCTCTGGAAATACAGAGTGTCAATTCTGATGAGCATATTCAGAATAATCTCTGGATTCCACACTAAGGAGTGTGTACCTGATGTGCATATTCAGGGAAAACTCCTAACAGAGAGTTTGAGACAGACATGATGTGCAAATTCAGTCTGACTCTTGCAAGCCTCTAGAAATACAGAGTGACAATTCTGATGAGCATATTCAGAATAATCTCTGGATTCCACACTAAGGAGTGTGCATCTGATGTGCATAATTGGGAAAAAATCCTAACAGAGACTTTGAGACAGACATGATGTGCAAATTCAGTTTGACTCTAGCAAGCCTCTGGGAATACAGAGTGACAATTCTGATGAGCATATTCAGAATAATCTATGGATTCCACACTAAAGAGGGTGTACCTAATGTGCATAATGAGGACATGAGGGATCATTTGAGACAGACACGATGTGCAAATTTAGTTCGACTCTTGCAAGCCTCTGGAAATACAGAGTGACAATTCTGATGAGCATATTCAGAATAATGTCTGGATTCCACACTAAGGAGTGTGTACCTGATGTGCATATTCAGGGAAAACTCCTAACATAGACTTTGAGACAGACATGATGTGCAAATTCAGTCTGACTCTTGCAAGCCTCGGAAAATACAGAGTGACAATTCTGATGAGCATATTCAGAATAATCTCTGGATTCCACACTAAGGAGTGTGTACCAGATATGCATATTCAGGGAAAACTCCTAACTGAGACTTTGAGACAGACATGATGTGCAAATTCAGTCTGACTCTTGCAAGCCTCTGAAAATACAGAGTGACAATTCTGATGAGAATATTCAGAATAATCTCTGGATTTCACACTATGGAGTGTATACCTGATGTGCATATTCAGGGAAAACTCCTAACAGAGACTTTGAGACAGACATGATGTGCAAATTCAGTCTGACTCTTGCAAGCCTCTGGAAATACAGAGTTACAATTCAGATGAGCATATTCAGAATAATCTATGGATTCCACACTAAGGAGTGTGCATCTGATGTGCATAATTGGGAAAAAATCCTAACAGAGACTTTGAGACAGACATGATGTGCAAATTCAGTCTGACTCTTGCAAGCCTCTGGGAATACAGAGTGACAATTCTGATGAGCATATTCAGAATAATGTCTGGATTCCACACTAAGGAGTGTGTACCTGATGTGCATATTCAGGGAAAACTCCTAACTGAGACTTTGAGACAGACATGATGTGCAAATTCAGTCTGACTCTTGCAAGCCTCTGGGAATACAGAGTGACTATTCTGATTAGCATATTCAGAATAATCTATGGATTCCACACTAAGGAGTGTGTACCTGATGTGCATATTCAGTGAAAACTCCTAACAGAGACTTTGAGAGAGACATGATGTGCAAATTCAGTCCAACTCTTGCAAGCCTCTGGAAATACAGAGTGACAATTCTGATGAGAATATTCAGCATAATATCTTTGGATTCCACACTCAGGAGTGGGTACCTGATGTGCATAATTAGGTAAAACTCCTAACAGAGACTTTGAGACAGACATGATGTGCAAATTCAGTCTGACTCTTGCAAGCCTCTGGAAATACAGAGTTTCAATTCTGATGAGCATATTCAGTATAATCTCTGGATTCCACACTAAGGAGTGTGCATCTGATGTGCATAATTGGGAAAAAATCCTAACAGAGACTTTGAGACAGACATGATGTGCAAATTCAGTCTAACTCTTGCAAGCCTCTTGAAATACAGAGTGTCAATTCTGATGAGCATATTCAGAATAATCTCTGGATTCCACACTAAGAAGTGTGTACCTGATGTGCATATTCAGGGAAAACTCCTAACAGAGAGTTTGAGACAGACATGATGTGCAAATTCAGTCTGACTCTTGCAAGCTTCTAGAAATACAGAGTGACAATTCTGATGTGCAAATTCAGAATAATATATCTGGATTCTACACTAAGGAGTGTGTACCTGATGTGCATATTCAGGGATAACTCCTAACTGAGACTTTGAGACAGACATGATGTGCAAATTCAGTCTGACTCTTGCAAGCCTCTGGAAATACAGAGTGACAATTCTGATGAGAATATTCAGAATAATCTCTGGATTCCACACTAAGGAGTGTGCATCTGATGTGCATAATTGGGAAAAAATCCTAACAGAGACTTTGAGACAGACATGATGTGCAAATTCAGTCTAACTCTTGCAAGCCTCTGGAAATACAGAGTGTCAATTCTGATGAGCATATTCAGAATAATCTCTGGATTCCACACTAAGGAGTGTGTACCTGATGTGCATATTCAGGGAAAACTCCTAACAGAGAGTTTGAGACAGACATGATGTGCAAATTCAGTCTGACTCTTGCAAGCCTCTAGAAATACAGAGTGACAATTCTGATGTGCATATTCAGAATAATATATCTGGATTCTACACTAAGGAGTGTGTACCTGATGTGCATATTCAGGGATAACTCCTAACTGAGACTTTGAGACAGACATGATGTGCAAATTCAGTCTGCCTCTTGCAAGCGTCTGAAAATACAGAGTGACAATTCTGATGAGAATATTCAGAATAATCTCTGGATTCCACACTAAGGAGTGTGTACCTGATATGCATATTCAGGGAAAACTCCTAACAGAGACTTTGAGACAGACATGATGTGCAAATTCAGTCTGATTCTTGCAAGCCTCTGGAAATACAGAGTGACAATTCTGATGAGCATATTCAGAATAATCTCTGGATTCCACACTAAGGAGTGTGCATCTGATGTGCATAATTGGGAAAAAATCCTAACAGAGACTTTGAGACAGACATGATGTGCAAATTCAGTCCAACTCTTGCAAGCCTCTGGAAATACAGAGTGACAATTCTGATGAGAATATTCAGAATAATCTCTGGATTCCACACTATGGAGTGTATACCTGATGTGCATTTTCAGGGAAAACTCCTAACAGAGACTTTGAGACAGACATGATGTGCAAATTCAGTCTGACTCTTGCAAGCCTCTGGAAATACAGAGTGTCAATTCTGATGAGCATATTCAGAATAATCTCTGGATTCCAGACTAAGGAGTGTGTACCTGATGTGCATATTCAGGGAAAACTCCTAACAGAGAGTTTGAGACAGACATGATGTGCAAATTCAGTCTGAATTTGCACATCATGTCTGTCTCAAAGTCTCTGTTAGGAGTTTTCCCTGAATATGCACATCAGATACACACTCCTTAATATGGAATCCAGAGATTATTCTAAATATGCCCATCAGAATTGAAACTGTGTATTTCCAGAGGCTTGCAAGAGTCAGACTGAATTTGCACATCATGTCTGTCTCAAAGTCTCTGTTAGGAGTTTTCCCTGAATATGCACATCAGGTATACACTCCATAGTGTGGAATCCAGAGATTATTCTGAATATTCTCATCAGAATTGTCACTCTGTATTTTCAGATGCTTGCAAGAGGCAGACTGAATTTGCACATCATGTCTGTCTCAAAGTCTCTGTTAGGAGTTTTCCCTGAATATGCATATCAGGTACACACTCCTTAGTGTGGAATCGAGATATATTATTCTGAATATGCACATCAGAATTGTCACTCTGTATTTCTAGAGGCTTGCAAGAGACAGACTGAATTTGCACATCATGTCTGTCTCAAACTCTCTGTTAGGAGTTTTCCCTGAATATGCACATCAGCTACACACTCCTTAGTCTGGAATCCAGAGATTATTCTGAATATGCTCATCAGAATTGACACTCTGTATTTCCAGAGGCTTGCAAGAGTCAGACTGAATTTGCACATCATGTCTGTCTCAAAGTCTCTGTTAGGAGTTTTCCCTGAAAATGCACATCAGGTATACACTCCTTAGTCTGGAATCCAGAGATTATTCTGAATATGCTCATCAGAATTGACACTCTGTATTTCCAGAGGCTTGCAAGAGTCAGACTGAATTTGCACATCATGTCTGTCTCAAAGTCTCTGTTAGGAGTTTTACCTAATTATGCACATCAGGTACCCACTCCTGAGTGTGGAATCCAAAGATATTATGCTGAATATTCTCATCAGAATTGTCACTCTGTATTTCCAGAGGCTTGCAAGAGTTGGACTGAATTTGCACATCATGTCTCTCTCAAAGTCTCTGTTAGGAGTTTTCACTGAATATGCACATCAGGTACACACTCCTAAGTGTGGAATCCATAGATTATTCTGAATATGCTAATCAGAATAGTCACTCTGTATTCCCAGAGGCTTGCAAGAGTCAGACTGAATTTGCACATCATGTCTGTCTCAAAGTCTCAGTTAGGAGTTTTCCCTGAATATGCATATCAGGTACACACTCCTTAGTGTGGAATCCAGACATTATTCTGAATATGCTCATCAGAATTGTCACTCTGTATTCCCAGAGGCTTGCTAGAGTCAAACTGAATTTGCACATCATGTCTGTCTCAAAGTCTCTGTTAGGATTTTTTCCCAATTATGCACATCAGATGCACACTCCTTAGTGTGGAATCCATAGATTATTCTGAATATGCTTATCTGAATTGTAACTCTGTATTTCCAGAGGCTTGCAAGAGTCAGACTGAATTTGCACATCATGTCTGTCTCAAAGTCTCTGTTAGGAGTTTTCCCTGAATATGCACATCAGGTATACACTCCATAGTGTGGAATCCAGAGATTATTCTGAATATTCTCATCAGAATTGTCACTCTGTATTTTCAGAGGCTTACAAGAGTCAGACTGAATTTGCACATCATGTCTGTCTCAAAGTCTCAGTTAGGAGTTTTCCCTGAATATGCATATCTGGTACACACTCCTTAGTGTGGAATCCAGAGATTATTCTGAATATGCTCATCAGAATTGTCACTCTGTATTTTCCGAGGCTTGCAAGAGTCAGACTGAATTTGCACATCATGTCTGTCTCAAAGTCTATGTTAGGAGTTTTCCCTGAATATGCACATCAGGTACACACTCCTTAGTGTGGAATCCAGACATTATTCTGAATATGCTCATCAGAATTGTCACTCTGTATTTCCAGAGGCTTGCAAGAGTCGAACTGAATTTGCACATCGTGTCTGTCTCAAATGATCCCTCATGTCCTCATTATGCACATTAGGTACACCCTCTTTAGTGTGGAATCCATAGATTATTCTGAATATGCTCATCAGAATTGTCACTCTGTATTCCCAGAGGCTTGCTAGAGTCAAACTGAATTTGCACATCATGTCTGTCTCAAAGTCTCTGTTAGGATTTTTTCCCAATTATGCACATCAGATGCACACTCCTTAGTGTGGAATCCAGAGATTATTCTGAATATGCTCATCAGAATTGTCACTCTGTATTTCTAGAGGCTTGCAAGAGTCAGACTGAATTTGCACATCATGTCTGTCTCAAAGTCTCTGTTAGGATTTTTTCCCAATTATGCACATCAGATGCACACTCCTTAGTGTGATATCCAGAGATTATTCTGAATATGCTCATCAGAATTGTCACTCTGTATTTCCAGAGGCTTGCAAGAATCAGACTGAATTTGCACATTATGTCTGTCTCAAATTCTCTGTTAGGAGTTTTTACCTGAATATGCACATCATGTGCACACTCCTTAGTGTGGAATCCAGATATATTATTCTGAATATGCTCATCAGAATTGACACTCTGTATTTCTAGAGGCTTGCAAGAGTCAGACTGAATTTGCACATCATGTCTGTCTCAAAGTCTCTGTTAGGAGTGTTCCCTGAATATGCATATCAGGTATACACTCCTTAGTGTGGAATCGGGAGATATTATTCTGAATATGCACATCAGAATTGTCACTCTGTATTTCTAGAGGCTTGCAAGAGTCAGACTGAATTTGCACATCATGTCTGTCTCAAAGTCTCTGTTAGGAGTGTTCCCTGAATATGCATATCAGGTATACACTCCTTAGTGGGAAATCCAGAGATTATTCTGAATATGCTCATCAGAATTGAAACTCTGTATTTCCAGAGGCTTGCAAGAGTCAGACTGAATTTGCACATCATGTCTGTCTCAAAGTCTCTGTTAGGATTTTTTCCCAATTATGCACATCAGATGCACACTCCTTAGTGTGGAATCCAGAGATTATTCTGAATATGCTCATCAGAATTGACACTCTGTATTTCCAGAGGCTTGCAAGAGTCAGACTGAATTTGCACATCATGTCTGTCTCAAAGTCTCTGTTAGGAGTTTTCCCTGAATATGCACATCAGATACACACTCCTTAGTATGGAATCCAGAGATTATTCTAAATATGCTCATCAGAATTGAAACTGTGTATTTCCAGAGGCTTGCAAGAGTCTGGAAATACAGAGTGACAATTCTGATGAGAATATTCAGAATAATCTCTGGATTCCACACTATGGAGTGTATACCTGATGTGCATTTTCAGGGAAAACTCCTAACAGAGACTTTGAGACAGACATGATGTGCAAATTCAGTCTGACTCTTGCAAGCCTCTGGAAATACAGAGTGTCAATTCTGATGAGCATATTCAGAATAATCTCTGGATTCCAGACTAAGGAGTGTGTACCTGATGTGCATATTCAGGGAAAACTCCTAACAGAGAGTTTGAGACAGACATGATGTGCAAATTCAGTCTGTCTCTTGCAAGCCTCTAGAAATACAGAGTGACAATTCTGATGTGCATATTCAGAATAATATATCTCGATTCCACACTAAGGAGTGTGTACCTGATATGCATATTCAGGGAAAACTCCTAACAGAGACTTTGAGACAGACATGATGTGCAAATTCAGTCTGCCTCTTGCAAGCGTCTGAAAATACAGAGTGACAATTCTGATGAGAATATTCAGAATAATCTCTGGATTCCACACTATGGAGTGTGTACCTGATATGCATATTCAGGGAAAACTCCTAACAGAGACTTTGAGACAGACATGATGTGCAAATTCAGTCTGACTCTTGCAAGCCTCTGGAAATACAGAGTGATAATTCTGATGAGAATATTCAGAATAATCTCTGGATTCCACACTATGGAGTGTATACCTGATGTGCATATTCAGGGCAAACTCCTAACACAGACTTTGAGACAGACATGATGTGCAAATTCAGTCTGACTCTTGCAAGCCTCTGGAAATACACAGTTTCAATTCTGATTGGCATATTTAGAATAATCTTTGGATTCCATATTAAGGAGTGTGTATCTGATGTGCATATTCAGGGAAAACTCCTAACAGAGACTTTGAGACAGACATGATGTGCAAATTCAGTCTGACTCTTGCAAGCCTCTGAAAATACAGAGTGTCAATTCTGATGAGCATATTCAGAATAATATATCTGGATTCCACACTAAGGAGTGTGCACATGATGTGCATATTCAGGTAAAAACTCCTAACAGAGAATTTGAGACAGACATAATGTGCAAATTCAGTCTGATTCTTGCAAGCCTCTGGAAATACAGAGTGACAATTCTGATGAGCATATTCAGAATAATCTCTGGATTCCACACTAAGGAGTGTGCATCTGATGTGCATAATTGGGAAAAAATCCTAACAGAGACTTTGAGACAGACATGATGTGCAAATTCAGTCTAACTCTTGCAAGCCTCTGGAAATACAGAGTGTCAATTCTGATGAGCATATTCAGAATAATCTCTGGATTCCACACTAAGGAGTGTGTACCTGATGTGCATATTCAGGGAAAACTCCTAACAGAGAGTTTGAGACAGACATGATGTGCAAATTCAGTCTGACTCTTGCAAGCCTCTAGAAATACAGAGTGACAATTCTGATGTGCATATTCAGAATAATATATCTGGATTCTACACTAAGGAGTGTGTACCTGATGTGCATATTCAGGGATAACTCCTAACTGAGACTTTGAGACAGACATGATGTGCAAATTCAGTCTGACTCTTGCAAGCCTCTGGAAATACAGAGTGACAATTCTGATGAGAATATTCAGAATAATCTCTGGATTCCACACTAAGGAGTGTGTACCTGATGTGCATATTCAGGGAAAACTCCTAACAGAGAGTTTGAGACAGACATGATGTGCAAATTCAGTCTGACTCTTGCAAGCCTCTAGAAATACAGAGTGACAATTCTGATGTGCATATTCAGAATAATATATCTTGATTCTACACTAAGGAGTGTGTACCTGATGTGCATATTCAGGGATAACTCCTAACTGAGACTTTGAGACAGACATGATGTGCAAATTCAGTCTGACTCTTGCAAGCCTCTGGAAATACAGAGTGACAATTCTGATGAGAATATTCAGAATAATCTCTGGATTCCACACTATGGAGTGTATACCTGATGTGCATTTTCAGGGAAAACTCCTAACAGAGACTTTGAGACAGACATGATGTGCAAATTCAGTCTGACTCTTGCAAGCCTCTGGAAATACAGAGTGTCAATTCTGATGAGCATATTCAGAATAATCTCTGGATTCCAGACTAAGGAGTGTGTACCTGATGTGCATATTCAGGGAAAACTCCTAACAGAGAGTTTGAGACAGACATGATGTGCAAATTCAGTCTGTCTCTTGCAAGCCTCTGGAAATACAGAGTTTCAATTCTGATGAGCATATTCAGAATAATCTCTGGATTCCCCACTAAGGAGTGTATACCTGATGTGCATATTCAGGGAACACTCCTAACAGAGACTTTGAGACAGACATGATGTGCAAATTCAGTCTGACTCTTGCAAGCCTCTAGAAATACAGAGTGACAATTCTGATGTGCATATTCAGAATAATATCTCTCGATTCCACACTAAGGAGTGTGTACCTGATATGCATATTCAGGGAAAACTCCTAACTGAGACTTTGAGACAGACATGATGTGCAAATTCAGTCTGACTCTTGCAAGCCTCTGGAAATACAGAGTGACAATTCTGATGAGAATATTCAGAATAATCTCTGGATTCCACACTATGGAGTTTATACCTGATGTGCATATTCAGGGAAAACTCCTAACAGAGACTTTGAGACAGACATGATGTGCACATTCAGTCTGACTCTTGCAAGCCTATGGAAATACAGATTTTCAATTCTTATGAGCATATTCAGAATAATCTCTGGATTCCACACTAAGGAGTGTATACCTGATGTGCATATTCAGGGAACTCTCCTAACAGAGACTTTGAGACAGACATGATGTGCAAATTCAGTCTGACTTTTGCAAGCCTCTAGAAATACAGAGTGACAATTCTGATGTGCATATTCCGAATAATATCTCTGGATTCTACACTAAGGGGTGTGTACCTGAGATGCATATTCAGGGATAACTCCTAACAGAGACTTTGAGACAGACATGATGTGCTAATTCAGTCTGACTCTTGCAAGCCTCTGGAAATACAGAGTGACAATTCTGATGAGCATATTCAATATAAGATCTCTGGATTTCACACTAAGGAGTGTGTACCTGATGTGAATATTCAGGGAAAACCCCTAACAGAGACTTTGAGACAGACATGATGTGCAAATTCAGTCTGACTCTTGCAAGCCTCTGGAAATACAGAGTGTGAATTCTGATGAGCATATTCAGAATAATCTCTGGATTCCACACTAAGGAGTGTGTACCTGATGTGCATATTCAGGGAAAACTCCTAACTGAGACTTTGAGACAGACATGATGTGCAAATTCAGTCTGACTCTTGCAAGCCTCGGAAAATACAGAGTGACAATTCTGGTGAGCATATTCAGAATAATCTCTGGATTCCACACTAAGGAGTGTGTACCTGATATGCATATTCAGGGAAAACTCCTAACTGAGTTTTTGAGACAGACATGATGTGCAAATTCAGTCTGACTCTTGCAAGCCTCTGGAAAGACTGAGTGACAATTCTGATGAGCATATTCAGAATAATCTCTGGATTCCACACTAAGGAGTGTGTACCTGATATGCATATTCAGGGAAAACTCCTAACTGAGACTTTGAGACAAACATAATGTGCAAATTCAGTCTGACTCTTGCAAGCCTCTGGAAATACTGAGTGACAATTCTGATGAGCATATTCAGAATATTCTCTGGATTCCATACTAAGGAGTGTGTCCCTGATATGCATATTCAGGGAAAACTCCTAACAGAGACTTTGAGACAGACATGATGTGCAAATTCAGTCTGCCTCTTGCAAGCCTCTGAAAATACAGAGTGACAATTCTGATGAGAATATTCAGAATAATCTCTGGATTCCACACTATGGAGTGTATACCTGATGTGCATATTCAGGGAAAACTCCTAACAGAGACTTTGAGACAGACATGATGTGCAAATTCAGTCTGACTCTTGCAAGCCTCTGGAAATACACAGTTTCAATTCTGATGAGCATATTTAGAAAAATCTCTGGATTCCATACTAAGGAGTGTGTATCTGATGTGCATATTCAGGGAAAACTCCTAACAGAGACTTTGAGACAGACATGATGTACAAATTCAGTCTGACTCTTGCAAGCCTCTGGAAATACAGAGTGTCAATTCTGATGAGCATATTCAGAATAATATATCTGGATTCCACACTAAGGCGTGTGCACATAATGTGCATATTCAGGTAAAAACTCCTAACAGAGAATTTGAGACAGACATAATGTGCAAATTCAGTCTGATTCTTGCAAGCCTCTGGAAATACAGAGTGACAATTCTGATGAGAATATTCAGAATAATCTCTGGATTCCACACTATGGAGTTTATACCTGATGTGCATATTCAGGGAAAACTCCTAACAGAGACTTTGAGACAGACATGATGTGCACATTCAGTCTGACTCTTGCAAGCCTATGGAAATACAGAGTTTCAATTCTTATGAGCATATTCAGAATAATCTCTGGATTCCACACTAAGGAGTGTATACCTGATGTGCATATTCAGGGAACTCTCCTAACAGAGACTTTGAGACAGACATGATGTGCAAATTCAGTCTGACTTTTGCAAGCCTCTAGAAATACAGAGTGACAATTCTGATGTGCATATTCCGAATAATATCTCTGGATTCTACACTAAGGGGTGTGTACCTGAGATGCATATTCAGGGATAACTCCTAACAGAGACTTTGAGACAGACATGATGTGCTAATTCAGTCTGACTCTTGCAAGCCTCTGGAAATACAGAGTGACAATTCTGATGAGCATATTCAATATAAGATCTCTGGATTTCACACTAAGGAGTGTGTACCTGATGTGAATATTCAGGGAAAACCCCTAACAGAGACTTTGAGACAGACATGATGTGCAAATTCAGTCTGACTCTTGCAAGCCTCTGGAAATACAGAGTGTGAATTCTGATGAGCATATTCAGAATAATCTCTGGATTCCACACTAAGGAGTGTGTACCTGATGTGCATATTCAGGGAAAACTCCTAACTGAGACTTTGAGACAGACATGATGTGCAAATTCAGTCTGACTCTTGCAAGCCTCGGAAAATACAGAGTGACAATTCTGGTGAGCATATTCAGAATAATCTCTGGATTCCACACTAAGGAGTGTGTACCTGATATGCATATTCAGGGAAAACTCCTAACTGAGTTTTTGAGACAGACATGATGTGCAAATTCAGTCTGACTCTTGCAAGCCTCTGGAAAGACTGAGTGACAATTCTGATGAGCATATTCAGAATAATCTCTGGATTCCACACTAAGGAGTGTGTACCTGATATGCATATTCAGGGAAAACTCCTAACTGAGACTTTGAGACAAACATAATGTGCAAATTCAGTCTGACTCTTGCAAGCCTCTGGAAATACTGAGTGACAATTCTGATGAGCATATTCAGAATATTCTCTGGATTCCATACTAAGGAGTGTGTCCCTGATATGCATATTCAGGGAAAACTCCTAACAGAGACTTTGAGACAGACATGATGTGCAAATTCAGTCTGCCTCTTGCAAGCCTCTGAAAATACAGAGTGACAATTCTGATGAGAATATTCAGAATAATCTCTGGATTCCACACTATGGAGTGTATACCTGATGTGCATATTCAGGGAAAACTCCTAACAGAGACTTTGAGACAGACATGATGTGCAAATTCAGTCTGACTCTTGCAAGCCTCTGGAAATACACAGTTTCAATTCTGATGAGCATATTTAGAAAAATCTCTGGATTCCATACTAAGGAGTGTGTATCTGATGTGCATATTCAGGGAAAACTCCTAACAGAGACTTTGAGACAGACATGATGTACAAATTCAGTCTGACTCTTGCAAGCCTCTGGAAATACAGAGTGTCAATTCTGATGAGCATATTCAGAATAATATATCTGGATTCCACACTAAGGCGTGTGCACATAATGTGCATATTCAGGTAAAAACTCCTAACAGAGAATTTGAGACAGACATAATGTGCAAATTCAGTCTGATTCTTGCAAGCCTCTGGAAATACAGAGTGACAATTCTGATGAGCATATTCAGAATAATCTCTGGATTCCAGACTAAGGAGTGTGCACCTGATGTGCATAATTGGGAAAAAATCCTAACAGAGACTTTGAGACAGACATGATGTGCAAATTCAGTTTGACTCTAGCAAGCCTCTGGGAATACAGAGTGACAATTCTGATGAGCATATTCAGAATAATCTTTGGATTCCACACTAAAGAGGGTGTACCTAATGTGCATAATGAGGACATGAGGGATCATTTGAGACAGACACGATGTGCAAATTCAGTTCGACTCTTGCAAGCCTCTGGAAATACAGAGTGACAATTCTGATGAGCATATTCAGAATAATGTCTGGATTCCACACTAAGGAGTGTGTACCTGATGTGCATATTCAGGGAAAACTCCTAACATAGACTTTGAGACAGACATGATGTGCAAATTCAGTCTGACTCTTGCAAGCCTCGGAAAATACAGAGTGACAATTCTGATGAGCATATTCAGAATAATCTCTGGATTCCACACTAAGGAGTGTGTACCTGATATGCATATTCAGGGGAAACTCCTAACTGAGACTTTGAGACAGACATGATGTGCAAATTCAGTCTGACTCTTGCAAGCCTCTGGAAAATACTGAGTGACAATTCTGATGAGCATATTCAGAATATTCTCTGGATTCCATACTAAGGAGTGTGTCCCTGATATGCATATTCAGGGAAAACTCCTAACTGAGACTTTGAGACAGACATGATGTGCAAATTCAGTCTGACTCTTGCAAGCCTCTGAAAATACAGAGTGACAATTCTGATGAGAATATTCAGAATAATCTCTGGATTCCACACTATGGAGTGTATACCTGATGTGCATATTCAGGGAACACTCCTAACAGAGACTTTGAGACAGACATGATGTGCAAATTCAGTCTGACTCTTGCAAGCCTCTAGAAATACAGAGTGACAATTCTGATGAGAATATTCAGAATAATCTCTGGATTCCACACTAAGGAGTGTGTACCTGATGTGCATATTCAGGGAACACTCCTAACAGAGACTTTGAGACAGACATGATGTGCAAATTCAGTCTGACTCTTGCAAGCCTCTAGAAATACAGAGTGACAATTCTGATGAGCATATTCAGAATAATCTCTGGATTCCACACTAAGGAGTGTGCATCTGATGTGCATAATTGGGAAAAAATCCTAACAGAGACTTTGAGACAGACATGATGTGCAAATTCAGTTTGACTCTAGCAAGCCTCTGGGAATACAGAGTGACAATTCTGATGAGCATATTCAGAATAATCTTTGGATTCCACACTAAAGAGGGTGTACCTAATGTGCATAATGAGGACATGAGGGATCATTTGAGACAGACACGATGTGCAAATTCAGTTCGACTCTTGCAAGCCTCTGGAAATACAGAGTGACAATTCTGATGAGCATATTCAGAATAATGTCTGGATTCCACACTAAGGAGTGTGTACCTGATGTGCATATTATATACCGGTACTAGAAGCAGATGATAATATATTGTACTATACTAAGGCGTGTCCAATACCTATATGAGTCTATATTAAATGAGACAGAACATTATAACTATGTTTGGGTCTAGTTCATCGACCGGCTGGCTTGGCCCAGCCTTTATTAGACTTTATGAATAATCGATAAACTAAAAAAAAATTGTTGGTTCCGCGCCGGCTTGGGGAGTGTTGATACAACAGAGCGTCGTCAGGGACGCGCGTGCTTGGATACCGTCCGGCGCGCCCCCTGGGGTGCGTTCCCGGTACCTACTATAATACACGCATTAACCAGTCAATCCTGTCCATTATATACCGGTACTAGAAGCAGATGATAATATATTGTACTATACTAAGGCGTGTCCAATACCTATATGAGTCTATATTAAATGAGACAGAACATTATAACTATGTTTGGGTCTAGTTCATTGACCGGCTGGCTTGGCCCAATAAGTACCCAAATAAGTCAGTCGTAGGTGTGTGTAGCTGCCACCTCACACATGGTGGCCGCTACTTGGATGTCTCTTGATATCCTGTGTTCCAGAGGAGCTGCCAGGTACACTTTGTATGCATCACTTGACCAGTCCCCCCTGGCTTGGATCTCCTGAGCTGTGGCGCCAGCCAACCAGATGAAAGTGGTGCCTCCTCTGCGCATACTGTGGGAGCTAAAGTCCTTAGGGTCCATCCCTATACTTTCTGCTAGGAACTTTATGCAACCATTGTACGTATCATAATCCAGAGGCACGGGATTCACCTGGGGCATCATGAAGGCTGGGGAGTCCATGTGAGCCGGGACTTCTTTGAAGTGGCGGTCTACCCAGTAAGCCGCAGATAGGCGTCTGTCACTGGCGAACGCTACCGGTATCTGCAGTACCTTCTCCTTTTTCTGGATTGTTTTTGATCTCTCCACTTCCACTATCATTCCCCATGGGGTAAATATGAAGTTCCTTCTGAGAAGCACGGCGTCAGACTTTGTGACATTCTGTTTCCTGAGCAATGCTCTAAAGGCCGTCAAAATAGCTGCCCTTAGCGCGTTGTGAGCTGGCTTCTCTGTCAGGTGGTCAAACACTTTGACCAGGTGTAGAGGGAGTATGGGGGCAGCCCTTCTCACTGCCTCCCCCAGGGTCCTACTTGCTCCTGCCATAGATCTGCTGATGCAGACCTCTGAGTAGTCCACCCCGGGTACTCCTTCCCCCTTTAAATATTCCGAGAGGGCCGTGACATAGTTACGTATAGACACTAGTTTAAGGGTCTTAGTCATCCACGTCACATACCAGGCCACTTGGTGGGTCGGGCATGGGACTGGTTCCAACTCAAACTCCTCACAGAAAGTGTAATACTTTTTAATCAGGGAGGAGCGAGTCTTGGTTGATTCTGCCGATATGTAGTGCCTCTGCAGCGCTGTACATTCCGCCTTCAGCCTCTCCAGTTTGTCTGTAATATCAATTATCATTGAATAAGTGATAGCAGCACATGCTGTCTTTTGACATTCTCTCACGAATGTTGACGATTGATTGACTCAAGTCCAGTCTGCTCAGACTGTCACATAATACGTTATCCTTTGTATTAATGTACACTGTGGCGATGGAGAAATTAAATTTCACTGCTATCCAGAAGATTTCCCTTAACCATACCATTGAGAAGGCATTTTTGCTTCTCCCCTTCCGGATTGCCCACATCACCTGAGTATTGTCTGTTATGCAGCACACATTTGAGTCAGCCCACAATTCTCCCCATCTCTCAGCCGCCTTGAGGATTGGGAATAGCTCCAACACATTGATGTTGTCCTTGGCTATCTCGGTGGTACCTGCATAGTGGTGACCGAGTCTCTCGGCCCAGCTGTCCTTTGGATCCCAGGGTCCGGCTACCCAGTCTTTGTTAGAGTAGCTACCGTAACCCCAGAAGGATGAGTCACTATACACCCCTATGGTGGGAGTGTTGGGTTTTAGGATTTTGGCGGATCCGTTGAATATTGCGGCGAAACCCCTCCACCATTTAATATCCTCCTGGAACTCCTCTGTCAGTTTTACTGACTTGTACGGCTTACTTTCTGTGGCACATAGATCGTAGATGCGTCTTGTGAAGGTGCTGCCCCCCCTTATTACAGTGCTGCAGTGGGCCAGAAGGCCTGCTAGTTCATCTAGCTCCTGCTTAGTTGCACTTTTTAAGGAGGCGTAGCCATCCACGGTAGACTGTAGCCTATCTAGCTTATCCTTAGGTAGGCGTAGGCACATCTCCTCAGAGTCCACTTCAATGCCTAGGAATCTAGTGCAGGTAGATGGGTCTGTGAGTTTTTTGAAACTAATATCAAACCCTAGATGTCTCAGGATCCTAATCAGCATCCTCTGATCGGTCCTGCCCTGTTCCTGTGTCTTGGACACGATGCAGTAGTCGTCTAGGTAGTTGACGCAACGACATACGCCTTCTCTGGCCAGGGTCCTTACCACAAAGTCCGAGATCTTACTGAAACAGTAGGGGGCCGAGCTAAGGCCCATACACAGTCTGTTGTCCTGGAGGTAGACCCTGCCGTCTCCGAAGTCCCATGACATACCCTGACGTACTCTGCAGTCTGGATGGGTGTGGACGGCCCTATAGGCGTCTGAAATATCCACAGTACACATGTATTCCATGCCGACTAACATCTCAGCTACATTGTTTACGCTATTGTATGAAAACTTTGTTGACACTTCGTCTACGTAATTGTTCACTGATACTAGGGTGGGTCTGGAGCAATCTACTATGCCGCCTATACCGCCGGCTTTAGGGACGCATCCTAAGGCGTGGGTACACACCATGGGTGTGTTTACTATACTCACTCCTTGCCTGCTGATTTCTGATAATAGCTTGGCTGTCATCAGATCATAGTTTTCACCTTTGGTTACTTCGCTGTAGTTGTCGCACTGGTACTCCGAGGTGCACGTCGGGTTTATCACTTTGAAGCCGTATATCGCGCCTTCTACGATGTATTCCCAATCCTGATCCACTTCACTGCCCAGTATGGCTTTACATATGACCCGACATGCCTTCAATTGGGTCCGGGCTTTGCCCACAAAGAACTCACAGGCACAATTTCCATCGTAACAATCTTGAAAGACCTCGATTTCCTCGTCTTGTCCGCCATGTTGCTTGTTGTGGCCGACCGTACATAGTAGGCGGCCCCTGATTGGATGATCGTCCGCCCTTGGGGTGACTCTCAGCCAATCACAGTCCTCGATGCTCCGCGTCCTGGCCGTACTTCCGCCTTGCTCGGGGCTCAGGGGCCCTGAAAGGGGCCGCTCCGTTTCCCGCCACGCTGCTGCACCGTCTTTGCTTGGCGGATTCCCCACCTCGGGCCCCCTGGCGTCTCCGTCGGGGGGCGCCGGAGGGGGTTCGGCGTCTGCTCCCGTCCACGGCGTCTCGGCTGCGTCCGCGGTAGCTGCCGCCCCCGCCTGGGGCCCCTCTGCCGGTCCCGCCACCACGGGAGGGACCGGGGCCGTATCCTATTTCTGTTTTGTCGAGCACTTTGGTGCTCGGTGGTCTCCCCCACATATTCGACATACATGTGGGAATCTGCACTTCTTGTTGGCACATTCCTCCCAGTTCCACAGGATGCATCCTGCATCTGTGGCCCCCGATGAGGCCTTCTTTGTCCCGCCCCCGGACGGGGACTTTTTCTTGCTCTGGCTGCTCTGTGTGGGGGCCCCCCCACCCGACGCCAGGCGCCAGGTGTTGGATAGGCCGTACATGGACATCGTCAGCTTGCTGTTCCCCGGCCCAAAGGCTGCCATGCCTGCGGTGTCGGCTTCCTCTCTGACCGCCAGATCGTACTCCACCGAGGCGTCTGGTGGATATATTCCCGGCATGTGCATTAGACATATGTAACTCAGGTGTTGTAGGTAACCCTTCAGGGACCCCCCTGGTTCATAATGTACTGCTCACTCTAATGAGCCAAACAACAGTTCCTCAAAGCTGGCTAGGCGTATGTCCTTCAGCTTTGGTAAGTAGCGAGCAATCGAGTACTTACTCTCCTTGTCCGCCCCGCCGGGTGGTGGTGGTCCAGGTGGAGGGCCGGCTGGCCCGCTGGCCTCGTCGGGCCTCCCGGCCTCCAGGTTTTCGTTGCTCTTTTTAAGCGCCGTAATCCTGGCTTTGAGTTTCAGCTTCCGTTGCCGTGCCTCCTCCTCGGCTAGCTCCACCATGAGTCTCTTCTCCTCCTCGTCCAGCTCTGGAGGTGCCATAGCTGGTGTCGACTCCCCTGTTGTGTCCGGTACACTTGGCCCAGATCCTGGTTTACCCGATCTGCGTCTAGTACACAAGTCTCCTAATGGAGGCCTGTGGGTGTCTGCACATTTCCAGCACAACTTATCCATTCATCTGGACTTAGTCCAAAATTGGTGGTTCACTCGGCGGGACCAGACATAGGTCTTGTTGGTTCCGCGCCAGCTTGGGGAGTGTTGATACAACAGAGCGTCGTCAGGGACGCGCGTGCTTGGATACCGTCCGGCGCGCCCCCTGGGGTGCGTTCCCGGTACCTACTATAATACACGCATTAACCAGTCAATCCTGTCCATTCAGGGAAAACTCCTAACATAGACTTTGAGACAGACATGATGTGCAAATTCTGTCTGACTCTTGCAAGCCTCGGAAAATACAGAGTGACAATTCTGATGAGCATATTCAGAATAATCTCTGGATTCCACACTAAGGAGTGTGTACCTGATATGCATATTCAGGGAAAACTCCTAACTGAGACTTTGAGACAGACATGATGTGCAAATTCAGTCTGACTCTTGCAAGCCTCTGGAAAATACTGAGTGACAATTCTGATGAGCATATTCAGAATATTCTCTGGATTCCATACTAAGGAGTCTGTCCCTGATATGCATATTCAGGGAAAACTCCTAACTGAGACTTTGAGACAGACATGATGTGCAAATTCAGTCTGACTCTTGCAAGCCTCTAGAAATACAGAGTGTCAATTCTGATGTGCATATTCAGAATAATATATCTGGATTCTACACTAAGGAGTGTGTACCTGATGTGCATATTCAGGGATAACTCCTAACAGAGACTTTGAGACAGACATGATGTGCAAATTCAGTCTGACTCTTGCAAGCCTCTGGGAATACAGAGTGACTATTCTGATTAGCATATTCAGAATAATCTATGGAGTCCACACTAAAGAGGGTGAACCTGATGTGCATATTCAGTGAAAACTCCTAACAGAGACTTTGAGAGAGACATGATGTGCAAATTCAGTCCAACTCTTGCAAGCCTCTGGAAATACAGAGTGACAATTCTGATGAGCATATTCAGAATAATATCTTTGGATTCCACACTCAGGAGTGGGTACCTGATGTGCATAATTAGGTAAAACTCCTAACAGAGACTTTGAGACAGACATGATGTGCAAATTCAGTCTGACTCTTGCAAGCCTCTTGAAATACAGAGTGACAATTCTGATGAGAATATTCAGAATAATCTCTGGATTCCACACTATGGAGTCTATACCTAATGTGCATATTCAGGGAAAACTCCTAACTGAGACTTTGAGACAGACATGATGTGCAAATTCAGTCTGACTCTTGCAAGCCTCTGGAAATACAGAGTGACAATTCTGATGAGCATATTCAGAATAATCTCTGGATTCCACACTAAGGAGTGTGTACCTAATATGCATATTTGGGAAAAACTCCTAACAGAGACTTTGAGACAGACATGATGTGCAAATTCTGTCTGACTCTTGCAAGCCTCTGGAAATACAGAGTGACAATTCTTATGTGCATATTTAGAATAATATATCTGGATTCCACACGAAGGAGTGTGTACCTGATGTGCATATTCAGGAAAAACTCCTAACAGAGACTTTGAGACAGACATGATGTGCAAATTCAGTTTGACTCTTGCAAGCCTCTTGAAATACAGAGTGACAATTCTGATGAGAATATTCAGAATTATCTCTGGATTCCACACTATGGAGTCTAAACCTAATGTGCATATTCAGGGAAAACTCCTAACTGAGACTTTGAGACAGACATGATGTGCAAATTCAGTCTGACTCTTGCAAGCCTCTGGAAATACAGAGTGTCAATTCTGATGAGCATATTCAGAATAATCTCTGGATTCCACACTAAGGAGTGTGTACCTGATATGCATATTTGGGAAAAATTCCTAACAGAGACTTTGAGACAGACATGATGTGCAAATTCCGTCTGACTCTTGCAAGCCTCTGGAAATACAGAGTGACAATTCTGATGTGCATATTTAGAATAATATATCTGGATTCCACACGAAGGAGTGTGTACCTGATGTGCATATTCAGGAAAAACTCCTAACAGAGACTTTGAGACAGACATGATGTGCAAATTCAGTTTGACTCTTGCAAGCCTCTGGAAATACAGAGTGACAATTCTGATGAGCATATTCAGAATAATCTCAGGATTCCACACTAAGGAGTGTGTATGTGATGTGCATATTTAGGGAAAACCCTTAAAAGAGACTTTGAGACAGACATGATGTGCAAATTCAGTTTGACTCTTGCAAGCCTCTGGGAAAACACAGTGACAATTCTGATGAGCATATTCAGAATAATCTCTGGATTCCACACTAAGGAGTGTGTACCTGATGTGAATATATTCAGAGAAATACCCTAACAGAGACTTTGAGACAGACATGATGTGCAAAGTCAGTCTGATTCTTGCAAGCCTCTGGAAATACAGAGTGACAAATCTGATGAGCATATTCAGAATAATCTATGGATTTCACACTAAAGAGGGTGTACCTGATGTGGATATTGAGGAAAAACTCCTAACAGAGACTTTGAGACAGACATGATGTGCAAATTCAGTTCGACTCTTGCAAGCCTCTGGAAATACAGAGTGACAATTCTGATGTGCATATTCAGAATAATATCTCCCGATTCCACACTAAGGAGTGTGTACCTGATATGCATATTCAGGGAAAACTCCTAACTGAGACTTTGAGACAGACATGATGTGCAAATTCAGTCTGACTCTTGCAAGCCTCTGGAAATACAGAGTGACAATTCTGATGAGAATATTCAGAATAATCTCTGGATTCCACACTATGGAGTGTATACCTGATGTGCATATTCAGGAAAAACTCCTAACAGAGACTTTGAGACAGACATGATGTGCAAATTCAGTCTGACTCTTGCAAGCCTCTGGAAATACAGAGTTTCAATTCTTATGAGCATATTCAGAATAATCTCTGGATTCCACACTAAGGAGTGTATACCTGATATGCATATTCAGGGAACACTCCTAACAGAGACTTTGAGACAGACATGATGTGCAAATTCAGTCTGACTCTTGCAAGCCTCTAGAAATACAGAGTGTCAATTCTGATGTGCATATTCAGAATAATATCTCTGGATTCTACACTAAGGAGTGTGTTCCTGATGTGCATATTCAGGGATAACTCCTAACAGAGACTTTGAGACAGACATGATGTGCAAATTCAGTCTGACTCTTGCAAGCCTCTGGAAATACAGAGTGACAATTCTGATGAGCATATTCAAAATAATATCTCTGGATTTCACACTAAGGAGTGTGTACCTGATGTGAATATTCAGGGAAAACCCCTAACAGAGACTTTGAGACAGACATGATGTGCAAATTCAGCCTGACTCTTGCAAGCCTCTGGAAATACAGAGTGTCAATTCTGATGAGCATATTCAGAATAATCTCTGGATTCCACATTAAGGAGTGTGTACCTGATGTACATATTCAGGGAAAACTCATAACATAGACTTTGAGACAGACATGATGTGCAAATTCAGTCTGACTCTTGCAAGCCTCGGAAAATACAGAGTGACAATTCTGATGAGCATATTCAGAATAATCTCTGGATTCCACACTAAGGAGTGTGTACCTGATATGCATATTCAGGGAAAACTCCTAACTGAGACTTTGAGACAGACATGATGTGCAAATTCAGTCTGACTCTTGCAAGCCTCTGGAAATACTGAGTGACAATTCAGATGAGCATATTCAGAATAATCTATGGATTCCACACTAAGGAGTGTGTACCTGATGTGCATATTCAGGAAAAACTCCCAACAGAGACTTTGAGACAGACATGATGTGCAAATTCAGTCTGACTCTTGCAAGCCTCTGGGAATACAGAGTGACAATTCTGATAAGCATATTCAGAATAATCTATGGATTCCAAACTAAGGAGTGTGTACCTGATGTGCATATTCAGGGAAAACTCCTAACAGAGACTTTGAGAGAGTCATGATGTGCAAATTCAGTCCAACTCTTGCAAGCCTCTGGAAATACAGAGTGATAATTCTGATGAGCATATTCAAAATAATATCTTTGGAATTCACACTCAGGAGTGTGTACCTGATGTGCATAATTAGGTAAAATTCCTTACAGAGACTTTGAGACAGACATGATGTGCAAATTCTGTCTGACTCTTGCAAGCCTCTGGAAATACAGAGTGACAATTCTGATGAAAGTATTCAGAATAATCTTTGGATTCCACACTAAGGAGTGTGTACCTGATATGCATATTCAGGGAAAACTCCTAACAGAGACTTTGAGACAGACTGGGATTCCACACTAAGGAGTGTGTATCTGATGAGCATATTCAGAATAATCTCTGGCTTCCACACTAAGGATTGGCCTAGCCCTTCGAGAAAAGAAGGATTATTTTTGGTCATATTGCATTCTTATTCAGTACATTATAGTTGAATTTTGAAGCTGAAGACCAAATTCCAACCCCTTCCCTGAAGTGAAAGAAAAACTCAAGTGACCTAGGGATATATTTTTCACGTGAGTTTCAAATCTATATTCATTGTGCATTAGTGTCAAAACTGCAACTTAGCCCTTACCTCCGAAAATAGAAGTGTTCTTTTTGGTCATGTTGGATTCCAAGTCAGTGCTTTTTAGTTTACTATTGGAGATGAAGAGCAAATTCAACCCCCTTTCCTGAAGTGGAAAAATACAAAAGTGACCTAGGAATATATTTTCCATATGAACTCAAAGGCTATGTGTATCCATGCGTTAGGCCTATTGGTTAGTGTCAAAACTGTGAATTAGACCTAACCCCTGAAAAGAGAAGGATAACTTTTAGTCATAATCCATGTTTTATAGTTTAATATTGGAGCTGAAGACAGAATTCAAACCCCTTTCTGAAGAGAAAAAAAACACAAGTGACATTTGTATATATTTTTCATATGAATTCAAAATCTATATTCATCCGAATGTTAGTGTCAAACCAAGAATCAGGCCTAGCCCTTTAAGAAAAGAATATTTACTTTTGGTCATATTGCAATATTATTCAGTACATTATAGTCTAATATTGAAGCTGTAGACTAAACTTGAACCCCTTCACTGAAGTGAAAGAAAAACTCAAGTGACCTAGGAATATATTTTTCACGTGAGTTTCAAATCTATATTCATTGTGCATTAGTGTCAAAACTGTGATTTAGCCCTTACCTCCCGAAATAGAAGTGTTTTTTTTGGTCATGTGGGATTCCAAGTCAGTACTTTAAAGTTTAATGTTGGAGTTGAAGAGCAAATTCATCCCGCTTCCGTGAAGAGAAAGAAAATACACAAGTGACCTAGGAATATATTTTTCATATGAATTCAAAGTCTATGTTTATCTATGCGTTAGTGTCAAAACTGTGAATTAGCCCTTACCTCCCGAAATAGAAGTGTTCTTTTTGGTCATGTTGGATTCCAAGTCAGTACTTTTTAGTTTCATATTGGAGCTGAAGAGCAAATTTATCCGGCTTCCCTGAAGTGGAAAATAACACAACTGACCTAGGAATTTATTTTCCATATGAATTCAAAGTCTATGTTTATATATGCGTTAGTGTCAAAACTGTGAATTAGACCTAACCCCTGGAAAGAGAAGGATAACTTTTGGTCATAATCCATGATTTATAGTTTAATATTGGAGCTGAAGACCGAATTCAAACCCCTTTTCTGAAGAGAAAAAAAACACAAGTGACATTTGTATATATTTCTCATATGAATTCAAAATCTATATTCATCCGTATGTTAGTGTCAAACTAAAACCTAGGCCTAGCCCTTCAAGAAAAGAAGGATGATTTTTGGTCATATTGCATTCTTATTCAGTACATTATAGTTAAATATTGAAGCTGAAGACCAAATTCGAACCCCTTTTCTGAAGTGAAAGAAAAACTCAAGTGACCTAGGAATATATTTTTCATGTGAGTTTCAAATCTATATTCATTGTGCATTAGTGTCAAAACTGTGGCTTAGCCCTTACCTCCCGAAATAGAAGTGTTGTTTTTGGTCATGTTTGATTCCAAGTCAGTACTTTTTTGTTTAATATTGGAGCTGAAGAGCAAATTTATCCGGCTTCCCTGAAGTGGAAAATAACATAACTGACCTAGGAATATATTTTTCATATGAATTCAAAGTCTATGTTTATCTATGCGTTAGTGTCAAAACTGTGAATTAGACCTAACCCCTGGAAAGAGAAGGATAACTTTTGATCATAATCCATGTTTTATAGTTTAATATTGGAGCTGAAGACCGAATTCAAACCCCTTTTCTGAAGATAAAAAAAACACAAGTGACATTTGTATATATTTCTCATATTAATTCAAAATCTATATTCATCCGTATGTTAGTGTCAAACTAAGAATTAGGCCTAGCCCTTCAAGAAAAGAAGGATTACTTTTAGTCATATTGCATTCTTATTCAGTACATTATAGTTTAATATTGAAGCTGAAGACCAAGTTCGAACCCCTTCCCTGAAGTGAAAGAAAAACTCAAGTGACCTAGGAATATATTTTCCATGTGAGTTTCAAATCTATATTCATTGTGCATTAGTGTCAAAACTGCAACTTAGCCCTTACCTCCCGAAATAGAAGTGTGGTTTTTGGTCATGTTGGATTCCAAGTCAGTACTTCTTTGTTTAATATTGGAGCTGAAGAGCAAATTCAACCCCCTTCCCTGGAGTGGAAACAAACACAAGTGACCTAGGAATATATTTTTCATATGAATTCAAAGTCTATGTGTATCTATGCGTTAGTGTCAAAACTGTGAATTAGACCTAACCCCTGGAAAGAGAAGGATAACTTTTATTCATAATCCATGTTTTATAGTTTAATATTAGAGCTGAAGACCGTATTCAAACCCCTTTTCTGAAGAGAAAAAAAACACAAGTGACATTTGTATATATTTCTCATATGAATTCAAAATCTATATTCATCCGTATGTTAGTGTCAAACTAAAACCTAGGCCTAGCCCTTCAAGAAAAGAAGGATGATTTTTGGTCATATTGCATTCTTATTCAGTACATTATAGTTAAATATTGAAGCTGAAGACCAAATTCGAACCCCTTTTCTGAAGTGAAAGAAAAACTCAAGTGACCTAGGAATATATTTCTCATGTGAGTTTCAAATCTATATTCATTGTGCATTAGTGTCAAAACTGTGGCTTAGCCCTTACCTCCCGAAATAGAAGTGTTGTTTTTGGTCATGTTTGATTCCAAGTCAGTACTTTTTTGTTTAATATTGGAGCTGAAGAGCAAATTTATCCGGCTTCCCTGAAGTGGAAAATAACATAACTGACCTAGGAATATATTTTTCATATGAATTCAAAGTCTATGTTTATCTATGCGTTAGTGTCAAAACTGTGAATTAGACCTAACCCCTGGAAAGAGAAGGATAACTTTTGATCATAATCCATGTTTTATAGTTTAATATTGGAGCTGAAGACCGAATTCAAACCCCTTTTCTGAAGATAAAAAAAACACAAGTGACATTTGTATATATTTCTCATATTAATTCAAAATCTATATTCATCCGTATGTTAGTGTCAAACTAAGAATTAGGCCTAGCCCTTCAAGAAAAGAAGGATTACTTTTAGTCATATTGCATTCTTATTCAGTACATTATAGTTTAATATTGAAGCTGAAGACCAAGTTCGAACCCCTTCCCTGAAGTGAAAGAAAAACTCAAGTGACCTAGGAATATATTTTCCATGTGAGTTTCAAATCTATATTCATTGTGCATTAGTGTCAAAACTGCAACTTAGCCCTTACCTCCCGAAATAGAAGTGTGGTTTTTGGTCATGTTGGATTCCAAGTCAGTACTTCTTTGTTTAATATTGGAGCTGAAGAGCAAATTCAACCCCCTTCCCTGGAGTGGAAACAAACACAAGTGACCTAGGAATATATTTTTCATATGAATTCAAAGTCTATGTGTATCTATGCGTAAGTGTCAAAACTGTGAATTAGACCTAACCCCTGGAAAGAGAAGGATAACTTTTATTCATAATCCATGTTTTATAGTTTAATATTAGAGCTGAAGACCGAATTCAAACCCCTTTTCTGAAGATAAAAAAAACACAAGTGACATTTGTATATATTTCTCATATTAATTCAAAATCTATATTCATCCGTATGTTAGTGTCAAACTAAGAATTAGGCCTAGCCCTTCAAGAAAAGAAGGATTACTTTTAGTCATATTGCATTCTTATTCAGTACATTATAGTTTAATATTGAAGCTGAAGACCAAGTTCGAACCCCTTCCCTGAAGTGAAAGAAAAACTCAAGTGACCTAGGAATATATTTTCCATGTGAGTTTCAAATCTATATTCATTGTGCATTAGTGTCAAAACTGCAACTTAGCCCTTACCTCCCGAAATAGAAGTGTGGTTTTTGGTCATGTTGGATTCCAAGTCAGTACTTCTTTGTTTAATATTGGAGCTGAAGAGCAAATTCAACCCCCTTCCCTGGAGTGGAAACAAACACAAGTGACCTAGGAATATATTTTTCATATGAATTCAAAGTCTATGTGTATCTATGCGTTAGTGTCAAAACTGTGAATTAGACCTAACCCCTGGAAAGAGAAGGATAACTTTTATTCATAATCCATGTTTTATAGTTTAATATTAGAGCTGAAGACCGTATTCAAACCCCTTTTCTGAAGAGAAAAAAAACACAAGTGACATTTGTATATATTTCTCATATGAATTCAAAATCTATATTCATCCGTATGTTAGTGTCAAACTAAGAACTAGGCCTAGCCCTTCAAGAAAAGAAGGATTCCTTTTGGTCATATTGCATTCTTATTCAGTACATCATAGTTTAACATTGAAGCTGAAGACCAAATTCGAACCCCTTCCCTGAAGTGTAAGAAAAACTCAAGTGACCTAGGAATATATTTTTCACCTGAGTTTCAAATCTATATTCATTATGCATTAGTGTCAAAACTGTGATTTAGCCCTAACCTCCCAAAATAGAAGTGTCCTTTTTGGTCATGTTGGATTCCAAGTCAGTACTTTTTAATTTAATATTGGAGCTGAAGAGCAAATTCAACCCCCTTTCCTGAATCGGAAACAAACACAAGTGACCTAGGAATATATTTTTCATATGAATTCAAAGTCTATGTTTTTATATGTGTTAGTGTAAAAACTGTGAATTAGACCTAACCCATGAAAAGAGATTGCATTTTTATTCAGTACATTGTAGTTTAATATTGATGCTGAAGACCAAATTCGAACCCCTTCCCTTAAGTAAAAGAAAAACTCAAGTGACCTAGGAATAAATTTTCTAGTGAGTTTCAAATCTATATTCATTGTGCATTAGTGTCAAAAATGTGACTTAGCTGTTACCTTCTGAAATAGAAAATGTTGTGGACAGTCGAGGGAAAAGGGTCCTCCAAGGTAAAAACTCAATAATAAAATTGATGTCATCAGCTTTCCAGTGATATCTTTTATTATCAGGTACCACTTCTAGTTTTTGAATACTGGCTCTCTGAATATGTGTGGTCACTGTTCAATCTAAAATGCTGATAAGCTCTATCTTACTTTGTTTTAGAGATATTCCTAATTTAACAGATTCTTATAATAACCGTCTTCAAAGTTTGACTAATTTACAGGCGAGTCAGCGAGTTCACTGACTCGTCTCGCTTGAAGTCCATTTTCCACGACTTATCATTGTTTCTCCTGCCTTAAAAGCTGACAACGTAAAGAAAACATATTATTCTTTGATAATCGGCAATAATTTACTACTTTCATGGCCAAATTAAGGAGGATTGATTGATTTTCGGCCAAGTTAAGTCGCCGAAACTTGACTCGTCGGATTCTTGAAATTTGTCCATTTTTTTACGACATAAAAAATGACATCCGGTTTACTCGGGGGTCGGCACGAACATCTTTATCTTCCGAAATAGAGCATATTGCGGACTTTCAAGGTAATATTATTACTCCTACAGGTAATATCTAGGCAGTTGCGGACATTTTGGACAGTATAACCGTCTTTATAAAAAAATAATTTGTTTATCGAGCGCTTCGGCAATCTGCGGTATCAAAATCCAACATGGCGGACAGTGGGACGCCGAGGGACGATGACTCGGTACCGATTTGGTTAATTTCACGGATTACAGCTCAAATATGAAAGGTAAGTCTGCAATTTTTGTTGTCATTGATAGATTAGGCTCCTCTCTTATGGGGGTTGAAATTGCGGACAGCTCAGTAGCGGGTTCTTCCGCAAAATGACGATGACCGGGCTCTAAACTTGCCAAGTTAACAGAGCCAATGATCAGCTGATCTGCGCCAAGCAGTTTCATGATACCCCCTAGCCAGATATCCCTTTAGCCTTATATGGTTGGGGGTGACTTGAAACTGAAGCAGACCGGACTGTCATTTGTCAACTTGAATCAAATGTCTTGAAAATGGCTCATATCAAAGGTAATTCTCAACCAACATTCACCTTATTAGGCTCGTTAGATGCAGAAATGTCATCTTTATTAGGCCCTAGTGTGTCAGCCCTCCACCCCCCCTACTTTTTGAGAAATTTGACATTGTTTGGGAATTTTGGCGAGTAGAACGCTTCGACTTAGAGTCTTTTGGATAGCGCCAAACGAAGCGTCTCGGCGAGAGGAGTTCAGAAATGTTCGATTTATCTCTCTATCATGTTTAGTTCCAGAGCTAGGTGCATATAAGTAACCTTTTGCCCCCCCCCCCCCTTCCTTGTGAATAAGCTGCTTTAGTCCCAACTAAGAATTCGGAGCCTAAATTATATAATTTGACATTCTTGGAACTGTTACTGAAATCTGACGAAATCCACAACTTTTCAAAATTAACTGTGTGAGGGGGGGGGGTATGGCCTAAATGTTAAAGCATTTTATATGGGATGGACATGAGAAAGTAGATAAACATGTTTACTATACTGTGTGCGAAGGTTAGATTTTAATTTGGTTCCTAAGTATCTCACAAAAAATAAAAGCATTTTGATGTCTGGTCTACTTTTTACAGTTGTGAGACCAACCTGTCAGAACCAGGATAGACTCTATGAACTTTTATCTAAGGGACCCCGTGCCCCCCCCCGGGTTAACAATGTACTACACTAGTCCCAGCAAAAGGATTTTCTCAAATATCATGTCTAAGAACCTCAAAATTGAATTTTTCCAAAGGGCCCAATGGGGGGGGGGGGCGAAAAAATGTGCGCGCGCCCCTGTTAACACCAAACAAGTTCAGTTCATGTTTACAAAAAAACTACTGCATATTATGCAATATCTCCGAGAAATTCTCATTCTTTAGACCTCTGTGGTAGTCCCAACAAAAGGAAATTCTCAAATATCATGTCTAGGTCCCTCAAAACTGAAAAGAGCAGAATGAAGAATATTGTGAAAATCGAGACTAAAATATGGCTCCAAAAGAAGCTTCTTGGCGAGAGGAGTTCAGAAATGTTTAATTTATCTCTCTATCATGTTTAGTTCCAGAGCTAGTGCATATAAGTAACCTTTTGCCCCCCCTCCTTCCTTGTGAATAAGCTGCTTTAGTCCCAACTAAGAATTCGGAGCCTAAATTATATAATTTGACATTCTTGGAACTGTTACTGAAATCTGACGAAATCCACAACTTTTCAAAATTAACTGTGTGAGGGGGGGGGGGGGGGGGGGTATGGCCTAAATGTTAAAGCATTTTATATGGGATGGACATGAGAAAGTAGATAAACATGTTTACTATACTGTGTGCGAAGGTTAGATTTTAATTTGGTTCCTAAGTATCTCACAAAAAATTAAAGCATTTTGATGTCTGGTCTACTTTTTACAGTTGTGTGACCAACCTGTCAGAACCAGGATAGACTCTATGAACTTTTATCTAAGGGACCCCGTGTTCCCCCCCCCCCCCCGGGTTAACAATGTACTACACTAGTCCCAGCAAAAGGATTTTCTCAAATATCATGTCTAAGAACCTCAAAATTGAATTTTTCCAAAGGGCCCAATGGGGGGGGGGGCGAAAAAATGTGCGCGCGCCCCTGTTAACACCAAACAAGTTCAGTTCATGTTTACAAAAAAACTACTGCATATTATGCAATATCTCCGAGAAATTCTCATTCTTTGGACATCTGTGGTAGTCCCAACAAAAGGAAATTCTCAAATATCATGTCTAGGTACCTCAAAACTGAAAAGAGCAGAATGAAGAATATTGTGAAAATCGAGACTAAAATATGGCTCCAAAAGAAGCTTCTTGGCGAGAGGAGTTCAGAAATGTTTAATTTATCTCTCTATCATGTTTAGTTCCAGAGCTAGTGCATATAAGTAACCTTTTGCCCCCCCCCCCCTTCCTTGTGAATAAGCTGCTTTAGTCCCAACTAAGAATTCGGAGCCTAAATTATATAATTTGACATTCTTGGAACTGTTACTGAAATCTGACGAAATCCACAACTTTTCAAAATTAACTGTGTGAGGGGGGGGGGGGGGGGGGTATGGCCTAAATGTTAAAGCATTTTATATGGGATGGACATGAGAAAGTAGATAAACATGTTTACTATACTGTGTGCGAAGGTTAGATTTTAATTTGGTTCCTAAGTATCTCACAAAAAATTAAAGCATTTTGATGTCTGGTCTACTTTTTACAGTTGTGAGACCAACCTGTCAGAACCAGGATAGACTCTATGAACTTTTATCTAAGGGACCCCGTGTTCCCCCCCCCCCCCGGGTTAACAATGTACTACACTAGTCCCAGCAAAAGGATTTTCTCAAATATCATGTCTAAGAACCTCAAAATTGAATTTTTCCAAAGGGCCCAATGGGGGGGGGCGAAAAAATGTGCGCGCGCCCCTGTTAACACCAAACAAGTTCAGTTCATGTTTACAAAAAAACTACTGCATATAATGCAATATCTCCGAGAAATTCTCATTCTTTGGACATCTGTGGTAGTCCCAACAAAAGGAAATTCTCAAATATCATGTCTAGGTACCTCAAAACTGAAAAGAGCAGAATGAAGAATATTGTGAAAATCGAGACTAAAATATGGCTCCAAAAGAAGCGTCTTGGCAAGAGGAGTTCAGAAATGTTTAATTTATCTCTCTATCATGTTTAGTTCCAGAGCTAGGTGCATATAAGTAGCCTTTTGCCCCCCCCCCCCTTCCTTGTGAATAAGCTGCTTTAGTCCCAACTAAGAATTCGGAGCCTAAACTATATAATTTGACATTCTTGGAACTGTTACTGAAATCTGATGAAATCCACAATTTTTCAAAATTAACTGTGTGAGGGGGGGGGGGGGGTATGGCCTAAATGTTAAAGCATTTTATATGGGATGGACATGAGAAAGTAGATAAACATGTTTACTATACTGTGTGCGAAGGATAGATTTTAATTTGGTTCCTAAGTATCTCATAAAAAATAAAAGCATTTTGATGTCTGGTCTACTTTTTACAGTTGTGAGACCAACCTGTCAGAACCACGATAGACTCTATGAACTTTTATCTAAGGGACCCCGTGCCCCCCCCCCCCGGGTTAACAATGTACTACACTAGTCCCAGCAAAAGGATTTTCTCAAATATCATGTCTAAGAACCTCAAAATTGAATTTTTCCAAAGGGCCCAATGGGGGGGGGGGGGCGAAAAAATGTGCGCGCACCCCTGTTAACACCAAACAAGTTCAGTTCATGTTTACAAAAAAACTACTGCATATTATGCAATATCTCCGAGAAATTCTCATTCTTTGGACATCTGTGGTAGTCCCAGCAAAAGGAAATTCTCAAATATCATGTCTAGGTACCTCAAAACTGAAAAGAGCAGAATGAAGAATATTGTGAAAATCGAGACTAAAATATGGCTCCAAGAGAAGCGTCTTGGCGAGAGGAGTTCAGAAATGTTCAATTTATCTCTCTATCATGTTTAGTTCCAGAGCTAGGTGCATATTAGAAACCTTTTGTCCCCCCCCCCCCCCGGTTTGATACATGTCCGACCTTAAACTCCACAGTACTGCCTCAGAAAGGTTATTAGAGTTGCCTGTGCTTTAATAGATGTAAATACCCGGTATTTAACACTCAGAAAGGTTAATAGAGCTGTCTGTGGTTTAATACATGTAAATACCCGGTAGTGACTTTAAATAAAAGGCCATGGTTCTTCAGAAGTTAAAGTTCTTTTTCTGCCATTTTATATGTAAATTCTTATATTTTCCAGTGAACGTGAGCGGTACGAGCGGGAGTCGCACAAACAGGAGCCACGGGAGCTGGAGTCGCAGGAGCGGGAGTCTTGGCCATGTGGACACAGCACTCAGAACCTTGATCAGGGGCTCTTCAACACGTCTAGGGGCTCCAACCACTCCTCCTCGGGTCAGCATTATGCATGAGTGCTGATTAGGACCCAAATTGTGAGTAGCACAGCTCATGTCGTTTATCCCAGTTAGGCTCCACCCCTCGACCCGAAATTTTCTAACCCGCAAATATACATCTCTGACTCATTGCAGGTCTGTTTTTGGAAAGATTAACGAAGAATTCATCCCCTGGGAACACTTTTAGTTTTTTTTAATTCTTCTATTGGTAGTGACTTTTAATGAGCAAATTTGTATATCTTTCAAATTAAAACATAATCCTACCACTGATGCATACATGTCTATAGCTGAAGTTATACCTTAAAATGCTGGCTGTATTTATGAGTTTGACATCTTACTGCGAGTAGAAAGCTTTTTTTGAGAGTCTTTTGCATAGCGCCAAACGAAGCGTCTCGGCGAGAGGAGTTCAGAAATGTTCAATTTATCTCTCTATCATGTTTAGTTCCAGAGCTAGGTGCATATTAGAAACCTTTTGTCCCCCCCCCCCCTGGTTTGATACATGTCCGACCTTAAACTCCACAGTACTGCCTCAGAAAGGTTATTAGAGTTGCCTGTGCTTTAATAGATGTAAATACCCGGTATTTAACACTCAGAAAGGTTAATAGAGCTGTCTGTGGTTTAATACATGTAAATACCCGGTAGTGACTTTAAATTAAAGGCCATGGTTCTTCAGAAGTTAAAGTTATTTTTCTGCCATTTTATATGTAAATTCTTATATTTTCCAGTGAACGTGAGCGGTACGAGCGGGAGTCGCACAAACAGGAGCCACGGGAGCCGGAGTCGCAGGAGCGGGAGTCTTGGCCATGTGGACACAGCACTCAGAACCTTGATCAGGGGCTCTTCAACACGTCTAGGGGCTCCAACCACTCCTCCTCGGGTCAGCATTATGCATGAGTGCTGATTAGGACCCAAATTGTGAGTAGCACAGCTCATGTCGTTTAACCCAGTTAGGCTCCACCCCTCGACCCGAAATTTTCTAACCCGCAAATATACATCTCTGACTCATTGCAGGTCTGTTTTTGGAAAGATTAACGAAGAATTCATCCCCTGGGAACACTTTTAGTTTTTTTTAATTCTTCTATTGGTAGTGACTTTTAATGAGCAAATTTGTATATCTCTCAAATTAAAACATAATCCTACCGATGATGCATACATGTCTATACCTGAAATAAACCTGAAAAATTCTGGCTGTATTTATGAGTTTGACATCTTACCGCGAGTAGAAAGCTTTGTTTGAGAGTCTTTTGCATAGCGCCAAACGAAGCGTCTCGGCGAGAGGAGTTCAGAAATGTTCAATTTATCTCTCTATCATGTTTAGTTCTAGAGCTAGGTGCATATTAGTAACCTTTTGTCCCCCCCCCCCTGGTTTGATACATGTCCGACCTTAAACTCCACAGTACTGCCTCAGAAAGGTTATTAGAGTTGCCTGTGCTTTAATAGATGTAAATACCCGGTATTTAACACTCAGAAAGGTTACTAGAGCTGTCTGTGGTTTAATACATGTAAATACCCGGTAGTGACTTTAAATAAAAGGCCATGGTTCTTCAGAAGTTAAAGTTCTTTTTCTGCCATTTTATATGTAAATTCTTATATTTTCCAGTGAACGCGAGCGGTACGAGCGGGAGTCGCACAAACGGGAGGCACGGGAGCGGGAGTCGCCTGAGTCGCAGGAGCGAGAGTCTTGGCCACGTGGACACAGCACTCAGAACCTTGATCAGGGGCCCCACAACACGTGTAGGGGCTCCACAACACACCTAGGGGCTCCACAACATGATTAGGGGATCCACAACACGTGTAGGGGCTCCATACCACGCCTAGGGGCTCCACAACACGTGTAGGGGCTCCACAACACTGTAGGGGCTCCATACCACGCCTAGGGGCTCCACAACACGTGTAGGAGCTCCACAACATGTGTAGGGGCTCCATATTATGCCTAGGGGCTCCCCAACATGCATACTAGCCCTTTAAATATGGACTTCATGGGAGGGAATTTCAGATACAAGTCAGGCATGAAACCCATATGGAAACTGTTCCACATATCTAGGAAACTCATCCACATGTTTAGGAACTCTTCAACATGTGTATCTAAACTCATCAATGGGTCTAGAAACTCTATATCTAGGAATTCCACTAGACACTTAGAAAGTCTAGGAACTCTTCAATATATCAATCTTCATCCAAGTCAATTCATTGCTGCCCTTTTAATTATTAATAAAATCAGTTTCCATTATAACAGAAGGAATTCATTTGTTGCCATTTATAACCTCATCAAGTAAACAAATTTCCTCACTAACTCTGAAATAAATCCCAAACACCCCTCCAAATGCCTAAACAACCCTGCATAAATATTAAATCCAGTATCTTCTCAAACAAGTGAGGGCTAGCAAACGGATGGAATCTGTTTGCGCCCTCACTTGTTAGCATAATTATGCTAATTACCAAATATCCAAACTTTTTCAAACATTTCCTCACAGCTTTTGATCTAAAAATGGTATTTACATTCTGTTTTCAGCATAGAAATCTTTGTGGGGCCTTCTATCAATAATCTTTATTTATCTTTCAATTTAGAATGAAAATCATGTTTCCATGGCAACCAACATGTGCAAAAACACCAAATTAGGCCTAAAAACGTTCTTTTCCATTCCAAATATGGAATGTTTTCACCAAAACTGGAATCTTCTAACATGGCCTATCATATTCTACATAAAAAAGTAGTCTAGATAAGCTTTTACTTTATTTTGCTCCTTTTTGGCTATATGGGGCCCCCTGGTGGCCAAAGTTGGTACTAAAAATCCCACACCTAGGTCCCTTTTACCTTGTTGATCCACAAATGTTCTTTTTGGTCATGTTGGATTCCAAGTCAATACTTTTTAGTTTAATATTGGAGTTGAAGAGCAAATTTATCCGGCTTCCCTGAAGTGGAAAATAACACAACTGACCTAGGAATTTATTTTCCATATGAATTCAAAGTCTATGTTTATATATGCGTTAGTGTCAAAACTGTGAATTAGACCTAACCCCTGGAAAGAGAAGGATAACTTTTGGTCATAATCCATGTTTTATAGTTTAATATTGGAGCTGAAGACCGAATTCAAACCCCTTTTCTGAAGAGAAAAAAAACACAAGTGACATTTGTATATATTTCTCATATGAATTCAAAATCTATATTCATCCGTATGTTAGTGTCAAACTAAGAATTAGGCCTAGCCCTTCAAGAAAAGAAGGATGACTTTTGGTCATATTGCATTCTTATTCAGTACATCATAGTTTAACATTGAAGCTGAAGACCAAATTCGAACCCCTTCCCTGAAGTGAAAGATAAACTCAAGTGACCCGGGAATATATTTTTCATGAGAGTTTCAAATCTATATTCATTGTGCATTAGTGTCAAAACTGTGGCTTAGCCCTTACCTCCCGAAATAGAAGTGTTGTTTTTGGTCATGTTGGATTCCAAGTCAGTACTTTTTTGTTTAATATTGGAGTTGGAGAGCTAATTCAACCCCCTTCCCTTGAGTGGAAACAAACACAAGTGACCTAGGAATATATTTTTCATATGAATTCAAAGTCTATGTTTATCTATGTGTTAGTGTCAAAACTGTGAATTAGACCTAACCCCTGGAAAGAGAAGGATAACTTTTGGTCATAATCCATGTTTTATAGTTTAATATTGGAGCTGAAGACCGAATTCAAACCCCTTTTCTGAAGAGAAAAAAAACACAAGTGACATTTGTATATATTTCTCATATGAATTAAAAATCTATATTCATCCGTATGTTAGTGTCAAACTAAGAACTAGGCCTAGCCCTTCAAGAAAAGAAGGATTACTTTTGGTCATATTGCATTCTTATTCAATACATTATAGTTTAATTTTGAAGCTGAAGACCAAATTCTAACCCCTTCCCTGAAGTGAAAGAAAAACTCAAGTGACCTAGGAATATATTTTTCACGTGAGTTTCAAATCTATATTCAGTATGCATTAGTGTCAAAACTGTGATTTAGCCCTAACCTCCCAAAATAGAAGTGTCCTTTTTGGTCATGTTGGATTCCAAATCAGTACTTTTTAGTTTAATATTGGAGCTGAAGAGCAAATTCAACCCCCTTTCCTGAATTGGAAACAAACACAAGTGACCTAGGAATATATTTTTCATATAAATTCAAAGTCTATGTTTTTATATGTGTTAGTGTAAAAACTGTGAATTAGACCTAACCCATGAAAAGAGAAGGATAATTTATAGTCATAATCCATGTTTTTTAGTTTAATATTGGAGCTGATGACCGAATTCAAACCCCTTTTCTGAAGAGAAAAAAAACAAAGGTGACATTTGTATATATTTCTCATTTGAATTCAAAATCTATATTCATCCGTATGTTAGTGTCAAACCAAGAATTAGGCCTTGCCCTTCAAGAAAAGAAGGATTACTATTGGTCATATTGCATTTTTATTCAGTACATTGTAGTTTAATATTGATGCTGAAGACCAAATTCGAACCCCTTCCCTTAAGTAAAAGAAAAACTCAAGTGACCTCGGAATAAATTTTCTAGTGAGTTTCAAATCTATATTCATTGTGCATTAGTGTCAAAAATGCGACTTAGCTGTTACCTCCTGAAATAGAAAATTTATGTTCTTTTTAGTCATGTTGGATTCCAAGTCAATACTTTTTAGTTTAATATTGGAGTTGGAGAGCAAATTCAACCCCCTTCCCTGGAGTGGAAACAAACACAAGTGACCTAGGAATATATTTTTCATATGAATTCAAAGTCTATGTTTATCTATGTGTTAGTGTCAAAACTGTGAATTAGACCTAACCCCTGGAAAGAGAAGGATAACTTTTAGTCATAATCCATGTTTTATAGTTTAATATTGGAGCTGAAGACCGAATTCAAACCCCTTTTCTGAAGAGAAAAAAAATACAAATGACATTTGAATATATTTCTTATATGAATTCAAAATCTATATTCATCCGTTTGTTAGAGTCAAACTAAGAATTAGGCCGAGCCCTTCAAGAAAAGAAGGATTACTTTTGGTCATATTGCATTATTATTCAGTACATCATAGTTTAACATTGAAGCTGAAGACCAAATTTGAACCCCTTTTCTGAAGTGAAAGATAAACTCAAGTGACCCAGGAATATATTTTTCATGTGAGTTTCAAATCTATTTTCATTGTGTATTAGTGTCAAAACTGTGGCTTAGCCCTTACCTCCCGAAATAGAAGTGTTGTTTTTGGTCATATTGGTTTCCAAGTCAGTACTTCTTTGTTTAATATTGGAGCTGAAGAGCAAATTCAACCCCCTTCCCTGGATTGGAAACAAACACAAGTGACCTAGTAATATATTTTTCATATGAATTCAAAGTCTATGTTTATCTATGCGTTAGTGTCAAAACTGTGAATTAGGCCTAACCCCTGGAAAGAGAAGGATAACTTTTAGTCATAATCCATGTTTTATAGTTTAATATTAGAGCTGAAGACCGTATTCAAACCCCTTTTCTGAAGAGAAAAAAAACACAAGTGACATTTGTATATATTTCTCATATGAATTCAAAATCTATATTCATCCGTATGTTAGTGTCAAACTAAGAACTAGGCCTATCCCTTCAAGAAAAGAAGGATTACTTTTGGTCATATTGCATTCTTATTCAGTACATTATAGTTTAATATTGAAGCTGAAGACCAAATTCGAACCCCTTCCCTGAAGTGAAAGAAAAACTCAAGTGACCGAGGAATATATTTTTCATGTGAGTTTCAAATCTATATTCATTGTGCATTAGTGTCAAAACTGTGGCTTAGCCCTTACCTCCCGAAATAGAAGTGTTGTTTTTGGTCATGTTGGATTCCAAGTCAGTACTTTTTTGTTTAATATTGGAGCTGAAGAGCAAATTCAACCCCCTTCTCTGGAGTGGAAACAAACACAAGTGACCTAGGAATATATTTTTCATATGAATTCAAAGTCTATGTTTATCTATGCGTCAGTGTCAAAACTGTGAATTAGACCTAACCCCTGGAAAGAGAAGGATAACTTTTAGTCATAATCCATGTTTTATAGTTAAATATTGGAGCTTAAGACCGTATTCAAACCCCTTTTCTGAAGAGAAAAAAAACACAAGTGACATTTGTATATATTTCTCATATGAATTAAAAATCTATATTCATCCAAATGTTAGTGTCAAACTAAGAACTAGGCCTAGCCCTTCAAGAAAAGAAGGATTCCTTTTGGTCATATTGCATTCTTATTCAGTACATCATAGTTTAACATTGAAGCTGAGGACCAAATTCGAACCCCTTCCCTGAAGTGAAAGATAAACTCAAGTGACCTAGGAATATATTTTTCACGTGAGTTTCAAATCTATATTCATTGTGCATTAGTGTCAAAACTGTGGCTTAGCCCTTACCTCCCGAAATAGAAGTGTTCTTTTTGGTCATGTTGGATTCCAAGTCAGTACTTTTTTGTTTAATATTGGAGCTGAAGAGCAAATTCAACCCCCTTCCCTGGAGTGGAAACAAACACAAGTGACCTAAGAATATATTTTTTTATATGAATTCAAAGTCTCTGTTTATCTATGCGTTAGTGTCAAAACTGTGAATTAGACCTAACCCCTGGAAAGAGAAGGATAACTTTTAGTCATAATCCATGTTTTATAGTTTAATATTGGAGCTAAAGACCGAATTCAAACCCCTTTTCTGAAGAGAAAAAAAATACAAGTGACATTTTTTTATATTTCTCATATGAATTGAAAATCTATATTCATCCGTTTGTTAGAGTCAAACTAAGAATTAGGCCGAGCCCTTCAAATAAAGAAGGATTACTTTTGGTCAGATTGCATTCTTATTCAGTACATTATAGTCTGATATTGAAGCTGAAGACCAAACTCGAACCCCTTCCCTGAAGTGAAAGAAAAACTCAAGTGACCTAGGAATATATTTTTCACGTGAGTTTCAAATCTATATTCATTGTGCATTAGTGTCAAAACTGCAACTTAGCCCTTACCTCTAGAAATGGAAGTCTTCTTTTTGGTCATGTTGGATTCCAAGTCAGTACTTTTTTGTTTCATATTTAAGCTGAAGAGCGAATTCAACCCCATTCCCTGGAGTGGAAACAAACACAAGTGACCTAGGAAATATTATTTTCATATGAAATCAAAGGCTATGTTTATCTATGTGTTAGTGTCAAAACTGTGAATTATACCTAACCCCTTGAAAGAGATGGATCACTTTTTATCATAATCCATGTTTTATAGTTTAATAATGGAGCTGAAGACCGAATTCAAACCCCTTTTTTGAAGAGAAAAAAAACACAAGTGACATTTGTATATATTTCTCATATGAATTCAAAATCTATATTCATCCGTATGTTAGTGTCAAACTAAGAATTAGGCCTAGCCCTTCAAGAAAAGAAGGATGACTTTTGGTCATATTGCATTCTTATTCAGTACATCATAGTTTAACATTGAAGCTGAAGACCAAATTCGAACCCCTTCCCTGAAGTGAAAGATAAACTCAAGTGACCCGGGAATATATTTTTCATGAGAGTTTCAAATCTATATTCATTGTGCATTAGTGTCAAAACTGTGGCTTAGCCCTTACCTCCCGAAATAGAAGTGTTGTTTTTGGTCATGTTTGATTCCAAGTCAGTACTTTTTTGTTTAATATTGGAGTTGGAGAGCTAATTCAACCGCCTTCCCTGGAGTGGAAACAAACACAAGTGACCTAGGAATATATTTTTCATATGAATTCAAAGTCTATGTTTATCTATGTGTTAGTGTCAAAACTGTGAATTAGACCCAACCCCTGGAAAGAGAAGGATAACTTTTGGTCATAATCCATGTTTTATAGTTTAATATTGGAGCTGAAGACCGAATTCAAACCCCTTTTCTGAAGAGAAAAAAAACACAAGTGACATTTGTATATATTTCTCATATGAATTCAAAATCTATATTCATCCGTATGTTAGTGTCAAACTAAGAACTAGGCCTAGCCCTTCAAGAAAAGAAGGATTACTTTTTGTCATATTGCATTCTTATTCAATACATTATAGTTTAATTTTGAAGCTGAGGACCAAATTCTAACCCCTTCCCTGAAGTGAAAGAAAAACTCAAGTGACCTAGGAATATATTTTTCACGTGAGTTTCAAATCTATATTCAGTATGCATTAGTGTCAAAACTGTGATTTAGCCCTAACCTCCCAAAATAGAAGTGTCCTTTATGATCATGTTGGATTCCAAATCAGTACTTTTTAGTTTAATATTGGAGCTGAAGAGCAAATTCAACCCCCTTTCCTGAATTGGAAACAAACACAAGCGACCTAGGAATATATTTTTCATATAAATTCAAAGTCTATGTTTTTATATGTGTTAGTGTAAAAACTGTGAATTAGACCTAACCCATGAAAAGAGAAGGATAATTTATAGTCATAATCCATGTTTTTTAGTTTAATATTGGAGCTGATGACCGAATTCAAACCCCTTTTCTGAAGAGAAAAAAAACAAAGGTGACATTTGTATATATTTCTCATTTGAATTCAAAATCTATATTCATCCGTATGTTAGTGTCAAACCAAGAATTAGGCCTTGCCCTTCAAGAAAAGAAGGATTACTATTGGTCATATTGCATTTTTATTCAGTACATTGTAGTTTAATATTGATGCTGAAGACCAAATTCGAACCCCTTCCCTTAAGTAAAAGAAAAACTCAAGTGACCTAGGAATAAATTTTCTAGTGAGTTTCAAATCTATATTCATTGTGCATTAGTGTCAAAAATGCGACTTAGCTGTTACCTCCTGAAATAGAAAATTTATGTTCTTTTTAGTCATGTTGGATTCCAAGTCAAAACTTTTTAGTTTAATATTGGAGTTGAAGAGCAAATTCATCCGGCTTCCCTGAAGTGGAAAATAACACATCTGACCTAGGAATTTATTTTCCATATGAATTCAAAGTCTATGTTTATATATGCGTTAGTGTCAAAACTGTGAATTAGACCTAACCCCTGGAAAGAGAAGGATAACTTTTGGTCATAATCCATGTTTTATAGTTTAATATTGGAGCTGAAGACCGAATTCAAACCCCTTTTCTGAAGAGAAAAAAAACACAAGTGACATTTGTATATATTTCTCATATGAATTCAAAATCTATATTCATCCGTATGTTAGTGTCAAACTAAGAATTAGGCCTAGCCCTTCAAGAAAAGAAGGATGACTTTTGGTCATATTGCATTCTTATTCAGTACATCATAGTTTAACATTGAAGCTGAAGACCAAATTCGAACCCCTTCCCTGAAGTGAAAGATAAACTCAAGTGACCCGGGAATATATTTTTCATGAGAGTTTGAAATCTATATTCATTGTGCATTAGTGTCAAAACTGTGGCTTAGCCCTTACCTCCCGAAATAGAAGTTTTGTTTTTGGTCATGTTGGATTCCAAGTCAGTACTTTTTTGTTTAATATTGGAGCTGAAGAGCAAATTCAACCCCCTTCCCTGGAGTGGAAACAAACACAAGTGACCTAGGAATATATTTTTCATATGAATTCAAAGTCTATGTTTATCTATGCGTCAATGTCAAAACTGTGAATTAGACCTAACCCCTGGAAAGAGAAGGATAACTTTTAGTCATAATCCATGTTTTATAGTTAAATATTGGAGCTGAAGACCGTATTCAAACCCCTTTTTTGAAGAGAAAAAAAACACAAGTGACATTTGTATATATTTCTCATATGAATTAAAAATCTATATTCATCCAAATGTTAGTGTCAAACTAAGAACTAGGCCTAGCCCTTCAAGAAAAGAAGGATTCCTTTTGGTCATATTGCATTCTTATTCAGTACATCATAGTTTAACATTGAAGCTGAGGACCAAATTCGAACCCCTTCCCTGAAGTGAAAGATAAACTCAAGTGACCTAGGAATATATTTTTCACGTGAGTTTCAAATCTATATTCATTGTGCATTAGTGTCAAAACTGTGGCTTAGCCCTTACCTCCCGAAATAGAAGTGTTCTTTTTGGTCATGTTGGATTCCAAGTCAGTACTTTTTTGTTTAATATTGGAGCTGAAGAGCAAATTCAACCCCCTTCCCTGGAGTGGAAACAAACACAAGTGACCTAAGAATATATTTTTTTATATGAATTCAAAGTCTCTGTTTATCTATGCGTTAGTGTCAAAACTGTGAATTAGACCTAACCCCTGGAAAGAGAAGGATAACTTTTAGTCATAATCCATGTTTTATAGTTTAATATTGGAGCTGAAGACCGAATTCAAACCCCTTTTCTGAAGAGAAAAAAAACACAAGTGACATTTGTATATATTTCTCATATGAATTCAAAATCTATATTCATCCGTATGTTAGTGTCAAACTAAGAATTAGGCCTAGCCCTTCAAGAAAAGAAGGATGACTTTTGGTCATATTGCATTCTTATTCAGTACATCATAGTTTAACATTGAAGCTGAAGACCAAATTCGAACCCCTTCCCTGAAGTGAAATATAAACTCAAGTGACCCGGGAATATATTTTTCATGAGAGTTTCAAATCTATATTCATTGTGCATTAGTGTCAAAACTGTGGCTTAGCCCTAACCTCCCGAAATAGAAGTGTTGTTTTTGGTCATGTTGGATTCCAAGTCAGTACTTTTTTGTTTAATATTGGAGTTGGAGAGCAAATTCAACCCCCTTCCCTGGAGTGGAAACAAACACAAGTGACCTAGGAATATATTTTTCATATGAATTCAAAGTCTATGTTTATCTATGTGTTAGTGTCAAAACTGTGAATTAGACCTAACCCCTGGAAAGAGAAGGATAACTTTTAGTCATAATCCATGTTTTATAGTTTAATATTGGAGCTGAAGACCGAATTCAAACCCCTTTTCTGAAGAGAAAAAAAACACAAGTGACATTTGTATATATTTCTCATATGAATTAAAAATCTATATTCATCCAAATGTTAGTGTCAAACTAAGAACTAGGCCTAGCCCTTCAAGAAAAGAAGGATTACTTTTGGTCATATTGCATTATTATTCAGTACATCATAGTTTAACATTGAAGCTGAAGACCAAATTTGAACCCCTTTTCTGAAGTGAAAGAAAAACTCAAGTGACCCAGGAATATATTTTTCATGTGAGTTTTAAATCTATTTTCATTGTGTATTAGTGTCAAAACTGTGGCTTAGCCCTTACCTCCCGAAATAGAAGTGTTGTTTTTGGTCATATTGGATTCCAAGTCAGTACTTCTTTGTTTAATATTGGAGCTGAAGAGCAAATTCAACCCCCTTCCCTGGATTGGAAACAAACACAAGTGACCTAGTAATATATTTTTCATATGAATTCAAAGTCTATGTTTATCTATGCGTTAGTGTCAAAACTGTGAATTAGGCCTAACCCCTGGAAAGAGAAGGATAACTTTTAGTCATAATCCATGTTTTATAGTTTAATATTAGAGCTGAAGACCGTATTCAAACCCCTTTTCTGAAGAGAAAAAAAACACAAGTGACATTTGTATATATTTCTCATATAAATTCAAAATCTATATTCATCCGTATGTTAGTGTCAAACTAAGAACTAGGCCTATCCCTTCAAGAAAAGAAGGATTACTTTTGGTCATATTGCATTCTTATTCAGTACATTATAGTTTAATATTGAAGCTGAAGACCAAATTCGAACCCCTTCCCTGAAGTGAAAGAAAAACTCAAGTGACCGAGGAATATATTTTTCATGTGAGTTTTGAATCTATATTCATTGTGCATTAGTGTCAAAACTGTGGCTTAGCCCTTACCGCCCGAAATAGAAGTGTTGTTTTTGGTCATGTTGGATTCCAAGTCAGTACTTTTTTGTTTAATATTGGAGCTGAAGAGCAAATTCAACCCCCTTCCCTGGAGTGGAAACAAACACAAGTGACCTAGGAATATATTTTTCATATGAATTCAAAGTCTATGTTTATCTATGCGTCAGTGTCAAAACTGTGAATTTGACCTAACCCCTGGAAAGAGAAGGATAACTTTTAGTCATAATCCATGTTTTATAGTTAAATATTGGAGCTGAAGACCGTATTCAAACCCCTTTTCTGAAGAGAAAAAAAACACAAGTGACATTTGTATATATTTCTCATATGAATTAAAAATCTATATTCATCCAAATGTTAGTGTCAAACTAAGAACTAGGCCTAGCCCTTCAAGAAAAGAAGGATTCCTTTTGGTCATATTGCATTCTTATTCAGTACATCATAGTTTAACATTGAAGCTGAGGACCAAATTCGAACCCCTTCCCTGAAGTGAAAGATAAACTCAAGTGACCTAGGAATATATTTTTCACGTGAGTTTCAAATCTATATTCATTGTGCATTAGTGTCAAAACTGTGGCTTAGCCCTTACCTCCCGAAATAGAAGTGTTCTTTTTGGTCATGTTGGATTCCAAGTCAGTACTTTCTTGTTTAATATTGGAGCTGAAGAGCAAATTCAACCCCCTTCCCTGGAGTGGAAACAAACACAAGTGACCTAAGAATATATTTTTTTATATGAATTCAAAGTCTCTGTTTATCTATGCGTTAGTGTCAAAACTGTGAATTAGACCTAACCCCTGGAAAGAGAAGGATAACTTTTAGTCATAATCCATGTTTTATAGTTTAATATTGGAGCTGAAGACCGAATTCAAACCCCTTTTCTGAAGAGAAAAAAAATACAAGTGACATTTTTTTATATTTCTCATATGAATTGAAAATCTATATTCATCCGTTTGTTAGAGTCAAACTAAGAATTAGGCCGAGCCCTTCAAATAAAGAAGGATTACTTTTGGTCATATTGCATTCTTATTCAGTACATTATAGTTTAATATTGAAGCTGAAGACCAAATTCGAACCCCTTCCCTGAAGTGAAAGAAAAACTCAAGTGACCCAGGAATATATTTTTCATGTGAGTTTTGAATCTATATTCATTGTGCATTAGTGTCAAAACTGTGGCTTAGCCCTTACCTCCCGAAATAGAAGTGTTGTTTTTGGTCATGTTGGATTCCAAGTCAGTACTTTTTTGTTTAATATTGGAGCTGAAGAGCAAATTCAACCCCCTTCCCTGGAGTGGAAACAAACACAAGTGACCTAGGAATATATTTTTCATATGAATTCAAAGTCTATGTTTATCTATGCGTCAGTGTCAAAACTGTGAATTTGACCTAACCCCTGGAAAGAGAAGGATAACTTTTAGTCATAATCCATGTTTTATAGTTAAATATTGGAGCTGAAGACCGTATTCAAACCCCTTTTCTGAAGAGAAAAAAAACACAAGTGACATTTTTTTATATTTCTCATATGAATTGAAAATCTATATTCATCCGTTTGTTAGAGTCAAACTAAGAATTAGGCCGAGCCCTTCAAATAAAGAAGGATTACTTTTGGTCAGATTGCATTCTTATTCAGTACATTATAGTCTGATATTGAAGCTGAAGACCAAACTCGAACCCCTTCCCTGAAGTGAAAGAAAAACTCAAGTGACCTAGGAATATATTTTTCACGTGAGTTTCAAAATCTATATTCATTGTGCATTAGTGTCAAAACTGCAACTTAGCCCTTACCTCTAGAAATGGAAGTCTTCTTTTTGGTCATGTTGGATTCCAAGTCAGTACTTTTTTGTTTCATATTTAAGCTGAAGAGCGAATTCAACCCCATTCCCTGGAGTGGAAACAAACACAAGTGACCTAGGAAATATTATTTTCATATGAAATCAAAGGCTATGTTTATCTATGTGTTAGTGTCAAAACTGTGAATTATACTTAACCCCTTGAAAGAGATGGATCACTTTTTATCATAATCCATGTTTTATAGTTTAATAATGGAGCTGAAGACCGAATTCAAACCCCGTTTCTAAAGAGAAAAAAAACACAAGTGACATTTGTATATATTTCTAATATGAATTCAAAATCTATATGCATCCATATGTTAGTGTCAAACTAAGAATTAGGCCTAGCCCTTCAAGAAAAGAAGGATTACTTTTGGTCATATTGCATTCTTTTTCAGTACATTAAAGTTCAATATTGGAGTTGAAGACCAAATTTAAACCCCTTCCCTGAAAAAAAAGAAAACTCAAGTGACCAAGGAATATATTTTTCATATGAATTCAAATCTATATTCATCCATGAGTTAGTGTCAAAACTCTAAATTAGATTTAACCGATGCAAAGAGAAGGATTACTTTTGGTCATAGTCCTAAGTTTATAGTTGGAATCCAAGTCAGTACTTACAGTTTGATATTAGAGCGAAAGACCAAATTCAAACCCCTTTTCTGAATTAAAAAGAAACACAAGTGACATTCCTATATTTTTCTCATATGAATTTAAAATCTATATTCATCCGTGTGTTAGTGTCAAACTGAGAATTATGCCTAACCCCTCAAAAAAGAGGGATTACTTCTGGTAAAACACCACAAAGTCCTCCTGCCTTTACTTTGCTATTTACTTAGTAGTAATTTTTCTGTAATAATCATATCAACTGGCCTTGATATCACAAAATCTATGTAATCATTCTATCAACTGACCTTCATTTCACAAACCCTATATACTGGTCTAATATACTGAACTACCTTCAAATATAAGCTATTTCTTTAACATATCAACTTGCCTTTAAATCACAAAACCTATATATGACTCAGTATCATGAGATTGATGCATTTCTTGTTCCTGTCCGACTTGTCAAAAATATTCTCAAATCATGTTTATAATTCTGATGTACTCTATTACACTGCACTTTCAGTTTTTTGAATTTCATCAAGTTTCTATACATTTCATCCATCCAAAGTGGCTGTATCGCGTTCCTATATGCCTTGGGATACCTCCCTGACACTTTCTATACATTTATACATACTTTTTGGTTACCAAATTGTACCCTGAACATTCTCCTTTTAACCCTGGGCATTGCTTTTTCATATTTTTCAATTATATTTGTGATAAATGTGTCTTTACTGTTGTGGATCCTGTTCCTGTCCGTTGCACTTTATTCAGTATTTTTTGAAAACCAACGCTATTTAAGTATTTACAATACCCTCCTGATATTCTAGGACATAACCCCCTTCCCTACATAAAATATAAAGTATCTCATGATTTGGGTTTGTCAGCTATGGCATAAATACCCTCATGTCATGTTCCTGTCTGACCTTTTCCTGTTCCTGTCTGGCTATTTGACCGGGAATAAATCATAAACCATGTATGAACATGATAGTTTTTCTCTTTAATTCTTTTATATATGTCTCTAGGCAGTACATATAAGTGCTTATTGCATGTTTCTACTGCACTCTATGGCCACAGGACATGAATCTATGTTCCTATCCACCAATATCCTGTTCCTGTCCGGCTGTTTTAGAGGAATAAATGATAAACCATGTAAGAACATGATAGTTTTCTTGTGTAATTCCTTTAAATATGTCCCTTGGCAGTACATATGACTACTTATGGCTTGTTTCCTCATGAAAAAAGCATATAAAATACCTACAGAAATAAAATATCTTGTTCCTGTCCGACCCTTTCATGTTCCTATCCGGCTGTTTGACCAGGAATAAATCATAAACCATGTATGAACATGATAGTTTTTCTCTTTAATTCTTTTATATATGTCTCTATGCAATACATATGAGTGCTTATTGCATGTTTCTACTGCACTCTATGGCCACAGGACATGAAATTATGTTCCTATCCAACCGTTTCCTGTTCCTGTCCGGCTGTTTTAGAGGAATAAATGATAACCCATGTAAGAACATGATAGTTTTCTTGTGTAATTCCTTTAAATATGTCCCTTGGCAGTACATATGACTACATATGGCTTGTTTCCTCATGAAAAAAGCATATAAATACTTAAAGAAATAAAATGTCTTGTTCCTGTCCGACCATTTCCTGTTCCTGTCCGGCTGTTTGACCATGAATTAATCATGAATCATGTAAGAACATGATAGTTTTTCCCTGTAATTCCTTTATATATGTCTCTTGGCAGTACACCTGAGTGCCTACTGCATGTTTCTATATAAAGTGGTAGCCAGTAAAAAACTGCAAAGTTAGGTACTGACAAAATGTGTAAAAAAGTGACTTTCTGACCATTTTTGGACCAGAAAAAAGGAGAAGAAAGGCTGTTTTTTAGCATTATCTTATTATATAGGACTTGGATATCATGCTGGCAAAATTTGAATTTGGTTTATAAAAAATATATGTTGTTCGAGGGACATTGGTCTGGCCGGACAGGAACAGGAAATCTGCACTTTGGTTAGATAAAATAGGTAGAAAAAAACATTAAATAAGAAAAATAAAAAATACAGTGCAATGCACCATAAGGCCTAAAAGAAGCATCAGAAATATTTTGTTGATCTGAGTATATTTTTGCAAGTCGGACAGGAACAAGAAATGCACTGATCTCATGATACATAGTCATATACTACCCTCATGTATCAAATTGCTCTTGAATATTTCTGGCCTCCATACTTCAAGTCAACATGGTATCTGAGAGTGTTCCAGTACAAAATTTCAAGGGCAATTGGATATGTAGAAATAGTATAGATTTGTGATATAAAGGCTTGTTGATGTGTAAGAAGAGCTTGATATAATAGAGGGAAGTCCATTAAATGAGATCAGTTTATATATGTTTTATGATATAAAGGCTAGTTAATATCGTCGTCATTTAGATTTTGTGAGATAAAGGCCAGTTGAGATAGAAGGGCAATTTGACATGTTAGCGTAGTATATACATAGATTTTGTGATATAAAGACAAGTTGATATGTTAAAAGAATAGTTTTTATCTGAGGGAAATTCAGTATATGAGACCACTATATAGGTGTGTTTTTTTATAAAGGCACATTGATATCATTATAAAATATATTTTGTGGCATGAAGTCAAGATGATACTTCAAGTCAACATGGTAGCTGAGAGCTGGCAGACTGTGCAGTACATAGGTTTTCTGATATGAAGGCCAAAAGAATTTTAAGGGCAATTGGATATGTAGGAAGAGTACAAATCTGTGATATAAAGGCAAGTTGATATGTAAGAAGAGCTTGATATCTTAAAGGGAAGTTCAGTAAATGTGATCAGTTTACATAGGTTTTGTGATATTATGGCTAGGTAATATCATTATCAAAAAGGTGAGATGAAGGCCAGTTGAGATATTAGGGCAATTTGACATGTTAGAGTAGTATATATATGAACTAGATATTACTGTCCCCTATGACAGTTCCTTTTCTTTTCTTTTTTGGGGTATGCGAGGAGAAATTTGGTATATCAGACCACTATATGTGTATAGGTTTTGTGATATAAAGGCCATTTGATATGAATACTAAATAGCTTTTGTGAGATAAAGGCCTGTTGATATTACAATTATGTAAGTTTTGTAATGTAGAGGCCAGAGGAGAGATTAGCACAATTTGACATGTTGGAGTAGTATATATATCAACTGGATATTACTGTTGCGGGAATATCAGTGTATGATGGACCCACCAGATAGTGGATGTGCTATGTGTATGGTTCACTATTCCCACCCATCACTGTTCCAACAGGCTTTTCATTGTTGCTGGTGTAAGTGCCACCAAGACTCTGTGCATGAGTAGCTTGACAGATTGCATGAAACTAAATGGTGGTTGTGGTAACTAATTATGGATGACATCAGGCCACCAGGTATTAACTCAGGCCCCAGGTGGTAGGGACCATCTGGGTATGGTTTCAATTCCACAAAGTGTTTGAAACTAATATCTTGATTCAGGATTAACTATGGATTACATCAGGTCTCGAGGGGTTAGGGTGCAATGGGGTATGGTTTCAGCAGTGGCATGTTGACTCAGCCTCATATCAATGTAACCAAGCATGCTGATTTTCAATAACCATCCCTGCTGTTTCATTATTTTCACTATGTAGGCACTGCATGCAAACAGTCAATTTACTATGAGTACCTCACTACCAGCCTTAGTCATGTAGCATGTCAGATTTTTTGCCAATATCATAAATAGTTAATGAATATGCGAACAGAGTAAGGTCTCATTCCTGCTCTATCTCTTTCCCCTACTGTCTAATTATTAACTCATTCTCACAGTTTATCATTCTTGTATGAACTTACTCTCTCTGTTTCAATTGCTCACTATCACACTTTCCTTTATATGGGCTGGGGTTTCATATTTAGTTGTTAAACTATTGACAGAACCTATTTCCTGAATCTAAATCACCATTGACTTTTCATGTCACACCTTGAAGATACAATTTCAAATAAATAATCAATGCTGCACTGACAGACTGTTTGCTGCACTGACAGACTGTGTGTTGCACCGACAGACAGTGTGCTTCACTGGCAGACTGTTTGCTACACTGACCGACTGTATGCTGCACAGGCAGACTGTGTGCTGCACTGACAGACTGTGTGCTGCACTGGCAGACTGTGTGCTGCACTGACAGACTGTGTGCTGCACTGATAGACTGTGTGCTGCACTGGCAGACTGTGTGGTGCACTGACAGACTATGTGCTATACTGACAGACTGTGTGCTACACTGACAGAATGTGTGCTGCACTGACAGACTGTTTGCTATACTGGCAGACTGTGTGCTGCACTGACAGACTGTGTGCTTCATTGGCAGACTGTTTGCTGCACTGACAGACTGTGTGCTATACTGGCAGACTGTGTGCTGCACTGACAGACTGTGTGCTATACTGGCAGACTGTTTGCTGCACAGGCAGACTGTGCTGCACTGACAGACTGTGTGCTATACTGGCAGACTGTGTGCTGCACTGACAGACTGTGTGCTATACTGGCAGACTGTGTGCTGCACAGGCAGACTGTGCTGCACTGACAGACTGTTTGCTGCATTGACAGATTGTTTGCTTCACTGGCAGACTGTTTGCTGCATTAGCAGAAGTTGTTCTTCATTGCCAATGATACTATAAGCACTTCGGTACCTGGATGAAAGCAAACTCCATATGATTGTACACACCTGAACTAAATATTTTTTGTGATTATTATATACAAATAAGCTGTAGGAGTAAATTTTCAAGATGAAGTAATTTGCCCTAGATTATTCCCTAAAATTGATATCAAAAGAGCACTGTGCATGTGGAATCTGGTAATTAATCATGGATTACAGGATGCCTTTGGGTGTTGACTCAGCAAGCAGATGTCCACTTGAGGTATGGTTTTAATATTGCAGGGCACTTCAGACCAATCGGTGTTTGTGGTAGCTAACTTTGGCTTACCCCAGGCCTCACTGTGTCAGGGTGCATTGGGGAACTTGAGGGAAGGGGTTTGAATTTAGTCTTCATCTCCAATATCAAACTATAACATACTGACTTAGACTCCAATATGACCAAAAGTGACATTTCTATTTCAGGGGGTTCCACCTAATTCTCAGTATTGACCCTAACACACAGATAAATATAAAGCTTGAATACGCTTATATATATATATATATATAAATGTATTTGTTGGTCATTTGTTTTTTTGCTGAAACAGTGGCATAGCCACCTGGTGGTGTAAGAGCACTGTGCATGTGGAATATCACCCTTCCCCCTGATACCCCCCTGCTTATTTGGTGTCTTTTGTTATTGTTGCTGCATGTAAAGAATGCATTACAACTCTTGTTAACTCTTGGGAGGGGTTTAAATTTGGTCTTGAGCTCCTATCTTAAATACTAAAGTAGTGAGTTAGAATATCCCACCACAGCCGCCAAGTATGTCAACTTGTCCTTTAGATGATGGTGTGTGAGTCACCACTCCCTCCTACACGAACAGCTCATAGCTGTAAACCTCCTCCCCCCCCTTCAGGCAGGCAGTTGCAGAAACAGCAGTAGCAGAAGGAGCAGCAGCAGAAGCAGCCACAGCATTGGCAGCAGCAGCGACAGTAGCCGCAGCAGCAGTTCCCATAGCAGTTGTGGCAGGAGCAGCAGCAGCAGAAGCAGCAGAAGCAGCAGTAGCAGCAGCAGCAGCAGTAGCAGCAGCAGTAGCAGCTAGAGCAGCAACACACACTCATTACAAATAAAGGTGTAAGTACTTACCTCATCACAGTAACTACAATAGCCTCTCATGTATATTAGTTATTAATTGGTTATCACCTCCATGCCACCTTTGCATATGCCACCTGTGTATTGACTCTCTTCATGTATACATTACTTCTGCAGTAGATTACCTTGCCTCTATGATGAATGCAGAATCAGATAGCCTAATTTCATCCATCCGTAAAATGAGCCTTAGTACCTTTACGCTCTGAGGTAATTTATGTTGAATACATTATTAATGTATGACCTCTATCCACCTACCCAGGGCACAGCCTGTGAATCACTCAGCAACCAGATGTCAGACAAGCCAGACGCTTCAGCCATTCATCCCCTACACACAGACCAGCCCACAGTGTGAGCCCCATGCAGTCACCCCTACACCAACGTACAGACCACAGAGTGCTACAGTGAGATCCTGAGCCACAAGACTAGGACTACCCTCAGGTAAGTATTACTTTGTGTATTCTGTGCTTATAACCTATTCTCATTTCAAATTTCCAAAATCTCCAAACTCTAAAGAGGGACTTGTGACTGCTACTTGGTATGAAAGCCAACATATTTATGGAACAAAAGGCAGTAAAATACCTGTGGGAACAAGCAGGCATTTGGCATTGGAAGCTTAGTGTACAATCCAGTAGGGACTGTACATGGAAATCAGTAGAAATTGTGTGTGATAACCAGTGTGACTGGGTATAGGAATCTGCAGGGTATACTTGCTGTCTGAACCTGCAGACACTCTGTGCAAACAAGTGTTGAAAAAGCAAAAATTGTGGAAAATGTGATTACTTCCCTCATTCCTTTGCTAATTTATAAGCTGTTTATGACCAAAATCGGATACATGGATGTTTGGATACAAGAAGCAAATTTGTCTTGCCAAAAGGTGCTCCTCATAGCAAGGTGGCACAATGATAAGGGCATGTTTGGTATATATGTACAACTAACTGAGTGAGATACTGACCATATACCCACACCAGTAGTGTGCCTTCCTTCACCATTCTATAATAAGGGAAATCAATAACTATAACGATGTATGTATGTCTTGATTGGTATAGGGTAAAGTGTCCTTGAGTCGACCATTTACCTTGAGTTAACAACTTTACCATGTTTTCAACACCAAATTGTAACTTTAAACAGCTGTTGAAATGGGGTTCTCCCTAATTTTATTGAAATGAAGGGGGGAGATTGAGCTTTCTTCTATGTTACCTTTTTTGGAGCTTAGTTGTTTCTCCCTCTGCCATAAGGCTAAACTACTGTGTACTTCCACTTATCACCACACTTTTTAACTTAGAAAAGAGTATAATTCATGCCACATCTATATAGGCCTTCTGCTTTAAATCTGTGTCCATGTAGCCTGGGTGTTATTCATTGCTATGCATATTTGTAGAAAGCATTTATTTTATAGAATGGTATGTTCTTACAATGAAACAAGTTTAAAAAGAATAAATTTCTGAGTGATTTGGCTGATCAGTGACCTTCACAAAAGATTATATCAATGTACCAAGGTGGATGACTCAAGGTACCACAGTGGTTGACTCAGGGTACTGATGCACTAAAATTAAATACCTCAGACACTGGATGCCCATATAGCTCCAAATACTTGGATTGGAACATTAGGGATCTCATTATCTGCAATGCCTAGCACTTCAGAAAAACATCCATATCCATCTATAAGTGGGCCAGACTGCCTAGCACACCACAAAATAGCTCCCAAAACACCTTATAGGGGGAAATCAGGCCCAGGTGGCCGACTCATGGGCACTTTACCCTACTCTGCATTGAAGGTGGTGAGTGATCAGGGCCAGTAAGTGTAGGTACCCACTAGTGAGTGATTGAGGGTGGGGGAGAAGAGGTGTCAGGTGGGGGGAGGAGCATTAGAATCAGCAGAAAACATATGGCGCAGGCACACAACCTAGTCTGGCTGGGGTCAGAGGTTGGGAGAGGGGAGGTCATATGTAGAATAGAAGTGTGTGGAGGCATGATTGCAGCTTGGGGAGGGAGGGTAGATGTATGGGGGGGGGGGGGGTCAGGGGGGAGGCAGTACACCCTGCGGTACGCCCTACTGTCAGGTTCTACTGTAGACGCAGCCTATTGCTGGCTCTCCCTCTCTCCTCCCCTCCCAGCTCCCACACTGCAGCTGGTGGTTACAGGTGAGTGATTCTGGGGGAAAAAACATAGTTGCCCTGGTGGAGTCCCTCAAAGTATAGGAGAGATTCAAGTTGCAGATTGTAATTTATAATAAAATGAAGGAGGGGCAAACAAACATCATATGATTAATGGGTAAGAGTAAAATAAAATGCAAAAAGACACCTATGAGACATATAGTTACTACACCTAAGGGCGTTGTTGAAAATGTTTACATTTGATAACAAATTAAAATATGATGAATCATACACATATAGCTTTTGATATCTCAGTTGACATGAGGGCCTTGTAAAAATTGTGTAATAAGCTCAGAATCAGGGACTTTAGCCATCTTTTAAACTTTGGACGCTCATAAATCAACAAAAAAGTGTCCTCCTTTAAAAAAAGGACAATTGAAGTATTTTTCTCTATTCTGTAGCAGTTGCAGAAACTCAGATCTCCCCTAGTGGGTCTGAGGGTCACCCCTATTAGCAGTTTGTGATACAGGGAAATATAGAACTCTAATCTTTTTTTTGTGAAACAAAACTTGACCATGCCTATTTGTCAGTTCCAACTACTCTGTTGTGTACGCTGCCCAGCCACAACAGAGGTATTACCCAACTGTCACCTATCTACAGGCCATTTCTGATTGCCCTTCCTGGTTAAGGACTCTCAGCACTAAAATTGCAATAAAACAGTTTGAGGGGTATACTTCCGAGGAAATGTGTTAAACCTGTACATATTATACATCAATTGAACCATCTATCATAGCTTTATCAAATTCCTTCGATTATTTCTCATTTTAGTGGCCATGGAATGTGGATGGAACAAAAACGTACCATTTTCAGCCTCGGCATTATGGGATGGAAATTGGACAAAATTCTTGAATTTCTCAATTAAAAACTAAAATTCATGTCTATACCTGGGGTATTTTTTTCTCTTTTCCTGCCTACACAACTCTTCAAAGTCGCATAGTTAGCTAAAGTTGGTGATAATAGGGGTAAATAGCCATTTTTACCATTTTTTAGTAACTATGCAACTTTGAAGAGCTCTATGGGCCTTAATTATTGGAATATGAAGAAAAGAAAAAAAGACCCCAGGTATTGACATCAATATCAGTTTAAAACAGTTAAACCTAAGAATTATGTCCATTTTCGATCACATAATGATGTTGAAATGAAAAAAAAATGATAAAAAGGAAAGTTTTTGTTCCATTCACGTTCCACACTGACAAAAATTCCAAATAATTCCAAATAATGGAAGAAATTTGATAAAAGTATTATAGATGGTTTTAAATGATGTATAATATGTAGAGGTGTAACACATGTACTTGGAATTAAACCCTCATAACCGTTTTAGTGCAATATGGGTGCTGAGATTCCTTAAAAGTGGGGAAGGGTCTGATTAGGGGAGGACATAAGAAGCTGTATTCACTGATGATAGAATACACTGATGAATTATCTAATGTCTTCCTTCCTGGTTTTCAATTCTTCAGGTGGGGGGGGGGGGGGGGGCAGGGAGGCTGGGAGGCAGGGAGACAGGGAGGCAGGGAGGGGCAGGGATGGGCAGGGAGTCAGGGAGGAAGGAATATACATGGAGGAAGGCTGGGAAGCAAGGAGGCAAAAAGGCAGGGAGGCAGGTAGAAAAGGAGGCAGGGAGACAAGGATGCAGTGAGGCAGGGCAGCAAAGAGGCCGGAAGGGAAAGAGGCAGGGAGGCAGGGAAGCAGGGAGGCAGGGAAGCAGGGAGGCAGTGATGCTTGGAGGTTTTGAGGCAGGGAGGCAAGAAGGCTGGGAGGTAGGGAGGCAGGGAAGCAGGGATGCATGGAGGCAGGAAGACAAAGAGGCAGGGAGGGAAGGAAGCACAAAGACAGGGAGGTTGGGAAGCAGGGAGGCAGGAAGGCAAGGAGGCAGGGAGGGAAGGAGGCACAAAGACAGGGAGACAGGGAAGCAGTGAAGCAGGGAGGCAGGAAGGCACTGACGCAGGGAGGGAAGGAGGCACAAAGACAGGGAAACAGGGAAACAGTGAAGCAGGGAGGCAGGGTGGCAAAGAGGCAGGGTGGCAAAGAGGCAGGGAGGGAAGGAGGCAGAGAGACAGGGAAGCAGGCAGGCAGGGAGGCAGGGAAGCAGGGAGACAGGGAAGCAGGGTGGCAAAGAGGCAGGGAATGAAGGAGGCAGCGAGGCAGGGAAGCAGGGAAGCAGTGAGGCAGGGAGGCAGGGAAGCAGGGAGACAGGTTGACAAGGAGGCAAGGAGGCAGGGGAGCAGTGAGGCAGGGAGGCAAGGATTCAGGGAGGCAAGGAGGCAGGGAGGCAGGGAGGGGCAGGGAGGAGGGAGCAAGGAGGGGGATAGAGGGACAATTCGGGCCAAGGATTTGAGGATTTTAGGTTTGATATCAAACCAATCCAGCTCTGCATCCTCCCCTCAACCCCCTGCACACACAATGTTACCTTCTACTCCCTACCCATACACATTACTCATGCTGGCAGACCTAGCCTTGTACCCTGTCCCTGTCACTCCCCCTCCTACCCCTATACCTACACACTGTATCAGTGTCTGAGGTACAGAATCTCTTTAGCTGAGACACATTGTGATACCAATACATTTACAGCAATATTATAATCAGTTGTATCAGGGAATTCAATTCTGGTGGGTGCTAGGTGAGCAATGGTAGAAATGTTTTCCAGTAAACATGGTATTTTGGAGCTCCTCTCTTACTCATTGTTTTCACATGGAGTATGAAATAAAGACCAGGAGTAGACACATAATTCCAACACTTCACATACTAAACCTGGGGGTACCGATGCCTCTTTTAGGTTCCCACTGATTGGTCTACGATTTAGTGGAGCCAATATCATTAAGTTGGTTACATTTCCCCCTTCCCAATGATATATTGCATGAATATCCTAAGACTGCAGGGGCTGCTAGGAATTTGGGAGAGGGGGCAACTACCTGAAACATTGATCTGAAATATTGAAAGGTGAGGGGGGGGGGGCATTAACATGAACATTATTCTAATTTTGATGATTGACAGGCAGCACCTTTCTTGGTTAACATTAGTTGTCTGTGTCTGTGTGTGTTGGTGAGGGAATGAACCACAGCATTAGGGGGTGGAGCAGGGCATCATGCAGACCAGGTGCTGCCAACCGCCGTCCCTCCTGTCTGCTGCCTGGCCCTGGGCAGCACCTGGGCCACACACCACATGCAAACACAGGCTACGGTCTGAAAGACATCTGATATATGCCATTTTTACTTCAGATCTCTTAATGATGCAAACAACATTCCTTTGGTACTTTCCCAGGCCTTTATAAGGAATATCTCTGCAATAGATACGACAGCAGTTTATATAGCTGTTTTTTTAGAAACATCAGAAATCAGATTAGGTAAAAGTTGCAAATATAAAGGCTCATAAAGTGTTTGAGACTAGTTTATTGATTGTGGTAATTAATTATGGATGACATCAGGCCTCAAGGGGTCAGGGTGCAATGAGGTATGGTTTCACCTTTTGCGTGTTGACTCAACCTTCAAACACCATCTGTGCTGTTTCATTATTAACACTATGTAGGCACTGCATGCAAACAGTCAATTTACTATGAATACCAAAATACCAGTCTTAGTCACACATCATGTCAGATTGTTTGCCAATATCATGAATAGTCAATGAATATACGAACAGTATAAGGTTTCATTCCTGCTCTGTATCTTTCCCCTACTGTCTAATTCCAAACTGTCTCGTTCTCGCAGTTTATCATTCTCATACAAGCGAACTCTCTCTGTTTCATTTCCTTACTATCATTCTCACACTTTGCTCTACCTGGGCTGGGGTTTTATATATAGTTGTTGAAGGATTGACAGAACCTATATCCTGAACCTGAATCACTATTGACTTTTTCTATCACACCTTGAATATGGAATTTGAATGAAATAATAAAATTAATCTTTGGTCCTTGGATGTAGATAACCATAGTCAATCTATGCTGAACTGTCCTGACATACTGCACTGACAGGCCATGTGCTGCACTGACATACTGCACTGACAGACGATGTGCTGCACTGACATACTGCACTGACAGACCATGTGCTGCACTGACAGACTGTATGCTGCACTGAGAGGCCATGTGCTGCACTGACAGACTGTGTGCTGCACTGACAGGCCATGTGTTGCACTGACAGACCATGTGCTGCACTGGCTGACTGTGTGCTGCACTGGCTGACAGTGTGCTGCACTGACTGACTGTGTGCTGCACTGACTGACTGTGTGCTGCACTGACATACTGTGTGCTGCACTGACAGACTGTGTGCTGCACTGACAGACTGTGTGCTGCACTGACTTACTGTGTGCTGCACTGACAGACTGTGTGCTGCAATGACAGACTGTGTGCTGCACTGACAGACTATGTGCTGCACTGGCAGACTGTGTGCTGCAATGGCAAACTGTGTGCTGCACTGACATACTGTGTGCTGCACTGACTTACTGTGTGCTGCACTGACTTACTGTGTGCTGCACTGACTTACTGTGTGCTGCACTGACAGACTGTGTGCTGCAATGACAGACTGTGTGCTGCACTGACAGACCATGTGCTGCACTGGCAGACTGTGTGCTGCAATGGCAAACTGTGTGCTGCACTGACATACTGTGTGCTGCACTGACTTACTGTGTGCTGCACTGACTTACTGTGTGCTGCACTGACAGACTGTGTGCTGCACTGACAGACCATGTGCTGCACTGGCAGACTGTGTGCTGCAATGACAGACTGTGTGCTGCACTGCCAGACTGTGTTTGACACTGATAGTTTCTGTCCTATGTGATCTCCTCCCTGCAGGCACAGAGCCCTAAATACAGGAAATATCATTTTCTACTACACCTATGATACTGCAAGCAATTAGTCATTGGGTACATTGAAGAAAGCATACCCGACATGATCGTGAATAACCACACCAGAGGGGATAGGGGCTGGTGCTGGTGAATTACTTATGTTTTGTAGCCATTGCATGCAGACAGTCAGTGAGCACCTGGTCACGACCCTTAACATGAACATGCAAACATGGTTAGGTTATACATTGTTCCTATGAAGACCACTTTTAGAACAAGGACCACCATTTGATACAATCATTCTGTACATTCAGAGGACATTGCCTGCTTGTATTATAATGAAATATTGTGATTATCATGTACAAATTGCATAATTTGCTATTAGGTAAATAAGTAAACTTTCAAAATGGAGTAATTTGCATGAGATTATCCCCTAGGAGTAATACTGCAAGTTTTCTAGAACAGTGTGTTTGCAGAAGGGTAATTTACTAAGGGAGAGCCTACACCGAGTGTGCTACACCCACACCCACCCACTACATGTCACTAATGTTGCTCTTATTATAATACCCTTTCTTGCGTAACACTACAAATAAATTCTGTAAGTAAGCCTACCCAAGTCAACCATTTGTTTGTATCTATGTAAATGTGTGGTTAAGGCACCAAAGATGGTACTGATGAGCTGTTTACCATCTATGAAGCCTGACAACGCACATTAAGTCTGTACCAAGACATTACTGGTGTGGGTTTCAAACAGACTGTGTGCATGAGTGGTACTCAGTGCTTGAGCCTAATTAGTATTTAAATATGCATGACATCCAACCTCCAGATGTCAGAGTGCCTTGGGGTAGGCTCTCACTAACATGCATTCCTTACTGAGGGTTTTCGTGGTTACTGCTGTGCCTGACACTAATTTGTGATTGTGGTAGTTTATTATGGATGAGACCAGGCCTCCAGCAGACAGGGTGTATGGGGGACCGGTCTCAGTTTATGCATGTTGAGTCAGCCTCATGTAAATGTCACACTGCGTGCTGACAGACAAACACCAGCTGTGCTATTTTATTATTTACACTAATATAGGCACTTCATGCAAACAGCCAATTGACTGTGAGTACCTCATTACCAGCCTCAGTCACGCAGCTTTCAGATTATTTGCAATAGCAAGAGTAATTAATAAACGTATACCAAGGGTCGGGTTTCATTCTGTGTGTGTGTTATTACCTCTCTGTTTCATTCTCCCTCTTCACCCACTGTCTCATTCTCCGGAAAGAACTCTCATTGGTTAAAAATAACACGGATACATACCAAATACAGTGAAACTCTGTCCCAGTGATACTATATCAAATAATATGCCTCCAGAAATCAGTGCCTTCATTGATATTCATGATTGTTTATGGTTTCTTCCACCATTAATAGCCACTGACTGGTAGAATGGATCACCGGCCAGCCATCCAGGCCAACATAACACACTCTATTACAAGCTCTATTGTTGCTTTTCATTTGATTCATGATGGCATAAAACACTTATGTAGGTATTCATGACATCACATTTTTGATATGCGCATGAAGATAATATTACCTTGGATGATATTCATGATTGTTTACAGGGGCAATTATAGCTTTGCCATGGATAGCATGTGTCTTTGGTTGATAATTATACAAATTAATGATTTGCATCAAACACACAAATAGGCATATGTGACACCACATTGTTGGACCTTCATATCAAGATAAAACCATTAGTACTATGTATGATATTATTTTTTAATTCAAACACACACATGTCGTACATAGTATGAGCTTGGTTGACAAATGACTCCATCCCAACCAAGCCTGGAATGGGAAAAGTGGAAAGATGGATTAACAGCAGGCAACCAAGCCCAACATCACACACACCCAACAATCATTACAGGCCCCTTTGCAAAACATATATCAGGATGGCATATACCATACCACATTTATTAAGAAATATCATGACACACTATACTCATATCCATATTGATTCATGTCAGCATATTACACATAAATGGTCACAAATGGGACTACATTGCTTGCAATACATATGTAGATGATAGTTCAATACCTTTGATGATACTCTGATTGTTTATGGTTGCTTCATACAAATGAAAAGGTGTTTATAGCTTCACAATAATAGGCATATACATATGACCATGATATCCAGGTTCTTTGTCTATGTTCAGACTAATTCATGATTGCACACTACTTATAAATGGGCATACAAAACACACATTGATACCTTAATGATGATATTTATGATTGTTCATGGTTTCTTCATACAGACATAGAGGCATTCATTGCTACCAATGACATAGATATGGACATGACATCCCAGTATTTGGTTTACTATTCATGATTGTATCACACACACAATTTGGCATGGATGATGATTCCTTGTTTGACATACATCAAGATACAAACATGAACTGAATAAAAAACAGAGGGCTACAGGAGTGATCGGATGGTTTTAAGGGGAGTGATAAGTTTCAGATGACAAAGGACTCTATCCCAATCAAACCTAGGTCCAATGATTATTTCAGGCACCCGAGCCAAACATACTTCAAGACACCAAACACTATACCTTATGCATTAAGAGACACCATAATGACTACTTGAGATGACATTCATGTTATTTAAATACTTTTGACTATTATTATGATTGTTTGTGGTTTCTTCATACAGACAAAGTGATATTTATAGCTTTGCCATGGATAACATACATGTGAGCTTGATATTTAAGTTATTTAATTGATAATCATATTATTTCATGACTACAGCAGATGCCAAATGGTATACATGACACCACATTGTTGAATTATTTATCAAAATACAATAATCAGTACTTTGGCTGATTTATTCATTTTTGAACCAAACACACACATAGACATACAATCATGACACTGGTAAACATATATTAAACTATTGTGTTCCACCTGAAGAACTGATGGCTTCAGGAGTTACTATGTGGTGGGGAGTGGAGTGGTAAGTATCATATGCCAAATGACTCCATCCCTTCTCCAGCCTGGAATGGTAGAAGCCGATAGATAAATCAGCAGCAGACAACCAAGCCACAACGTCACAAACACCCAACGCAGGTCTCCACATTTTTTGTAATACTGGTTTCTTAGATTGCTCATTTTCTTACATGTCACAGGTTATTTAGAATGTGCAGCTACTTACAGATCACCTAGAGTATGTACCTACTTACAGGTTACAGTTTACAGTTTACTTAGGCTGTGTAACTACTTAAAGGTCAATTAGACTGTGAAGATGTTGTATTGGTAGATATTCAAACTTATTTACAGTTGCATCATACAAGCTTTGTCAACACATATGTCAAGTTTGGACTCATGATGAGGGCGACATGAAATATTCTCTGGAGGGGAGTGGATGTGTAAGTATCAGATGTTATTTGACCTCACTCCCAACCAGCCTGGAAGATGAGAAGTGGAAAAATTATTCAGTAGCTGACCGAGGCAAACTATATACAGGTTTAAGGATCATCACAGTCTCCTAGGTCAAACATACTTCAAGATACCACACACTTTACTTAAGACCATAAATGATATATAAAAAAAAGGGAAACCAAAACAACACATTATTCAACATACCCATGAATATAATATTCAAGTAGCTTGATGAAATACAAGATTGCTATTAGCTACTTCATACACATTAAATGTGTATACATGTAACCTTTTGTCAGTTGGTATATATATCAAGATGATATCTGCATACTTTGGTTGATGTTCATACTTATTTATAATTGCATTAGCCACACAAACAAGCACGTCTAGCATCAACAAGGTTGACAGACATATTGAGATTTGGCTTAGGAAATACAGCGCAGTAAAGAGTTACGTTAAGTATGAGACAACTGACTACATCGCCAACCAATGTTGAACGGAAGAAGTGGAACAAGAGATCAGCAGGATGAAAACAAGCCCAACTTAGCACAAGCATCCGATGATCATCAAGAAATATCATAACAAGTTCTTTTAATAATATTTTGCTTCCCGAAAAAACATGATGTACATAAAAGGAATACATAACACATCACTATTCCACATCCACATGAATATAATATTCAAGTTCATTGATAATTTTTTAGGTCGTTTTTTATTGCTTCACACAGATGAAAGGGTATATGAAGTCTTTGTTCAGTTGGCATACATATGCAGATGATATTCAAATACATTGGTTGATATTCATACTTATTCATGATTGCATTAAACACACAAACATCACCATGCTTTATATACATATCAAGATCGGGCTGAGACTGAAAAGGTGATGGCTACATGAAATACTGTGTGGCAGGGCGTGAAGTGGTAAGTATGAGACAACCGGAGAAGTGGAACAATAAATCAGCGGCAATAACCAAGCATAATTTAACACAGGGACACAATGATCAACACAGGCCCCTTGGCAAAAAATTAATTTATTACCATACATTTATTGATCAATGGACCTGCTCGCAGTATTATTAATTTGTATGTTAAATTATTTGTATCTCTAGATAGCTCTTGTCCCTGCAAAATAGGAAGTGTTTTTTTTTTGGTTTATTCAGGCCTTTTTAAAAGAATGAATTCAATCAAAGCCAAAATGTAATCATCATATATTGTTATAGCAAGGACACAGCAAGTGTTGAATTTGTATTTCTGCTCTACATAAAAACCAATTTGAGTTTACTAAATGGAACAAATTAAAAAAAAAAAACATTAATGACAAGCCTCTGGAAATACAGAGTGACAATTCTGATGAGCATATTCAGAATAATATCTCTGGATTCCACACTAAGGAGTGTGTACCTGATGTGCATATTCAGGGAAAACTCATAACAGAGACTTTGAGACAGACATGATGTGCAAATTCAGTCTGACTCTTGCAAGCCTCTGGAAATACAGAGTGACAATTCTGATGAGCATATTCAGAATAATCTTTTGATTCCACACTAAGGAGTGTGTACCTGATGTGCATATTCAGGGAAAACTCCTAAGAGAGACTTTGAGACAGACATGATGTGCAAATTCAGTCTGACTCTTGCAAGCCTCTGGAAATACAGAGTGATAATTCTGATGAGCATATTCAGAATAATCTCTGGATTCCACACTAAGGAGTGTGTACCTGATGTGCATATTCAGGGGAAACTCCTAACAGAGACTTTGAGACAGACATGATGTGCAAATTCAGTCTGATTCTTGCAAGCCTCTGGAAATACAGAGTGACAATTCTGATGAGCATATTCAGAATAATCTCTGGATTCCACACTAAGGAGTGTGTACCTGATGTGCATATTCAGGGAAAACTCCCGACAGAGACTTTGAGACAGACATGATGTGCAAATTCAGTCTGACTCTTGCAAGCCTCTGGAAATACAGAGTGACAATTCTGATGAGCATATTCAGAATAATCTTTTGATTCCACACTAAGGAGTGTGTACCTGATGTGCATATTCAGGGAAAACTCCTAAGAGAGACTTTGAGACAGACATGATGTGCAAATTCAGTCTGACTCTTGCAAGCCTCTGGAAATACAGAGTGATAATTCTGATGAGCATATTCAGAATAATCTCTGGATTCCACACTAAGGAGTGTGTACCTGATGTGCATATTCAGGGAAAACTCCCGACAGAGACTTTGAGACAGACATGATGTGCAAATTCAGTCTGACTCTTGCAAGCCTCTGGAAATACAGAGTTACAATTCTGATGAGCATATTCAGAATAATATCTCTGGAATCGACACTTAGGAGTGTGTACCTGATGTGCATATTCAGGGAAAACTCCTTACAGAGACTTTGAGACAGACATGATGTGCAAATTCAGTCTGACTCTTGCAAGCCTCTGGAAATACAGAGTGACAATTCTGATGAGCATATTCAGAATAATCTCTGGATTCCACACTAAGGAGTGTGTACCTGATGTGCATATTCAGGGAAAACTCCTTACACAGACTTTAAGACAGACATGATGTGCAAATTCAGTCTGACTCTTGCAAGCCTCTGGAAATGAAGAGTGACAATTCTGATGAGCATATCCAAAATAGTATCTCTGGAGTTCACACTAAGGAGTGTGTACCTGATGTGCATATTCAGGGATCACTCCTAACAGAGACTTGGAGACAGACATGATGTGCAAATTCAGTCTGACTCTTGCAAGCCTCTGGAAATACAGAGTGACAATTCTGATGAGCATATTCAGAATAATCTTTTGATTCCACACTAAGGAGTGTGTACCTGATGTGCATATTCAGGGAAAACTCCCGACAGAGACTTTGAGACAGACATGATGTGCACATTCAGTCTGACTCTTGCAAGCCTCTGGAAATACAGAGTGACAATTCTGATGAGCATATTCAGAATAATCTCTGGATTCCACACTAAGGAGTGTGTACCTGATGTGCCTATTCAGGGAAAACTCCTAAGAGAGACTTTGAGACAGACATGATGTGCAAATTCAGTCTGACTCTTGCAAGCCTCTGGAAATACAGAGTGACAATTCTGATGAGCATATTTAAAATAATATCTCTGGAGTTCACACTAAGGAGTGTGTACCTGATGTGCATATTCAGGGAAAACTCCCGACAGAGACTTTGAGACAGACATGATGTGCAAATTCAGTCTGACTCTTGCAAGCCTCTGGAAATACAGAGTGACAATTCTGATGAGCATATTCAGAATAATCTTTTGATTCCACACTGAGGAGTGTGTACCTGATGTGCATATTCAGGGAAAACTCCTAAGAGAGACTTTGAGACAGACATGATGTGCAAATTCAGTCTGACTCTTGCAAGCCTCTGGAAATACAGAGTGACAATTCTGATGAGCATATTCAGAATAATCTCTGGATTCCACACTAAGGAGTGTGTACCTGATGTGCATATTCAGGGAAAACTCCCGACAGAGACTTTGAGACAGACATGATGTGCAAATTCAGTCTGACTCTTGCAAGCCTCTGGAAATACAGAGTGACAATTCTGATGAGCATATTCAGAATAATCTTTTGATTCCACATTAAGGAGTGTGTACCTGATGTGCATATTCAGGGAAAACTCCTAAGAGAGACTTTGAGACAGACATGATGTGCAAATTCAGTCTGACTCTTGCAAGCCTCTGGAAATACAGAGTGACAATTCTAATGAGCATATTCAGAATAATCTCTGGATTCCACACTAAGGAGTGTGTACCTGATGTGCATATTCAGGGAAAACTCCCGACAGAGACTTTGAGACAGACATGATGTGCAAATTCAGTCTGACTCTTGCAAGCCTCTGGAAATACAGAGTTACAATTCTGATGAGCATATTCAGAATAATATCTCTGGAATCGACACTTAGGAGTGTGTACCTGATGTGCATATTCAGGGAAAACTCCCAACAGAGACTTTGAGACACACATGATGTGCAAATTCAGTCTGACTCTTGCAAGCCTCTGGAAATACAGAGTGACAATTCTGATGAGCATATTCAGAATAATCTCTGGATTCCATACTAAGGAGTGTGTACCTGATGTGCATATTCAGGGAAAACTCCTTACAGAGACTTTGAGACAGACATGATGTGCAAATTCAGTCTGACTCTTGCAAGCCTCTGGAAATACAGAGTGACAATTCTGATGAGCATATTCAGAATAATCTCTGGATTCCACACTAAGCAGTGTGTACCTGATGTGCATATTCAGGAAAAACTCAAAACAGAGACTTTGAGACAGACATGATGTGCAAATTCAGTCTGACTCTTGCAAGCCTCTGGAAATACAGAGTGACAATTCTGATGAGCATATTCAGAATAATCTCTGGATTCCACACTAAGGAGTGTGTACCTGATGTGCATATTCAGGGAAAACTCCTTACACAGACTTTATGACAGACATGCTGTGCAAATTCAGTCTGACTCTTGCAAGCCTCTGGAAATACAGAGTGATAATTCTGATGAGCATATTCAGAATAATATCTCTGGATTCCACACTAAGGAGTGTGTACCCGATGTGCATATTCAGGGGAAACTCCTAACAGAGAGTTTGAGACAGACATGATGTGCAATTTCAGTCTGACTCTTGCAAGCCTCTGGAAATACAGAGTGACAATTCTGATGAGCATATTCAGAATAATATCTCTGGATTCCACACTAAGGAGTGTGTACCTGATGTGCATATTCAGGGGAAACTCCTAACAGAGACTTTGAGACAGACATGATGTGCACATTCAGTCTGACTCTTGCAAGCCTCTGGAAATACAGAGTGACAATTCTGATGAGCATATTCAGAATAATATCTGGATTCCATACTAACGAGTGTGTACCTGATGTGCATATTCAGGGAAAACTCCTAAGAGAGACTTTGAGACAGACATGATGTGCAAATTCAGCCTGACTCTTGCAAGCCTCTGGAAATACAGAGTGACAATTCTGATGAGCATATTCAAAATAATATCTCTGGAGTTCACACTAAGGAGTGTGTACCTGATGTGCATATTCAGGGAAAACTCCTAACAGAGACTTTGAGACAGACATGATGTGCAAATTCAGCCTGACTCTTGCAAGCCTCTGGAAATACAGAGTGACAATTCTGATGAGCATATTCAGAATAATCTCTGGATTCCACACTAAGGAGTGTGTACCTGATGTGCATATTCAGGGAAAACTCCCGACAGAGACTTTGAGACAGACATGATGTGCACATTCAGTCTGACTCTTGCAAGCCTCTGGAAATACAGAGTGACAATTCTGATGAGCATATTCAGAATAATCTCTGGATTCCACACTAAGGAGTGTGTACCTGATTTGCATATTCAGGGAAAACTCCTAAGAGAGACTTTGAGACAGACATGATGTGCAAATTCAGTCTGACTCTTGCAAGCCTCTGGAAATACAGAGTGACAATTCTGATGAGCATATTCAGAATGATCTCTGGATTCCACACTAAGGAGTGTGTACCTGATGTGCATATTCAGGGAAAGCTCCTAACAGAGACTCTGAGACAGACATGATGTGCAAATTCAGTCTGACTCTTGCAAGCCTCTGGAAATACAGAGTGACAATTCTGTTAAGCCAAGTCAGAATAATCTCTGGATTCGACACTAAGGAGTGTGTACCTGATGTGCATATTCAGGGAAAACTCCTAAGAGAGACTTTGAGACAGACATGATGTGCAAATTCAGTCTGACTCTTGCAAGCCTCTGGAAATACAGAGTGACAATTCTGATGAGCATATTCAGAATAATCTTTTGATTCCACACTGAGGAGTGTGTACCTGATGTGCATATTCAGGGAAAACTCCTAAGAGAGACTTTGAGACAGACATGATGTGCAAATTCAGTCTGACTCTTGCAAGCCTCTGGAAATACAGAGTGACAATTCTGATGAGCATATTCAGAATAATCTCTGGATTCCACACTAAGGAGTGTGTACCTGATGTGCATATTCAGGGAAAACTCCGGACAGAGACTTTGAGACAGACATGATGTGCAAATTCAGTCTGACTCTTGCAAGCCTCTGGAAATACAGAGTGACAATTCTGATGAGCATATTCAGAATAATCTTTTGATTCCACACTAAGGAGTGTGTACCTGATGTGCATATTCAGGGAAAACTCCTAAGAGAGACTTTGAGACAGACATGATGTGCAAATTCAGTCTGACTCTTGCAAGCCTCTGGAAATACAGAGTGACAACTCTAATGAGCATATTCAGAATAATCTCTGGATTCCACACTAAGGAGTGTGTACCTGATGTGCATATTCAGGGAAAACTCCCGACATAGACTTTGAGACAGACATGATGTGCAAATTCAGTCTGACTCTTGCAAGCCTCTGGAAATACAGAGTTACAATTCTGATGAGCATATTCAGAATAATATCTCTGGAATCGACACTTAGGAGTGTGTACCTGATGTGCATATTCAGGGAAAACTCCCGACAGAGACTTTGAGACACACATGATGTGCAAATTCAGTCTGACTCTTGCAAGCCTCTGGAAATACAGAGTGACAATTCTGATGAGCATATTCAGAATAATCTCTGGATTCCATACTAAGGAGTGTGTACCTGATGTGCATATTCAGGGAAAACTCCTTACAGAGACTTTGAGACAGACATGATGTGCAAATTCAGTCTGACTCTTGCAAGCCTCTGGAAATACAGAGTGACAATTCTGATGAGCATATTCAGCATAATCTCTGGATTCCACACTAAGGAGTGTGTACCTGATGTGCATATTCAGGAAAAACTCCAAACAGAGACTTTGAGACAGACATGATGTGCAAATTCAGTCTGACTCTTGCAAGCCTCTGGAAATACAGAGTGACAATTCTGATGAGCATATTCAGAATAATCTCTGGATTCCACACTAAGGAGTGTGTACCTGATGTGCATATTCAGGGAAAACTCCTTACACAGACTTTATGACAGACATGATGTGCAAATTCAGTCTGACTCTTGCAAGCCTCTGGAAATACAGAGTGATAATTCTGATGAGAATATTCAGAATAATATCTCTGGATTCCACACTAAGGAGTGTGTACCCGATGTGCATATTCAGGGGAAACTACTAACAGAGAGTTTGAGACAGACATGATGTGCAATTTCAGTCTGACTCTTGCAAGCCTCTGGAAATACAGAGTGACAATTCTGATGAGCATATTCAGAATAATATCTCTGGATTCCACACTAAGGAGTGTGTACCTGATGTGCATATTCAGGGGAAACTCCTAACAGAGACTTTGAGACAGACATGATGTGCACATTCAGTCTGACTCTTGCAAGCCTCTGGAAATACAGAGTGACAATTCTGATGAGCATATTCAGAATAATATCTGGATTCCATACTAACGAGTGTGTACCTGATGTGCATATTCAGGGAAAACTCCTAAGAGAGACTTTGAGACAGACATGATGTGCAAATTCAGCCTGACTCTTGCAAGCCTCTGGAAATACAGAGTGACAATTCTGATGAGCATATTCAAAATAATATCTCTGGAGTTCACACTAAGGAGTGTGTACCTGATGTGCATATTCAGGGAAAACTCCTAACAGAGACTTTGAGACAGACATGATGTGCAAATTCAGCCTGACTCTTGCAAGCCTCTGGAAATACAGAGTGACAATTCTGTTAAGCCAAGTCAGAATAATCTCTGGATTCGACACTAAGGAGTGTGTACCTGATGTGCATATTCAGGGAAAACTCCTAAGAGAGACTTTGAGACAGACATGATGTGCAAATTCAGTCTGACTCTTGCAAGCCTCTGGAAATACAGAGTGACAATTCTGATGAGCATATTCAGAATAATCTTTTGATTCCACACTGAGGAGTGTGTACCTGATGTGCATATTCAGGGAAAACTCCTAAGAGAGACTTTGAGACAGACATGATGTGCAAATTCAGTCTGACTCTTGCAAGCCTCTGGAAATACAGAGTGACAATTCTGATGAGCATATTCAGAATAATCTCTGGATTCCACACTAAGGAGTGTGTACCTGATGTGCATATTCAGGGAAAACTCCGGACAGAGACTTTGAGACAGACATGATGTGCAAATTCAGTCTGACTCTTGCAAGCCTCTGGAAATACAGAGTGACAATTCTGATGAGCATATTCAGAATAATCTTTTGATTCCACACTAAGGAGTGTGTACCTGATGTGCATATTCAGGGAAAACTCCTAAGAGAGACTTTGAGACAGACATGATGTGCAAATTCAGTCTGACTCTTGCAAGCCTCTGGAAATACAGAGTGACAACTCTAATGAGCATATTCAGAATAATCTCTGGATTCCACACTAAGGAGTGTGTACCTGATGTGCATATTCAGGGAAAACTCCCGACATAGACTTTGAGACAGACATGATGTGCAAATTCAGTCTGACTCTTGCAAGCCTCTGGAAATACAGAGTTACAATTCTGATGAGCATATTCAGAATAATATCTCTGGAATCGGCACTTAGGAGTGTGTACCTGATGTGCATATTCAGGGAAAACTCCCGACAGAGACTTTGAGACACACATGATGTGCAAATTCAGTCTGACTCTTGCAAGCCTCTGGAAATACAGAGTGACAATTCTGATGAGCATATTCAGAATAATCTCTGGATTCCATACTAAGGAGTGTGTACCTGATGTGCATATTCAGGGAAAACTCCTTACACAGACTTTGAGACAGACATGATGTGCAAATTCAGTCTGACTCTTGCAAGCCTCTGGAAATACAGAGTGACAATTCTGATGAGCATATTCAGCATAATCTCTGGATTCCACACTAAGGAGTGTGTACCTGATGTGCATATTCAGGAAAAACTCCAAACAGAGACTTTGAGACAGACATGATGTGCAAATTCAGTCTGACTCTTGCAAGCCTCTGGAAATACAGAGTGACAATTCTGATGAGCATATTCAGAATAATCTCTGGATTCCACACTAAGGAGTGTGTACCTGATGTGCATATTCAGGGAAAACTCCTTACACAGACTTTATGACAGACATGATGTGCAAATTCAGTCTGACTCTTGCAAGCCTCTGGAAATACAGAGTGATAATTCTGATGAGCATATTCAGAATAATATCTCTGGATTCCACACTAAGGAGTGTGTACCCGATGTGCATATTCAGGGGAAACTACTAACAGAGAGTTTGAGACAGACATGATGTGCAATTTCAGTCTGACTCTTGCAAGCCTCTGGAAATACAGAGTGACAATTCTGATGAGCATATTCAGAATAATATCTCTGGATTCCACACTAAGGAGTGTGTACCTGATGTGCATATTCAGGGGAAACTCCTAACAGAGACTTTGAGACAGACATGATGTGCACATTCAGTCTGACTCTTGCAAGCCTCTGGAAATACAGAGTGACAATTCTGATGAGCATATTCAGAATAATATCTGGATTCCATACTAACGAGTGTGTACCTGATGTGCATATTCAGGGAAAACTCCTAAGAGAGACTTTGAGACAGACATGATGTGCAAATTCAGCCTGACTCTTGCAAGCCTCTGGAAATACAGAGTGACAATTCTGATGAGCATATTCAAAATAATATCTCTGGAGTTCACACTAAGGAGTGTGTACCTGATGTGCATATTCAGGGAAAACTCCTAACAGAGACTTTGAGACAGACATGATGTGCAAATTCAGCCTGACTCTTGCAAGCCTCTGGAAATACAGAGTGACAATTCTGATGAGCATATTCAGAATAATCTTTTGATTCCACACTAAGGAGTGTGTACCTGATGTGCATATTCAGGGAAAACTCCTAAGAGAGACTTTGAGACAGACATGATGTGCACATTCAGTCTGACTCTTGCAAGCCACTGGAAATACAGAGTGACAATTCTGATGAGCATATTCAGAATAATCTCTGGATTCCACACTAAGGAGTGTGTACCTGATTTGCATATTCAGGGAAAACTCCTAAGAGAGACTTTGAGACAGACATGATGTGCAAATTCAGTCTGACTCTTGCAAGCCTCTGGAAATACAGAGTGACAATGCTGATGAGCATATTTAAAATAATATCTCTGGAGTTCACACTCCTAACAGAGACTTTGAGACAGACATGATGTGCAAATTCAGTCTGACTCTTGCAAGCCTCTGGAAATACAGAGTGACAATTCTGATGAGCATATTCAGAATAATCTCTGGATTCCACACTAAGGAGTGTGTACCTGATGTGCATATTCAGGGGAAACTCCTAACAGAGACTTTGAGACAGACATGATGTGCACATTCAGTCTGACTCTTGCAAGCCTCTGGAAATACAGAGTGACAATTCTGATGAGCATATTCAGAATAATATCTCTGGAATCAACACTTAGGAGTGTGTACCCGATGTGCATATTCAGGGGAAACTCCTAACAGAGAGTTTGAGACAGACATGATGTGCAAATTCAGTCTGACTCTTGCAAGCCTCTGGAAATACAGAGTGACAATTCTGATGAGCATATTCAGAATAATATCTCTGGATTCCACACTAAGGAGTGTGTACCTGATGTGCATATTCAGGGGAAACTCCTAACAGAGACTTTGAGACAGACATGATGTACAAATTCAGTCTGACTCTTGCAAGCCTCTGGAAATACAGAGTGACAATTCTGATGAGCATATTCAGAATAATCTCTGGATTCCACACTAAGGAGTGTGTATCTGATGTGCATATTCAGGGAAAACTCCCGACAGAGACTTTGAGACAGACATGATGTGCAAATTCAGTCTGACTCTTGCAAGCCTCTGGAAATACAGAGTTACAATTCTGATGAGCATATTCAGAATAATATCTCTGGAATCGACACTTAGGAGTGTGTACCTGATGTGCATATTCAGGGAAAACTCCTTACAGAGACTTTGAGACAGACATGATGTGCAAATTCAGTCTGACTCTTGCAAGCCTCTGGAAATACAGAGTGACAATTCTGATGAGCATATTCAGAATAATCTCTGGATTCCACACTAAGGAGTGTGTACCTGATGTGCATATTCAGGAAAAACTTCTTACACAGACTTTAAGACGGACATGATGTGCAAATTCAGTCTGACTCTTGCAAGCCTCTGGAAATACAGAGTGACAATTCTGATGAGCATATTCAAAATAATATCTCTGGATTCCACACTAAGGAGTGTGTACCCGATGTGCATATTCAGGGGAAACTCCTAACAGAGAGTTTGAGACAGACATGATGTGCAAATTCAGTCTGACTCTTGCAAGCCTCTGGAAATACAGAGTGACAATTCTGATGAGCATATTCAGAATAATATCTCTGGATTCCACACTAAGGAGTGTGTACCTGATGTGCATATTCAGGGGAAACTCCTAACAGAGACTTTGAGACAGACATGATGTGCAAATTCAGTCTGACTCTTGCAAGCCTCTGGAAATACAGAGTGACAATTCTGATGAGCATATTCAGAATAATATCTCTGGATTCCACACTAAGGAGTGTGTACCTGATGTGCATATTCAGGGAAAACTCCTAACAGAGACTTTGAGACAGACATGATGTGCAAATTCAGCCTGACTCTTGCAAGCCTCTGGAAATACAGAGTGACAATTCTGATGAGCATATTCAAAATAATATCTCTGGAGTTCACACTAAGGAGTGTGTACCTGATGTGCATATTCAGGGGAAAATCCTAACAGAGAGTTTGAGACAGACATGATGTGCAATTTCAGTCTGACTCTTGCAAGCCTCTGGAAATACAGAGTGACAATTCTGATGAGCATATTCAGAATAATATCTCTGGATTCCACACTAAGGAGTGTGTACCTGATGTGCATATTCAGGGGAAACTCCTAACAGAGACTTTGAGACAGACATGATGTGCAAATTCACACTGACTCTTGCAAGCCTCTGGAAATACAGAGTGACAATTCTGATGAGCATATTCAGAATAATATCTGGATTCCATAATAACGAGTGTGTACCTGATGTGCATATTCAGGGAAAACTCCTAAGAGAGACTTTGAGACAGACATGATGTGCAAATTCAGCCTGACTCTTGCAAGCCTCTGGAAATACAGAGTGACAATTCTGATGAGCATATTCAAAATAATATCTCTGGAGTTCACACTAAGGAGTGTGTACCTGATGTGCATATTCAGGGAAAACTCCTAACAGAGACTTTGAGACAGACATGATGTGCAAATTCAGCCTGACTCTTGCAAGCCTCTGGAAATACAGAGTGACAATTCTGATGAGCATATTCAGAATAATCTTTTGATTCCACACTAAGGAGTGTGTACCTGATGTGCATATTCAGGAAAAACTCCTAAGAGAGACTTTGAGACAGACATGATGTGCACATTCAGTCTGACTCTTGCAAGCCACTGGAAATACAGAGTGACAATTCTGATGAGCATATTCAGAATAATCTCTGGATTCCACACTAAGGAGTGTGTACCTGATTTGCATATTCAGGGAAAACTCCAAACAGAGACTTTGAGACAGACATGATGTGCAAATTCAGTCTGACTCTTGCAAGCCTCTGGAAATACAGAGTGACAATTCTGATGAGCATATTCAGAATAATCTCTGGATTCCACACTAAGGAGTGTGTACCTGATGTGCATATTCAGGGAAAACTCCTTACACAGACTTTATGACAGACATGATGTGCAAATTCAGTCTGACTCTTGCAAGCCTCTGGAAATACAGAGTGATAATTCTGATGAGCATATTCAGAATAATATCTCTGGATTCCACACTAAGGAGTGTGTACCCGATGTGCATATTCAGGGGAAACTCCTAAGAGAGACTTTGAGACAGACATGATGTGCACATTCAGTCTGACTCTTGCAAGCCACTGGAAATACAGAGTGACAATTCTGATGAGCATATTCAGAATAATATCTCTGGAATCAACACTTAGGAGTGTGTACCCGATGTGCATATTCAGGGGAAACTCCTAACAGAGAGTTTGAGACAGACATGATGTGCAAATTCAGTCTGACTCTTGCAAGCCTCTGGAAATACAGAGTGACAATTCTGATGAGCATATTCAGAATAATATCTCTGGATTCCACACTAAGGAGTGTGTACCTGATGTGCATATTCAGGGGAAACTCCTAACAGAGACTTTGAGACAGACATGATGTACAAATTCAGTCTGACTCTTGCAAGCCTCTGGAAATACAGAGTGACAATTCTGATGAGCATATTCAGAATAATCTCTGGATTCCACACTAAGGAGTGTGTATCTGATGTGCATATTCAGGGAAAACTCCCGACAGAGACTTTGAGACAGACATGATGTGCAAATTCAGTCTGACTCTTGCAAGCCTCTGGAAATACAGAGTTACAATTCTGATGAGCATATTCAGAATAATATCTCTGGAATCGACACTTAGGAGTGTGTACCTGATGTGCATATTCAGGGAAAACTCCTTACAGAGACTTTGAGACAGACATGATGTGCAAATTCAGTCTGACTCTTGCAAGCCTCTGGAAATACAGAGTGACAATTCTGATGAGCATATTCAGAATAATCTCTGGATTCCACACTAAGGAGTGTGTACCTGATGTGCATATTCAGGAAAAACTTCTTACACAGACTTTAAGACGGACATGATGTGCAAATTCAGTCTGACTCTTGCAAGCCTCTGGAAATACAGAGTGACAATTCTGATGAGCATATTCAAAATAATATCTCTGGATTCCACACTAAGGAGTGTGTACCCGATGTGCATATTCAGGGGAAACTCCTAACAGAGAGTTTGAGACAGACATGATGTGCAAATTCAGTCTGACTCTTGCAAGCCTCTGGAAATACAGAGTGACAATTCTGATGAGCATATTCAGAATAATATCTCTGGATTCCACACTAAGGAGTGTGTACCTGATGTGCATATTCAGGGGAAACTCCTAACAGAGACTTTGAGACAGACATGATGTGCAAATTCAGTCTGACTCTTGCAAGCCTCTGGAAATACAGAGTGACAATTCTGATGAGCATATTCAGAATAATATCTCTGGATTCCACACTAAGGAGTGTGTACCTGATGTGCATATTCAGGGAAAACTCCTAACAGAGACTTTGAGACAGACATGATGTGCAAATTCAGCCTGACTCTTGCAAGCCTCTGGAAATACAGAGTGACAATTCTGATGAGCATATTCAAAATAATATCTCTGGAGTTCACACTAAGGAGTGTGTACCTGATGTGCATATTCAGGGGAAAATCCTAACAGAGAGTTTGAGACAGACATGATGTGCAATTTCAGTCTGACTCTTGCAAGTCTCTGGAAATACAGAGTGACAATTCTGATGAGCATATTCAGAATAATATCTCTGGATTCCACACTAAGGAGTGTGTACCTGATGTGCATATTCAGGGGAAACTCCTAACAGAGACTTTGAGACAGACATGATGTGCAAATTCACACTGACTCTTGCAAGCCTCTGGAAATACAGAGTGACAATTCTGATGAGCATATTCAGAATAATATCTGGATTCCATAATAACGAGTGTGTACCTGATGTGCATATTCAGGGAAAACTCCTAAGAGAGACTTTGAGACAGACATGATGTGCAAATTCAGCCTGACTCTTGCAAGCCTCTGGAAATACAGAGTGACAATTCTGATGAGCATATTCAAAATAATATCTCTGGAGTTCACACTAAGGAGTGTGTACCTGATGTGCATATTCAGGGAAAACTCCTAACAGAGACTTTGAGACAGACATGATGTGCAAATTCAGCCTGACTCTTGCAAGCCTCTGGAAATACAGAGTGACAATTCTGATGAGCATATTCAGAATAATCTTTTGATTCCACACTAAGGAGTGTGTACCTGATGTGCATATTCAGGAAAAACTCCTAAGAGAGACTTTGAGACAGACATGATGTGCACATTCAGTCTGACTCTTGCAAGCCACTGGAAATACAGAGTGACAATTCTGATGAGCATATTCAGAATAATCTCTGGATTCCACACTAAGGAGTGTGTACCTGATTTGCATATTCAGGGAAAACTCCAAACAGAGACTTTGAGACAGACATGATGTGCAAATTCAGTCTGACTCTTGCAAGCCTCTGGAAATACAGAGTGACAATTCTGATGAGCATATTCAGAATAATCTCTGGATTCCACACTAAGGAGTGTGTACCTGATGTGCATATTCAGGGAAAACTCCTTACACAGACTTTATGACAGACATGATGTGCAAATTCAGTCTGACTCTTGCAAGCCTCTGGAAATACAGAGTGATAATTCTGATGAGCATATTCAGAATAATATCTCTGGATTCCACACTAAGGAGTGTGTACCCGATGTGCATATTCAGGGGAAACTCCTAAGAGAGACTTTGAGACAGACATGATGTGCACATTCAGTCTGACTCTTGCAAGCCACTGGAAATACAGAGTGACAATTCTGATGAGCATATTCAGAATAATCTCTGGATTCCACACTAAGGAGTGTGTACCTGATTTGCATATTCAGGGAAAACTCCTAAGAGAGACTTTGAGACAGACATGATGTGCAAATTCAGTCTGACTCTTGCAAGCCTCTGGAAATACAGAGTGACAATGCTGATGAGCATATTTAAAATAATATCTCTGGAGTTCACACTCCTAACAGAGACTTTGAGACAGACATGATGTGCAAATTCAGTCTGACTCTTGCAAGCCTCTGGAAATACAGAGTGACAATTCTGATGAGCATATTCAGAATAATCTCTGGATTCCACACTAAGGAGTGTGTACCTGATGTGCATATTCAGGGGAAACTCCTAACAGAGACTTTGAGACAGACATGATGTGCACATTCAGTCTGACTCTTGCAAGCCTCTGGAAATACAGAGTGACAATTCTGATGAGCATATTCAGAATAATATCTCTGGAATCAACACTTAGGAGTGTGTACCCGATGTGCATATTCAGGGGAAACTCCTAACAGAGAGTTTGAGACAGACATGATGTGCAAATTCAGTCTGACTCTTGCAAGCCTCTGGAAATACAGAGTGACAATTCTGATGAGCATATTCAGAATAATATCTCTGGATTCCACACTAAGGAGTGTGTACCTGATGTGCATATTCAGGGGAAACTCCTAACAGAGACTTTGAGACAGACATGATGTACAAATTCAGTCTGACTCTTGCAAGCCTCTGGAAATACAGAGTGACAATTCTGATGAGCATATTCAGAATAATCTCTGGATTCCACACTAAGGAGTGTGTATCTGATGTGCATATTCAGGGAAAACTCCCGACAGAGACTTTGAGACAGACATGATGTGCAAATTCAGTCTGACTCTTGCAAGCCTCTGGAAATACAGAGTTACAATTCTGATGAGCATATTCAGAATAATATCTCTGGAATCGACACTTAGGAGTGTGTACCTGATGTGCATATTCAGGGAAAACTCCTTACAGAGACTTTGAGACAGACATGATGTGCAAATTCAGTCTGACTCTTGCAAGCCTCTGGAAATACAGAGTGACAATTCTGATGAGCATATTCAGAATAATCTCTGGATTCCACACTAAGGAGTGTGTACCTGATGTGCATATTCAGGAAAAACTTCTTACACAGACTTTAAGACGGACATGATGTGCAAATTCAGTCTGACTCTTGCAAGCCTCTGGAAATACAGAGTGACAATTCTGATGAGCATATTCAGAATAATATCTCTGGATTCCACACTAAGGAGTGTGTACCCGATGTGCATATTCAGGGGAAACTCCTAACAGAGAGTTTGAGACAGACATGATGTGCAAATTCAGTCTGACTCTTGCAAGCCTCTGGAAATACAGAGTGACAATTCTGATGAGCATATTCAGAATAATATCTCTGGATTCCACACTAAGGAGTGTGTACCTGATGTGCATATTCAGGGGAAACTCCTAACAGAGACTTTGAGACAGACATGATGTGCAAATTCAGTCTGACTCTTGCAAGCCTCTGGAAATACAGAGTGACAATTCTGATGAGCATATTCAGAATAATATCTCTGGATTCCACACTAAGGAGTGTGTACCTGATGTGCATATTCAGGGAAAACTCCTAACAGAGACTTTGAGACAGACATGATGTGCAAATTCAGCCTGACTCTTGCAAGCCTCTGGAAATACAGAGTGACAATTCTGATGAGCATATTCAAAATAATATCTCTGGAGTTCACACTAAGGAGTGTGTACCTGATGTGCATATTCAGGGGAAAATCCTAACAGAGAGTTTGAGACAGACATGATGTGCAATTTCAGTCTGACTCTTGCAAGCCTCTGGAAATACAGAGTGACAATTCTGATGAGCATATTCAGAATAATATCTCTGGATTCCACACTAAGGAGTGTGTACCTGATGTGCATATTCAGGGGAAACTCCTAACAGAGACTTTGAGACAGACATGATGTGCAAATTCACACTGACTCTTGCAAGCCTCTGGAAATACAGAGTGACAATTCTGATGAGCATATTCAGAATAATATCTGGATTCCATAATAACGAGTGTGTACCTGATGTGCATATTCAGGGGAAACTCCTAACAGAGACTTTGAGACAGACATGATGTGCAAATTCAGCCTGACTCTTGCAAGCCTCTGGAAATACAGAGTGACAATTCTGATGAGCATATTCAAAATAATATCTCTGGAGTTCACACTAAGGAGTGTGTACCTGATGTGCATATTCAGGGAAAACTCCTAACAGAGACTTTGAGACAGACATGATGTGCAAATTCAGCCTGACTCTTGCAAGCCTCTGGAAATACAGAGTGACAATTCTGATGAGCATATTCAGAATAATCTTTTGATTCCACACTAAGGAGTGTGTACCTGATGTGCATATTCAGGAAAAACTCCTAAGAGAGACTTTGAGACAGACATGATGTGCACATTCAGTCTGACTCTTGCAAGCCACTGGAAATACAGAGTGACAATTCTGATGAGCATATTCAGAATAATCTCTGGATTCCACACTAAGGAGTGTGTACCTGATTTGCATATTCAGGGAAAACTCCTAAGAGAGACTTTGAGACAGACATGATGTGCAAATTCAGTCTGACTCTTGCAAGCCTCTGGAAATACAGAGTGACAATTCTGATGAGCATATTCAGAATAATCTCTGGATTCCACACTAAGGAGTGTGTACCTGATGTGCATATTCAGGGAAAACTCCCGACAGAGACTTTGAGACAGACATGATGTGCAAATTCAGTCTGACTCTTGCAAGCCTCTGGAAATACAGAGTGACAATTCTGATGAGCATATTCAGAATAATATCTCTGGAATCAACACTTAGGAGTGTGTACCCGATGTGCATATTCAGGGGAAACTCCTAACAGAGAGTTTGAGACAGACATGATGTGCAAATTCAGTCTGACTCTTGCAAGCCTCTGGAAATACAGAGTGACAATTCTGATGAGCATATTCAGAATAATATCTCCGGATTCCACACTAAGGAGTGTGTACCTGATGTGCATATTCAGGGGAAACTCCTAACAGAGACTTTGAGACAGACATGATGTGCAAATTCAGTCTGACTCTTGCAAGCCTCTGGAAATACAGAGTGACAATTCTGATGAGCATATTCAGAATAATCTCTGGATTCCACACTAAGGAGTGTATATCTGATGTGCATATTCAGGGAAAACTCCCGACAGAGACTTTGAGACAGACATGATGTGCAAATTCAGTCTGACTCTTGCAAGCCTCTGGAAATACAGAGTTACAATTCTGATGAGCATATTCAGAATAATATCTCTGGAATCGACACTTAGGAGTGTGTACCTGATGTGCATATTCAGGGAAAACTCCTTACAGAGACTTTGAGACAGACATGATGTGCAAATTCAGTCTGACTCTTGCAAGCCTCTGGAAATACAGAGTGACAATTCTGATGAGCATATTCAGAATAATATCTCTGGATTCCACACTAAGGAGTGTGTACCTGATGTGCATATTCAGGGGAAACTCCTAACAGAGACTTTGAGACAGACATGATGTGCAAATTCAGTCTGACTCTTGCAAGCCTCTGGAAATACAGAGTGACAATTCTGATGAGCATATTCAGAATAATATCTCTGGATTCCACACTAAGGAGTGTGTACCTGATGTGCATATTCAGGGAAAACTCCTAACAGAGACTTTGAGACAGACATGATGTGCAAATTCAGCCTGACTCTTGCAAGCCTCTGGAAATACAGAGTGACAATTCTGATGAGCATATTCAAAATAATATCTCTGGAGTTCACACTAAGGAGTGTGTACCTGATGTGCATATTCAGGGGAAAATCCTAACAGAGAGTTTGAGACAGACATGATGTGCAATTTCAGTCTGACTCTTGCAAGCCTCTGGAAATACAGAGTGACAATTCTGATGAGCATATTCAGAATAATATCTCTGGATTCCACACTAAGGAGTGTGTACCTGATGTGCATATTCAGGGGAAACTCCTAACAGAGACTTTGAGACAGACATGATGTGCAAATTCACACTGACTCTTGCAAGCCTCTGGAAATACAGAGTGACAATTCTGATGAGCATATTCAGAATAATATCTGGATTCCATAATAACGAGTGTGTACCTGATGTGCATATTCAGGGAAAACTCCTAAGAGAGACTTTGAGACAGACATGATGTGCAAATTCAGCCTGACTCTTGCAAGCCTCTGGAAATACAGAGTGACAATTCTGATGAGCATATTCAAAATAATATCTCTGGAGTTCACACTAAGGAGTGTGTACCTGATGTGCATATTCAGGGAAAACTCCTAACAGAGACTTTGAGACAGACATGATGTGCAAATTCAGCCTGACTCTTGCAAGCCTCTGGAAATACAGAGTGACAATTCTGATGAGCATATTCAGAATAATCTTTTGATTCCACACTAAGGAGTGTGTACCTGATGTGCATATTCAGGAAAAACTCCTAAGAGAGACTTTGAGACAGACATGATGTGCACATTCAGTCTGACTCTTGCAAGCCACTGGAAATACAGAGTGACAATTCTGATGAGCATATTCAGAATAATCTCTGGATTCCACACTAAGGAGTGTGTACCTGATTTGCATATTCAGGGAAAACTCCTAAGAGAGACTTTGAGACAGACATGATGTGCAAATTCAGTCTGACTCTTGCAAGCCTCTGGAAATACAGAGTGACAATTCTGATGAGCATATTTAAAATAATATCTCTGGAGTTCACACTCCTAAGAGAGACTTTGAGACAGACATGATGTGCAAATTCAGTCTGACTCTTGCAAGCCTCTGGAAATACAGAGTGACAATTCTGATGAGCATATTCAGAATAATCTCTGGATTCCACACTAAGGAGTGTGTACCTGATGTGCATATTCAGGGAAAACTCCCGACAGAGACTTTGAGACAGACATGATGTGCAAATTCAGTCTGACTCTTGCAAGCCTCTGGAAATACAGAGTGACAATTCTGATGAGCATATTCAGAATAATATCTCTGGAATCAACACTTAGGAGTGTGTACCCGATGTGCATATTCAGGGGAAACTCCTAACAGAGAGTTTGAGACAGACATGATGTGCAAATTCAGTCTGACTCTTGCAAGCCTCTGGAAATACAGAGTGACAATTCTGATGAGCATATTCAGAATAATATCTCCGGATTCCACACTAAGGAGTGTGTACCTGATGTGCATATTCAGGGGAAACTCCTAACAGAGACTTTGAGACAGACATGATGTGCAAATTCAGTCTGACTCTTGCAAGCCTCTGGAAATACAGAGTGACAATTCTGATGAGCATATTCAGAATAATCTCTGGATTCCACACTAAGGAGTGTGTATCTGATGTGCATTTTCAGGGAAAACTCCCGACAGAGACTTTGAGACAGACATGATGTGCAAATTCAGTCTGACTCTTGCAAGCCTCTGGAAATACAGAGTTACAATTCTGATGAGCATATTCAGAATAATATCTCTGGAATCGACACTTAGGAGTGTGTACCTGATGTGCATATTCAGGGAAAACTCCTTACAGAGACTTTGAGACAGACATGATGTGCAAATTCAGTCTGACTCTTGCAAGCCACTGGAAATACAGAGTGACAATTCTGATGAGCATATTCAGAATAATCTCTGGATTCCACACTAAGGAGTGTGTACCTGATTTGCATATTCAGGGAAAACTCCTAAGAGAGACTTTGAGACAGACATGATGTGCAAATTCAGTCTGACTCTTGCAAGCCTCTGGAAATACAGAGTGACAATTCTGATGAGCATATTTAAAATAATATCTCTGGAGTTCACACTCCTAAGAGAGACTTTGAGACAGACATGATGTGCAAATTCAGTCTGACTCTTGCAAGCCTCTGGAAATACAGAGTGACAATTCTGATGAGCATATTCAGAATAATCTCTGGATTCCACACTAAGGAGTGTGTACCTGATGTGCATATTCAGGGAAAACTCCCGAGAGACTTTGAGACAGACATGATGTGCAAATTCAGTCTGACTCTTGCAAGCCTCTGGAAATACAGAGTGACAATTCTGATGAGCATATTCAGAATAATATCTCTGGAATCAACACTTAGGAGTGTGTACCCGATGTGCATATTCAGGGGAAACTCCTAACAGAGAGTTTGAGACAGACATGATGTGCAAATTCAGTCTGACTCTTGCAAGCCTCTGGAAATACAGAGTGACAATTCTGATGAGCATATTCAGAATAATATCTCCGGATTCCACACTAAGGAGTGTGTACCTGATGTGCATATTCAGGGGAAACTCCTAACAGAGACTTTGAGACAGACATGATGTGCAAATTCAGTCTGACTCTTGCAAGCCTCTGGAAATACAGAGTGACAATTCTGATGAGCATATTCAGAATAATCTCTGGATTCCACACTAAGGAGTGTGTATCTGATGTGCATATTCAGGGAAAACTCCCGACAGAGACTTTGAGACAGAGATGATGTGCAAATTCAGTCTGACTCTTGCAAGCCTCTGGAAATACAGAGTTACAATTCTGATGAGCATATTCAGAATAATATCTCTGGAATCGACACTTAGGAGTGTGTACCTGATGTGCATATTCAGGGAAAACTCCTTACAGAGACTTTGAGACAGACATGATGTGCAAATTCAGTCTGACTCTTGCAAGCCTCTGGAAATACAGAGTGACAATTCTGATGAGCATATTCAGAATAATCTCTGGATTCCACACTAAGGAGTGTGTACCTGATGTGCATATTCAGGGAAAACTCCTTACACAGATTAAGACGGACATGATGTGCAAATTCAGTCTGACTCTTGCAAGCCTCTGGAAATACAGAGTGACAATTCTGATGAGCATATTCAGAATAATATCTCTGGATTCCAACCTAAGGAGTGTGTACCTGATGTGCATATTCAGGGGAAACTCCTAACAGAGACTTTGAGACAGACATGACGTGCAAATTCAGTCTGACTCTTGCAAGCCTCTGGAAATACAGAGTGACAATTCTGATGAGCATATTCAGAATAATATCTCTGGATTCCACACTAAGGAGTGTGTACCTGATGTGCATATTCAGGGAAAACTCCTAACAGAGACTTTGAGACAGACATGATGTGCAAATTCAGCCTGACTCTTGCAAGCCTCTGGAAATACAGAGTGACAATTCTGATGAGCATATTCAAAATAATATCTCTGGAGTTCACACTAAGGAGTGTGTACCTGATGTGCATATTCAGGGAAAACTCCTAAGAGAGACTTTGAGACAGACATGATGTGCAAATTCAGCCTGACTCTTGCAAGCCACTGGAAATACAGAGTGACAATTCTGATGAGCATATTCAGAATAATCTCTGGATTCCACACTAAGGAGTGTGTACCTGATGTGCATATTCAGGGAAAACTCCTAAGAGAGACTTTGAGACAGACATGATGTGCAAATTCAGTCTGACTCTTGCAAGCCTCTGGAAATACAGAGTGACAATTCTGATGAGCATATTTAAAATAATATCTCTGGAGTTCACACTCCTAAGAGAGACTTTGAGACAGACATGATGTGCAAATTCAGTCTGACTCTTGCAAGCCTCTGGAAATACAGAGTGACAATTCTGATGAGCATATTCAGAATAATATCTCCGGATTCCACACTAAGGAGTGTGTACCTGATGTGCATATTCAGGGAAAACTCCCGACAGAGACTTTGAGACAGACATGATGTGCAGATTCAGTCTGACTCTTGCAAGCCTCTGGAAATACAGAGTTACAATTCTGATGAGCATATTCAGAATAATATCTCTGGAATCAACACTTAGGAGTGTGTACCCGATGTGCATATTCAGGGGAAACTCCTAACAGAGAGTTTGAGACAGACATGATGTGCAAATTCAGTCTGACTCTTGCAAGCCTCTGGAAATACAGAGTGACAATTCTGATGAGCATATTTAAAATAATATCTCTGGAGTTCACACTCCTAAGAGTGACTTTGAGACAGACATGATGTGCAAATTCAGTCTGACTCTTGCAAGCCTCTGGAAATACAGAGTGACAATTCTGATGAGCATATTCAGAATAATCTCTGGATTCCACACTAAGAAGTGTGTACCTGATGTGCATATTCAGGGAAAACTCCCGACAGAGACTTTGAGACAGACATGATGTGCAGATTCAGTCTGACTCTTGCAAGCCTCTGGAAATACAGAGTTACAATTCTGATGAGCATATTCAGAATAATATCTCTGGAATCAACACTTAGGAGTGTGTACCCGATGTGCATATTCAGGGGAAACTCCTAACAGAGAGTTTGAGACAGACATGATGTGCAAATTCAGTCTGACTCTTGCAAGCCTCTGGAAATACAGAGTGACAATTCTGATGAGCATATTCAGAATAATATCTCTGGATTCCACACTAAGGAGTGTGTACCTGATGTGCATATTCAAGGGAAACTCCTAACAGAGACTTTGAGACAGACATGATGTGCAAATTCAGTCTGACTCTTGCAAGCCTCTGGAAATACAGACTGACAATTCTGATGAGCATATTCAGAATAATCTCTGGATTCCACACTAAGGAGTGTGTACCTTATGTGCATATTCAGGGAAAACTCCCGACAGAGACTTTGAGACAGACATGATGTGCAAATTCAGTCTGACTCTTGCAAGCCTCTGGAAATACAGAGTGACAATTCTGATGAGCATATTCAGAATAATCTTTTGATTCCACACTAAGGAGTGTGTACCTGATGTGCATATTCAGGGAAAACTCATAAGAGAGACGTTGAGACAGACATGATGTGCAAATTCAGTCTGACTCTTGCAAGCCTCTGGAAATACAGAGTGACAATTCTGATGAGCATATTCAGAATAATCTCTGGATTCCACACTAAGGAGTGTGTACCTGATGTGCATATTCAGGGAAAACTCCCGACAGAGACTTTGAGACAGACATGATGTGCAAATTCAGTCTGACTCTTGCAAGCCTCTGGAAATACAGAGTTACAATTCTGATGAGCATATTCAGAATAATATCTCTGGAATCGACACTTAGGAGTGTGTACCTGATGTGCATATTCAGGGAAAACTCCTTACAGAGACTTTGAGACAGACATGATGTGCAAATTCAGTCTGACTCTTGCAAGCCTCTGGAAATACAGAGTGACAACTCTGATGAGCATATTTAAAATAATATCTCTGGAGTTCACACTCCCAAGAGAGACTTTGAGACAGACATGATGTGCAAATTCAGTCTGACTCTTGCAAGCCTCTGGAAATACAGAGTGACAATTCTGATGAGCATATTCAGAATAATCTCTGGATTCCACACTAAGGAGTGTGTACCTGATGTGCATATTCAGGGAAAACTCCCGACGGAGACTTTGAGACAGACATGATGTGCAAATTCAGTCTGACTCTTGCAAGCCTCTGGAAATACAGAGTTACAATTCTGATGAGCATATTCAGAATAATATCTCTGGAATCAACACTTAGGAGTGTGTACCTGATGTGCATATTCAGGGGAAACTCCTAACAGAGAGTTTGAGACAGACATGATGTGCAAATTCAGTCTGACTCTTGCAAGCCTCTGGAAATACAGAGTGACAATTCTGATGAGCATATTCAGAATAATATCTCTGGATTCCACACTAAGGAGTGTGTACCTGATGTGCATATTCAGGGAAAACTCCTAACAGAGACTTTGAGACAGACATGATGTGCAAATTCAGTCTGACTCTTGCAAGCCTCTGGAAATACAGAGTGACAATTCTGATGAGCATATTCAGAATAATCTCTGGATTCCACACTAAGGAGTGTGTATCTGATGTGCATATTCAGGGAAAACTCCCGACAGAGACTTTGAGACAGACATGATGTGCAAATTCAGTCTGACTCTTGCAAGCCTCTGGAAATACAGAGTTACAATTCTGATGAGCATATTCAGAATAATATCTCTGGAATCGACACTTAGGAGTGTGTACCTGATGTGCATATTCAGGGGAAACTCCTAACAGAGAGTTTGAGACAGACATGATGTGCAAATTCAGTCTGACTCTTGCAAGCCTCTGGAAATACAGAGTGACAATTCTGATGAGCATATTCAGAATAATCTCTGGATTCCACACTAAGGAGTGTGTACCTGATGTGCATATTCAGGGAAAACTCCTTACACAGACTTTAAGACGGACATGATGTGCAAATTCAGTCTGACTCTTGCAAGCCTCTGGAAATACAGAGTGACAATTCTGATGAGCATATTCAGAATAATATCTCTGGATTCCACACTAAGGAGTGTGTACCCGATGTGCATATTCAGGGGAAACTCCTAACAGAGAGTTTGAGACAGACATGATGTGCAAATTCAGTCTGACTCTTGCAAGCCTCTGGAAATACAGAGTGACAATTCTGATGAGCATATTCAGAATAATATCTCTGGATTCCACACTAAGGAGTGTGTACCTGATGTGCATATTCAGGGGAAACTCCTAACAGAGACTTTGAGACAGACATGATGTGCAAATTCAGTCTGACTCTTGCAAGCCTCTGGAAATACAGAGTGACAATTCTGATGAGCATATTCAGAATAATATCTCTGGATTCCACACTAAGGAGTGTGTACCTAATGTGCATATTCAGGGAAAACTCCTAACAGAGACTTTGAGACAGACATGATGTGCAAATTCAGTTTTACTCTTGCAAGCTTCTGGAAATACAGAGTGACTATTCTGATGAGCATATTCAGAATAATCTCTGGTTTTCACACTAAGGAGTGTGTACCTGATGTGCATATTCAGGGAAAACTCCTAACAGAGACTTTGAGACAGACATGATGTGCAAATTCAGTTTGACTCTTGCATGCCTCTGGAAATATAGAGTGACAATTCTGATGAGCATATTCAGAATAATCTCTGGATTCCACACTAAGGAGTGTGTATCTGATGTGCATATTCAGGGAAAACTCCCGACAGAGACTTTGAGACAGACATGATGTGCAAATTCAGTCTGACTCTTGCAAGCCTCTGGAAATACAGAGTTACAATTCTGATGAGCATATTCAGAATAATATCTCTGGAATCGACACTTAGGAGTGTGTACCTGATGTGCATATTCAGGGGAAACTCCTAACAGAGAGTTTGAGACAGACATGATGTGCAAATTCAGTCTGACTCTTGCAAGCCTCTGGAAATACAGACTGACAATTCTGATGAGCATATTCAGAATAATCTCTGGATTCCACACTAAGGAGTGTGTACCTGATGTGCATATTCAGGGAAAACTCCTTACACAGACTTTAAGACGGACATGATGTGCAAATTCAGTCTGACTCTTGCAAGCCTCTGGAAATACAGAGTGACAATTCTGATGAGCATATTCAGAATAATATCTCTGGATTCCACACTAAGGAGTGTGTACCCAATGTGCATATTCAGGGGAAACTCCTAACAGAGATTTTGAGACAGACATGATGTGCAAATTCAGTCTGACTCTTGCAAGCCTCTGGAAATACAGAGTGACAATTCTGATGAGCATATTCAGAATAATATCTCTGGATTCCACACTAAGGAGTGTGTACCTGATGTGCATATTCAGGGGAAACTCCTAACAGAGACTTTGAGACAGACATGATGTGCAAATTCAGTCTGACTCTTGCAAGCCTCTGGAAATACAGAGTGACAATTCTGATGAGCATATTCAGAATAATATCTCTGGATTCCACACTAAGGAGTGTGTACCTGATGTGCATATTCAGGGAAAACTCCTAACAGAGACTTTGAGACAGACATGATGTGCAAATTCAGTTTTACTCTTGCAAGCTTCTGGAAATACAGAGTGACTATTCTGATGAGCATATTCAGAATAATCTCTGGTTTTCACACTAAGGAGTGTGTACCTGATGTGCATATTCAGGGAAAACTCCTAACAGAGACTTTGAGACAGACATGATGTGCAAATTCAGTTTGACTCTTGCATGCCTCTGGAAATATAGAGTGACAATTCTGATGAGCATATTCAGAATCATATCTCTGGATCCCACACTAAGAAGTGTGTACCTGATGTGCATATTCAGGGAAAACTCCTAACAGAGACTTTGAGACAGACATGATGTGCAAATTCAGTTTGACTCTTGCAAGCCTCTGGAAATACAGAGTGAAAATTCTGATGAGCATATTCAGAACAATCTCTGGTTTCCACACTAGGCAGTGTGTACCTGATGTGCATATTAAGGGAAAACTCCTAACAGAGACTTTGAGACAGACATGATGTGCAAATTCAGTCTGACTCTTGCAAGCCTTTGGAAATACAGAGTGACAATTCTGATGAGCATATTCAGAATAACCTCTGGATTCCACAATAAGGAGTGTGTACCTGATGTGCATATTCAGGGATAACTCCTAACAGAGACTTTGAGACAGACATGATGTGCAAATTCAGTTTGACTCTTGCAAGCCTCTGGAAATACAGAGTGACAATTCTGATGAGCATATTCAGAATAATATCTCTGGATTCCACACTAAGGAGTGTGTACCTGATGTGCATATTCAGTGAGAACTCCTTACAGAGACTTTGAGACAGACATGATGTGCAAATTCAGTCTGACTCTTGCAAGCCTCTGGAAATACAGAGTGACAATTCTGATGAGCATATTCAGAATAATATCTCTGAATTCCACACTAAGGAGTGAGTACCTGATGTGCATATTCAGGGAAAACTCCTAGGAGAGACTATGAGACAGACATTATGTGCAAATTCAGTCTGACTCTTGCAAGCCTCTGGAAATACAGAGTGACAATTCTGATGTGCATATTCAGAATAATATCTCTGGATTCCACACAAAGGAGTGTGTACCTAATGTGCATATTCAGGGAAAACTCCTAACAGAGACTTTGAGACGGACATGATGTGCAAATTCAGTCTGACTCTTGCAAGCCTCTTGAAATACTGAGTGACAATTCTGATGAGCATATTTAGAACAATATATCTGTATTCCACACTAAGGAGTGTGTACCTGATATGCATATTCAGGAAAAACTCCCGACAGAGACTTTGAGACGGACAAGAAGTGCAAATTCAGTCAGACTCTTGCAAGCCTCTGGGAATACAGAGTGACAATTCTGATGAGCATATTCAGAATAATATCCCTGGATTTTACACTAAGGTGTGTGTACCTGATGTGCCTATTCTGGGAAAACTCCTAAGAGAGACGTTGAGACAGACATGATGTGCAAATTCAGTCTGACTCTTGCAAGCCTCTGGAAATACAGAGTGACAATTCTGATGAGCATATTCAGAATCATATCTCTGGATCCCACACTAAGGAGTGTGTACCTGATGTGCATATTCAGGGAAAACTCCTTACAGAGACTTTGAGACAGACATGATGTGCAAATTCAGTCTGACTCTTGCAAGCCTCTTGAAATACAGAGTGATAATTCTGATGAGCATATTCAAAATAATCTTTGGTTTCCACACTAAGCAGTGTGTACCTGATGTGTATATTAAGGGAAAACTCCTAACAGAGACTTTGAGACAGACATGATGTGCAAATTCAGTTTTACTCTTGCAAGCTTCTGGAAATACAGAGTGACTATTCTGATGAGCATATTCAGAATAATCTCTGGTTTTCACACTAAGGAGTGTGTACCTGATGTGCATATTCAGGGAAAACTCCTAACAGAGACTTTGAGACAGACATGATGTGCAAATTCAGTTTGACTCTTGCATGCCTCTGGAAATATAGAGTGACAATTCTGATGAGCATATTCAGAATAATATCTCTGGATTCCACACTAAGAAGTGTGTACCTGATGTGCATATTCAGGGAAAACTCCTAACAGAGACTTTGAGACAGACATGATGTGCAAATTCAGTTTGACTCTTGCAAGCCTCTGGAAATATAGAGTGACAATTCTGATGAGCATATTCAGAATAATATCTCTGGATTCCACACTAAGAAGTGTGTACCTGATGTGCATATTCAGGGAAAACTCCTAACAGAGACTTTGAGACAGACATGATGTGCAAATTCAGTTTGACTCTTGCAAGCCTCTGGAAATACAGAGTGACAATTCTGATGAGCATATTCAGAATAATCTCTGGTTTCCAGACTAAGGAGTGTGTACCTGATGTGCATATTCAGGGAAAACTCCTAACAGAGACTTTGAGACAGACATGATGTGCAAATTCAGTTTAACTCTTGCAAGCCTCTGGAAATACAGAGTGACAATTCTGATGAGCATATTCAGAATAATATCTCTGGATTCCACACTAAGAAGTGTGTACCTGATGTGCATATTCAGGGAAAACTCCTAACAGAGACTTTGAGACAGACATGATGTGCAAATTCAGTTTGACTCTTGCAAGCCTCTGGAAATACAGAGTGACAAGCCTCTGGAAATACAGTGTGACAATTCTGATGAGCATATTCAGAATAATATCTCTGGATTCCACACTAAGAAGTGTGTACCTGATGTGCATATTCAGGGAAAACTCCTAACAGAGACTTTGAGACAGACATGATGTGCAAATTCAGTTTGACTCTTGCAAGCCTCTGGAAATACAGAGTGACAATTCTGATGAGCATATTCAGAATAAATTTTTGGTTTCCAGACTAAGGAGTGTGTACCTGATGTGCATATTCAGGGAAAACTCCTAACAGAGACTTTGAGACAGACATGATGTGCAAAGTCAGTTTGACTCTTGCAAGCCTCTGGAAATACAGAGTGACAATTCTGATGAGCATATTCAGAATAATATCTCTGGTTTCCAGACTAAGGAGTGTGTACCTGATGTGCATATTCAGGGAAAACTCCTAACAGAGACTTTGAGACAGACATGATGTACAAATTCAGTCTGACTCTTGCAAGCCTCTGGAAATACAGAGTGACAATTCTGATGAGCATATTCAGAATAATATCTCTGGATTCCACACTAAGAAGTGTGTACCTGATGTGCATATTCAGGGAAAACTCCTAACAGAGACTTTGAGACAGACATGATGTACAAATTCAGTCTGACTCTTGCAAGCCTCTGGAAATACAGAGTGACAATTCTGATGAGCATATTCAGAATCATATCTCTGGATCCCACACTAAGGAGTGTGTACCTGATGTGCATATTCAGGGAAAACTCCTTACAGAGACTTTGAGACAGACATTATGTGCAAATTCAGTCTGACTCTTGCAAGCCTCTGGAAATACAGAGTGATAATTCTGATGAGCATATTCAGAATAATCTCTGGTTTCCACACTAAGCAGTGTGTACCTGATGTGCATATTGAGGGAAAACTCCTAACAGACACTTTGAGACAGACATGATGTGCAAATTTAGTCTGATTCTTGCAAGCCTCTGGGAATACAGAGTGACAATTATGATGAGCATATTCAGAAGAATCTCTGGACTCCACGCTAAGGAGTGTGTACCTGATGTGCATATCCAGGGGAAAACTCCTAACAGAGACTTTGAGACAGACATGATGTACAAATACAGTCTGACTCTGGCAAGCCTCTGGAAATACAGAGTGACAATTCTGATGAGCATATTCAGAATAACCTCTGGATTCCACACAAAGGAGTGTGTACCTGATGTGCATATTCAGGGAAAACTCCTAACAGAGACTTTGAGACAGACATGATGTGCAAATTCAGTTTGACTCTTGCAAGCCTCTGGAAATACAGAGTGACAATTCTGATGAGCATATTCAGAATCATATCTCTGGATCCCACACTAAGGAGTGTGTACCTGATGTGCATATTCAGGGAAAACTCCTTACAGAGACTTTGAGACAGACATGATGTGCAAATTCAGTCTGACTCTTGCAAGCCTCTTGAAATACAGAGTGATAATTCTGATGAGCATATTCAAAATAATCTTTGGTTTCCACACTAAGCAGTGTGTACCTGATGTGTATATTAAGGGGAAACTCCTAACAGAGACTTTGAGACAGACATGATGTGCAAATTCAGTTTTACTCTTGCAAGCTTCTGGAAATACAGAGTGACTATTCTGATGAGCATATTCAGAATAATCTCTGGTTTTCACACTAAGGAGTGTGTACCTGATGTGCATATTCAGGGAAAACTCCTAACAGAGACTTTGAGACAGACATGATGTGCAAATTCAGTTTGACTCTTGCATGCCTCTGGAAATATAGAGTGACAATTCTGATGAGCATATTCAGAATAATATCTCTGGATTCCACACTAAGAAGTGTGTACCTGATGTGCATATTCAGGGAAAACTCCTAACAGAGACTTTGAGACAGACATGATGTGCAAATTCAGTTTGACTCTTGCAAGCCTCTGGAAATATAGAGTGACAATTCTGATGAGCATATTCAGAATAATATCTCTGGATTCCACACTAAGAAGTGTGTACCTGATGTGCATATTCAGGGAAAACTCCTAACAGAGACTTTGAGACAGACATGATGTGCAAATTCAGTTTGACTCTTGCAAGCCTCTGGAAATACAGAGTGACAATTCTGATGAGCATATTCAGAATAATCTCTGGTTTCCAGACTAAGGAGTGTGTACCTGATGTGCATATTCAGGGAAAACTCCTAACAGAGACTTTGAGACAGACATGATGTGCAAATTCAGTTTAACTCTTGCAAGCCTCTGGAAATACAGAGTGACAATTCTGATGAGCATATTCAGAATAATATCTCTGGATTCCACACTAAGAAGTGTGTACCTGATGTGCATATTCAGGGAAAACTCCTAACAGAGACTTTGAGACAGACATGATGTGCAAATTCAGTTTGACTCTTGCAAGCCTCTGGAAATACAGAGTGACAAGCCTCTGGAAATACAGTGTGACAATTCTGATGAGCATATTCAGAATAATATCTCTGGATTCCACACTAAGAAGTGTGTACCTGATGTGCATATTCAGGGAAAACTCCTAACAGAGACTTTGAGACAGACATGATGTGCAAATTCAGTTTGACTCTTGCAAGCCTCTGGAAATACAGAGTGACAATTCTGATGAGCATATTCAGAATAAATTTTTGGTTTCCAGACTAAGGAGTGTGTACCTGATGTGCATATTCAGGGAAAACTCCTAACAGAGACTTTGAGACAGACATGATGTGCAAAGTCAGTTTGACTCTTGCAAGCCTCTGGAAATACAGAGTGACAATTCTGATGAGCATATTCAGAATAATATCTCTGGTTTCCAGACTAAGGAGTGTGTACCTGATGTGCATATTCAGGGAAAACTCCTAACAGAGACTTTGAGACAGACATGATGTACAAATTCAGTCTGACTCTTGCAAGCCTCTGGAAATACAGAGTGACAATTCTGATGAGCATATTCAGAATAATATCTCTGGATTCCACACTAAGAAGTGTGTACCTGATGTGCATATTCAGGGAAAACTCCTAACAGAGACTTTGAGACAGACATGATGTACAAATTCAGTCTGACTCTTGCAAGCCTCTGGAAATACAGAGTGACAATTCTGATGAGCATATTCAGAATCATATCTCTGGATCCCACACTAAGGAGTGTGTACCTGATGTGCATATTCAGGGAAAACTCCTTACAGAGACTTTGAGACAGACATTATGTGCAAATTCAGTCTGACTCTTGCAAGCCTCTGGAAATACAGAGTGATAATTCTGATGAGCATATTCAGAATAATCTCTGGTTTCCACACTAAGCAGTGTGTACCTGATGTGCATATTAAGGGAAAACTCCTAACAGACACTTTGAGACAGACATGATGTGCAAATTTAGTCTGATTCTTGCAAGCCTCTGGGAATACAGAGTGACAATTATGATGAGCATATTCAGAAGAATCTCTGGACTCCACGCTAAGGAGTGTGTACCTGATGTGCATATCCAGGGGAAAACTCCTAACAGAGACTTTGAGACAGACATGATGTACAAATACAGTCTGACTCTGGCAAGCCTCTGGAAATAGAGAGTGACAATTCTGATGAGCATATTCAGAATAATATCTCTGAATTCCAAACTGAGGAGTGTGTACCTGATGTGCATATTCAGGTAAAACTCCTAACAGAGACTATGAGACAAACATGATGTGCAAATTCAGTCTGACTCTTGCAAGCCTCTTGAAATACTGAGTGACAATTCTGATGAGCATATTCAGAATAATATCTCTGGATTCTACACAAAGGAGTGTGTACCTAATGTGCATATTCAGGGAAAACTCCTAACAGAGACTTTGAGACAGACATGATGTGCAAATTCAGTTTTACTCTTGCAAGCTTCTGGAAATACAGACTGACAATTCTGATGAGCATATTCAGAATAATCTCTGGATTCCACACTAAGGAGTGTGTACCTGATGTGCATATTCAGGGAAAACTCCTTACACAGACTTTAAGACGGACATGATGTGCAAATTCAGTCTGACTCTTGCAAGCCTCTGGAAATACAGAGTGACAATTCTGATGAGCATATTCAGAATAATATCTCTGGATTCCACACTAAGGAGTGTGTACCCAATGTGCATATTCAGGGGAAACTCCTAACAGAGATTTTGAGACAGACATGATGTGCAAATTCAGTCTGACTCTTGCAAGCCTCTGGAAATACAGAGTGACAATTCTGATGAGCATATTCAGAATAATATCTCTGGATTCCACACTAAGGAGTGTGTACCTGATGTGCATATTCAGGGGAAACTCCTAACAGAGACTTTGAGACAGACATGATGTGCAAATTCAGTCTGACTCTTGCAAGCCTCTGGAAATACAGAGTGACAATTCTGATGAGCATATTCAGAATAATATCTCTGGATTCCACACTAAGGAGTGTGTACCTGATGTGCATATTCAGGGAAAACTCCTAACAGAGACTTTGAGACAGACATGATGTGCAAATTCAGTTTTACTCTTGCAAGCTTCTGGAAATACAGAGTGACTATTCTGATGAGCATATTCAGAATAATCTCTGGTTTTCACACTAAGGAGTGTGTACCTGATGTGCATATTCAGGGAAAACTCCTAACAGAGACTTTGAGACAGACATGATGTGCAAATTCAGTTTGACTCTTGCATGCCTCTGGAAATATAGAGTGACAATTCTGATGAGCATATTCAGAATCATATCTCTGGATCCCACACTAAGAAGTGTGTACCTGATGTGCATATTCAGGGAAAACTCCTAACAGAGACTTTGAGACAGACATGATGTGCAAATTCAGTTTGACTCTTGCAAGCCTCTGGAAATACAGAGTGAAAATTCTGATGAGCATATTCAGAACAATCTCTGGTTTCCACACTAGGCAGTGTGTACCTGATGTGCATATTAAGGGAAAACTCCTAACAGAGACTTTGAGACAGACATGATGTGCAAATTCAGTCTGACTCTTGCAAGCCTTTGGAAATACAGAGTGACAATTCTGATGAGCATATTCAGAATAACCTCTGGATTCCACAATAAGGAGTGTGTACCTGATGTGCATATTCAGGGATAACTCCTAACAGAGACTTTGAGACAGACATGATGTGCAAATTCAGTTTGACTCTTGCAAGCCTCTGGAAATACAGAGTGACAATTCTGATGAGCATATTCAGAATAATATCTCTGGATTCCACACTAAGGAGTGTGTACCTGATGTGCATATTCAGTGAGAACTCCTTACAGAGACTTTGAGACAGACATGATGTGCAAATTCAGTCTGACTCTTGCAAGCCTCTGGAAATACAGAGTGACAATTCTGATGAGCATATTCAGAATAATATCTCTGAATTCCACACTAAGGAGTGAGTACCTGATGTGCATATTCAGGGAAAACTCCTAGGAGAGACTATGAGACAGACATTATGTGCAAATTCAGTCTGACTCTTGCAAGCCTCTGGAAATACAGAGTGACAATTCTGATGTGCATATTCAGAATAATATCTCTGGATTCCACACAAAGGAGTGTGTACCTAATGTGCATATTCAGGGAAAACTCCTAACAGAGACTTTGAGATGGACATGATGTGCAAATTCAGTCTGACTCTTGCAAGCCTCTTGAAATACTGAGTGACAATTCTGATGAGCATATTTAGAACAATATATCTGTATTCCACACTAAGGAGTGTGTACCTGATATGCATATTCAGGAAAAACTCCCGACAGAGACTTTGAGACGGACAAGAAGTGCAAATTCAGTCAGACTCTTGCAAGCCTCTGGGAATACAGAGTGACAATTCTGATGAGCATATTCAGAATAATATCCCTGGATTTTACACTAAGGAGTGTGTACCTGATGTGCCTATTCTGGGAAAACTCCTAAGAGAGACGTTGAGACAGACATGATGTGCAAATTCAGTCTGACTCTTGCAAGCCTCTGGAAATACAGAGTGACAATTCTGATGAGCATATTCAGAATAACCTCTGGATTCCACACAAAGGAGTGTGTACCTGATGTGCATATTCAGGGAAAACTCCTAACAGAGACTTTGAGACAGACATGATGTGCAAATTCAGTTTGACTCTTGCAAGCCTCTGGAAATACAGAGTGACAATTCTGATGAGCATATTCAGAATCATATCTCTGGATCCCACACTAAGGAGTGTGTACCTGATGTGCATATTCAGGGAAAACTCCTTACAGAGACTTTGAGACAGACATGATGTGCAAATTCAGTCTGACTCTTGCAAGCCTCTTGAAATACAGAGTGATAATTCTGATGAGCATATTCAAAATAATCTTTGGTTTCCACACTAAGCAGTGTGTACCTGATGTGTATATTAAGGGAAAACTCCTAACAGAGACTTTGAGACAGACATGATGTGCAAATTCAGTTTTACTCTTGCAAGCTTCTGGAAATACAGAGTGACTATTCTGATGAGCATATTCAGAATAATCTCTGGTTTTCACACTAAGGAGTGTGTACCTGATGTGCATATTCAGGGAAAACTCCTAACAGAGACTTTGAGACAGACATGATGTGCAAATTCAGTTTGACTCTTGCATGCCTCTGGAAATATAGAGTGACAATTCTGATGAGCATATTCAGAATAATATCTCTGGATTCCACACTAAGAAGTGTGTACCTGATGTGCATATTCAGGGAAAACTCCTAACAGAGACTTTGAGACAGACATGATGTGCAAATTCAGTTTGACTCTTGCAAGCCTCTGGAAATATAGAGTGACAATTCTGATGAGCATATTCAGAATAATATCTCTGGATTCCACACTAAGAAGTGTGTACCTGATGTGCATATTCAGGGAAAACTCCTAACAGAGACTTTGAGACAGACATGATGTGCAAATTCAGTTTGACTCTTGCAAGCCTCTGGAAATACAGAGTGACAATTCTGATGAGCATATTCAGAATAATCTCTGGTTTCCAGACTAAGGAGTGTGTACCTGATGTGCATATTCAGGGAAAACTCCTAACAGAGACTTTGAGACAGACATGATGTGCAAATTCAGTTTAACTCTTGCAAGCCTCTGGAAATACAGAGTGACAATTCTGATGAGCATATTCAGAATAATATCTCTGGATTCCACACTAAGAAGTGTGTACCTGATGTGCATATTCAGGGAAAACTCCTAACAGAGACTTTGAGACAGACATGATGTGCAAATTCAGTTTGACTCTTGCAAGCCTCTGGAAATACAGAGTGACAAGCCTCTGGAAATACAGTGTGACAATTCTGATGAGCATATTCAGAATAATATCTCTGGATTCCACACTAAGAAGTGTGTACCTGATGTGCATATTCAGGGAAAACTCCTAACAGAGACTTTGAGACAGACATGATGTGCAAATTCAGTTTGACTCTTGCAAGCCTCTGGAAATACAGAGTGACAATTCTGATGAGCATATTCAGAATAAATTTTTGGTTTCCAGACTAAGGAGTGTGTACCTGATGTGCATATTCAGGGAAAACTCCTAACAGAGACTTTGAGACAGACATGATGTGCAAAGTCAGTTTGACTCTTGCAAGCCTCTGGAAATACAGAGTGACAATTCTGATGAGCATATTCAGAATAATATCTCTGGTTTCCAGACTAAGGAGTGTGTACCTGATGTGCATATTCAGGGAAAACTCCTAACAGAGACTTTGAGACAGACATGATGTACAAATTCAGTCTGACTCTTGCAAGCCTCTGGAAATACAGAGTGACAATTCTGATGAGCATATTCAGAATAATATCTCTGGATTCCACACTAATAAGTGTGTACCTGATGTGCATATTCAGGGAAAACTCCTAACAGAGACTTTGAGACAGACATGATGTACAAATTCAGTCTGACTCTTGCAAGCCTCTGGAAATACAGAGTGACAATTCTGATGAGCACATTCAGAATCATATCTCTGGATCCCACACTAAGGAGTGTGTACCTGATGTGCATATTCAGGGAAAACTCCTTACAGAGACTTTGAGACAGACATTATGTGCAAATTCAGTCTGACTCTTGCAAGCCTCTGGAAATACAGAGTGATAATTCTGATGAGCATATTCAGAATAATCTCTGGTTTCCACACTAAGCAGTGTGTACCTGATGTGCATATTGAGGGAAAACTCCTAACAGACACTTTGAGACAGACATGATGTGCAAATTTAGTCTGATTCTTGCAAGCCTCTGGGAATACAGAGTGACAATTATGATGAGCATATTCAGAAGAATCTCTGGACTCCACGCTAAGGAGTGTGTACCTGATGTGCATATCCAGGGGAAAACTCCTAACAGAGACTTTGAGACAGACATGATGTACAAATACAGTCTGACTCTGGCAAGCCTCTGGAAATACAGAGTGACAATTCTGATGAGCATATTCAGAATAACCTCTGGATTCCACACAAAGGAGTGTGTACCTGATGTGCATATTCAGGGAAAACTCCTAACAGAGACTTTGAGACAGACATGATGTGCAAATTCAGTTTGACTCTTGCAAGCCTCTGGAAATACAGAGTGACAATTCTGATGAGCATATTCAGAATCATATCTCTGGATCCCACACTAAGGAGTGTGTACCTGATGTGCATATTCAGGGAAAACTCCTTACAGAGACTTTGAGACAGACATGATGTGCAAATTCAGTCTGACTCTTGCAAGGCTCTTGAAATACAGAGTGATAATTCTGATGAGCATATTCAAAATAATCTTTGGTTTCCACACTAAGCAGTGTGTACCTGATGTGTATATTAAGGGAAAACTCCTAACAGAGACTTTGAGACAGACATGATGTGCAAATTCAGTTTTACTCTTGCAAGCTTCTGGAAATACAGAGTGACTATTCTGATGAGCATATTCAGAATAATCTCTGGTTTTCACACTAAGGAGTGTGTACCTGATGTGCATATTCAGGGAAAACTCCTAACAGAGACTTTGAGACAGACATGATGTGCAAATTCAGTTTGACTCTTGCATGCCTCTGGAAATATAGAGTGACAATTCTGATGAGCATATTCAGAATAATATCTCTGGATTCCACACTAAGAAGTGTGTACCTGATGTGCATATTCAGGGAAAACTCCTTACAGAGACTTTGAGACAGACATTATGTGCAAATTCAGTCTGACTCTTGCAAGCCTCTGGAAATACAGAGTGATAATTCTGATGAGCATATTCAGAATAATCTCTGGTTTCCACACTAAGCAGTGTGTACCTGATGTGCATATTGAGGGAAAACTCCTAACAGACACTTTGAGACAGACATGATGTGCAAATTTAGTCTGATTCTTGCAAGCCTCTGGGAATACAGAGTGACAATTATGATGAGCATATTCAGAAGAATCTCTGGACTCCACGCTAAGGAGTGTGTACCTGATGTGCATATCCAGGGGAAAACTCCTAACAGAGACTTTGAGACAGACATGATGTACAAATACAGTCTGACTCTGGCAAGCCTCTGGAAATACAGAGTGACAATTCTGATGAGCATATTCAGAATAACCTCTGGATTCCACACAAAGGAGTGTGTACCTGATGTGCATATTCAGGGAAAACTCCTAACAGAGACTTTGAGACAGACATGATGTGCAAATTCAGTTTGACTCTTGCAAGCCTCTGGAAATACAGAGTGACAATTCTGATGAGCATATTCAGAATAATCTCTGGTTTCCAGACTAAGGAGTGTGTACCTGATGTGCATATTCAGGGAAAACTCCTAACAGAGACTTTGAGACAGACATGATGTGCAAATTCAGTTTAACTCTTGCAAGCCTCTGGAAATACAGAGTGACAATTCTGATGAGCATATTCAGAATAATATCTCTGGATTCCACACTAAGAAGTGTGTACCTGATGTGCATATTCAGGGAAAACTCCTAACAGAGACTTTGAGACAGACATGATGTGCAAATTCAGTTTGACTCTTGCAAGCCTCTGGAAATACAGAGTGACAAGCCTCTGGAAATACAGTGTGACAATTCTGATGAGCATATTCAGAATAATATCTCTGGATTCCACACTAAGAAGTGTGTACCTGATGTGCATATTCAGGGAAAACTCCTAACAGAGACTTTGAGACAGACATGATGTGCAAATTCAGTTTGACTCTTGCAAGCCTCTGGAAATACAGAGTGACAATTCTGATGAGCATATTCAGAATAAATTTTTGGTTTCCAGACTAAGGAGTGTGTACCTGATGTGCATATTCAGGGAAAACTCCTAACAGAGACTTTGAGACAGACATGATGTGCAAAGTCAGTTTGACTCTTGCAAGCCTCTGGAAATACAGAGTGACAATTCTGATGAGCATATTCAGAATAATATCTCTGGTTTCCAGACTAAGGAGTGTGTACCTGATGTGCATATTCAGGGAAAACTCCTAACAGAGACTTTGAGACAGACATGATGTACAAATTCAGTCTGACTCTTGCAAGCCTCTGGAAATACAGAGTGACAATTCTGATGAGCATATTCAGAATAATATCTCTGGATTCCACACTAATAAGTGTGTACCTGATGTGCATATTCAGGGAAAACTCCTAACAGAGACTTTGAGACAGACATGATGTACAAATTCAGTCTGACTCTTGCAAGCCTCTGGAAATACAGAGTGACAATTCTGATGAGCACATTCAGAATCATATCTCTGGATCCCACACTAAGGAGTGTGTACCTGATGTGCATATTCAGGGAAAACTCCTTACAGAGACTTTGAGACAGACATTATGTGCAAATTCAGTCTGACTCTTGCAAGCCTCTGGAAATACAGAGTGATAATTCTGATGAGCATATTCAGAATAATCTCTGGTTTCCACACTAAGCAGTGTGTACCTGATGTGCATATTGAGGGAAAACTCCTAACAGACACTTTGAGACAGACATGATGTGCAAATTTAGTCTGATTCTTGCAAGCCTCTGGGAATACAGAGTGACAATTATGATGAGCATATTCAGAAGAATCTCTGGACTCCACGCTAAGGAGTGTGTACCTGATGTGCATATCCAGGGGAAAACTCCTAACAGAGACTTTGAGACAGACATGATGTACAAATACAGTCTGACTCTGGCAAGCCTCTGGAAATACAGAGTGACAATTCTGATGAGCATATTCAGAATAACCTCTGGATTCCACACAAAGGAGTGTGTACCTGATGTGCATATTCAGGGAAAACTCCTAACAGAGACTTTGAGACAGACATGATGTGCAAATTCAGTTTGACTCTTGCAAGCCTCTGGAAATACAGAGTGACAATTCTGATGAGCATATTCAGAATCATATCTCTGGATCCCACACTAAGGAGTGTGTACCTGATGTGCATATTCAGGGAAAACTCCTTACAGAGACTTTGAGACAGACATGATGTGCAAATTCAGTCTGACTCTTGCAAGGCTCTTGAAATACAGAGTGATAATTCTGATGAGCATATTCAAAATAATCTTTGGTTTCCACACTAAGCAGTGTGTACCTGATGTGTATATTAAGGGAAAACTCCTAACAGAGACTTTGAGACAGACATGATGTGCAAATTCAGTTTTACTCTTGCAAGCTTCTGGAAATACAGAGTGACTATTCTGATGAGCATATTCAGAATAATCTCTGGTTTTCACACTAAGGAGTGTGTACCTGATGTGCATATTCAGGGAAAACTCCTAACAGAGACTTTGAGACAGACATGATGTGCAAATTCAGTTTGACTCTTGCATGCCTCTGGAAATATAGAGTGACAATTCTGATGAGCATATTCAGAATAATATCTCTGGATTCCACACTAAGAAGTGTGTACCTGATGTGCATATTCAGGGAAAACTCCTTACAGAGACTTTGAGACAGACATTATGTGCAAATTCAGTCTGACTCTTGCAAGCCTCTGGAAATACAGAGTGATAATTCTGATGAGCATATTCAGAATAATCTCTGGTTTCCACACTAAGCAGTGTGTACCTGATGTGCATATTGAGGGAAAACTCCTAACAGACACTTTGAGACAGACATGATGTGCAAATTTAGTCTGATTCTTGCAAGCCTCTGGGAATACAGAGTGACAATTATGATGAGCATATTCAGAAGAATCTCTGGACTCCACGCTAAGGAGTGTGTACCTGATGTGCATATCCAGGGGAAAACTCCTAACAGAGACTTTGAGACAGACATGATGTACAAATACAGTCTGACTCTGGCAAGCCTCTGGAAATACAGAGTGACAATTCTGATGAGCATATTCAGAATAACCTCTGGATTCCACACAAAGGAGTGTGTACCTGATGTGCATATTCAGGGAAAACTCCTAACAGAGACTTTGAGACAGACATGATGTGCAAATTCAGTTTGACTCTTGCAAGCCTCTGGAAATACAGAGTGACAATTCTGATGAGCATATTCAGAATAATCTCTGGTTTCCAGACTAAGGAGTGTGTACCTGATGTGCATATTCAGGGAAAACTCCTAACAGAGACTTTGAGACAGACATGATGTGCAAATTCAGTTTAACTCTTGCAAGCCTCTGGAAATACAGAGTGACAATTCTGATGAGCATATTCAGAATAATATCTCTGGATTCCACACTAAGAAGTGTGTACCTGATGTGCATATTCAGGGAAAACTCCTAACAGAGACTTTGAGACAGACATGATGTGCAAATTCAGTTTGACTCTTGCAAGCCTCTGGAAATACAGAGTGACAAGCCTCTGGAAATACAGTGTGACAATTCTGATGAGCATATTCAGAATAATATCTCTGGATTCCACACTAAGAAGTGTGTACCTGATGTGCATATTCAGGGAAAACTCCTAACAGAGACTTTGAGACAGACATGATGTGCAAATTCAGTTTGACTCTTGCAAGCCTCTGGAAATACAGAGTGACAATTCTGATGAGCATATTCAGAATAAATTTTTGGTTTCCAGACTAAGGAGTGTGTACCTGATGTGCATATTCAGGGAAAACTCCTAACAGAGACTTTGAGACAGACATGATGTGCAAAGTCAGTTTGACTCTTGCAAGCCTCTGGAAATACAGAGTGACAATTCTGATGAGCATATTCAGAATAATATCTCTGGTTTCCAGACTAAGGAGTGTGTACCTGATGTGCATATTCAGGGAAAACTCCTAACAGAGACTTTGAGACAGACATGATGTACAAATTCAGTCTGACTCTTGCAAGCCTCTGGAAATACAGAGTGACAATTCTGATGAGCATATTCAGAATAATATCTCTGGATTCCACACTAAGAAGTGTGTACCTGATGTGCATATTCAGGGAAAACTCCTAACAGAGACTTTGAGACAGACATGATGTACAAATTCAGTCTGACTCTTGCAAGCCTCTGGAAATACAGAGTGACAATTCTGATGAGCATATTCAGAATCATATCTCTGGATCCCACACTAAGGAGTGTGTACCTGATGTGCATATTCAGGGAAAACTCCTTACAGAGACTTTGAGACAGACATTATGTGCAAATTCAGTCTGACTCTTGCAAGCCTCTGGAAATACAGAGTGATAATTCTGATGAGCATATTCAGAATAATCTCTGGTTTCCACACTAAGCAGTGTGTACCTGATGTGCATATTGAGGGAAAACTCCTAACAGACACTTTGAGACAGACATGATGTGCAAATTTAGTCTGATTCTTGCAAGCCTCTGGGAATACAGAGTGACAATTATGATGAGCATATTCAGAAGAATCTCTGGACTCCACGCTAAGGAGTGTGTACCTGATGTGCATATCCAGGGGAAAACTCCTAACAGAGACTTTGAGACAGACATGATGTACAAATACAGACTGACTCTGGCAAGCCTCTGGAAATACAGAGTGACAATTCTGATGAGCATATTCAGAATAACCTCTGGATTCCACACAAAGGAGTGTGTACCTGATGTGCATATTCAGGGAAAACTCCTAACAGAGACTTTGAGACAGACATGATGTGCAAATTCAGTTTGACTCTTGCAAGCCTCTGGAAATACAGAGTGACAATTCTGATGAGCATATTCAGAATCATATCTCTGGATCCCACACTAAGGAGTGTGTACCTGATGTGCATATTCAGGGAAAACTCCTTACAGAGACTTTGAGACAGACATGATGTGCAAATTCAGTCTGACTCTTGCAAGCCTCTTGAAATACAGAGTGATAATTCTGATGAGCATATTCAAAATAATCTTTGGTTTCCACACTAAGCAGTGTGTACCTGATGTGTATATTAAGGGAAAACTCCTAACAGAGACTTTGAGACAGACATGATGTGCAAATTCAGTTTTACTCTTGCAAGCTTCTGGAAATACAGAGTGACTATTCTGATGAGCATATTCAGAATAATCTCTGGTTTTCACACTAAGGAGTGTGTACCTGATGTGCATATTCAGGGAAAACTCCTAACAGAGACTTTGAGACAGACATGATGTGCAAATTCAGTTTGACTCTTGCATGCCTCTGGAAATATAGAGTGACAATTCTGATGAGCATATTCAGAATAATATCTCTGGATTCCACACTAAGAAGTGTGTACCTGATGTGCATATTCAGGGAAAACTCCTTACAGAGACTTTGAGACAGACATTATGTGCAAATTCAGTCTGACTCTTGCAAGCCTCTGGAAATACAGAGTGATAATTCTGATGAGCATATTCAGAATAATCTCTGGTTTCCACACTAAGCAGTGTGTACCTGATGTGCATATTGAGGGAAAACTCCTAACAGACACTTTGAGACAGACATGATGTGCAAATTTAGTCTGATTCTTGCAAGCCTCTGGGAATACAGAGTGACAATTATGATGAGCATATTCAGAAGAATCTCTGGACTCCACGCTAAGGAGTGTGTACCTGATGTGCATATCCAGGGGAAAACTCCTAACAGAGACTTTGAGACAGACATGATGTACAAATACAGTCTGACTCTGGCAAGCCTCTGGAAATACAGAGTGACAATTCTGATGAGCATATTCAGAATAACCTCTGGATTCCACACAAAGGAGTGTGTACCTGATGTGCATATTCAGGGAAAACTCCTAACAGAGACTTTGAGACAGACATGATGTGCAAATTCAGTTTGACTCTTGCAAGCCTCTGGAAATACAGAGTGACAATTCTGATGAGCATATTCAGAATCATATCTCTGGATCCCACACTAAGGAGTGTGTACCTGATGTGCATATTCAGGGAAAACTCCTTACAGAGACTTTGAGACAGACATGATGTGCAAATTCAGTCTGACTCTTGCAAGCCTCTTGAAATACAGAGTGATAATTCTGATGAGCATATTCAAAATAATCTTTGGTTTCCACACTAAGCAGTGTGTACCTGATGTGTATATTAAGGGAAAACTCCTAACAGAGACTTTGAGACAGACATGATGTGCAAATTCAGTTTTACTCTTGCAAGCTTCTGGAAATTCAGAGTGACTATTCTGATGAGCATATTCAGAATAATCTCTGGTTTTCACACTAAGGAGTGTGTACCTGATGTGCATATTCAGGGAAAACTCCTAACAGAGACTTTGAGACAGACATGATGTGCAAATTCAGTTTGACTCTTGCATGCCTCTGGAAATATAGAGTGACAATTCTGATGAGCATATTCAGAATAATATCTCTGGATTCCACACTAAGAAGTGTGTACCTGATGTGCATATTCAGGGAAAACTCCTAACAGAGACTTTGAGACAGACATGATGTGCAAATTCAGTTTGACTCTTGCAAGCCTCTGGAAATATAGAGTGACAATTCTGATGAGCATATTCAGATTAATATCTCTGGATTCCACACTAAGAAGTGTGTACCTGATGTGCATATTCAGGGAAAACTCCTAACAGAGACTTTGAGACAGACATGATGTGCAAATTCAGTTTGACTCTTGCAAGCCTCTGGAAATACAGAGTGACAATTCTGATGAGCATATTCAGAATAATCTCTGGTTTCCAGACTAAGGAGTGTGTACCTGATGTGCATATTCAGGGAAAACTCCTAACAGAGACTTTGAGACAGACATGATGTGCAAATTCAGTTTAACTCTTGCAAGCCTCTGGAAATACAGAGTGACAATTCTGATGAGCATATTCAGAATAATATCTCTGGATTCCACACTAAGAAGTGTGTACCTGATGTGCATATTCAGGGAAAACTCCTAACAGAGACTTTGAGACAGACATGATGTGCAAATTCAGTTTGACTCTTGCAAGCCTCTGGAAATACAGAGTGACAAGCCTCTGGAAATACAGTGTGACAATTCTGATGAGCATATTCAGAATAATATCTCTGGATTCCACACTAAGAAGTGTGTACCTGATGTGCATATTCAGGGAAAACTCCTAACAGAGACTTTGAGACAGACATGATGTGCAAATTCAGTTTGACTCTTGCAAGCCTCTGGAAATACAGAGTGACAATTCTGATGAGCATATTCAGAATAAATTTTTGGTTTCCAGACTAAGGAGTGTGTACCTGATGTGCATATTCAGGGAAAACTCCTAACAGAGACTTTGAGACAGACATGATGTGCAAAGTCAGTTTGACTCTTGCAAGCCTCTGGAAATACAGAGTGACAATTCTGATGAGCATATTCAGAATAATATCTCTGGTTTCCAGACTAAGGAGTGTGTACCTGATGTGCATATTCAGGGAAAACTCCTAACAGAGACTTTGAGACAGACATGATGTACAAATTCAGTCTGACTCTTGCAAGCCTCTGGAAATACAGAGTGACAATTCTGATGAGCATATTCAGAATAATATCTCTGGATTCCACACTAAGAAGTGTGTACCTGATGTGCATATTCAGGGAAAACTCCTAACAGAGACTTTGAGACAGACATGATGTACAAATTCAGTCTGACTCTTGCAAGCCTCTGGAAATACAGAGTGACAATTCTGATGAGCATATTCAGAATCATATCTCTGGATCCCACACTAAGGAGTGTGTACCTGATGTGCATATTCAGGGAAAACTCCTTACAGAGACTTTGAGACAGACATTATGTGCAAATTCAGTCTGACTCTTGCAAGCCTCTGGAAATACAGAGTGATAATTCTGATGAGCATATTCAGAATAATCTCTGGTTTCCACACTAAGGAGTGTGTACCTGATGTGCATATTGAGGGAAAACTCCTAACAGACACTTTGAGACAGACATGATGTGCAAATTGAGTCTGATTCTTGCAAGCCTCTGGGAATACAGAGTGACAATTATGATGAGCATATTCAGAAGAATCTCTGGACTCCACGCTAAGGAGTGTGTACCTGATGTGCATATCCAGGGGAAAACTCCTAACAGAGACTTTGAGACAGACATGATGTACAAATACAGTCTGACTCTGGCAAGCCTCTGGAAATAGAGAGTGACAATTCTGATGAGCATATTCAGAATAATATCTCTGAATTCCAAACTGAGGAGTGTGTACCTGATGTGCATATTCAGGTAAAACTCCTAACAGAGACTATGAGACAAACATGATGTGCAAATTCAGTTTGACTCTTGCAAGCCTCTTGAAATACTGAGTGACAATTCTGATGAGCATATTCAGAATAATATCTCTGGATTCTACACAAAGGAGTGTGTACCTAATGTGCATATTCAGGGAAAACTCCTAACAGAGACTTTGAGACAGACATGATGTGCAAATTCAGTTTTACTCTTGCAAGCTTCTGGAAATACAGAGTGACTATTCTGATGAGCATATTCAGAATAATCTCTGGTTTTCACACTAAGGAGTGTGTACCTGATGTGCATATTCAGGGAAAACTCCTAACAGAGACTTTGAGACAGACATGATGTGCAAATTCAGTTTGACTCTTGCATGCCTCTGGAAATATAGAGTGACAATTCTGATGAGCATATTCAGAATCATATCTCTGGATCCCACACTAAGAAGTGTGTACCTGATGTGCATATTCAGGGAAAACTCCTAACAGAGACTTTGAGACAGACATGATGTGCAAATTCAGTTTGACTCTTGCAAGCCTCTGGAAATACAGAGTGACAATTCTGATGAGCATATTCAGAATAATCTCTGGTTTCCAGACTATGGAGTGTGTACCTGATGTGCATATTCAGGGAAAACTCCTAACAGAGACTTTGAGACAGACATGATGTGCAAATTCAGTTTGACTCTTGCAAGCCGCTGGAAATACAGAGTGACAATTCTGATGAGCATATTCAGAATAATATCTCTGGATTCCACACTAAGAAGTGTGTACCTGATGTGCATATTCAGGGAAAACTCCTAACAGAGACTTTGAGACAGACATGATGTGCAAATTCAGTTTGCTCTTGCAAGCCTCTGGAAATACAGAGTGACAATTCTGATGAGCATATTCAGAATAATCTCTGGTTTCCAGACTAAGGAGTGTGTACCTGATGTGCATATTCAGGGAAAACTCCTAACAGAGACTTTGAGACAGACATGATGTGCAAATTCAGTTTGACTCTTGCAAGCCGCTGGAAATACAGAGTGACAATTCTGATGAGCATATTCAGAATAATATCTCTGGATTCCACACTAAGAAGTGTGTACCTGATGTGCATATTCAGGGAAAACTCCTAACAGAGACTTTGAGACAGACATGATGTGCAAATTCAGTTTGACTCTTGCAAGCCTCTGGAAATACAGAGTGACAAGCCTCTGGAAATACAGAGTGACAATTCTGATGAGCATATTCAGAATAATATCTCTGGATTCCACACTAAGAAGTGTGTACCTGATGTGCATATTCAGGGAAAACTCCTAACAGAGACTTTGAGACAGACATGATGTGCAAATTCAGTTTGACTCTTGCAAGCCTCTGGAAATACAGAGTGACAATTCTGATGAGCATATTCAGAATAAATTTTTGGTTTCCAGACTAAGGAGTGTGTACCTGATGTGCATATTCAGGGAAAACTCCTAACAGAGACTTTGAGACAGACATGATGTGCAAAGTCAGTTTGACTCTTGCAAGCCTCTGGAAATACAGAGTGACAATTCTGATGAGCATATTCAGAATAATATCTCTGGTTTCCAGACTAAGGAGTGTGTACCTGATGTGCATATTCAGGGAAAACTCCTAACAGAGACTTTGAGACAGACATGATGTGCAAATTCAGTTTGACTCTTGCAAGCCTCTGGAAATACAGAGTGACAATTCTGATGAGCATATTCAGAATAATATCTCTGGATTCCACACTAAGAAGTGTGTACCTGATGTGCATATTCAGGGAAAACTCCTAACAGAGACTTTGAGACAGACATGATGTACAAATTCAGTCTGACTCTTGCAAGCCTCTGGAAATACAGAGTGACAATTCTGATGAGCATATTCAGAATCATATCTCTGGATCCCACACTAAGGAGTGTGTACCTGATGTGCATATTCAGGGAAAACTCCTTACAGAGACTTTGAGACAGACATGATGTGCAAATTCAGTCTGACTCTTGCAAGCCTCTGGAAATACAGAGTGATAATTCTGATGAGCATATTCAGAATAATCTCTGGTTTCCACACTAAGCAGTGTGTACCTGATGTGCATATTAAGGGAAAATTCCTAACAGACACTTTGAGACAGACATGATGTGCAAATTTAGTCTGATTCTTGCAAGCCTCTGGGAATACAGAGTGACAATTATGATGAGCATATTCAGAAGAATCTCTGGACTCCACGCAAGGGAGTGTGTACCTGATGTGCATATTCAGGGGAAAACTCCTAACAGAGACTTTGAGACAGACATGATGTACAAATACAGTCTGACTCTGGCAAGCCTCTGGAAATAGAGAGTGACAATTCTGATGAGCATATTCAGAATAATATCTCTGAATTCCAAACTGAGGAGTGTGTACCTGATGTGCATATTCAGGTAAAACTCCTAACAGAGACTATGAGACAAACATGATGTGCAAATTCAGTTTGACTCTTGCAAGCCTCTTGAAATACTGAGTGACAATTCTGATGAGCATATTCAGAATAATCTCTGGATTCCATACTAAGGAGTGTGTACCTGATGTGCATATTCAGGGAAAACTCCTTACAGAGACTTTGAGACAGACATTATGTGCAAATTCAGTCTGACTCTTGCAAGCCTCTGGAAATACAGAGTGATAATTCTGATGAGCATATTCAGAATAATCTCTGGTTTCCACACTAAGCAGTGTGTACCTGATGTGCATATTGAGGGAAAACTCCTAACAGACACTTTGAGACAGACATGATGTGCAAATTTAGTCTGATTCTTGCAAGCCTCTGGGAATACAGAGTGACAATTATGATGAGCATATTCAGAAGAATCTCTGGACTCCACGCTAAGGAGTGTGTACCTGATGTGCATATCCAGGGGAAAACTCCTAACAGAGACTTTGAGACAGACATGATGTACAAATACAGTCTGACTCTGGCAAGCCTCTGGAAATAGAGAGTGACAATTCTGATGAGCATATTCAGAATAATATCTCTGAATTCCAAACTGAGGAGTGTGTACCTGATGTGCATATTCAGGTAAAACTCCTAACAGAGACTATGAGACAAACATGATGTGCAAATTCAGTTTGACTCTTGCAAGCCTCTTGAAATACTGAGTGACAATTCTGATGAGCATATTCAGAATAATATCTCTGGATTCTACACAAAGGAGTGTGTACCTAATGTGCATATTCAGGGAAAACTCCTAACAGAGACTTTGAGACAGACATGATGTGCAAATTCAGTTTTACTCTTGCAAGCTTCTGGAAATACAGAGTGACTATTCTGATGAGCATATTCAGAATAATCTCTGGTTTTCACACTAAGGAGTGTGTACCTGATGTGCATATTCAGGGAAAACTCCTAACAGAGACTTTGACACAGACATGATGTGCAAATTCAGTTTGACTCTTGCATGCCTCTGGAAATATAGAGTGACAATTCTGATGAGCATATTCAGAATCATATCTCTGGATCCCACACTAAGAAGTGTGTACCTGATGTGCATATTCAGGGAAAACTCCTAACAGAGACTTTGAGACAGACATGATGTGCAAATTCAGTTTGACTCTTGCAAGCCTCTGGAAATACAGAGTGACAATTCTGATGAGCATATTCAGAATAATCTCTGGTTTCCAGACTAAGGAGTGTGTACCTGATGTGCATATTCAGGGAAAACTCCTAACAGAGACTTTGAGACAGACATGATGTGCAAATTCAGTTTGACTCTTGCAAGCCGCTGGAAATACAGAGTGACAATTCTGATGAGCATATTCAGAATAATATCTCTGGATTCCACACTAAGAAGTGTGTACCTGATGTGCATATTCAGGGAAAACTCCTAACAGAGACTTTGAGACAGACATGATGTGCAAATTCAGTTTGCTCTTGCAAGCCTCTGGAAATACAGAGTGACAATTCTGATGAGCATATTCAGAATAATCTCTGGTTTCCAGACTAAGGAGTGTGTACCTGATGTGCATATTCAGGGAAAACTCCTAACAGAGACTTTGAGACAGACATGATGTGCAAATTCAGTTTGACTCTTGCAAGCCGCTGGAAATACAGAGTGACAATTCTGATGAGCATATTCAGAATAATATCTCTGGATTCCACACTAAGAAGTGTGTACCTGATGTGCATATTCAGGGAAAACTCCTAACAGAGACTTTGAGACAGACATGATGTGCAAATTCAGTTTGACTCTTGCAAGCCTCTGGAAATACAGAGTGACAAGCCTCTGGAAATACAGAGTGACAATTCTGATGAGCATATTCAGAATAATATCTCTGGATTCCACACTAAGAAGTGTGTACCTGATGTGCATATTCAGGGAAAACTCCTCTCAGAGACTTTGAGACAGACATGATGTGCAAATTCAGTTTGACTCTTGCAAGCCTCTGGAAATACAGAGTGACAATTCTGATGAGCATATTCAGAATAAATTTTTGGTTTCCAGACTAAGGAGTGTGTACCTGATGTGCATATTCAGGGAAAACTCCTAACAGAGACTTTGAGACAGACATGATGTGCAAAGTCAGTTTGACTCTTGCAAGCCTCTGGAAATACAGAGTGACAATTCTGATGAGCATATTCAGAATAATATCTCTGGTTTCCAGACTAAGGAGTTTGTACCTGATGTGCATATTCAGGGAAAACTCCTAACAGAGACTTTGAGACAGACATGATGTGCAAATTCAGTTTGACTCTTGCAAGCCTCTGGAAATACAGAGTGACAATTCTGATGAGCATATTCAGAATAATATCTCTGGATTCCACACTAAGAAGTGTGTACCTGATGTGCATATTCAGGGAAAACTCCTAACAGAGACTTTGAGACAGACATGATGTACAAATTCAGTCTGACTCTTGCAAGCCTCTGGAAATACAGAGTGACAATTCTGATGAGCATATTCAGAATCATATCTCTGGATCCCACACTAAGGAGTGTGTACCTGATGTGCATATTCAGGGAAAACTCCTTACAGAGACTTTGAGACAGACATGATGTGCAAATTCAGTCTGACTCTTGCAAGCCTCTGGAAATACAGAGTGATAATTCTGATGAGCATATTCAGAATAATCTCTGGTTTCCACACTAAGCAGTGTGTACCTGATGTGCATATTAAGGGAAAATTCCTAACAGACACTTTGAGACAGACATGATGTGCAAATTTAGTCTGATTCTTGCAAGCCTCTGGGAATACAGAGTGACAATTATGATGAGCATATTCAGAAGAATCTCTGGACTCCACGCAAGGGAGTGTGTACCTGATGTGCATATTCAGGGGAAAACTCCTAACAGAGACTTTGAGACAGACATGATGTACAAATACAGTCTGACTCTGGCAAGCCTCTGGAAATAGAGAGTGACAATTCTGATGAGCATATTCAGAATAATATCTCTGAATTCCAAACTGAGGAGTGTGTACCTGATGTGCATATTCAGGTAAAACTCCTAACAGAGACTATGAGACAAACATGATGTGCAAATTCAGTTTGACTCTTGCAAGCCTCTTGAAATACTGAGTGACAATTCTGATGAGCATATTCAGAATAATCTCTGGATTCCATACTAAGGAGTGTGTACCTGATGTGCATATTCAGGGAAAACTCCTAACAGAGACTTTGAGACGGACATGATGTGCAAATTCAGTCTGACTCTTGCAAGCCTCTTGAAATACTGAGTGACAATTCTGATGAGCATATTTAGAACAATATATCTGTATTCCACACTAAGGAGTGTGTACCTGATATTCATATTCAGGAAAAACTCCCGACAGAGACTTTGAGACGGACAAGAAGGGCAAATTCAGTCAGACTCTTGCAAGCCTCTGGGAATACAGAGTGACAATTCTGATGAGCATATTCAGAATAATATCCCTGGATTTCACACTAAGGAGTGTGTACCTGATGTGCCTATTCAGGGAAAACTCCTAAGAGAGACGTTGAGACAGACATGATGTGCAAATTCAGTCTGACTCTTGCAAGCCTCTGGAAATACAGACTGACAATTCTGATGAGCATATTCAGAATAATCTTTAGATTCCACACTAAGGAGTGTGTACCTGATGTGCATATTCAGGGAAAACTCCTAACAGAGACTTTGAGACAGACATGATGTGCAAATTCAGTGTGACTCTTGCAAGCCTCTGGAAATACAGAGTGATAATTCTGATGAGCATATTCAGAATAATCTCTGGATTCCACACTAAGGAGTGAGTACCTGATGTGCATATTCAGGGAAAACTCCTAAGAGAGACTATGAGACAGACATTATGTGCAAATTCAGTCTGACTCTTGCAAGCCTCTTGAAATACTGAGTGACAATTCTGATGAGCATATTTAGAACAATATATCTGTATTCCACACTAAGGAGTGTGTACCTGATATGCATATTCAGGAAAAACTCCCGACAGAGACTTTGAGACAGACATGATGTGCAAATTCAGTCTGACTCTTGCAAGCCTCTGGAAATACAGAGTGACAATTCTGATGAGCATATTCAGAATAAAATCTCTGAATTCCAAACTGAGGAGTGTGTACCTGATGTGCATATTCAGGTAAAACTCCTAACAGAGACTATGAGACAAACATGATGTGCAAATTCAGTCTGACTCTTGCAAGCCTCTTGAAATACTGAGTGACAATTCTGATGAGCATATTCAGAAAAATCTCTGGATTCCACACTAAGGAGTGTGTACCTGATATGCATATTCAGGAAAAACTCCCGACAGAGACTTTGAGACAGACAAGAAGTGCAAATTCAGTCAGACCCTTGCAAGCCTCTGGGAATACAGAGTGACAATTCTGATGAGCATATTCAGAATAATATCCCTGGATTTCACACTAAGGAGTGTGTACCTGATAAGCCTATTCAGGGAAAACTCCTAACAGAGACGTTGAGACAGACATGATGTGCAAATTCAGTCTGACTCTTGCAAGCCTCTGGAAATGAAGAGTGACAATTCTGATGAGCATATTCAGCATAATCTTTGGATTACACACTAAGGAGTGTGTACCTGATGTGCATATTCGGGGAAAACTCCTAACAGAGACTTTGAGACAGACATGATGTGCAAATTCAGTCTGACTCTTGCAAGCCTCTGGAAATACAGACTGACAATTCTTATGAGCATATTCAGAATAACCTCTGGATTCCACACTAAGGAGTGTGTACCTGATGTGCATATTCAGGGAAAACTCCTAACAGAGACTTTGAGACAGACATGATGTGCAAATTCAGTTTGACTCTTGCAAGCCTCTGGAAATACAGAGTGACAATTCTGATGAGCATATTCAGAATATTCACTGGATTCCACACTAAGGAGTGTGTACCTGATGTGCATATTCAGGGAAAACTCCTAACAGAGACTTTGAGACAAACATGATGTGCAAATTCAGTCTGACTCTTGCAAGCCTCTGGAAATACAGAGTGACAATTCTGATGTGCATATTCAGAATAATATCTCTGGATTCCACACAAAGGAGTGTGTACCTAATGTGCATATTCAGGGAAAACTCCTAACAGAGACTTTGAGACGGACATGATGTGCAAATTCAGTCTGACTCTTGCAAGCCTCTGGAAATACAGAGTGACAATTCTGATGAGCATATTCAGAATAACCACTGGATTCCACACTAAGGAGTTTGTACCTGATGTGCATATTCAGGGAAAACTCCTAACAGAGACTTTGAGACAGACATGATGTGCAAATTCAGTTTGACTCTTGCAAGCCTCTGGAAATACAGAGTGACAATTCTGATGAGCATATTCAGAATAATATCTCTGGATTCCACACTTAGAAGTGTGTACCTGATGTGCATATTCAGGGAAAACTCCTAACAGAGACTTTGAGACAGACATGATGTACAAATACAGTCTGACTCTGGCAAGCCTCTGGAAATAGAGAGTGACAATTCTGATGAGCATATTCAGAATAATCTCTGGATTCCACACTAAGGAGTAAGTACCTGATGTGCATATTCAGGGAAAACTCCTAAGAGAGACTATGAGACAGACATTATGTGCAAATTCAGTCTGACTCTTGCAAGCCTCTGGAAATACAGACTGACAATTCTGATGTGCATATTCAGAATAATATCTCTGGATTCCACACAAAGGAGTGTGTACCTAATGTGCATATTCAGGGAAAACTCCTAACAGAGACTTTGAGACAGACATGATGTGCAAATTCAGTCTGACTCCTGCAAGCCTCTGGAAATACAGAGTGACAATTCTGATAAGCATATTCAGAATAATGTCTGGATTCCACACTAAGGAGTGTGTACCTGATGTGCATATTCAGGGAAAACTCCTAACAGAGACTTTGAGACAGACATGATGTGCAAATACAGTCTGACTCTTGCAAGCCTCTGGAAATACAGAGTGACAATTCTGATGAGCATATTCAGAATAATATCTCTGGATTCCACACTAAAGAGTGTGTACCTGATGTGCATATTCAGGGGAAACTCCTAACAGAGACTTTGAGACAGACATGATGTGCAAATTCAGTCTGACTCTTGCAAGCCTCTGGAAATACAGAGTGACAATTCTGATGAGCATATTCAGAATAATATCTCTGGGTTTCCACACTAAGGATTGTGTACCTGATGTGCATATTCTGGGAAAGCTCCTAACTGAGACTTTGAGACAGACATGATGTGCATATTCAGTCTGACTCTTGCAAGCCTCTGGAAATACAGAGTGACAATTCTGAGGAGCATATTCAGAATAATCTCTGGATTCCATACTAAATAGTGTGTACCTGATGTCCATATTCAGGGAAAACTCCTAAGAGAGACTTTCAGACAGACACGATGTGCAAATTCAGTCTGACTCTTGCAAGCCTCTAGAAATACAGAGTGACAATTCTGAGGAGCATATTCAGAATAATCTCTGGATTCCATACTAAGGAGTGTGTACCTGATGTGCATATTCAGGGATAACTCCTAACAGAGACTTTGAGACAGACATGATGTGCAAATTCAGTCTGACTCTTGCAAGCCTCTGGACATACAGAGTGACAATTCTGATGAGCATATTCAGAATAATCTCTGGATTCCATACTATGGAGTGTGTACCTAATGTGCATATTCAGGGAAGTCTGCTAACACAGACTTTGAGACAGACATGATGTGCAAATACAGTCTGACTCTTGCAAGCCTCTGGAGATACAGAGTGACAATTCTGATGAGCATATTCAGAATAATATCTCTGGATTCCACACTAAGGAGTGTGTACCTGATGTGCATATTCAGGGAAACTCCTAACAATGACTTTGAGACAGACATGATGTGCAAATTCAGTCTGACTCTTGCAAGCCTCCGGAAATACAGAGTGACAATTCTGATGAGCATATTCAGAATAATCTCTGGACTCCATACTAGGGAGTGTGTACCTGATGTGCATATTTAGGGAAATCTCCTAACACAGACTTTGAGACAGACATGATGTGCAAATACAGTCTGACTCTTGCACGCCTCTGGAAATACAGAGTGACAATTCTGATGAGCAAATTCAGAATGATCTCTGGATTCCACACTAAGGAGTGTGTACCTGATGTGCATATTCAGGGAAAACTCATGACAGAGACTTTGAGACAGACATGATGTGCAAATTCAGTCTGAATGGTGCAAGCCTCTGGAAATACAGAGTGACAATTCTGATGAGCATATTAAGAATAATATCTCTGGATTCCACACTTAGGAGTGTGTACCTAATGTGCATATTCAGGGAAAACTCCTAACAGAGACTTTGAGACAGACACGATGTGCAAATTCAGTCTGAATCTTGCAAGCCTCTGGATATACAGAGTGCCATTTTTGATGAGCAAATTCAGAATGATCTCTGGATTCCACACTAAGGAGTGTGTACCTGATGTGCATATTCAGGGAAAACTCATAGCAGAGACTTTGAGACAGACATGATGTGCAAATTCAGTCTGAATCTTGCAAGCCTCTGGAAATACAGAGTGACAATTCTGATGAGCATATTCAGAATAATATCTCTGGATTCCACACTAAGGAGTGTGTACCTGATGTGCATATTCAGGGAAAACTCCTAGTAGAGACTTTGAGACAGACATGATGTGCAAATTCAGTCTGACTCTTGCAAGCCTCTGGAAATACATAGTGACAATTCTGATGAGCATATTCAGAATAATCTCTGGATTCCACACTAAGGAGTGTGTACCTGATGTGCACATTCAGGAAAACTCTTAAGAGAGCCTTTGAGACAGACATGATGTGCAAATTCAGTCTGACTCTTGCAAGCCTCTGGAAATACAGAGTGTCAATTCTGATGAGCATATTCAGAATAATATCTCTGGGTTCCACACTAAGGAGTGTTTACCTGATGTGCATATTCAGGGAAAACTCCTAACAGAGACTTTGAGACAGACATGATGTGCAAATTCAGTGTGACTCTTGCAAGCCTCTGGAAATACAGAGTGATAATTCTGATGAGCATATTCAGAATAATCTCTGGATTCCACACTAAGGAGTGAGTACCTGATGTGCATATTCAGGGAAAACTCCTAAGAGAGACTATGAGACAGACATTATGTACAAATTCAGTCTGACTCTTGCAAGCCTCTTGAAATACTGAGTGACAATTCTGATGAGCATATTTAGAACAATATATCTGTATTCCACACTAAGGAGTGTGTACCTGATATGCATATTCAGGAAAAACTCCCGACAGAGACTTTGAGACAGACATGATGTGCAAATTCAGTCTGACTCTTGCAAGCCTCTGGAAATACAGAGTGACAATTCTGATGAGCATATTCAGAATAAAATCTCTGAATTCCAAACTGAGGAGTGTGTACCTGATGTGCATATTCAGGTAAAACTCCTAACAGAGACTATGAGACAAACATGATGTGCAAATTCAGTCTGACTCTTGCAAGCCTCTTGAAATACTGAGTGACAATTCTGATGAGCATATTCAGAAAAATCTCTGGATTCCACACTAAGGAGTGTGTACCTGATATGCATATTCAGGAAAAACTCCCGACAGAGACTTTGAGACAGACAAGAAGTGCAAATTCAGTCAGACCCTTGCAAGCCTCTGGGAATACAGAGTGACAATTCTGATGAGCATATTCAGAATAATATCCCTGGATTTCACACTAAGGAGTGTGTACCTGATGTGCCTATTCAGGGAAAGCTCCTAACAGAGACTTTGAGACAGACATGATGTGCAAATTCAGTCTGACTCTTGCAAGCCTCTGGAAATACAGAGTGTCAATTCTGATGAGCATATTCAGAATAATATCTCTGGGTTCCACACTAAGGAGTGTGTACCTGATGTGCACATTCAGGAAAACTCTTAACAGAGCCTTTGAGACAGACATGATGTGCAAATTCAGTCTGACTCTTGCAAGCCTCTGGAAATACAGAGTGTCAATTCTGATGAGCATATTCAGAATAATATCTCTGGGTTCCACACTAAGGAGTGTTTACCTGATGTGCATATTCAGGGAAAGCTCCTAACAGAGACTTTGAGACAGACATGATGTGCAAATTCAGTCTGACTCTTGCAAGCCTCTGGAAATACAGAGTGACAATTCTGATGAGCATATTCAGAATAATCTCTGGATTCCACACTAAGGAGTGTGTACCTGATGTGCATATTCAGGGAAAACTCATAGCAGAGACTTTGAGACAGACATGATGTGCAAATTCAGTCTGAATCTTGCAAGCCTCTGGAAATACAGAGTGACAATTCTGATGAGCATATTCAGAATAATATCTCTGGATTCCACACTAAGGAGTGTGTACCTGATGTGCATATTCAGGGAAAACTCCTAGTAGAGACTTTGAGACAGACATGATGTGCAAATTCAGTCTGACTCTTGCAAGCCTCTGGAAATACATAGTGACAATTCTGATGAGCATATTCAGAATAATCTCTGGATTCCACACTAAGGAGTGTGTACCTGATGTGCACATTCAGGAAAACTCTTAAGAGAGCCTTTGAGACAGACATGATGTGCAAATTCAGTCTGACTCTTGCAAGCCTCTGGAAATACAGAGTGTCAATTCTGATGAGCATATTCAGAATAATATCTCTGGGTTCCACACTAAGGAGTGTTTACCTGATGTGCATATTCAGGGAAAGCTCCTAACAGAGACTTTGAGACAGACATGATGTGCAAATTCAGTCTGACTCTTGCAAGCCTCTGGAAATACAGAGTGTCAATTCTGATGAGCATATTCAGAATAATATCTCTGGGTTCCACACTAAGGAGTGTGTACCTGATGTGCACATTCAGGAAAACTCTTAACAGAGCCTTTGAGACAGACATGATGTGCAAATTCAGTCTGACTCTTGCAAGCCTCTGGAAATACAGAGTGTCAATTCTGATGAGCATATTCAGAATAATATCTCTGGGTTCCACACTAAGGAGTGTTTACCTGATGTGCATATTCAGGGAAAGCTCCTAACAGAGACTTTGAGACAGACATGATGTGCAAATTCAGTCTGACTCTTGCAAGCCTCTGGAAATACAGAGTGACAATTCTGATGAGCATATTCAGAATAATCTCTGGATTCCACACTAAGGAGTGTGTACCTGATGTGCATATTCAGGGAAATCTCCTAACACAGACTTTGAGACAGACATGATGTGCAAATTCAGTCTGACTCTTGCAAGCCTCTGGAAATACAAAGTGACAATTCTGATGAGCATATTTAGAATAATATCTCTGGGTTTCACACTAAGGAGTGTGTACCTGATGTGCATATTCAGGGAAAGCTCCTAACTGAGACTTTGAAACAGACATGATGTGCAAATTCAGTCTGACTCTTGCAAGCCTCTGGAAATACAGAGTGACAATTCTGATGAGACTATTCAGAATAATCTCTGGATTCCACACTAAGGAGTGTGTACCTGATGTGCATATTTAGGGAGACTCCTAAGAGAGACTTTGAGACAGACATGATGTGCAAATTCAGTCTGACTCTTGCAAGCCTCTGGAAATACAGAGTGACAATTCTGATGAGCATATTCAGAATAATATCTCTGGATTCCACACTAAGGAGTGTGTACCTGATGTGCATATTCAGGGAAAACTCCTAGTAGAGACTTTGAGACAGACATGATGTGCAAATTCAGTGTTACTCTTGCAAGCCTCTTGAAAAACAGAGTGACAATTCTGATGAGCATATTAAGAAAAATATCTCTGGCTTCCACACTAAGGAGTGTGTACCTGATGTGCACATTCAGGAAAACTCTTAACAGAGCCTTTGAGACAGACATGATGTGCAAATTCAGTCTGACTCTTGCAAGCCTCTGGAAATACAGAGTGTCAATTCTGATGAGCATATTCAGAATAATATCTCTGGGTTCCACACTAAGGAGTGTTTACCTGATGTGCATATTCAGGGAAAGCTCCTAACAGAGACTTTGAGACAGACATGATGTGCAAATTCAGTCTGACTCTTGCAAGCCTCTGGAAATACAGAGTGACAATTCTGATGAGCATATTCAGAATAATCTCTGGATTCCACACTAAGGAGTGTGTACCTGATGTGCATATTCAGAGAAATCTCCTAACACAGACTTTGAGACAGACATGATGTGCAAATTCAGTCTGACTCTTGCAAGCCTCTGGAAATACAAAGTGACAATTCTGATGAGCATATTTAGAATAATATCTCTGGGTTTCACACTAAGGAGTGTGTACCTGATGTGCATATTCAGGAAAAGCTCCCAACTGAGACTTTGAGACTGACATGATGTGCAAATTCAGTCTGACTCTTGCAAGCCTCTGGAAATACAGAGTGACAATTCTGATGAGACTATTCAGAATAATCTCTGGATTCCACACTAAGGAGTGTGTACCTGATGTGCATATTTAGGGAAAACTCCTAAGAGAGACTTTGAGACAGACATGATGTGCAAATTCAGTCTGACTCTTGCAAGCCTCTGGAAATACAGAGTGACAATTCCGATGAGCATATTCAGAATAATCTGTGGATTCCACACTAAGGAGTGTGTACCTGATGTGCACATTCAGGAAAACTCTTAACAGAGCCTTTGAGACAGACATGATGTGCAAATTCAGTCTGACTCTTGCAAGCCTCTGGAAATACATAGTGACAATTCTGATGAGCATATTCAGAATAATCTCGGGATTCCACACTAAGGAGTGTGTACCTGATGTGCATATTTAGGGAAAACTCCTAAGAGAGACTTTGAGACAGACATGATGTGCAAATTCAGTCTGACTCTTGCAAGCCTCTGGAAATACAGAGTGACAATTCCGATGAGCATATTCAGAATAATCTCTGGATTCCACACTAAGGAGTGTGTACCTGATGTGCACATTCAGGAAAACTCTTAAGAGCCTTTGAGACAGACATGATGTGCAAATTCAGTCTGACTCTTGCAAGCCTCTGGAAATACAGAGTGTCAATTCTGATGAGCATATTCAGAATAATATCTCTGGGTTCCACACTAAGGAGTGTTTACATGATGTGCATATTCAGGGAAAGCTCCTAACAGAGACTTTGAGACAGACATGATGTGCAAATTCAGTCTGACTCTTGCAAGCCTCTGGAAATACAGAGTGTCAATTCTGATGAGCATATTCAGAATAATATCTCTGGGTTCCACACTAAGGAGTGTATACCTGATGTGCACATTCAGGAAAACTCTTAACAGAGCCTTTGAGACAGACATGATGTGCAAATTCAGTCTGACTCTTGCCAGCCTCTGGAAATACAGAGTGACAATTCTGATGAGCATATTCAGAATAATCTCTTGATTCCACACTAAGGAGTGTGTACCTGATGTGCATATTCAGGGATATCTCCTAACACAGACTTTGAGACAGACATGATGTGCAAATTCAGTCTGACTCTTGCAAGCCTCTGGAAATACAAAGTGACAATTCTGATGAGCATATTTAGAATAATATCTCTGGGTTTCACACTAAGGAGTGTGTACCTGATGTGCATATTCAGGGAAAGCTCCTAACTGAGACTTTGAGACAGACATGATGTGCAAATTCAGTCTGACTCTTGCAAGCCTCTGGAAATACAGAGTGACAATTCTGATGAGACTATTCAGAATAATCTCTGGATTCCACACTAAGGAGTGTGTACCTGATGTGCATATTTAGCGAAAACTCCTAAGAGAGACTTTGAGACAGACATGATGTGCAAATTCAGTCTGACTCTTGCAAGCCTCTGGAAATACAGAGTGACAATTCCGATGAGCATATTCAGAATAATCTCTGGATTCCACACTAAGGAGTGTGTACCTGATGTGCACATTCAGGAAAACTCTTAACAGAGCCTTTGAGACAGACATGATGTGCAAATTCAGTCTGACTCTTGCAAGCCTCTGGAAATACAGAGTGTCAATTCTGATGAGCATATTCAGAATAATATCTCTGGGTTCCACACTAAGGAGTGTGTACCTGATGTGCATATTCAGGGAAAGCTCCTAACAGAGACTTTGAGACAGACATGATGTGCAAATTCAGTCTGACTCTTGCAAGCCTCTGGAAATACAGAGTGACAATTCTGATGAGCATATTCAGAATAATCTCTGGATTCCATACTAAGGAGTGTGTACCTGATGTGCATATTCAGGGAAAACTCCTTACAGAGACTTTGAGACAGACATGATGTGCAAATTCAGTCTGACTCTTGCAAGCCTCTGGAATTACAGAGTGACAATTCTGATGAGCATATTCAGAATAATCTCTGGATTCCACACAAAGGAGTGTGTACCTGATGTGCACATTCAGGAAAACTCTTAACAGAGCCTTTGAGACAGACATGATGTGCAAAGTCAGTCTGACTCTTGCCAGCCTCTGGAAATACAGAGTGTCAATTCTGATGAGCATATTCAGAATAATATCTCTGGGTTCCACACTAAGGAGTGTTTACCTGATGTGCATATTCAGGGAAAGCTCCTAACAGAGACTTTGAGACAGACATGATGTGCAAATTCAGTCTGACTCTTGCAAGCCTCTGGAAATACAGAGTGACAATTCTGATGAGCATATTCAGAATAATCTCTTGATTCCACACTAAGGAGTGTGTACCTGATGTGCATATTCAGGGAAATCTCCTAACACAGACTTTGAGACAGACATGATGTGCAAATTCAGTCTGACTCTTGCAAGCCTCTGGAAATACAAAGTGACAATTCTGATGAGCATATTTAGAATAATATCTCTGGGTTTCACACTAAGGAGTGTGTACCTGATGTGCATATTCAGGGAAAGCTCCTAACTGAGACTTTGAGACAGACATGATGTGCAAATTCAGTCTGACTCTTGCAAGCCTCTGGAAATACAGAGTGACAATTATGATGAGACCAATCAGAATAATCTCTGGATTCCACACTAAGGAGTGTGTACCTGATGTGCATATTTAGCGAAAACTCCTAAGAGAGACTTTGAGACAGACATGATGTGCAAATTCAGTCTGACTCTTGCAAGCCTCTGGAAATACAGAGTGACAATTCCGATGAGCATATTCAGAATAATCTCTGGATTCCACACTAAGGAGTGTGTACCTGATGTGCACATTCAGGAAAACTCTTAACAGAGCCTTTGAGACAGACATGATGTGCAAATTCAGTCTGACTCTTGCAAGCCTCTGGAAATACAAAGTGACAATTCTGATGAGCATATTCAGAATAATATCTCTGGGTTCCACACTAAGGAGTGTTTACCTGATGTGCATATTCAGGGAAAGCTCCTAACAGAGACTTTGAGACAGACATGATGTGCAAATTCAGTCTGACTCTTGCAAGCCTCTGGAAATACAGAGTGACAATTCTGATGAGCATATTCAGAATAATCTCTGGATTCCATACTAAGGAGTGTGTACCTGATGTGCATATTCAGGGAAAACTCCTTACAGAGACTTTGAGACAGACATGATGTGCAAATTCAGTCTGACTCTTGCAAGCCTCTGGAATTACAGAGTGACAATTCTGATGAGCATATTCAGAATAATCTCTGGATTCCACACAAAGGAGTGTGTACCTGATGTGCATATTCAGGGAAAACTCCTTACAGAGACTTTGAGACAGACAAGATGTGCAAATTCAGTCTGACTCTTGCAAGCCTCTGGAAATACAGAGTGTCAATTCTGATGAGCATATTCAGAATAATATCTCTGGGTTCCACACTAAGGAGTGTGTACCTGATGTGCATATTCAGGGAAAGCTCCTAACAGAGACTTTGAGACAGACATGATGTGCAAATTCAGTCTGACTCTTGCAAGCCTCTGGAAATACAGAGTGACAATTCTGATGAGCATATTCAGAATAATCTCTGGATTCCACATTTAGGAGTGTGTACCTGATGTGCATATTCAGGGTAATCTCCTAACACAGACTTTGAGACAGACATGATGTGCAAATTCAGTCTGACGCTTGCAAGCCTCTGGAAATACAGAGTGACAATTCTGATGAGCATATTCAGAATAATCTCTGGATTCCATACTAAGGAGTGTGTACCTGATGTGCATATTCAGGGAAAACTCCTTACAGAGACTTTGAGACAGACATGATGTGCAAATTCAGTCTGACTCTTGCAAGCCTCTGGAAATACAGAGTGACAATTCTGATGAGCATATTCAGAATAATCTCTGGATTCCACACTAAGGAGTGTGTACCTGATGTGCATATTCAGGGAAACTCTAAACAGAGCCTTTGAGACAGACATGATGTGCAAATTCAGTCTGACTCTTGCAAGCCTCTGGAAATACAGAGTGACAATTCTGATGAGCATATTCAGAATAATATCTCTGGGTTCCACACTAAGGAGTGTGTACCTGATGTGCATATTCAGGGAAAACTCCTAACTGAGACTTTGAGACAGACATGATGTGCAAATTCAGTCTGACTCTTGCAAGCCTCTGGAAATACAGAGTGATAATTCTGATGAGCATATTCAGAATAATCTCTGGATTCCACACTAAGGAGTGTGTACCTGATGTGCATATTCAGGGAAATCTCCTAACACAAACTTTGAGACAGACATGATGTGCAAATTCAGTCTGACTCTTGCAAGCCTCTGGAAATACAAAGTGACAATTCTGATGAGCATATTCAGAATAATATCTCTGGGTTCCACACTAAGGAGTGTGTACCTGATGTGCATATTTAGGGAAAGCTCCTAACTGAGACTTTGAGACAGACATGATGTGCAAATTCAGTCTGACTCTTGCAAGCCTCTGGAAATACAGAGTGACAATTCTGATGAGCATATTCAGAATAATCTCTGGATTCCATACTAAGGAGTGTGTACCTGATGTGCATATTTAGGGAAAACTGCTAACAGAGACTTTGAGACAGACATGATGTGCAAATTCAGTCTGACTCTTGCAAGCCTCTGGAAATACATAGTGACAATTCTGATGAGCATATTCAGAATAATCTCTGGATTCCACACTAAGGAGTGTGTACCTGATGTGCATATTTAGGGAAAACTCCTAAGAGAGACTTTGAGACAGACATGATGTGCAAATTCAGTCTGACTCTTGCAAGCCTCTGGAAATACAGAGTGACAATTCCGATGAGCATATTCAGAATAATCTCTGGATTCCACACTAAGGAGTGTGTACCTGATGTGTACATTCAGGAAAACTCTTAAGAGCCTTTGAGACAGACATGATGTGCAAATTCAGTCTGACTCTTGCAAGCCTCTGGAAATACAGAGTGTCAATTCTGATGAGCATATTCAGAATAATATCTCTGGGTTCCATACTAAGGAGTGTTTACCTGATGTGCATATTTAGGGAAAGCTCCTAACAGAGACTTTGAGACAGACATGATGTGCAAATTCAGTCTGACTCTTGCAAGCCTCTGGAAATACAGAGTGTCAATTCTGATGAGCATATTCAGAATAATATCTCTGGGTTCCACACTAAGGAGTGTGTACCTGATGTGCATATTTAGGGAAAACTCCTAAGAGAGACTTTGAGACAGACATGATGTGCAAATTCAGTCTGACTCTTGCAAGCCTCTGGAAATACAGAGTGACAATTCCGATGAGCATATTCAGAATAATCTCTGGATTCCACACTAAGGAGTGTGTACCTGATGTGCACATTCAGGAAAACTCTTAACAGAGCCTTTGAGACAGACATGATGTGCAAATTCAGTCTGACTCTTGCAAGCCTCTGGAAATACAGAGTGTCAATTCTGATGAGCATATTCAGAATAATATCTCTGGGTTCCACACTAAGGAGTGTTTACCTGATGTGCATATTCAGGGAAAGCTCCTAACAGAGACTTTGAGACAGACATGATGTGCAAATTCAGTCTGACTCTTGCAAGCCTCTGGAAATACAGAGTGACAATTCTGATGAGCATATTCAGAATAATCTCTGGATTCCATACTAAGGAGTGTGTACCTGATGTGCATATTCAGGGAAAACTCCTTACAGAGCCTTTGAGACAGACATGATGTGCAAATTCAGTCTGACTCTTGCAAGCCTCTGGAAATACAGAGTGACAATTCTGATGAGCATATTCAGAATAATCTCTGGATTCCACACAAAGGAGTGTGTACCTGATGTGCATATTCAGGGAAAACTCCTTACAGAGACTTTGAGACAGACAAGATGTGCTAATTCAGTCTGACTCTTGCAAGCCTCTGGAAATACAGAGTGTCAATTCTGATGAGCATATTCAGAATAATATCTCTGGGTTCCACACTAAGGAGTGTGTACCTGATGTGCATATTCAGGGAAAGCTCCTAACAGAGACTTTGAGACAGACATGATGTGCAAATTCAGTCTGACTCTTGCAAGCCTCTGGAAATACAGAGTGACAATTCTGATGAGCATATTCAGAATAATCTCTGGATTCCACACTAAGGAGTGTGTACCTGATGTGCATATTCAGGGAAATCTCCTAACACAAACTTTGAGACAGACATGATGTGCAAATTCAGTCTGACTCTTGCAAGCCTCTGGAAATACAAAGTGACAATTCTGATGAGCATATTCAGAATAATATCTCTGGGTTCCACACTAAGGAGTGTGTACCTGATGTGCATATTTAGGGAAAGCTCCTAACTGAGACTTTGAGACAGACATGATGTGCAAATTCAGTCTGACTCTTGCAAGCCTCTGGAAATACAGAGTGACAATTCTGATGAGCATATTCAGAATAATCTCTGGATTCCATACTAAGGAGTGTGTACCTGATGTGCATATTTAGGGAAAACTGCTAACAGAGACTTTGAGACAGACATGATGTGCAAATTCAGTCTGACTCTTGCAAGCCTCTGGAAATACATAGTGACAATTCTGATGAGCATATTCAGAATAATCTCGGGATTCCACACTAAGGAGTGTGTACCTGATGTGCATATTTAGGGAAAACTCCTAAGAGAGACTTTGAGACAGACATGATGTGCAAATTCAGTCTGACTCTTGCAAGCCTCTGGAAATACAGAGTGACAATTCCGATGAGCATATTCAGAATAATCTCTGGATTCCACACTAAGGAGTGTGTACCTGATGTGCACATTCAGGAAAACTCTTAAGAGCCTTTGAGACAGACATGATGTGCAAATTCAGTCTGACTCTTGCAAGCCTCTGGAAATACAGAGTGTCAATTCTGATGAGCATATTCAGAATAATATCTCTGGGTTCCACACTAAGGAGTGTTTACCTGATGTGCATATTCAGGGAAAGCTCCTAACAGAGACTTTGAGACAGACATGATGTGCAAATTCAGTCTGACTCTTGCAAGCCTCTGGAAATACAGAGTGTCAATTCTGATGAGCATATTCAGAATAATATCTCTGGGTTCCACACTAAGGAGTGGGTACCTGATGTGCACATTCAGGAAAACTCTTAACAGAGCCTTTGAGACAGACATGATGTGCAAATTCAGTCTGACTCTTGCAAGCCTCTGGAAATACAGAGTGTCAATTCTGATGAGCATATTCAAATTAATATCTCTGGGTTCCACACTAAGGAGTGTTTACCTGATGTTCATATTCAGGGAAAGCTCCTAACAGAGACTTTGAGACAGACATGATGTGCAAATTCAGTCTGACTCTTGCAAGCCTCTGGAAATACAGAGTGACAATTCTGATGAGCATATTCAGAATAATCTCTGGATTCCACACTAAGGAGTGTGTACCTGATGTGCATATTCAGGGAAATCTCCTAACACAGACTTTGAGACAGACATGATGTGCAAATTCAGTCTGACTCTTGCAAGCCTCTGGAAATACAGAGTGACAATTCTTATGAGCATATTCAGAATAATCTCTGGATTCTATACTAAGGAGTGTGTACCTGATGTGCATATTCAGGGAAAACTCCTTACAGAGACTTTGAGACAGACATGATGTGCAAATTCAGTCTGACTCTTGCAAGCCTCTGGAATTACAGAGTGACAATTCTGATGAGCATATTCAGAATAATCTCTGGATTCCACACAAAGGAGTGTGTACCTGATGTGCATATTCAGGGAAAACTCCTTACAGAGACTTTGAGACAGACAAGATGTGCAAATTCAGTCTGACTCTTGCAAGCCTCTGGAAATACAGAGTGTCAATTCTGATGAGCATATTCAGAATAATATCTCTGGGTTCCACACTAAGGAGTGTGTACCTGATGTGCATATTCAGGGAAAGCTCCTAACAGAGACTTATAGACAGACATGATGTGCAAATTCAGTCTGACTCTTGCAAGCCTCTGGAAATACAGAGTGACAATTCTGATGAGCATATTCAGAATAATCTCTGGATTCCACACTAAGGAGTGTGTACCTGATGTGCATATTCAGGGTAATCTCCTAACACAGACTTTGAGACAGACATGATGTGCAAATTCAGTCTGACGCTTGCAAGCCTCTGGAAATACAGAGTGACAATTCTGATGAGCATATTCAGAATAATCTCTGGATTCCATACTAAGGAGTGTGTACCTGATGTGCATATTCAGGGAAAACTCCTTACAGAGACTTTGAGACAGACATGATGTGCAAATTCAGTCTGACTCTTGCAAGCCTCTGGAAATACAGAGTGACAATTCTGATGAGCATATTCAGAATAATCTCTGGATTCCACACTAAGGAGTGTGTACCTGATGTGCATATTCAGGGAAACTCTTAACAGAGCCTTTGAGAAAGACATGATGTGCAAATTCAGTCTGACTCTTGCAAGCCTCTGGAAATACAGAGTGACAATTCTGATGAGCATATTCAGAATAATATCTCTGGGTTCCACACTAAGGAGTGTGTACCTGATGTGCATATTCAGGGAAAGCTCCTAACTGAGACTTTGAGACAGACATGATGTGCAAATTCAGTCTGACTCTTGCAAGCCTCTGGAAATACATAGTGACAATTCTGATGAGCATATTCAGAATAATCTCTGGATTCCATACTAAGGAGTGTGTACCTGATGTGCATATTTAGGGAAAACTGCTAACAGAGACTTTGAGACAGACATGATGTGCAAATTCAGTCTGACTCTTGCAAGCCTCTGGAAATACAGAGTGACATTTCTGATGAGCATATTCAGAATAATCTCTGGATTCCACACTAAGGAGTGTGTACCTGATGTGCATATTTAGGGAAAACTCCTAAGAGAGACTTTGAGACAGACATGATGTGCAAATTCAGTCTGACTCTTGCAAGCCTCTGGAAATACAGAGTGACAATTCCGATGAGCATATTCAGAATAATCTCTGGATTCCACACTAAGGAGTGTGTACCTGATGTGCACATTCAGGAAAACTCTTAAGAGCCTTTGAGACAGACATGATGTGCAAATTCAGTCTGACTCTTGCAAGCCTCTGGAAATACAGAGTGTCAATTCTGATGAGCATATTCAGAATAATATCTCTGGGTTCCACACTAAGGAGTGTTTACCTGATGTGCATATTCAGGGAAAGCTCCTAACAGAGACTTTGAGACAGACATGATGTGCAAATTCAGTCTGACTCTTGCAAGCCTCTGGAAATACAGAGTGTCAATTCTGATGAGCATATTCAGAATAATATCTCTGGGTTCCACACTAAGGAGTGTGTACCTGATGTGCATATTTAGGGAAAACTCCTAAGAGAGACTTTGAGACAGACATGATGTGCAAATTCAGTCTGACTCTTGCAAGCCTCTGGAAATACAGAGTGACAATTCCGATGAGCATATTAAGAATAATCTCTGGATTCCACACTAAGGAGTGTGTACCTGATGTGCACATTCAGGAAAACTCTTAACAGAGCCTTTGAGACAGACATGATGTGCAAATTCAGTCTGACTCTTGCAAGCCTCTGGAAATACAGAGTGTCAATTCTGATGAGCATATTCAGAATAATATCTCTGGGTTCCACACTAAGGAGTGTTTACCTGATGTGCATATTCAGGGAAAGCTCCTAACAGAGACTTTGAGACAGACATGATGTGCAAATTCAGTCTGACTCTTGCAAGCCTCTGGAAATACAGAGTGACAATTCTTATGAGCATATTCAGAATAATCTCTGGATTCTATACTAAGGAGTGTGTACCTGATGTGCATATTCAGGGAAAACTCCTTACAGAGACTTTGAGACAGACATGATGTGCAAATTCAGTCTGACTCTTGCAAGCCTCTGGAATTACAGAGTGACAATTCTGATGAGCATATTCAGAATAATCTCTGGATTCCACACAAAGGAGTGTGTACCTGATGTGCATATTCAGGGAAAACTCCTTACAGAGACTTTGAGACAGACAAGATGTGCAAATTCAGTCTGACTCTTGCAAGCCTCTGGAAATACAGAGTGTCAATTCTGATGAGCATATTCAGAATAATATCTCTGGGTTCCACACTAAGGAGTGTGTACCTGATGTGCATATTCAGGGAAAGCTCCTAACAGATACTTATAGACAGACATGATGTGCAAATTCAGTCTGACTCTTGCAAGCCTCTGGAAATACAGAGTGACAATTCTGATGAGCATATTCAGAATAATCTCTGGATTCCACACTAAGGAGTGTGTACCTGATGTGCATATTCAGGGTAATCTCCTAACACAGACTTTGAGACAGACATGATGTGCAAATTCAGTCTGACGCTTGCAAGCCTCTGGAAATACAGAGTGACAATTCTGATGAGCATATTCAGAATAATCTCTGGATTCCATACTAAGGAGTGTGTACCTGATGTGCATATTCAGGGAAAACTCCTTACAGAGACTTTGAGACAGACATGATGTGCAAATTCAGTCTGACTCTTGCAAGCCTCTGGAAATACAGAGTGACAATTCTGATGAGCATATTCAGAATAATCTCTGGATTCCACACTAAGGAGTGTGTACCTGATGTGCATATTCAGGGAAACTCTAAACAGAGCCTTTGAGAAAGACATGATGTGCAAATTCAGTCTGACTCTTGCAAGCCTCTGGAAATACAGAGTGACAATTCTGATGAGCATATTCAGAATAATATCTCTGGGTTCCACACTAAGGAGTGTGTACCTGATGTGCATATTCAGGGAAAGCTCCTAACTGAGACTTTGAGACAGACATGATGTGCAAATTCAGTCTGACTCTTGCAAGCCTCTGGAAATACATAGTGACAATTCTGATGAGCATATTCAGAATAATCTCTGGATTCCATACTAAGGAGTGTGTACCTGATGTGCATATTTAGGGAAAACTGCTAACAGAGACTTTGAGACAGACATGATGTGCAAATTCAGTCTGACTCTTGCAAGCCTCTGGAAATACAGAGTGTCAATTCTGATGAGCATATTCAGAATAATATCTCTGGGTTCCACACTAAGGAGTGTGTACCTGATGTGCATATTTAGGGAAAACTCCTAAGAGAGACTTTGAGACAGACATGATGTGCAAATTCAGTCTGACTCTTGCAAGCCTCTGGAAATACAGAGTGACAATTCCGATGAGCATATTAAGAATAATCTCTGGATTCCACACTAAGGAGTGTGTACCTGATGTGCACATTCAGGAAAACTCTTAACAGAGCCTTTGAGACAGACATGATGTGCAAATTCAGTCTGACTCTTGCAAGCCTCTGGAAATACAGAGTGTCAATTCTGATGAGCATATTCAGAATAATATCTCTGGGTTCCACACTAAGGAGTGTTTACCTGATGTGCATATTCAGGGAAAGCTCCTAACAGAGACTTTGAGACAGACATGATGTGCAAATTCAGTCTGACTCTTGCAAGCCTCTGGAAATACAGAGTGACAATTCTGATGAGCATATTCAGAATAATCTCTGGATTCCACACTAAGGAGTGTGTACCTGATGTGCATATTCAGGGTAATCTCCTAACACAGACTTTGAGACAGACATGATGTGCAAATTCAGTCTGACGCTTGCAAGCCTCTGGAAATACAGAGTGACAATTCTGATGAGCATATTCAGAATAATCTCTGGATTCCATACTAAGGAGTGTGTACCTGATGTGCATATTCAGGGAAAACTCCTTACAGAGACTTTGAGACAGACATGATGTGCAAATTCAGTCTGACTCTTGCAAGCCTCTGGAAATACAGAGTGACAATTCTGATGAGCATATTCAGAATAATCTCTGGATTCCACACTAAGGAGTGTGTACCTGATGTGCATATTCAGGGAAACTCTAAACAGAGCCTTTGAGAAAGACATGATGTGCAAATTCAGTCTGACTCTTGCAAGCCTCTGGAAATACAGAGTGACAATTCTGATGAGCATATTCAGAATAATATCTCTGGGTTCCACACTAAGGAGTGTGTACCTGATGTGCATATTCAGGGAAAGCTCCTAACTGAGACTTTGAGACAGACATGATGTGCAAATTCAGTCTGACTCTTGCAAGCCTCTGGAAATACATAGTGACAATTCTGATGAGCATATTCAGAATAATCTCTGGATTCCATACTAAGGAGTGTGTACCTGATGTGCATATTTAGGGAAAACTGCTAACAGAGACTTTGAGACAGACATGATGTGCAAATTCAGTCTGACTCTTGCAAGCCTCTGGAAATACAGAGTGTCAATTCTGATGAGCATATTCAGAATAATATCTCTGGGTTCCACACTAAGGAGTGTGTACCTGATGTGCATATTTAGGGAAAACTCCTAAGAGAGACTTTGAGACAGACATGATGTGCAAATTCAGTCTGACTCTTGCAAGCCTCTGGAAATACAGAGTGACAATTCCGATGAGCATATTAAGAATAATCTCTGGATTCCACACTAAGGAGTGTGTACCTGATGTGCACATTCAGGAAAACTCTTAACAGAGCCTTTGAGACAGACATGATGTGCAAATTCAGTCTGACTCTTGCAAGCCTCTGGAAATACAGAGTGTCAATTCTGATGAGCATATTCAGAATAATATCTCTGGGTTCCACACTAAGGAGTGTTTACCTGATGTGCATATTCAGGGAAAGCTCCTAACAGAGACTTTGAGACAGACATGATGTGCAAATTCAGTCTGACTCTTGCAAGCCTCTGGAAATACAGAGTGACAATTCTTATGAGCATATTCAGAATAATCTCTGGATTCTATACTAAGGAGTGTGTACCTGATGTGCATATTCAGGGAAAACTCCTTACAGAGACTTTGAGACAGACATGATGTGCAAATTCAGTCTGACTCTTGCAAGCCTCTGGAATTACAGAGTGACAATTCTGATGAGCATATTCAGAATAATCTCTGGATTCCACACAAAGGAGTGTGTACCTGATGTGCATATTCAGGGAAAACTCCTTACAGAGACTTTGAGACAGACAAGATGTGCAAATTCAGTCTGACTCTTGCAAGCCTCTGGAAATACAGAGTGTCAATTCTGATGAGCATATTCAGAATAATATCTCTGGGTTCCACACTAAGGAGTGTGTACCTGATGTGCATATTCAGGGAAAGCTCCTAACAGAGACTTATAGACAGACATGATGTGCAAATTCAGTCTGACTCTTGCAAGCCTCTGGAAATACAGAGTGACAATTCTGATGAGCATATTCAGAATAATCTCTGGATTCCACACTAAGGAGTGTGTACCTGATGTGCATATTCAGGGTAATCTCCTAACACAGACTTTGAGACAGACATGATGTGCAAATTCAGTCTGACGCTTGCAAGCCTCTGGAAATACAGAGTGACAATTCTGATGAGCATATTCAGAATAATCTCTGGATTCCATACTAAGGAGTGTGTACCTGATGTGCATATTCAGGGAAAACTCCTTACAGAGACTTTGAGACAGACATGATGTGCAAATTCAGTCTGACTCTTGCAAGCCTCTGGAAATACAGAGTGACAATTCTGATGAGCATATTCAGAATAATCTCTGGATTCCACACTAAGGAGTGTGTACCTGATGTGCATATTCAGGGAAACTCTAAACAGAGCCTTTGAGAAAGACATGATGTGCAAATTCAGTCTGACTCTTGCAAGCCTCTGGAAATACAGAGTGACAATTCTGATGAGCATATTCAGAATAATATCTCTGGGTTCCACACTAAGGAGTGTGTACCTGATGTGCATATTCAGGGAAAGCTCCTAACTGAGACTTTGAGACAGACATGATGTGCAAATTCAGTCTGACTCTTGCAAGCCTCTGGAAATACATAGTGACAATTCTGATGAGCATATTCAGAATAATCTCTGGATTCCATACTAAGGAGTGTGTACCTGATGTGCATATTTAGGGAAAACTGCTAACAGAGACTTTGAGACAGACATGATGTGCAAATTCAGTCTGACTCTTGCAAGCCTCTGGAAATACAGAGTGACATTTCTGATGAGCATATTCAGAATAATCTCTGGATTCCACACTAAGGAGTGTGTACCTGATGTGCATATTTAGGGAAAACTCCTAAGAGAGACTTTGAGACAGACATGATGTGCAAATTCAGTCTGACTCTTGCAAGCCTCTGGAAATACAGAGTGACAATTCCGATGAGCATATTCAGAATAATCTCTGGATTCCACACTAAGGAGTGTGTACCTGATGTGCACATTCAGGAAAATTCTTAAGAGCCTTTGAGACAGACATGATGTGCAAATTCAGTCTGACTCTTGCAAGCCTCTGGAAATACAGAGTGTCAATTCTGATGAGCATATTCAGAATAATATCTCTGGGTTCCACACTAAGGAGTGTTTACCTGATGTGCATATTCAGGGAAAGCTCCTAACAGAGACTTTGAGACAGACATGATGTGCAAATTCAGTCTGACTCTTGCAAGCCTCTGGAAATACAGAGTGTCAATTCTGATGAGCATATTCAGAATAATATCTCTGGGTTCCACACTAAGGAGTGTGTACCTGATGTGCATATTTAGGGAAAACTCCTAAGAGAGACTTTGAGACAGACATGATGTGCAAATTCAGTCTGACTCTTGCAAGCCTCTGGAAATACAGAGTGACAATTCCGATGAGCATATTCAGAATAATCTCTGGATTCAACACTAAGGAGTGTGTACCTGATGTGCACATTCAGGAAAACTCTTAACAGAGCCTTTGAGACAGACATGATGTGCAAATTCAGTCTGACTCTTGCAAGCCTCCGGAAATACAGAGTGTCAATTCTGATGAGCATATTCAGAATAATATCTCTGGGTTCCACACTAAGGAGTGTTTACCTGATGTGCATATTCAGGGAAAGCTCCTAACAGAGACTTTGAGACAGACATGATGTGCAAATTCAGTCTGACTCTTGCAAGCCTCTGGAAATACAGAGTGACAATTCTGATGAGCATATTCAGAATAATCTCTGTATTCCATACTAAGGAGTGTGTACCTGATGTGCATATTCAGGGAAAACTCCTTACAGAGACTTTGAGACAGACATGATGTGCAAATTCAGTCTGACTCTTGCAAGCCTCTGGAAATACAGAGTGACAATTCTGATGAGCATATTCAGAATAATCTCTGGATTCCACACAAAGGAGTGTGTACCTGATGTGCATATTCAGGGAAAACTCCTTACAGAGACTTTGAGACAGACAAGATGTGCAAATTCAGTCTGACTCTTGCAAGCCTCTGGAAATACAGAGTGTCAATTCTGATGAGCATATTCAGAATAATATCTCTGGGTTCCACACTAAGGAGTGTGTACCTGATGTGCATATTCAGGGAAAGCTCCTAACAGAGACTTTGAGACAGACATGATGTGCAAATTCAGTCTGACTCTTGCAAGCCTCTGGAAATACAGAGTGACAATTCTGATGAGCATATTCAGAATAATCTCTGGATTCCACACTAAGGAGTGTGTACCTGATGTGCATATTCAGGGAAATCTCCTAACACAGACTTTGAGACAGACATGATGTGCAAATTCAGTCTGACGCTTGCAAGCCTCTGGAAATACAGAGTGACAATTCTGATGAGCATATTCAGAATAATCTCTGGATTCCATACTAAGGAGTGTGTACCTGATGTGCATATTCAGGGAAAACTCCTTACAGAGACTTTGAGACAGACATGATGTGCAAATTCAGTCTGACTCTTGCAAGCCTCTGGAAATACAGAGTGACAATTCTGATGAGCATATTCAGAATAATCTCTGGATTCCACACTAAGGAGTGTGTACCTGATGTGCATATTCAGGGAAACTCTAAACAGAGCCTTTGAGACAGACATGATGTGCAAATTCAGTCTGACTCTTGCAAGCCTCTGGAAATACAGAGTGACAATTCTGATGAGCATATTCAGAATAATATCTCTGGGTTCCACACTAAGGAGTGTGTACCTGATGTGCATATTCAGGGAAAGCTCCTAACTGAGACTTTGAGACAGACATGATGTGCAAATTCAGTCTGACTCTTGCAAGCCTCTGGAAATACATAGTGACAATTCTGATGAGCATATTCAGAATAATCTCTGGATTCCATACTAAGGAGTGTGTACCTGATGTGCATATTTAGGGAAAACTGCTAACAGAGACTTTGAGACAGACATGATGTGCAAATTCAGTCTGACTCTTGCAAGCCTCTGGAAATACAGAGTGACATTTCTGATGAGCATATTCAGAATAATCTCTGGATTCCACACTAAGGAGTGTGTACCTGATGTGCATATTTAGGGAAAACTCCTAAGAGAGACTTTGAGACAGACATGATGTGCAAATTCAGTCTGACTCTTGCAAGCCTCTGGAAATACAGAGTGACAATTCCGATGAGCATATTCAGAATAATCTCTGGATTCCACACTAAGGAGTGTGTACCTGATGTGCACATTCAGGAAAACTCTTAAGAGCCTTTGAGACAGACATGATGTGCAAATTCAGTCTGACTCTTGCAAGCCTCTGGAAATACAGAGTGTCAATTCTGATGAGCATATTCAGAATAATATCTCTGGGTTCCACACTAAGGAGTGTTTACCTGATGTGCATATTCAGGGAAAGCTCCTAACAGAGACTTTGAGACAGACATGATGTGCAAATTCAGTCTGACTCTTGCAAGCCTCTGGAAATACAGAGTGTCAATTCTGATGAGCATATTCAGAATAATATCTCTGGGTTCCACACTAAGGAGTGTGTACCTGATGTGCATATTTAGGGAAAACTCCTAAGAGAGACTTTGAGACAGACATGATGTGCAAATTCAGTCTGACTCTTGCAAGCCTCTGGAAATACAGAGTGACAATTCCGATGAGCATATTAAGAATAATCTCTGGATTCCACACTAAGGAGTGTGTACCTGATGTGCACATTCAGGAAAACTCTTAACAGAGCCTTTGAGACAGACATGATGTGCAAATTCAGTCTGACTCTTGCAAGCCTCTGGAAATACAGAGTGTCAATTCTGATGAGCATATTCAGAATAATATCTCTGGGTTCCACACTAAGGAGTGTTTACCTGATGTGCATATTCAGGGAAAGCTCCTAACAGAGACTTTGAGACAGACATGATGTGCAAATTCAGTCTGACTCTTGCAAGCCTCTGGAAATACAGAGTGACAATTCTTATGAGCATATTCAGAATAATCTCTGGATTCTATACTAAGGAGTGTGTACCTGATGTGCATATTCAGGGAAAACTCCTTACAGAGACTTTGAGACAGACATGATGTGCAAATTCAGTCTGACTCTTGCAAGCCTCTGGAATTACAGAGTGACAATTCTGATGAGCATATTCAGAATAATCTCTGGATTCCACACAAAGGAGTGTGTACCTGATGTGCATATTCAGGGAAAACTCCTTACAGAGACTTTGAGACAGACAAGATGTGCAAATTCAGTCTGACTCTTGCAAGCCTCTGGAAATACAGAGTGTCAATTCTGATGAGCATATTCAGAATAATATCTCTGGGTTCCACACTAAGGAGTGTGTACCTGATGTGCATATTCAGGGAAAGCTCCTAACAGAGACTTATAGACAGACATGATGTGCAAATTCAGTCTGACTCTTGCAAGCCTCTGGAAATACAGAGTGACAATTCTGATGAGCATATTCAGAATAATCTCTGGATTCCACACTAAGGAGTGTGTACCTGATGTGCATATTCAGGGTAATCTCCTAACAAAGACTTTGAGACAGACATGATGTGCAAATTCAGTCTGACGCTTGCAAGCCTCTGGAAATACAGAGTGACAATTCTGATGAGCATATTCAGAATAATCTCTGGATTCCATACTAAGGAGTGTGTACCTGATGTGCATATTCAGGGAAAACTCCTTACAGAGACTTTGAGACAGACATGATGTGCAAATTCAGTCTGACTCTTGCAAGCCTCTGGAAATACAGAGTGACAATTCTGATGAGCATATTCAGAATAATCTCTGGATTCCACACTAAGGAGTGTGTACCTGATGTGCATATTCAGGGAAACTCTAAACAGAGCCTTTGAGAAAGACATGATGTGCAAATTCAGTCTGACTCTTGCAAGCCTCTGGAAATACAGAGTGACAATTCTGATGAGCATATTCAGAATAATATCTCTGGGTTCCACACTAAGGAGTGTGTACCTGATGTGCATATTCAGGGAAAGCTCCTAACTGAGACTTTGAGACAGACATGATGTGCAAATTCAGTCTGACTCTTGCAAGCCTCTGGAAATACATAGTGACAATTCTGATGAGCATATTCAGAATAATCTCTGGATTCCATACTAAGGAGTGTGTACCTGATGTGCATATTTAGGGAAAACTGCTAACAGAGACTTTGAGACAGACATGATGTGCAAATTCAGTCTGACTCTTGCAAGCCTCTGGAAATACAGAGTGTCAATTCTGATGAGCATATTCAGAATAATATCTCTGGGTTCCACACTAAGGAGTGTGTACCTGATGTGCATATTTAGGGAAAACTCCTAAGAGAGACTTTGAGACAGACATGATGTGCAAATTCAGTCTGACTCTTGCAAGCCTCTGGAAATACAGAGTGACAATTCCGATGAGCATATTAAGAATAATCTCTGGATTCCACACTAAGGAGTGTGTACCTGATGTGCACATTCAGGAAAACTCTTAACAGAGCCTTTGAGACAGACATGATGTGCAAATTCAGTCTGACTCTTGCAAGCCTCTGGAAATACAGAGTGTCAATTCTGATGAGCATATTCAGAATAATATCTCTGGGTTCCACACTAAGGAGTGTTTACCTGATGTGCATATTCAGGGAAAGCTCCTAACAGAGACTTTGAGACAGACATGATGTGCAAATTCAGTCTGACTCTTGCAAGCCTCTGGAAATACAGAGTGACAATTCTTATGAGCATATTCAGAATAATCTCTGGATTCTATACTAAGGAGTGTGTACCTGATGTGCATATTCAGGGAAAACTCCTTACAGAGACTTTGAGACAGACATGATGTGCAAATTCAGTCTGACTCTTGCAAGCCTCTGGAATTACAGAGTGACAATTCTGATGAGCATATTCAGAATAATCTCTGGATTCCACACAAAGGAGTGTGTACCTGATGTGCATATTCAGGGAAAACTCCTTACAGAGACTTTGAGACAGACAAGATGTGCAAATTCAGTCTGACTCTTGCAAGCCTCTGGAAATACAGAGTGTCAATTCTGATGAGCATATTCAGAATAATATCTCTGGGTTCCACACTAAGGAGTGTGTACCTGATGTGCATATTCAGGGAAAGCTCCTAACAGAGACTTATAGACAGACATGATGTGCAAATTCAGTCTGACTCTTGCAAGCCTCTGGAAATACAGAGTGACAATTCTGATGAGCATATTCAGAATAATCTCTGGATTCCACACTAAGGAGTGTGTACCTGATGTGCATATTCAGGGTAATCTCCTAACACAGACTTTGAGACAGACATGATGTGCAAATTCAGTCTGACGCTTGCAAGCCTCTGGAAATACAGAGTGACAATTCTGATGAGCATATTCAGAATAATCTCTGGATTCCATACTAAGGAGTGTGTACCTGATGTGCATATTCAGGGAAAACTCCTTACAGAGACTTTGCGACAGACATGATGTGCAAATTCAGTCTGACTCTTGCAAGCCTCTGGAAATACAGAGTGACAATTCTGATGAGCATATTCAGAATAATCTCTGGATTCCACACTAAGGAGTGTGTACCTGATGTGCATATTCAGGGAAACTCTAAACAGAGCCTTTGAGAAAGACATGATGTGCAAATTCAGTCTGACTCTTGCAAGCCTCTGGAAATACAGAGTGACAATTCTGATGAGCATATTCAGAATAATATCTCTGGGTTCCACACTAAGGAGTGTGTACCTGATGTGCATATTCAGGGAAAGCTCCTAACTGAGACTTTGAGACAGACATGATGTGCAAATTCAGTCTGACTCTTGCAAGCCTCTGGAAATACATAGTGACAATTCTGATGAGCATATTCAGAATAATCTCTGGATTCCATACTAAGGAGTGTGTACCTGATGTGCATATTTAGGGAAAACTGCTAACAGAGACTTTGAGACAGACATGATGTGCAAATTCAGTCTGACTCTTGCAAGCCTCTGGAAATACAGAGTGACATTTCTGATGAGCATATTCAGAATAATCTCTGGATTCCACACTAAGGAGTGTGTACCTGATGTGCATATTTAGGGAAAACTCCTAAGAGAGACTTTGAGACAGACATGATGTGCAAATTCAGTCTGACTCTTGCAAGCCTCTGGAAATACAGAGTGACAATTCCGATGAGCATATTCAGAATAATCTCTGGATTCCACACTAAGGAGTGTGTACCTGATGTGCACATTCAGGAAAATTCTTAAGAGCCTTTGAGACAGACATGATGTGCAAATTCAGTCTGACTCTTGCAAGCCTCTGGAAATACAGAGTGTCAATTCTGATGAGCATATTCAGAATAATATCTCTGGGTTCCACACTAAGGAGTGTTTACCTGATGTGCATATTCAGGGAAAGCTCCTAACAGAGACTTTGAGACAGACATGATGTGCAAATTCAGTCTGACTCTTGCAAGCCTCTGGAAATACAGAGTGTCAATTCTGATGAGCATATTCAGAATAATATCTCTGGGTTCCACACTAAGGAGTGTGTACCTGATGTGCATATTTAGGGAAAACTCCTAAGAGAGACTTTGAGACAGACATGATGTGCAAATTCAGTCTGACTCTTGCAAGCCTCTGGAAATACAGAGTGACAATTCCGATGAGCATATTCAGAATAATCTCTGGATTCAACACTAAGGAGTGTGTACCTGATGTGCACATTCAGGAAAACTCTTAACAGAGCCTTTGAGACAGACATGATGTGCAAATTCAGTCTGACTCTTGCAAGCCTCCGGAAATACAGAGTGTCAATTCTGATGAGCATATTCAGAATAATATCTCTGGGTTCCACACTAAGGAGTGTTTACCTGATGTGCATATTCAGGGAAAGCTCCTAACAGAGACTTTGAGACAGACATGATGTGCAAATTCAGTCTGACTCTTGCAAGCCTCTGGAAATACAGAGTGACAATTCTGATGAGCATATTCAGAATAATCTCTGTATTCCATACTAAGGAGTGTGTACCTGATGTGCATATTCAGGGAAAACTCCTTACAGAGACTTTGAGACAGACATGATGTGCAAATTCAGTCTGACTCTTGCAAGCCTCTGGAAATACAGAGTGACAATTCTGATGAGCATATTCAGAATAATCTCTGGATTCCACACAAAGGAGTGTGTACCTGATGTGCATATTCAGGGAAAACTCCTTACAGAGACTTTGAGACAGACAAGATGTGCAAATTCAGTCTGACTCTTGCAAGCCTCTGGAAATACAGAGTGTCAATTCTGATGAGCATATTCAGAATAATATCTCTGGGTTCCACACTAAGGAGTGTGTACCTGATGTGCATATTCAGGGAAAGCTCCTAACAGAGACTTTGAGACAGACATGATGTGCAAATTCAGTCTGACTCTTGCAAGCCTCTGGAAATACAGAGTGACAATTCTGATGAGCATATTCAGAATAATCTCTGGATTCCACACTAAGGAGTGTGTACCTGATGTGCATATTCAGGGAAATCTCCTAACACAAACTTTGAGACAGACATGATGTGCAAATTCAGTCTGACTCTTGCAAGCCTCTGGAAATACAAAGTGACGATTCTGATGAGCATATTCAGAATAATATCTCTGGGTTCCACACTAAGGAGTGTGTACCTGATGTGCATATTTAGGGAAAGCTCCTAACTGAGACTTTGAGACAGACATGATGTGCAAATTCAGTCTGACTCTTGCAAGCCTCTGGAAATACAGAGTGACAATTCTGATGAGCATATTCAGAATAATCTCTGGATTCCATACTAAGGAGTGTGTACCTGATGTGCATATTTAGGGAAAACTGCTAACAGAGACTTTGAGACAGACATGATGTGCAAATTCAGTCTGACTCTTGCAAGCCTCTGGAAATACATAGTGACAACTCTGATGAGCATATTCAGAATAATCTCTGGATTCCACACTAAGGAGTGTGTACCTGATGTGCATATTTAGGGAAAACTCCTAAGAGAGACTTTGAGACAGACATGATGTGCAAATTCAGTCTGACTCTTGCAAGCCTCTGGAAATACAGAGTGACAATTCCGATAAGCATATTCAGAATAATCTCTGGATTCCACACTAAGGAGTGTGTACCTGATGTGCACATTCAGGAAAACTCTTAAGAGCCTTTGAGACAGACATGATGTGCAAATTCAGTCTGACTCTTGCAAGCCTCTGGAAATACAGAGTGTCAATTCTGATGAGCATATTCAGAATAATATCTCTGGGTTCCACACTAAGGAGTGTTTACCTGATGTGCATATTCAGGGAAAGCTCCTAACAGAGACTTTGAGACAGACATGATGTGCAAATTCAGTCTGACTCTTGCAAGCCTCTGGAAATACAGAGTGACAATTCTGATGAGCATATTCAGAATAATCTCTGGATTCCATACTAAGGAGTGTGTACCTGATGTGCATATTCAGGGAAAACTCCTTACAGAGACTTTGAGACAGACATGATGTGCAAATTCAGTCTGACTCTTGCAAGCCTCTGGAAATACAGAGTGACAATTCTGATGAGCATATTCAGAATAATCTCTGGATTCCACACAAAGGAGTGTGTACCTGATGTGCATATTCAGGGAAAACTCCTTACAGAGACTTTGAGACAGACAAGATGTGCAAATTCAGTCTGACTCTTGCAAGCCTCTGGAAATACAGAGTGTCAATTCTGATGAGCATATTCAGAATAATATCTCTGGGTTCCACACTAAGGAGTGTGTACCTGATGTGCATATTCAGGGAAAGCTCCTAACAGAGACTTTGAGACAGACATGATGTGCAAATTCAGTCTGACTCTTGCAAGCCTCTGGAAATACAGAGTGACAATTCTGATGAGCATATTCAGAATAATCTCTGGATTCCACACTAAGGAGTGTGTACCTGATGTGCATATTCAGGGAAATCTCCTAACACAAACTTTGAGACAGACATGATGTGCAAATTCAGTCTGACTCTTGCAAGCCTCTGGAAATACAAAGTGACAATTCTGATGAGCATATTCAGAATAATATCTCTGGGTTCCACACTAAGGAGTGTGTACCTGAGGTGCATATTTAGGGAAAGCTCCTAACTAAGACTTTGAGACAGACATGATGTGCAAATTCAGTCTGACTCTTGCAAGCCTCTGGAAATACAGAGTGACAATTCTGATGAGCATATTCAGAATAATCTCTGGATTCCATACTAAGGAGTGTTTACCTGATGTGCATATTTAGGGAAAACTGCTAACAGAGACTTTGAGACAGACATGATGTGCAAATTCAGTCTGACTCTTGCAAGCCTCTGGAAATACATAGTGACAATTCTGATGAGCATATTCAGAACAATCTCTGGATTCCACACTAAGGAGTGTGTACCTGATGTGCATATTTAGGGAAAACTCCTAAGAGAGACTTTGAGACAGACATGATGTGCAAATTCAGTCTGACTCTTGCAAGCCTCTGGAAATACAGAGTGACAATTCCGATGAGCATATTCAGAATAATCTCTGGATTCCACACTAAGGAGTGTGTACCTGATCTGCACATTCAGGAAAACTCTTAAGAGACTTTGAGACAGACATGATGTGCAAATTCAGTCTGACTCTTGCAAGCCTCTGGAAATACAGAGTGTCAATTCTGATGAGCATATTCAGAATAATATCTCTGGGTTCCACACTAAGGAGTGTTTACCTGATGTGCATATTCAGGGAAAGCTCCTAACAGAGACTTTGAGACAGACATGATGTGCAAATTCAGTCTGACTCTTGCAAGCCTCTGGAAATACAGAGTGTCAATTCTGATGAGCATATTCAGAATAATATCTCTGGGTTCCACACTAAGGAGTGTGTACCTGATGTGCACATTCAGGAAAACTCTTAACAGAGCCTTTGAGACAGACATGATGTGCAAATTCAGTCTGACTCTTGCAAGCCTCTGGAAATACAGAGTGTCAATTCTGATGAGCATATTCAGAATAATATCTCTGGGTTCCACACTAAGGAGTGTTTACCTGATGTGCATATTCAGGGAAAGCTCCTAACAGAGACTTTGAGACAGACATGATGTGCAAATTCAGTCTGACTCTTGCAAGCCTCTGGAAATACAGAGTGACAATTCTGATGAGCATATTCAGAATAATCTCTGGATTCCACACTAAGGAGTGTGTACCTGATGTGCATATTCAGGGAAATCTCCTAACACAGACTTTGAGACAGACATGATGTGCAAATTCAGTCTGACTCTTGCAAGCCTCTGGAAATACAAAGTGACAATTCTGATGAGCATATTTAGAATAATATCTCTGGGTTTCACACTAAGGAGTGTGTACCTGATGTGCATATTCAGGGAAAGCTCCTAACTGAGACTTTGAGACAGACATGATGTGCAAATTCAGTCTGACTCTTGCAAGCCTCTGGAAATACAGAGTGACAATTCTGATGAGACTATTCAGAATAATCTCTGGATTCCACACTAAGGAGTGTGTACCTGATGTGCATATTTAGGGAAAACTCCTAAGAGAGACTTTGAGACAGACATGATGTGCAAATTCAGTCTGACTCTTGCAAGCCTCTGGAAATACAGAGTGACAATTCCAATGAGCATATTAAGAATAATCTCTGGATTCCACACTAAGGAGTGTGTACCTGATGTGCACATTCAGGAAAACTCTTAACAGAGCCTTTGAGACAGACATGATGTGCAAATTCAGTCTGACTCTTGCAAGCCTCTGGAAATACAGAGTGTCAATTCTGATGAGCATATTCAGAATAATATCTCTGGGTTCCACACTAAGGAGTGTTTACCTGATGTGCATATTCAGGGAAAGCTCCTAACAGAGACTTTGAGACAGACATGATGTGCAAATTCAGTCTGACTCTTGCAAGCCTCTGGAAATACAGAGTGACAATTCTTATGAGCATATTCAGAATAATCTCTGGATTCCATACTAAGGAGTGTGTACCTGATGTGCATATTCAGGGAAAACTCCTTACAGAGACTTTGAGACAGACATGATGTGCAAATTCAGTCTGACTCTTGCAAGCCTCTGGAATTACAGAGTGACAATTCTGATGAGCATATTCAGAATAATCTCTGGATTCCACACAAAGGAGTGTGTACCTGATGTGCATATTCAGGGAAAACTCCTTACAGAGACTTTGAGACAGACATGATGTGCAAATTCAGTCTGACTCTTGCAAGCCTCTGGAAATACAGAGTGTCAATTCTGATGAGCATATTCAGAATAATATCTCTGGGTTCCACACTAAGGAGTGTGTACCTGATGTGCATATTCAGGGAAAGCTCCTAACAGAGACTTTGAGACAGACATGATGTGCAAATTCAGTCTGACGCTTGCAAGCCTCTGGAAATACAGAGTGACAATTCTGATGAGCATATTCAGAATAATCTCTGGATTCCATACTAAGGAGTGTGTACCTGATGTGCATATTCAGGGAAAACTCCTTACAGAGACTTTGAGACAGACATGATGTGCAAATTCAGTCTGACTCTTGCAAGCCTCTGGAAATACAGAGTGACAATTCTGATGAGCATATTCAGAATAATCTCTGGATTCCACACTAAGGAGTGTGTACCTGATGTGCATATTCAGGGAAACTCTAAACAGAGCCTTTGAGACAGACATGATGTGCAAATTCAGTCTGACTCTTGCAAGCCTCTGGAAATACAGAGTGACAATTCTGATGAGCATATTCAGAATAATATCTCTGGGTTCCACACTAAGGAGTGTGTACCTGATGTGCATATTCAGGGAAAGCTCCTAACAGAGACTTTGAGACAGACATGATGTGCAAATTCAGTCTGACTCTTGCAAGCCTCTGGAAATACATAGTGACAATTCTGATGAGCATATTCAGAATAATCTCTGGATTCCATACTAAGGAGTGTGTACCTGATGTGCATATTTAGGGAAAACTGCTAACAGAGACTTTGAGACAGACATGATGTGCAAATTCAGTCTGACTCTTGCAAGCCTCTGGAAATACAGAGTGACATTTCTGATGAGCATATTCAGAATAATCTCTGGATTCCACACTAAGGAATGTGTACCTGATTTGCATATTTAGGGAAAACTCCTAAGAGAGACTTTGAGACAGACATGATGTGCAAATTCAGTCTGACTCTTGCAAGCCTCTGGAAATACAGAGTGACAATTCCGATGAGCATATTAAGAATAATCTCTGGATTACACACTAAGGAGTGTGTACCTGATGTGCACATTCAGGAAAACTCTTAACAGAGCCTTTGAGACAGACATGATGTGCAAATTCAGTCTGACTCTTGCAAGCCTCTGGAAATACAGAGTGACAATTCTGATGAGCATATTCAGAATAATCTCTGGATTCCACACTAAGGAGTGTGTACCTGATGTGCATATTTAGGGAAAACTCCTAAGAGAGACTTTGAGACAGACATGATGTGCAAATTCAGTCTGACTCTTGCAAGCCTCTGGAAATACAGAGTGACAATTCCGATGAGCATATTCAGAATAATATCTCTGGGTTCCACACTAAGGAGTGTGTACCTGATGTGCATATTTAGGGAAAGCTCCTAACTAAGACTTTGAGACAGACATGATGTGCAAATTCAGTCTGACTCTTGCAAGCCTCTGGAAATACATAGTGACAATTCTGATGAGCATATTCAGAATAATCTCTGGATTCCATACTAAGGAGTGTGTACCTGATGTGCATATTTAGGGAAAACTGCTAACAGAGACTTTGAGACAGACATGATGTGCAAATTCAGTCTGACTCTTGCAAGCCTCTGGAAATACAGAGTGACATTTCTGATGAGCATATTCAGAATAATCTCTGGATTCCACACTAAGGAATGTGTACCTGATTTGCATATTTAGGGAAAACTCCTAAGAGAGACTTTGAGACAGACATGATGTGCAAATTCAGTCTGACTCTTGCAAGCCTCTGGAAATACAGAGTGACAATTCCGATGAGCATATTAAGAATAATCTCTGGATTACACACTAAGGAGTGTGTACCTGATGTGCACATTCAGGAAAACTCTTAACAGAGCCTTTGAGACAGACATGATGTGCAAATTCAGTCTGACTCTTGCAAGCCTCTGGAAATACAGAGTGACAATTCTGATGAGCATATTCAGAATAATCTCTGGATTCCATACTAAGGAGTGTGTACCTGATGTGCATATTTAGGGAAAACTGCTAACAGAGACTTTGAGACAGACATGATGTGCAAATTCAGTCTGACTCTTGCAAGCCTCTGGAAATACATAGTGACAACTCTGATGAGCATATTCAGAATAATCTCTGGATTCCACACTAAGGAGTGTGTACCTGATGTGCATATTTAGGGAAAACTCCTAAGAGAGACTTTGAGACAGACATGATGTGCAAATTCAGTCTGACTCTTGCAAGCCTCTGGAAATACAGAGTGACAATTCCGATGAGCATATTCAGAATAATCTCTGGATTCCACACTAAGGAGTGTGTACCTGATGTGCACATTCAGGAAAACTCTTAAGAGCCTTTGAGACAGACATGATGTGCAAATTCAGTCTGACTCTTGCAAGCCTCTGGAAATACAGAGTGTCAATTCTGATGAGCATATTCAGAATAATATCTCTGGGTTCCACACTAAGGAGTGTTTACCTGATGTGCATATTCAGGGAAAGCTCCTAACAGAGACTTTGAGACAGACATGATGTGCAAATTCAGTCTGACTCTTGCAAGCCTCTGGAAATACAGAGTGACAATTCTGATGAGCATATTCAGAATAATCTCTGGATTCCATACTAAGGAGTGTGTACCTGATGTGCATATTCAGGGAAAACTCCTTACAGAGACTTTGAGACAGACATGATGTGCAAATTCAGTCTGACTCTTGCAAGCCTCTGGAAATACAGAGTGACAATTCTGATGAGCATATTCAGAATAATCTCTGGATTCCACACAAAGGAGTGTGTACCTGATGTGCATATTCAGGGAAAACTCCTTACAGAGACTTTGAGACAGACAAGATGTGCAAATTCAGTCTGACTCTTGCAAGCCTCTGGAAATACAGAGTGTCAATTCTGATGAGCATATTCAGAATAATATCTCTGGGTTCCACACTAAGGAGTGTGTACCTGATGTGCATATTCAGGGAAAGCTCCTAACAGAGACTTTGAGACAGACATGATGTGCAAATTCAGTCTGACTCTTGCAAGCCTCTGGAAATACAGAGTGACAATTCTGATGAGCATATTCAGAATAATCTCTGGATTCCACACTAAGGAGTGTGTACCTGATGTGCATATTCAGGGAAATCTCCTAACACAAACTTTGAGACAGACATGATGTGCAAATTCAGTCTGACTCTTGCAAGCCTCTGGAAATACAAAGTGACAATTCTGATGAGCATATTCAGAATAATATCTCTGGGTTCCACACTAAGGAGTGTGTACCTGAGGTGCATATTTAGGGAAAGCTCCTAACTAAGACTTTGAGACAGACATGATGTGCAAATTCAGTCTGACTCTTGCAAGCCTCTGGAAATACAGAGTGACAATTCTGATGAGCATATTCAGAATAATCTCTGGATTCCATACTAAGGAGTGTGTACCTGATGTGCATATTCAGGGAAAGCTCCTAACAGAGACTTTGAGACAGACATGATGTGCAAATTCAGTCTGACTCTTGCAAGCCTCTGGAAATACAGAGTGTCAATTCTGATGAGCATATTCAGAATAATATCTCTGGGTTCCACACTAAGGAGTGTGTACCTGATGTGCACATTCAGGAAAACTCTTAACAGAGCCTTTGAGACAGACATGATGTGCAAATTCAGTCTGACTCTTGCAAGCCTCTGGAAATACAGAGTGTCAATTCTGATGAGCATATTCAGAATAATATCTCTGGGTTCCACACTAAGGAGTGTTTACCTGATGTGCATATTCAGGGAAAGCTCCTAACAGAGACTTTGAGACAGACATGATGTGCAAATTCAGTCTGACTCTTGCAAGCCTCTGGAAATACAGAGTGACAATTCTGATGAGCATATTCAGAATAATCTCTGGATTCCACACTAAGGAGTGTGTACCTGATGTGCATATTCAGGGAAATCTCCTAACACAGACTTTGAGACAGACATGATGTGCAAATTCAGTCTGACTCTTGCAAGCCTCTGGAAATACAAAGTGACAATTCTGATGAGCATATTTAGAATAATATCTCTGGGTTTCACACTAAGGAGTGTGTACCTGATGTGCATATTCAGGGAAAGCTCCTAACTGAGACTTTGAGACAGACATGATGTGCAAATTCAGTCTGACTCTTGCAAGCCTCTGGAAATACAGAGTGACAATTCTGATGAGACTATTCAGAATAATCTCTGGATTCCACACTAAGGAGTGTGTACCTGATGTGCATATTTAGGGAAAACTCCTAAGAGAGACTTTGAGACAGACATGATGTGCAAATTCAGTCTGACTCTTGCAAGCCTCTGGAAATACAGAGTGACAATTCCAATGAGCATATTAAGAATAATCTCTGGATTCCACACTAAGGAGTGTGTACCTGATGTGCACATTCAGGAAAACTCTTAACAGAGCCTTTGAGACAGACATGATGTGCAAATTCAGTCTGACTCTTGCAAGCCTCTGGAAATACAGAGTGTCAATTCTGATGAGCATATTCAGAATAATATCTCTGGGTTCCACACTAAGGAGTGTTTACCTGATGTGCATATTCAGGGAAAGCTCCTAACAGAGACTTTGAGACAGACATGATGTGCAAATTCAGTCTGACTCTTGCAAGCCTCTGGAAATACAGAGTGACAATTCTTATGAGCATATTCAGAATAATCTCTGGATTCCATACTAAGGAGTGTGTACCTGATGTGCATATTCAGGGAAAACTCCTTACAGAGACTTTGAGACAGACATGATGTGCAAATTCAGTCTGACTCTTGCAAGCCTCTGGAATTACAGAGTGACAATTCTGATGAGCATATTCAGAATAATCTCTGGATTCCACACAAAGGAGTGTGTACCTGATGTGCATATTCAGGGAAAACTCCTTACAGAGACTTTGAGACAGACAAGATGTGCAAATTCAGTCTGACTCTTGCAAGCCTCTGGAAATACAGAGTGTCAATTCTGATGAGCATATTCAGAATAATATCTCTGGGTTCCACACTAAGGAGTGTGTACCTGATGTGCATATTCAGGGAAAGCTCCTAACAGAGACTTTGAGACAGACATGATGTGCAAATTCAGTCTGACGCTTGCAAGCCTCTGGAAATACAGAGTGACAATTCTGATGAGCATATTCAGAATAATCTCTGGATTCCATACTAAGGAGTGTGTACCTGATGTGCATATTCAGGGAAAACTCCTTACAGAGACTTTGAGACAGACATGATGTGCAAATTCAGTCTGACTCTTGCAAGCCTCTGGAAATACAGAGTGACAATTCTGATGAGCATATTCAGAATAATCTCTGGATTCCACACTAAGGAGTGTGTACCTGATGTGCATATTCAGGGAAAGCTCCTAACAGAGACTTTGAGACAGACATGATGTGCAAATTCAGTCTGACTCTTGCAAGCCTCTGGAAATACAGAGTGTCAATTCTGATGAGCATATTCAGAATAATATCTCTGGGTTCCACACTAAGGAGTGTGTACCTGATGTGCACATTCAGGAAAACTCTTAACAGAGCCTTTGAGACAGACATGATGTGCAAATTCAGTCTGACTCTTGCAAGCCTCTGGAAATACAGAGTGTCAATTCTGATGAGCATATTCAGAATAATATCTCTGGGTTCCACACTAAGGAGTGTTTACCTGATGTGCATATTCAGGGAAAGCTCCTAACAGAGACTTTGAGACAGACATGATGTGCAAATTCAGTCTGACTCTTGCAAGCCTCTGGAAATACAGAGTGACAATTCTGATGAGCATATTCAGAATAATCTCTGGATTCCACACTAAGGAGTGTGTACCTGATGTGCATATTCAGGGAAATCTCCTAACACAGACTTTGAGACAGACATGATGTGCAAATTCAGTCTGACTCTTGCAAGCCTCTGGAAATACAAAGTGACAATTCTGATGAGCATATTTAGAATAATATCTCTGGGTTTCACACTAAGGAGTGTGTACCTGATGTGCATATTCAGGGAAAGCTCCTAACTGAGACTTTGAGACAGACATGATGTGCAAATTCAGTCTGACTCTTGCAAGCCTCTGGAAATACAGAGTGACAATTCTGATGAGACTATTCAGAATAATCTCTGGATTCCACACTAAGGAGTGTGTACCTGATGTGCATATTTAGGGAAAACTCCTAAGAGAGACTTTGAGACAGACATGATGTGCAAATTCAGTCTGACTCTTGCAAGCCTCTGGAAATACAGAGTGACAATTCCAATGAGCATATTAAGAATAATCTCTGGATTCCACACTAAGGAGTGTGTACCTGATGTGCACATTCAGGAAAACTCTTAACAGAGCCTTTGAGACAGACATGATGTGCAAATTCAGTCTGACTCTTGCAAGCCTCTGGAAATACAGAGTGTCAATTCTGATGAGCATATTCAGAATAATATCTCTGGGTTCCACACTAAGGAGTGTTTACCTGATGTGCATATTCAGGGAAAGCTCCTAACAGAGACTTTGAGACAGACATGATGTGCAAATTCAGTCTGACTCTTGCAAGCCTCTGGAAATACAGAGTGACAATTCTTATGAGCATATTCAGAATAATCTCTGGATTCCATACTAAGGAGTGTGTACCTGATGTGCATATTCAGGGAAAACTCCTTACAGAGACTTTGAGACAGACATGATGTGCAAATTCAGTCTGACTCTTGCAAGCCTCTGGAATTACAGAGTGACAATTCTGATGAGCATATTCAGAATAATCTCTGGATTCCACACAAAGGAGTGTGTACCTGATGTGCATATTCAGGGAAAACTCCTTACAGAGACTTTGAGACAGACAAGATGTGCAAATTCAGTCTGACTCTTGCAAGCCTCTGGAAATACAGAGTGTCAATTCTGATGAGCATATTCAGAATAATATCTCTGGGTTCCACACTAAGGAGTGTGTACCTGATGTGCATATTCAGGGAAAGCTCCTAACAGAGACTTTGAGACAGACATGATGTGCAAATTCAGTCTGACGCTTGCAAGCCTCTGGAAATACAGAGTGACAATTCTGATGAGCATATTCAGAATAATCTCTGGATTCCATACTAAGGAGTGTGTACCTGATGTGCATATTCAGGGAAAACTCCTTACAGAGACTTTGAGACAGACATGATGTGCAAATTCAGTCTGACTCTTGCAAGCCTCTGGAAATACAGAGTGACAATTCTGATGAGCATATTCAGAATAATCTCTGGATTCCACACTAAGGAGTGTGTACCTGATGTGCATATTCAGGGAAACTCTAAACAGAGCCTTTGAGACAGACATGATGTGCAAATTCAGTCTGACTCTTGCAAGCCTCTGGAAATACAGAGTGACAATTCTGATGAGCATATTCAGAATAATATCTCTGGGTTCCACACTAAGGAGTGTGTACCTGATGTGCATATTCAGGGAAAGCTCCTAACAGAGACTTTGAGACAGACATGATGTGCAAATTCAGTCTGACTCTTGCAAGCCTCTGGAAATACATAGTGACAATTCTGATGAGCATATTCAGAATAATCTCTGGATTCCATACTAAGGAGTGTGTACCTGATGTGCATATTTAGGGAAAACTGCTAACAGAGACTTTGAGACAGACATGATGTGCAAATTCAGTCTGACTCTTGCAAGCCTCTGGAAATACAGAGTGACATTTCTGATGAGCATATTCAGAATAATCTCTGGATTCCACACTAAGGAATGTGTACCTGATTTGCATATTTAGGGAAAACTCCTAAGAGAGACTTTGAGACAGACATGATGTGCAAATTCAGTCTGACTCTTGCAAGCCTCTGGAAATACAGAGTGACAATTCCCATGAGCATATTAAGAATAATCTCTGGATTCCACACTAAGGAGTGTGTACCTGATGTGCACATTCAGGAAAACTCTTAACAGAGCCTTTGAGACAGACATGATGTGCAAATTCAGTCTGACTCTTGCAAGCCTCTGAAAATACAGAGTGTCAAATCTGATGAGCATATTCAGAATAATATCTCTGGGTTCCACACTAAGGAGTGTTTACCTGATGTGCATATTCAGGGAAAGCTCCTAACAGAGACTTTGAGACAGACATGATGTGCAAATTCAGTCTGACTCTTGCAAGCCTCTGGAAATACAGAGTGACAATTCTGATGAGCATATTCAGAATAATCTCTGGATTCCATACTAAGGAGTGTGTACCATATGTGCATATTCAGGGAAAACTCCTAACAGAGACTTTGAGACAGACATGATGTGCAAATTCAGTCTGACTCTTGCAAGCCTCTGGAAATACAGAGTGACAATTCTGATGAGCATATTCAGAATAATATCTCTGGGTTCCACACTAAGGAGTGTGTACCAGATGTGCATATTTAGGGAAAACTCCTAACAGAGACTTTGAGACAGACATGATGTGCGAATTCAGTCTGACTCTTGCAAGCCTCTGGAAATACAGAGCGACAAGAGTGATTCTGATGAGCATATTCAGAATAATCTCTGGATTCCACACTAAGGAGTGTGTACCTGATGTGCATATTTAGGGAAAACTCCTAAGGGAGACTTTGAGACAGACATGATGTGCAAATTCAGTCTGACTCTTGCAAGCCTCTGGAAATACAGAGTGACAATTCTGATGAGCATATTCAGAATAATCTCTGGATTCCACACTAAGGAGTGTGTACCTGATGTGCATATTCAGGGAAATCTCCTAACACAGACTTTGAGACAGACATGATGTGCAAATTCAGTCTGACTCTTGCAAGCCTCTGGAAATACAAAGTGACAATTCTGATGAGCATATTCAGAATAATATCTCTGGGTTCCACACTAAGGAGTGTGTACCTGATGTGCATATTTAGGGAAAGCTCCTAACTAAGACTTTGAGACAGACATGATGTGCAAATTCAGTCTGACTCTTGCAAGCCTCTGGAAATACAGAGTGACAATTCTGATGAGCATATTCAGAATAATCTCTGGATTCCATACTAAGGAGTGTGTACCTGATGTGCATATTTAGGGAAAACTGCTAACAGAGACTTTGAGACAGACATGATGTGCAAATTCAGTCTGACTCTTGCAAGCCTCTGGAAATACATAGTGACAATTCTGATGAGCATATTCAGAATAATCTCTGGATTCCACACTAAGGAGTGTGTACCTGATGTGCATATTTAGGGAAAACTCCTAAGAGAGACTTTGAGACAGACATGATGTGCAAATTCAGTCTGACTCTTGCAAGCCTCTGGAAATACAGAGTGACAATTCCGATGAGCATATTCAGAATAATCTCTGGATTCCACACTAAGGAGTGTGTACCTGATCTGCACATTCAGGAAAACTCTTAAGAGCCTTTGAGACAGACATGATGTGCAAATTCAGTCTGACTCTTGCAAGCCTCTGGAAATACAGAGTGTCAATTCTGATGAGCATATTCAGAATAATATCTCTGGGTTCCACACTAAGGAGTGTTTACCTGATGTGCATATTCAGGGAAAGCTCCTAACAGAGACTTTGAGACAGACATGATGTGCAAATTCAGTCTGACTCTTGCAAGCCTCTGGAAATACAGAGTGTCAATTCTGATGAGCATATTCAGAATAATATCTCTGGGTTCCACACTAAGGAGTGTGTACCTGATGTGCACATTCAGGAAAACTCTTAACAGAGCCTTTGAGACAGACATAATGTGCAAATTCAGTCTGACTCTTGCAAGCCTCTGGAAATACAGAGTGTCAATTCTGATGAGCATATTCAGAATAATATCTCTGGGTTCCACACTAAGGAGTGTTTACCTGATGTGCATATTCAGGGAAAGCTCCTAACAGAGACTTTGAGACAGACATGATGTGCAAATTCAGTCTGACTCTTGCAAGCCTCTGGAAATACAGGGTGACAATTCTGATGAGCATATTCAGAATAATCTCTGGATTCCACACTAAGGAGTGTGTACCTGATGTGCATATTCAGGGAAATCTCCTAACACAGACTTTGAGACAGACATGATGTGCAAATTCAGTCTGACTCTTGCAAGCCTCTGGAAATACAAAGTGACAATTCTGATGAGCATATTTAGAATAATATCTCTGGGTTTCACACTAAGGAGTGTGTACCTGATGTGCATATTTAGGGAAAACTCCTAACAGAGACTTTGAGACAGACATGATGTGCGAATTCAGTCTGACTCTTGCAAGCCTCTGGAAATACAGAGCGACAAGAGTGATTCTGATGAGCATATTCAGAATAATCTCTGGATTCCACACTAAGGAGTGTGTACCTGATGTGCATATTTAGGGAAAACTCCTAAGGGAGACTTTGAGACAGACATGATGTGCAAATTCAGTCTGACTCTTGCAAGCCTCTGGAAATACAGAGTGACAATTCTGATGAGCATATTCAGAATAATCTCTGGATTCCACACTAAGGAGTGTGTACCTGATGTGCATATTCAGGGAAATCTCCTAACACAGACTTTGAGACAGACATGATGTGCAAATTCAGTCTGACTCTTGCAAGCCTCTGGAAATACAAAGTGACAATTCTGATGAGCATATTCAGAATAATATCTCTGGGTTCCACACTAAGGAGTGTGTACCTGATGTGCATATTTAGGGAAAGCTCCTAACTAAGACTTTGAGACAGACATGATGTGCAAATTCAGTCTGACTCTTGCAAGCCTCTGGAAATACAGAATGACAATTCTGATGAGCATATTCAGAATAATCTCTGGATTCCATACTAAGGAGTGTGTACCTGATGTGCATATTTAGGGAAAACTGCTAACAGAGACTTTGAGACAGACATGATGTGCAAATTCAGTCTGACTCTTGCAAGCCTCTGGAAATACATAGTGACAATTCTGATGAGCATATTCAGAATAATCTCTGGATTCCACACTAAGGAGTGTGTACCTGATGTGCATATTTAGGGAAAACTCCTAAGAGAGACTTTGAGACAGACATGATGTGCAAATTCAGTCTGACTCTTGCAAGCCTCTGGAAATACAGAGTGACAATTCCGATGAGCATATTCAGAATAATCTCTGGATTCCACACTAAGGAGTGTGTACCTGATCTGCACATTCAGGAAAACTCTTAAGAGCCTTTGAGACAGACATGATGTGCAAATTCAGTCTGACTCTTGCAAGCCTCTGGAAATACAGAGTGTCAATTCTGATGAGCATATTCAGAATAATATCTCTGGGTTCCACACTAAGGAGTGTTTACCTGATGTGCATATTCAGGGAAAGCTCCTAACAGAGACTTTGAGACAGACATGATGTGCAAATTCAGTCTGACTCTTGCAAGCCTCTGGAAATACAGAGTGTCAATTCTGATGAGCATATTCAGAATAATATCTCTGGGTTCCACACTAAGGAGTGTGTACCTGATGTGCACATTCAGGAAAACTCTTAACAGAGCCTTTGAGACAGACATAATGTGCAAATTCAGTCTGACTCTTGCAAGCCTCTGGAAATACAGAGTGTCAATTCTGATGAGCATATTCAGAATAATATCTCTGGGTTCCACACTAAGGAGTGTTTACCTAATGTGCATATTCAGGGAAAGCTCCTAACAGAGACTTTGAGACAGACATGATGTGCAAATTCAGTCTGACTCTTGCAAGCCTCTGGAAATACAGAGTGACAATTCTGATGAGCATATTCAGAATAATCTCTGGATTCCACACTAAGGAGTGTGTACCTGATGTGCATATTCAGGGAAATCTCCTAACACAGACTTTGAGACAGACATGATGTGCAAATTCAGTCTGACTCTTGCAAGCCTCTGGAAATACAAAGTGACAATTCTGATGAGCATATTTAGAATAATATCTCTGGGTTTCACACTAAGGAGTGTGTACCTGATGTGCATATTCAGGGAAAGCTCCTAACTGAGACTTTGAGACAGACATGATGTGCAAATTCAGTCTGACTCTTGCAAGCCTCTGGAAATACAGAGTGACAATTCTGATGAGACTATTCAGAATAATCTCTGGATTCCACACTAAGGAGTGTGTACCTGATGTGCATATTTAGGGAAAACTCCTAAGAGAGACTTTGAGACAGACATGATGTGCAAATTCAGTCTGACTCTTGCAAGCCTCTGGAAATACAGAGTGACAATTCCAATGAGCATATTAAGAATAATCTCTGGATTCCACACTAAGGAGTGTGTACCTGATGTGCACATTCAGGAAAACTCTTAACAGAGCCTTTGAGACAGACATGATGTGCAAATTCAGTCTGACTCTTGCAAGCCTCTGGAAATACAGAGTGTCAATTCTGATGAGCATATTCAGAATAATATCTCTGGGTTCCACACTAAGGAGTGTTTACCTGATGTGCATATTCAGGGAAAGCTCCTAACAGAGACTTTGAGACAGACATGATGTGCAAATTCAGTCTGACTCTTGCAAGCCTCTGGAAATACAGAGTGACAATTCTTATGAGCATATTCAGAATAATCTCTGGATTCCATACTAAGGAGTGTGTACCTGATGTGCATATTCAGGGAAAACTCCTTACAGAGACTTTGAGACAGACATGATGTGCAAATTCAGTCTGACTCTTGCAAGCCTCTGGAATTACAGAGTGACAATTCTGATGAGCATATTCAGAATAATCTCTGGATTCCACACAAAGGAGTGTGTACCTGATGTGCATATTCAGGGAAAACTCCTTACAGAGACTTTGAGACAGACAAGATGTGCAAATTCAGTCTGACTCTTGCAAGCCTCTGGAAATACAGAGTGTCAATTCTGATGAGCATATTCAGAATAATATCTCTGGGTTCCACACTAAGGAGTGTGTACCTGATGTGCATATTCAGGGAAAGCTCCTAACAGAGACTTTGAGACAGACATGATGTGCAAATTCAGTCTGACGCTTGCAAGCCTCTGGAAATACAGAGTGACAATTCTGATGAGCATATTCAGAATAATCTCTGGATTCCATACTAAGGAGTGTGTACCTGATGTGCATATTCAGGGAAAACTCCTTACAGAGACTTTGAGACAGACATGATGTGCAAATTCAGTCTGACTCTTGCAAGCCTCTGGAAATACAGAGTGACAATTCTGATGAGCATATTCAGAATAATCTCTGGATTCCACACTAAGGAGTGTGTACCTGATGTGCATATTCAGGGAAACTCTAAACAGAGCCTTTGAGACAGACATGATGTGCAAATTCAGTCTGACTCTTGCAAGCCTCTGATAATACAGAGTGACAATTCTGATGAGCATATTCAGAATAATATCTCTGGGTTCCACACTAAGGAGTGTGTACCTGATGTGCATATTCAGGGAAAGCTCCTAACAGAGACTTTGAGACAGACATGATGTGCAAATTCAGTCTGACTCTTGCAAGCCTCTGGAAATACATAGTGACAATTCTGATGAGCATATTCAGAATAATCTCTGGATTCCATACTAAGGAGTGTGTACCTGATGTGCATATTTAGGGAAAACTCCTAACAGAGACTTTGAGACAGACATGATGTGCAAATTCAGTCTGACTCTTGCAAGCCTCTGGAAATACAGAGTGACATTTCTGATGAGCATATTCAGAATAATCTCTGGATTCCACACTAAGGAATGTGTACCTGATTTGCATATTTAGGGAAAACTCCTAAGAGAGACTTTGAGACAGACATGATGTGCAAATTCAGTCTGACTCTTGCAAGCCTCTGGAAATACAGAGTGACAATTCCGATGAGCATATTAAGAATAATCTCTGGATTCCACACTAAGGAGTGTGTACCTGATGTGCACATTCAGGAAAACTCCTAAGAGAGACTTTGAGACAGACATGATGTGCAAATTCAGTCTGACTCTTGCAAGCCTCTGAAAATACAGAGTGTCAAATCTGATGAGCATATTCAGAATAATATCTCTGGGTTCCACACTAAGGAGTGTTTACCTGATGTGCATATTCAGGGAAAGCTCCTAACAGAGACTTTGAGACAGACATGATGTGCAAATTCAGTCTGACTCTTGCAAGCCTCTGGAAATACAGAGTGACAATTCTGATGAGCATATTCAGAATAATCTCTGGATTCCATACTAAGGAGTGTGTACCATATGTGCATATTCAGGGAAAACTCCTAACAGAGACTTTGAGACAGACATGATGTGCAAATTCAGTCTGACTCTTGCAAGCCTCTGGAAATACAGAGTGACAATTCTGATGAGCATATTCAGAATAATCTCGGGATTCCACACTAAGGAGTGTGTACCTGATGTGCATATTTAAGGAAAACTCCTAAGAGAGACTTTGAGACAGACATGATGTGCAAATTCAGTCTGACTCTTGCAAGCCTCTGGAAATACAGAGTGACAATTCCGATGAGCATATTCAGAATAATCTCTGGATTCCACACTAAGGAGTGTGTACCTGATGTGCACATTCAGGAAAACTCTTAACAGAGCCTTTGAGACAGACATGATGTGCAAATTCAGTCTGACTCTTGCAAGCCTCTGGAAATACAGAGTGTCAATTCTGATGAGCATATTCAGAATAATATCTCTGGGTTCCACACTAAGGAGTGTTTACCTGATGTGCATATTCAGGGAAAGCTCCTAACAGAGACTTTGAGACAGACATGATGTGCAAATTCAGTCTGACTCTTGCAAGCCTCTGGAAATACAGAGTGACAATTCTGATGAGCATATTCAGAATAATCTCTGGATTCCATACTAAGGAGTGTGTACCTGATGTGCATATTCAGGGAAAACTCCTAGCAGAGACTTTGAGACAGACATGATATGCAAATTCAGTCTGACTCTTGCAAGCCTCTGGAAATACAGAGTGACAATTCTGATGAGCATAGTCAGAATAATCTCTGGGTTCCATACTAGGGAGTGTGTACCTGATGTGCATATTCAGGGAAATCTCCTAACACAGACTTTGAGACAGACATGATGTGCAAATACAGTCTGACTCTTGCAAGCCTCTGAAAATACAGAGTGTCAAATCTGAGGAGCATATTCAGAATAATCTCTGGATTCCACACTAAGGAGTGTGTACCTGATGTGCACATTCAGGAAAACTCTTAACAGAGCCTTTGAGACAGACATGATGTGCAAATTCAGTCTGACTCTTGCAAGCCTCTGAAAATACAGAGTGTCAAATCTGATGAGCATATTCAGAATAATATCTCTGGATTCCACACTAAGGAGTGTTTACCTGATGTGCATATTCAGGGAAAGCTCCTAACAGAGACTTTGAGACAGACATGATGTGCAAATTCAGTCTGACTCTTGCAAGCCTCTGGAAATACAGAGTGACAATTCTGATGAGCATATTCAGAATAATCTCTGGATTCCATACTAAGGAGTGTGTACCATATGTGCATATTCAGGGAAAACTCCTAACAGAGACTTTGAGACAGACATGATGTGCAAATTCAGTCTGACTCTTGCAAGCCTCTGGAAATACAGAGTGACAATTCTGATGAGCATATTCAGAATAATATCTCTGGGTTCCACACTAAGGAGTGTGTACCAGATGTGCATATTTAGGGAAAACTCCTAACAGAGACTTTGAGACAGACATGATGTGCAAATTCAGTCTGACTCTTGCAAGCCTCTGGAAATACAGAGTGACAATTCTGATGAGCATAGTCAGAATAATCTCTGGGTTCCATACTAGGGAGTGTGTACCTGATGTGCATATTCAGGGAAATCTCCTAACACAGACTTTGAGACAGACATGATGTGCAAATACAGTCTGACTCTTGCAAGCCTCTGAAAATACAGAGTGTCAAATCTGAGGAGCATATTCAGAATAATCTCTGGATTCCACACTAAGGAGTGTGTACCTGATGTGCACATTCAGGAAAACTCTTAACAGAGCCTTTGAGACAGACATGATGTGCAAATTCAGTCTGACTCTTGCAAGCCTCTGAAAATACAGAGTGTCAAATCTGATGAGCATATTCAGAATAATATCTCTGGATTCCACACTAAGGAGTGTTTACCTGATGTGCATATTCAGGGAAAGCTCCTAACAGAGACTTTGAGACAGACATGATGTGCAAATTCAGTCTGACTCTTGCAAGCCTCTGGAAATACAGAGTGACAATTCTGATGAGCATATTCAGAATAATCTCTGGATTCCATACTAAGGAGTGTGTACCATATGTGCATATTCAGGGAAAACTCCTAACAGAGACTTTGAGACAGACATGATGTGCAAATTCAGTCTGACTCTTGCAAGCCTCTGGAAATACAGAGTGACAATTCTGATGAGCATATTCAGAATAATATCTCTGGGTTCCACACTAAGGAGTGTGTACCAGATGTGCATATTTAGGGAAAACTCCTAACAGAGACTTTGAGACAGACATGATGTGCAAATTCAGTCTGACTCTTGCAAGCCTCTGGAAATACAGAGCGACAAGAGTGATTCTGATGAGCATATTCAGAATAATCTCTGGATTCCACACTAAGGAGTGTGTACCTGATGTGCACATTCAGGAAAACTCTTAACAGAGCCTTTGAGACAGACATGATGTGCAAATTCAGTCTGACTCTTGCAAGCCTCTGAAAATACAGAGTGTCAAATCTGATGAGCATATTCAGAATAATATCTCTGGGTTCCACACTAAGAAGTGTTTACCTGATGTGCATATTCAGGGAAAGCTCCTAACAGAGACTTTGAGACAGACATGATGTGCAAATTCAGTCTGACTCTTGCAAGCCTCTGGAAATACAGAGTGACAATTCTGATGAGCATATTCAGAATAATCTCTGGATTCCATACTAAGGAGTGTGTACCATATGTGCATATTCAGGGAAAACTCCTAACAGAGACTTTGAGACAAACATGATGTGCAAATTCAGTCTGACTCTTGCAAGCCTCTGGAAATACAGAGTGACAATTCTGATGAGCATATTCAGAATAATATCTCTGGATTCCACACTAAGGAGTGTGTACCTGATGTGCATATTCAGGAAAAACTCCTAACAGAGACTTTGAGACAGACATGATGTGCAAATTCAGTCTGACTCTTGCAAGCCTCTTGAAATACAGAGTGACAATTCTGATGAGCATATTCAGAATGATCTCTGGATTCCACACTAAGGAGTGTGTACCTGATGTGCATATTAAGTAAAAACTCATAACAGAGACTTCAAGATAGACATGATGTGCAAATTCAGTCTGACTCTTGCAAGCCTCTTGATAAACAGAGTGACAATTCTGATGAGCATATTCAGAATAATATCTCTGGATTCCACACTAAGGAGTGTGTACCTGATGTGCATATTCAGGGAAAACTCCTAACAAAGACTTTGAGACAGACATGATGTGCAAATTCAGTCTGACTCTTGCAAGCCTCTGGGAATACAGAGTGACAATTCTGATGAGCATATTCAGAATAATCTCTGGATTCCACACTAAGGAGTGTGTACCTAATGTGCATATTCAGAGAAAACTCCCAACAGAGACTTCAAGATAGACATGATGTGCAAATTCAGTCTGACTCTTGCAAGCCTCTGGAAATACAGACTGACAATTCTGATGAGCATATTCAGAATAATATCTCTGGATTCCACACTAAGCAGTGTGTACCTGATTTGCATATTCAGGGAAAACTCCCAACAGAGACTTCAAGATAGACATGATGTGCAAATTCAGTCTGACTCTTGCAAGCCTCTTGAAAAACAGAGTGACAATTCTGATGAGCATATTCAGAATAATATCTCTGGATTCCACACTAAGGAGTGTGTACCTGATATGCATATTCAGGGAAAACTCCTTACAGAGACTTTGAGACAGACATGATGTGCAAATTCAGTCTGACTCTTGCAAGCCTCTGGAAATACAGAGTGACAATTCTGCTGAGCATATTCAGAATAACCTCTGGATTGCACACTAAGGAGTGTGTACCTGATGTGCATATTCAGGGAAAACTCCCGGCCTGTTAAACTAGCCTGGGCAGCTTGAATTAACAGGCTGCCTGGAAATACAGGTCAGGCTGTATCACTGGTCTAGTCCTCCACCTGGGAAAACACAGAGTGACAATTCTGATGAGCATATTCAGAATAATCTCTGAAATCCACACTAAGGAGTATGTACGCTATGTGCATATTCAGGGAAAACTCCTAACAGAGATTTTGAGACAGACATGATGTGCAAATTCAGTCTGCCTCTTACAAGCCTCTGGAAAAACAGATTGACGATTCTGATGAGCACATTAAGAATAATCTCTGGATTCCACACTAAGGAACTTGTGTGTTAGTGTCAGAACTATGAATAAGACTTAACCCCTGGAAAGAGAAGGATTATTTTTGGTCATAGTCCATACTCTATTGTTTAATAGTTGAGCTGAAGACCAAATTCAAACCATTTTTCTACAGGGAAAAAGAATGCAGGTGACATTTGTATGCATTTCTCATACAGATTCAAAATCTATATCCATCCGTATGTTAGTGTCAAACTAAGAATTAGGCCTAGCTCTTCAAGAATATAGTTTTCATGTGTGTTTTAAATCTATATTCATTGTGTGTGAGTGTCTAAACTGAGAATTAAATCTAACCCCCAGAAAGTCATTTTGGGGTCCAAGTCAGTACTTCATAGTCTAATATTGGAGCCAAATAGCAAATTCAACCCCCTTCCATGAAGTGGAAAAACACACAAGTGACCTAGGAATATATTTTCAATATGAATTCAAGGTCTATATTACTCCATGCTTTAATGTCAAAACTGTGAATTAGACCTAACCCCTGGAAAGAGGAGATAACTTTGAGTCATAATCCAAACTTTATAGTTCAATATTGGAGATGAAAACCAAATTCAAACCCCATTTCTGAGGAGGAAAAAAACACAAGTGACATTCTAATGTATTTCTCATGTGTATTCAAAATCTGTATTCATCCTTATGTTAGTGTCAAACTCAAGTGACTTGGGAATATATTTTTCACGTGAGTTTTAAATTTATATTCATTGTGTGTTAGTTTCAAAACTGTGACTTAGCCCTAACCCCCTGAAAAAGAAGTGTTACTTTTGGTCATGTTGGATTCCAAGTCAGTACTTTTTAGTTTATTATGGAAGCTGTAGAGCAAACTCAACCCCCTTCCTTGAAGTGGAAAAAAACCTAGGACCTAGGAATATATTTTCAAATATGAATTCAAAGTCCATATTTATCTATACGTAAGTGTCAAAACTGTGAATTTGACCTAACCCCTGGAAAGAGAAGGATAACCTTTAGTCATAATCCATCCTCTATAGTTCAATATTGGAGCTGAAGACCAAATTCAAACCCCTTTTCTGAAAGGAAAAAACAAAACAAGTGACATTTGTATATATTTCTCATATGAATCTAAAATCTATCTTCATCCGTATGCTAGTGTCAAACTAAGAATAAGGCCTAACCCTTCAAGAAAAGAAGGATTACTCTTGGTCATATTGAATTCTTATTCAGTACATTAAAGTTTAATTTTGAAGCTGAAGACCAAATTCGAATCCCTTTTCCTGAAGTAAATGAAAAACTCAAGTGACTTGGGAATATATTTTTCACATGCTTTTTAAATCTATATTCATTGTGTGTTAGTGTAAAAACTGTGACTTAGCATTAACCCCCGAAAAAGAAGTGTTACTTTTGGTCATGTTGGATTCCAAGTCAGTACTTTTTAGTTTAATATTGGAGCTAAAGAGCAAATTTAATGCCCTTCCCTGAAGTGGAAAAAACACAAGTTACCTAGGAATATATTTTCCAATATGAATTCAAAGTCTATATTTATCTATACGTAAGTGTCAAAACTGTGAATTTGACCTAACCCCTTGAAAGAGAAGGATAACTTTTAGTCATAATCCATACTTTATAGTTCAATATTGGAGCTGAAGACCAAATTCAAACCCCTTTTCTGAAAGGAAAAAAAAACACAAGTGACATTTGTATATATTTCTCATATGAATTTAGGAGTTTTCTCTGAATATGCACATCAGGTACACACTCCTTAATGTGGAATCCAGAGGTTGTAATTTGAATATGCTCATCAGAATTGTCACTCTGTATTTCCAGAGGCTTGCAAGAGTCAGACTGAATTTGCACATCATGTCTGTCTCAAAGTCTCTGTTAGGAGTTTTCCCTGAATATGCACATCAGGTACACACTCCTTAGTGTGGAATCCAGAGGTTATTCTGAATATGCTCATCAGAATTGTCACTCTGTATTTCCAGAGGCTTGCAAGAGTCGGACTGAATTTGCACATCATGTCTGTCTCAAAGTCTCTGTTAGGAACTATCCCTGAATATGCATATCAGGTACACACTCCTTAGTGTGGAATCCAGAGATATTATTCTGAATATGCTCATCAGAATTGTCACTCTGTATTTCCAGAGGCCTGCAAGAGTCAGACTGAATTTGCACATCATGTCTGTCTCAAAGTCTCTGTAAGGAGTTTTCCCTGAATATGCACATCAGGTACACACTCCTTAGTGTGGGATCCAGAGATATGATTCTGAATATGCTCATCAGAATTGCCACTCTGTATTTCCAGAGGCTTGCAAGAGTCAAACTGAATTTGCACATCATGTCTGTCTCAAAGTCTCTGTTAGGAGTTTTCTCTGAATATGCACATCAGGTACACACTCCTTAATGTGGAATCCAGAGGTTGTAATTTGAATATGCTCATCAGAATTGTCACTCTGTATTTCCAGAGGCTTGCAAGAGTCAGACTGAATTTGCACATCATGTCTGTCTCAAAGTCTCTGTTAGGAGTTATCCCTGAATATGCACATCAGGTACACACTCCTTAGTGTGGAATCCAGAGGTTATTCTGAATATGCTCATCAGAATTGTCACTCTGTATTTCCAGAGGCTTGCAAGAGTCAGACTGAATTTGCACATCATGTCTGTCTCAAAGTCTCTGTAAGGAGTTTTCACTGAATATGCACATCAGGTACACACTACTTAGTGTGAAATCCAGAGATGATTCTGAATATGCTCATCAGAATTGTCACTCTGTATTTCCAGAGGCTTGCAAGAGTCAGACTGAATTTGCACATCATGTCTGTCTCAAAGTCTCTGTAAGGAGTTTTCCCTGAATATGCACATCATGTACACACTCCTTAGTGTGGAATCCAGAGGTTATTCTGAATATGCTCATCAGAATTGTCACTCTGTATTTCCAGAGGCTTGCAAGAGTCACACTGAATTTGCACATCATGTCTGTCTCAAAGTCTCTGTTAGGAGTTTTCCCTGAATATGCACATCAGGTACACACTCCTTAGTGTCGAATCCAGAGATATTATTCTGAATATGCTCATCAGAATTGTCACTCTGTATTTCCAGAGGCTTGCAAGAGTCAAACTGAATTTGCACATCATGTCTGTCTCAAAGTCTCTGTTAGGAGTTTTCCCTGAATATGCACATCAGGTACACACTCCTTAGTGTGAAATCCAGAGGTTATTCTGAATATGCTCATCAGAATTGTCACTCTGTATTTCCAGAGGCTTGCGAGAGTCAGACTGAATTTGCACATCATGTCTGTCTCAAAGTCTCTGTTTGGAGTTTTCCCTGAATATGCACATCAGGTACACACTTCTTAGTGTGGAATCCAGAGATATTATTCTGAATATGCTCATCAGAATTGTCACTCTGTATTTCCAGAGGCTTGCAAGAGTCAAAATGAATTTGCACATCATGTCTGTCTCAAAGTCTCTGTTAGGAGTTTTCCCTGAATATGCACATCAGGTACACACTTCTTAGTGTGGAATCCAGAGGTTATTCTGAATATGCTCATCAGAATTGTCACTCTGTATTTCCAGAGGCTTGCAAGAGTCAAACTGAATTTGCACATCATGTCTGTCTCAAAGTCTCTGTTAGGACTTTTCCCTGAATATGCACATCAGGTACACACTCCTCAGTGTGGAATCCAGAGATTATTCTGAATGTGCTCATCAGAATTGTCACTCTGTATTTCCAGAGACTTGCGAGAGTCATACTGAATTTGCACATCATGTCCGTCTCAAAGTCTCCGTTAGGAGTTTTTCCTTAATATGCACATCAGGTACACACTGCTTAGTGTCGAAACCAGAGATTATTCTGAATATGCTCATCAGAATTATCACTCTGTATTTCCAGAGGGTTGCAAGAGTCAGACTGAATTTGCACATCATGTCTGTCTCAAAGTCTCTGTAAGGAGTTCTCACTGAATATGCACATCAGGTACACACTTCTTAGTGTGGAATCCAGAGATATTATTCTGAATATGCTCATCAGAATTGTCACTCTGTATTTCCAGAGGCTGGCAAGAGTCAGACTGAATTTGCACATCATGTCTGTCCCAAAGTCTCTGTTAGGAGTTATCCCTGAATATGCACATCAGGTACACACTCCTTAGTGTGGAATCCAGAGATTATTCTGAATATGCTCATCAGAATTGTCACTCTGCATTTCCAGAGGCTTGCAAAAGTCAGACTGAATTTGCACATCATGTCTGTCTCAAAGTCTCTGTAAGGAGTTTTCCCTGAATATGAACATCAGGTACACACTCTTTAGTGTGGGATCCAGAGATATGATTCTGAATATGCTCATCAGAATTGTCACTCTGTATTTCCAGAGGCTTGCAAGAGTCAGACTGAATTTGCACATCATGTCTGTCTCAAAGTCTCTGTAAGGAGTTATCCCTGAATATGCACATTAGGTACACACTCCTAAGTGTGGAATCCAGAGATGATTCTGAATATGCTCATCAGAATTGTCACTCTGTATTTCCAGAGGCTTGCAAGAGTCAGACTGAATTTGCACATCATGTCTGTCTCAAAGTCTCTGTTAGGAGTTATCCCTGAATATGCACTTCAGGTACACACTCCTTAGTGTGGGATCCAGAGATATGATTCTGAATATGCTCATCAGAATTGCCACTCTGTATTTCCAGAGGCTTGCAAGAGTCAAACTGAATTTGCACATCATGTCTGTCTCAAAGTCTCTGTTAGGAGTTTTCTCTGAATATGCACATCAGGTACACACTCCTTAGTGTGGAATCCAGAGGTTGTAAATTGAATATGCTCATCAGAATTGTCACTCTGTATTTCCAGAGGCTTGCAAGAGTCAGACTGAATTTGCACATCATGTCTGTCTCAAAGTCTCTGTTAGGAGTTATCCCTGAATATGCACATCAGGTACACACTCCTTAGTGTGGAATCCAGAGGTTATTCTGAATATGCTCATCAGAATTGTCACTCTGTATTTCCAGAGGCTTGCAAGAGTCAAACTGAATTTGCACATCATGTCTGTCTCAAAGTCTCTGTTAGGAGTTTTCCCTGAATATGCACATCAGGTACACACTCCTTAGTGTGGAATCCAGAGGTTATTCTGAATATGCTCATCAGAATTGTCACTCTGTATTTCCAGAGGCTTGCAAGAGTGGGACTGAATTTGCACATCATGTCTGTCTCAAAGTCTCTGTTAGGAACTATCCCTGAATATGCATATCAGGTACACACTCCTTAGTGTGGGATCCAGAGATATGATTCTGAATATGCTCATCAGAATTGTCACTCTGTATTTCCAGAGGCTTGCAAGAGTCAGACTGAATTTGCACATCATGTCTGTCTCAAAGTCTCTGTAAGGAGTTATCCCTGAATATGCACATCAGGTACACACTCCTTAATGTGGAATCCAGAGATTATTCTGAATATGCTCATCAGAATTGTCACTCTGTATTTCCAGAGGCTTGCAAGAGTCAGACTGAATTTGCACATCATGTCTGTCTCAAAGTCTCTGTAAGGAGTTTTCCCTGAATATGCACATCAGGTACACACTCCTTTGTATGGGATCCAGAGATATGATTCTTAATATGCTCATCAGAATTGTCACTCTGTATTTCCAGAGGCTTGCAAGAGTCAGACTGAATTTGCACATCATGTCTGTCTCAAAGTCTCTGTTAGGAGTTTTCCCTGAATATGCACATCAGGTACACACTCCTTAGTGTCGAATCCAGAGATATTATTCTGAATATGCTCATCAGAATTGTCACTCTGTATTTCCAGAGGCTTGCAAGAGTCAAACTGAATTTGCACATCATGTCTGTCTCAAAGTCTCTGTTAGGAGTTCTCCCTGAATATGCATATCAGGTACACACTCCTTAGGGTGGAATCCAGAGGTTATTCTGAATATGCTCATCAGAATTGTCACTCTGTATTACCAGAGGCTTGCAAGAGTCGGACTGAATTTGCACATCATGTCTGTCTCAAAGTCTCTGTTAGGAACTATCCCTGAATATGCATATCAGGTACACACTCCTTAGTGTGGAATCCAGAGATATTATTCTGAATATGCTCATCAGAATTGTCACTCTGTATTTCCAGAGGCCTGCAAGAGTCAGATTGAATTTGCACATCATGTCTGTCTCAAAGTCTCTGTAAGGAGTTTTCCCTGAATATGCACATCAGGTACACACTCCTTAGTGTGGGATCCAGAGATATGATTCTGAATATGCTCATCAGAATTGCCACTCTGTATTTCCAGAGGCTTGCAAGAGTCAAACTGAATTTGCACATCATGTCTGTCTCAAAGTCTCTGTTAGGAGTTTTCTCTGAATATGCACATCAGGTACACACTCCTTAGTGTGGAATCCAGAGGTTGTAATTTGAATATGCTCATCAGAATTGTCACTCTGTATTTCCAGAGGCTTGCAAGAGTCAGACTGAATTTGCACATCATGTCTGTCTCAAAGTCTCTGTTAGGAGTTATCCCTGAATATGCACATCAGGTACACACTCCTTAGTGTGGAATCCAGAGGTTATTCTGAATATGCTCATCAGAATTGTCACTCTGTATTTCCAGAGGCTTGCAAGAGTCAGACTGAATTTGCACATCATGTCTGTCTCAAAGTCTCTGTAAGGAGTTTTCACTGAATATGCACATCAGGTACACACTACTTAGTGTGAAATCCAGAGATGATTCTGAATATGCTCATCAGAATTGTCACTCTGTATTTCCAGAGGCTTGCAAGAGTCAGACTGAATTTGCACATCATGTCTGTCTCAAAGTCTCTGTAAGGAGTTTTCCCTGAATATGCACATCATGTACACACTCCTTAGTGTGGAATCCAGAGGTTATTCTGAATATGCTCATCAGAATTGTCACTCTGTATTTCCAGAGGCTTGCAAGAGTCAGACTGAATTTGCACATCATGTCTGTCTCAAAGTCTCTGTTAGGAGTTTTCCCTGAATATGCACATCAGGTACACACTCCTTAGTGTCGAATCCAGAGATATTATTCTGAATATGCTCATCAGAATTGTCACTCTGTATTTCCAGAGGCTTGCAAGAGTCAAACTGAATTTGCACATCATGTCTGTCTCAAAGTCTCTGTTAGGAGTTTTCCCTGAATATGCACATCAGGTACACACTCCTTAGTGTGTAATCCAGAGGTTATTCTGAATATGCTCATCAGAATTGTCACTCTGTATTTCCAGAGGCTTGCGAGAGTCAGACTGAATTTGCACATCATGTCTGTCTCAAAGTCTCTGTTTGGAGTTTTCCCTGAATATGCACATCAGGTACACACTTCTTAGTGTGGAATCCAGAGATATTATTCTGAATATGCTCATCAGAATTGTCACTCTGTATTTCCAGAGGCTTGCAAGAGTCAAAATGAATTTGCACATCATGTCTGTCTCAAAGTCTCTGTTAGGAGTTTTCCCTGAATATGCACATCAGGTACACACTTCTTAGTGTGGAATCCAGAGGTTATTCTGAATATGCTCATCAGAATTGTCACTCTGTATTTCCAGAGGCTTGCAAGAGTCAAACTGAATTTGCACATCATGTCTGTCTCAAAGTCTCTGTTAGGAGTTTTCCCTGAATATGCACATCAGGTACACACTCCTCAGTGTGGAATCCAGAGATTATTCTGAATGTGCTCATCAGAATTGTCACTCTGTATTTCCAGAGACTTGCGAGAGTCATACTGAATTTGCACATCATGTCCGTCTCAAAGTCTCCGTTAGGAGTTTTCCCTTAATATGCACATCAGGTACACACTGCTTAGTGTCGAAACCAGAGATTATTCTGAATATGCTCATCAGAATTATCACTCTTTATTTCCAGAGGGTTGCAAGAGTCAGACTGAATTTGCACATCATGTCTGTCTCAAAGTCTCTGTAAGGAGTTTTCCCTGAATATGCACATCAGGTACACACTCCTTAGTGTGGAATCCAGAGGTTATTCTGAATATGCTCATCAGAATTGTCACTCTGTATTTCCAGAGGCTTGCAAGAGTCGGACTGAATTTGCACATCATGTCTGTCTCAAAGTCTCTGTTAGGAACTATCCCTGAATATGCATATCAGGTACACACTCCTTAGTGTGGAATCCAGAGATATTATTCTGAATATGCTCATCAGAATTGTCACTCTGTATTTCCAGAGGCCTGCAAGAGTCAGACTGAATTTGCACATCATGTCTGTCTCAAAGTCTCTGTAAGGAGTTTTCCCTGAATATGCACATCAGGTACACACTCCTTAGTGTGGGATCCAGAGATATGATTCTGAATATGCTCATCAGAATTGCCACTCTGTATTTCCAGAGGCTTGCAAGAGTCAAACTGAATTTGCACATCATGTCTGTCTCAAAGTCTCTGTTAGGAGTTTTCTCTGAATATGCACATCAGGTACACACTCCTTAGTGTGGAATCCAGAGGTTGTAATTTGAATATGCTCATCAGAATTGTCACTCTGTATTTCCAGAGGCTTGCAAGAGTCAGACTGAATTTGCACATCATGTCTGTCTCAAAGTCTCTGTTAGGAGTTATCCCTGAATATGCACATCAGGTAAGCACTCCTTAGTGTGGAATCCAGAGGTTATTCTGAATATGCTCATCAGAATTGTCACTCTGTATTTCCAGAGGCTTGCAAGAGTCAGACTGAATTTGCACATCATATCTGTCTCAAAGTCTCTGTAAGGAGTTTTCACTGAATATGCACATCAGGTACACACTCCTTAGTGTGAAATCCAGAGATGATTCTGAATATGCTCATCAGAATTGTCACTCTGTATTTCCAGAGGCTTGCAAGAGTCAGACTGAATTTGCACATCATGTCTGTCTCAAAGTCTCTGTAAGGAGTTTTCCCTGAATATGCACATCATGTACACACTCCTTAGTGTGGAATCCAGAGGTTATTCTGAATATGCTCATCAGAATTGTCACTCTGTATTTCCAGAGGCTTGCAAGAGTCAGACTGAATTTGCACATCATGTCTGTCTCAAAGTCTCTGTTGGGAGTTTTTCCTGAATATGCACATCAGGTACACACTCCTTAGTGTGGAATCCAGAGATATTATTCTGAATATGCTCATCAGAATTGTCACTCTGTATTTCCAGAGGCTTGCAAGAGTCAAACTGAATTTGCACATCATGTCTGTCTCAAAGTCTCTGTTAGGAGTTTTCCCTGAATATGCACATCAGGTACACACTCCTTAGTGTGTAATCCAGAGGTTATTCTGAATATGCTCATCAGAATTGTCACTCTGTATTTCCAGAGGCTTGCGAGAGTCAGACTGAATTTGCACATCATGTCTGTCTCAAAGTCTCTGTTTGGAGTTTTCCCTGAATATGCACATCAGGTACACACTTCTTAGTGTGGAATCCAGAGATATTATTCTGAATATGCTCATCAGAATTGTCACTCTGTATTTCCAGAGGCTTGCAAGAGTCAAAATGAATTTGCACATCATGTCTGTCTCAAAGTCTCTGTAAGGAGTTTTCCCTGAATATGCACATCAGGTACACACTTCTTAGTGTGGAATCCAGAGGTTATTCTGAATATGCTCATCAGAATTGTCACTCTGTATTTCCAGAGGCTTGCAAGAGTCAAACTGAATTTGCACATCATGTCTGTCTCAAAGTCTCTGTTAGGACTTTTCCCTGAATATGCACATCAGGTACACACTCCTCAGTGTGGAATCCAGAGATTATTCTGAATGTGCTCATCAGAATTGTCACTCTGTATTTCAAGAGACTTGCGAGAGTCATACTGAATTTGCACATCATGTCCGTCTCAAAGTCTCCGTTAGGAGTTTTCCCTTAATATGCACATCAGGTACACACTGCTTAGTGTCGAAACCAGAGATTATTCTGAATATGCTCATCAGAATTGTCACTCTGTATTTCCAGAGGCTGGCAAGAGTCAGACTGAATTTGCACATCATGTCTGTCCCAAAGTCTCTGTTAGGAGTTATCCCTGAATATGCACATCAGGTACACACTCCTTAGTGTGGAATCCAGAGATTATTCTGAATATGCTCATCAGAATTGTCACTCTGCATTTCCAGAGGCTTGCAAAAGTCAGACTGAATTTGCACATCATGTCTGTCTCAAAGTCTCTGTAAGGAGTTTTCCCTGAATATGAACATCAGGTACACACTCCTTAGTGTGGGATCCAGAGATATGATTCTGAATATGCTCATCAGAATTGTCACTCTGTATTTCCAGAGGCTTGCAAGAGTCAGACTGAATTTGCACATCATGTCTGTCTCAAAGTCTCTGTAAGGAGTTATCCCTGAATATGCACATCAGGTACACACTCCTTAGTGTGGGATCCAGAGATGATTCTGAATATGCTCATCAGAATTGTCACTCTGTATTTCCAGAGGCTTGCAAGAGTCAGACTGAATTTGCACATCATGTCTGTCTCAAAGTCTCTGTTAGGAGTTATCCCTGAATATGCACTTCAGGTACACACTCCTTAGTGTGGAATCCAGAGATTATTCTGAATATGCTCATCAGAATTGTCACTCTGTATTTCCAGAGGCTTGCAAGAGTCAGACTGAATTTGCACATCATGTCTGTCTCAAAGTCTTTGTAAGGAGTTTTCCCTTAATATGCACATCAGGTACACACTGCTTAGTGTCGAAACCAGAGATTATTCTGAATATGCTCATCAGAATTGTCACTCTGTATTTCCAGAGGCTGGCAAGAGTCAGACTGAATTTGCACATCATGTCTGTCCCAAAGTCTCTGTTAGGAGTTATCCCTGAATATGCACATCAGGTACACACTCCTTAGTGTGGAATCCAGAGATTATTCTGAATATGCTCATCAGAATTGTCACTCTGCATTTCCAGAGGCTTGCAAAAGTCAGACTGAATTTGCACATCATGTCTGTCTCAAAGTCTCTGTAAGGAGTTTTCCCTGAATATGAACATCAGGTACACACTCCTTAGTGTGGGATCCAGAGATATGATTCTGAATATGCTCATCAGAATTGTCACTCTGTATTTCCAGAGGCTTGCAAGAGTCAGACTGAATTTGCACATCATGTCTGTCTCAAAGTCTCTGTAAGGAGTTATCCCTGAATATGCACATCAGGTACACACTCCTTAGTGTGGGATCCAGAGATGATTCTGAATATGCTCATCAGAATTGTCACTCTGTATTTCCAGAGGCTTGCAAGAGTCAGACTGAATTTGTACATCATGTCTGTCTCAAAGTCTCTGTTAGGAGTTTTCCCTGAATATGCACATCAGGTACACACTCCTTAGTGTCGATTCCAGAGATATTATTCTGAATATGCTCATCAGAATTGTCACTCTGTATTTCCAGAGGCTTGCAAGAGTCAAACTGAATTTGCACATCATGTCTGTCTCAAAGTCTCTGTTAGGAGTTTTCCCTGAATATGCACATCAGGTACACACTCCTTAGTGTGGAATCCAGAGGTTATTCTGAATATGCTCATCAGAATTGTCACTCTGTATTTCCAGAGGCTTGCAAGAGTCGGACTGAATTTGCACATCATGTCTGTCTCAAAGTCTCTGTTAGGAACTATCCCTGAATATGCATATCAGGTACACACTCCTTAGTGTGGAATCCAGAGATATTATTCTGAATATGCTCATCAGAATTGTCACTCTGTATTTCCAGAGGCCTGCAAGAGTCAGACTGAATTTGCACATCATGTCTGTCTCAAAGTCTCTGTAAGGAGTTTTCCCTGAATATGCACATCAGGTACACACTCCTTAGTGTGGGATCCAGAGATATGATTCTGAATATGCTCATCAGAATTGCCACTCTGTATTTCCAGAGGCTTGCAAGAGTCAAACTGAATTTGCACATCATGTCTGTCTCAAAGTCTCTGTTAGGAGTTTTCTCTGAATATGCACATCAGGTACACACTCCTTAGTGTGGAATCCAGAGGTTGTAATTTGAATATGCTCATCAGAATTGTCACTCTGTATTTCCAGAGGCTTGCAAGAGTCAGACTGAATTTGCACATCATGTCTGTCTCAAAGTCTCTGTTAGGAGTTTTCCCTGAATATGCACATCAGGTACACACTCCTTAGTGTGGAATCCAGAGGTTATTCTGAATATGCTCATCAGAATTGTCACTCTGTATTTCCAGAGGCTTGCAAGAGTCAGACTGAATTTGCACATCATGTCTGTCTCAAAGTCTCTGTTAGGAGTTTTTCCTGAATATGCACATCAGGTACACACTCCTTAGTGTGGAATCCAGAGATATTATTCTGAATATGCTCATCAGAATTGTCACTCTGTATTTCCAGAGGCTTGCAAGAGTCAAACTGAATTTGCACATCATGTCTGTCTCAAAGTCTCTGTTAGGAGTTTTCCCTGAATATGCACATCAGGTACACACTCCTTAGTGTGTAATCCAGAGGTTATTCTGAATATGCTCATCAGAATTGTCACTCTGTATTTCCAGAGGCTTGCGAGAGTCAGACTGAATTTGCACATCATGTCTGTCTCAAAGTCTCTGTTTGGAGTTTTCCCTGAATATGCACATCAGGTACACACTTCTTAGTGTGGAATCCAGAGATATTATTCTGAATATGCTCATCAGAATTGTCACTCTGCATTTCCAGAGGCTTGCAAAAGTCAGACTGAATTTGCACATCATGTCTGTCTCAAAGTCTCTGTAAGGAGTTTTCCCTGAATATGAACATCAGGTACACACTCCTTAGTGTGGGATCCAGAGATATGATTCTGAATATGCTCATCAGAATTGTCACTCTGTATTTCCAGAGGCTTGCAAGAGTCAGACTGAATTTGTACATCATGTCTGTCTCAAAGTCTCTGTTAGGAGTTTTCCCTGAATATGCACATCAGGTACACACTCCTTAGTGTCGATTCCAGAGATATTATTCTGAATATGCTCATCAGAATTGTCACTCTGTATTTCCAGAGGCTTGCAAGAGTCAAACTGAATTTGCACATCATGTCTGTCTCAAAGTCTCTGTTAGGAGTTTTCCCTGAATATGCACATCAGGTACACACTCCTTAGTGTGGAATCCAGAGGTTATTCTGAATATGCTCATCAGAATTGTCACTCTGTATTTCCAGAGGCTTGCAAGAGTCGGACTGAATTTGCACATCATGTCTGTCTCAAAGTCTCTGTTAGGAACTATCCCTGAATATGCATATCAGGTACACACTCCTTAGTGTGGAATCCAGAGATATTATTCTGAATATGCTCATCAGAATTGTCACTCTGTATTTCCAGAGGCCTGCAAGAGTCAGACTGAATTTGCACATCATGTCTGTCTCAAAGTCTCTGTAAGGAGTTTTCCCTGAATATGCACATCAGGTACACACTCCTTAGTGTGGGATCCAGAGATATGATTCTGAATATGCTCATCAGAATTGCCACTCTGTATTTCCAGAGGCTTGCAAGAGTCAAACTGAATTTGCACATCATGTCTGTCTCAAAGTCTCTGTTAGGAGTTTTCTCTGAATATGCACATCAGGTACACACTCCTTAGTGTGGAATCCAGAGGTTGTAATTTGAATATGCTCATCAGAATTGTCACTCTGTATTTCCAGAGGCTTGCAAGAGTCAGACTGAATTTGCACATCATGTCTGTCTCAAAGTCTCTGTTAGGAGTTTTCCCTGAATATGCACATCAGGTACACACTCCTTAGTGTGGAATCCAGAGGTTATTCTGAATATGCTCATCAGAATTGTCACTCTGTATTTCCAGAGGCTTGCAAGAGTCAGACTGAATTTGCACATCATGTCTGTCTCAAAGTCTCTGTTAGGAGTTTTTCCTGAATATGCACATCAGGTACACACTCCTTAGTGTGGAATCCAGAGATATTATTCTGAATATGCTCATCAGAATTGTCACTCTGTATTTCCAGAGGCTTGCAAGAGTCAAACTGAATTTGCACATCATGTCTGTCTCAAAGTCTCTGTTAGGAGTTTTCCCTGAATATGCACATCAGGTACACACTCCTTAGTGTGTAATCCAGAGGTTATTCTGAATATGCTCATCAGAATTGTCACTCTGTATTTCCAGAGGCTTGCGAGAGTCAGACTGAATTTGCACATCATGTCTGTCTCAAAGTCTCTGTTTGGAGTTTTCCCTGAATATGCACATCAGGTACACACTTCTTAGTGTGGAATCCAGAGATATTATTCTGAATATGCTCATCAGAATTGTCACTCTGTATTTCCAGAGGCTTGCAAGAGTCAAAATGAATTTGCACATCATGTCTGTCTCAAAGTCTCTGTTAGGAGTTTTCCCTGAATATGCACATCAGGTACACACTTCTTAGTGTGGAATCCAGAGGTTATTCTGAATATGCTCATCAGAATTGTCACTCTGTATTTCCAGAGGCTTGCAAGAGTCAAACTGAATTTGCACATCATGTCTGTCTCAAAGTCTCTGTTAGGACTTTTCCCTGAATATGCACATCAGGTACACACTCCTCAGTGTGGAATCCAGAGATTATTCTGAATGTGCTCATCAGAATTGTCACTCTGTATTTCAAGAGACTTGCGAGAGTCATACTGAATTTGCACATCATGTCCGTCTCAAAGTCTCCGTTAGGAGTTTTCCCTTAATATGCACATCTGCATTGAAATGCAATCACCTTGCGATCAGTCCTATTTTTATGTCCACATTGAGTATTTGTCTAGTGATTAGCAGAGCTGGAAGGGTGCTTTGAAATGCAATCACCCTGACTGGTTATCTGGCTAATTGTTCACTGGCACATACTTACCTATCTGCTAAAAGGTTTCTGCAGGGTGCACAGCTACATGTAACAGTATTAGTATGCTGAGGAAAGTCATTTCTCTGAGGCATTATTATTGTAACGTTAAATATTGATTAAAATAGTAGGATATTGATATCCAATCATTACTAGTGAATAAGTGAGCTTACAAAATGTCAGAGTTAGGCTTAATAACCTTGAGATGGGATTAGGGTGAAAATATATAATTCATACGTAAAACTTATCTTATTAAGTTTTTGTCATAACACTACTCTTGATCTAGTACACTGTGACTGATGTCACAGTGTACGCCTGGACATTTTTGTCTGGCATACATAAGCCGGTAGCAATTATTTCTCTTGAATAGAAATGTGGCTACTCCTTGTGATTTGGTATGTATACGTTCTTAATGACTGCCACCCTTATGGGGACAGTTACATTGGTCCAAAAGGGAGTCCTCAGGTCAATGTTGTATCCAGCTGCCGCAAGGCAGTGGGATGCATCAGAACCAGACACAAACACTTTGGTAGTCTTAACGAGACTAACAACCAGTTTGCTAAAAACTACCCTAAAGCAGTGGGCGGTACAGCTGCACTGAAAATAAGTCGACTTACGTGCATTTACTGTTTGACTATCTGTGTATACTTTGTTTTTGAGGTTGTGGTTGGTTATGTGTGTGGGTGTGTGGTTGGCCCCCTATATGGGCATGTGAAGTCTACCCCCTTGATCTATAATCATAGATAGGTTAACATTGGAGACTGTGAAGGGTTTTAAAATAGGGCATGTGAATTGCAGGAGTCTAAATGAAGAGACAAGATTAGTGGTTAAAGCAACACTAGACGCCCTTGACATATGCTGTCTAACAGAAACATGGTTAGATGACACACATTCTAGTGCCAATATTTTCTGGTCAGGCAGACAGTACCACCGGCTTGACCGGGATAGTAAAGCAGGAGGTCTACTTATTTATCTCAAGAATGACATTGCCTTGTTTTCAGATAGAATCGAGGCATGCTGTGTCATGACGGATAATATTGAATCATTATGTATTACGGTTGAAAAACCACAGGTCAGATTTAAAACTATTCTAAACGTGTATAGACCACCCAAATGTAAGGTGGCTGATTTCCTGCTAGAACTAGACAATATTTTAAAACACATTTACAAAGAACATGGTAACACCGAGATCTGGATACTTGGTGATTTTAATATTAATTTACTAACCCCGGAAGATAATGAAACAAATGCCCTAGAGACACTTATGGGACTTAAAGGTTTGCAATCCAAGATATTGGATATCACCCGACCCAAAGATGACAAGGGCACATGCATAGACCTGATTTACACTAACTGCCACTGCGTGGCAAGTAGTGGTGTCATGATTGAACTGGTTAGTGACCACTTCCCTGTCTACGCCTGTAGAAAAAAGGCTGAAACTGTGACCCAGGACCTAAGTTTTAAAGGCCGTAGCTACAAGGGTTATACAAAGGGTGATTTATATGATGTTTTGGCATATTGGGATTGGGAAGAGTTTTACAACACTCCTGATCCCAACAGGAAGTGGAGTATTATTAAGGAGTCCATCCTGGACTACCTGGACACGTACTGCCCTATTAAAGATATAACATGTAAAGATCACGCCAATGACTGGATGACAAATGAAATCAGGGAAACCATGGCGGACAGGGATCAGGCAGTGAGAAATTATCTTCTCAAGCGTACCTCCCCGGGTCTAGACACAGTAAAATCTCATAGAAAGCGGGTAGCCAAAACTTGTAAAAAAGCAAAGGGGTCACAAATAAAAGGTGCTCTCCATGAAAGTAAGGGTGACAGCAAAACCTTTTGGCGTATAATAAATGATTTTCTGAAGCCCAAAGACAAATCCACCTCAGCGTCTTTTGTAGATGACACAGGTCATAGGCACATAGGGAAGGATGCAGCAGAGTATTGTAACACGTATTTTGCCAACATAGGGAGTAAATTGTTTATTGAAAATGAGGTAACCTATGACAGGCCAGCGAATGAGGAGCTAGATCTGGCCAAGTTGCTGGATAACATTAGTGAGGCCTCCCGGCTTGCCGGGATAGATGAGTGGCCCAAGGGCAAACCGGTATTCACTTACAAACAGGTCATTGAAGTAGTTAATAACATAAACCCAGATAAATCATCCGGATTGAATTTCATATCAGCCAGGGTTTGTAAGGATGCTTTTAGCGTCCTAGTACCACAGCTGAGATGCCTATTTAACTGCAGTATGGACACAGGAGTATTCCCCTCAGAGTGGTCACAGGCAATGGTAATACCTATTCCAAAATCAGGTCAACTATCTCAGATCGGCAATTGGAGACCAGTCAGTCTTCTACCACTACCAGGCAAATTATTGGAAAAACTAGTGCATAATTATGTTACTAATATTCTGGAAGAGGGCAACCTACTGTCAGAAAAGCAATATGGCTTCCGTAAAGGTACTGGCACTGCGGAGGCGGTGTTTGATTTAACAACTGACCTGTACACCACTAGGGACAAGGGTCATGCCGCGGGGGTGTGCTATGTGGATTTTAGCAAGGCCTTCGACTCTATACATCAGGCCTTGCTGGTCAATAAAGTAAACAAATATGGGCTGGGCAGTGGGTTTGCAAAATGGCTAGGGGCTTATCTGAATGGCAGGAGCCAATCCACACTACTAAACAACTGCAGGTCTGATGCACAGTCGGTCAAATTTGGGGTACCCCAGGGATCTATACTGGGGCCCCTTTTATTTATCATGTTTATTAACGACATCAGCACTTGCGTTGGGCATTGTAGGATACAGCTCTATGCCGATGACATAGCCCTAGTAGCCAGTAGCAATACCCCTGAGGAAACTCACAGACGACTCCAGAGTGATGTACATAATATTGTAAATTGGTGTAAAACAAATGGCCTTACTATAAATGCCAAAAAGACAAAAGTGGTCTGGCATGGGGTCAAGGCCCAGCTAAATAAGTTAAACTCATGCGACATACTAGTCAAAAATACTGTCCTTGAGAGCCCTAGCAGCTACCAATACCTTGGTGTTGAGATTGATGGTAAGCTAACAATGTCAAAACAGGTCAATAATACGATTAAAACCGTCAGCTACAGGCTGATAAACCTGAGCAGAATCAGGTACCTGGTTGATAAATACACAGCTCTACAAATATACAAACAGACTGTGATACCTTACTTTGACTACTGCAGTTTTGTGACTGAGGGCACTCAGGTGGCACTGGTGACAAAGCTGCAAAGACTCCAGAACAGGGGTCTCAAAGTGTGCAAGGGCAACTACGACAAAATAGCTACCGATCAACTCCACCAGGATAGTGGAGTCAAATTGCTAGTTGAAAGGCGCAAGGAACAGCTTCTTATAATTATGTACAAAAGGTCAAAAAAACTAAACCTGCGCCCCATGGCTAACCCTAGAACTAGGGCGGATCACAAGGTCAAATTTGCATTGCGTAGGCCACGATTGGAGAAATTTAAAAAGAGTCCATTATACAGAGGTGTCAAACTCTGGAGTCGGCTGAAGCCCAGGGTACAATTGGCTGACAATATAAATGTCTTTAAGAGCAAATGTATGACTAACCCGGAAGACTCCGACTCTGACGACTCTGATGAAGGTCAACAATCATCAGAGTCAGAAGACGAGTAATAGTAATTGCATGCTTCTGATTGAATCACCCTGTTTTACACAGTGCAACGCGATCTCTTGATTGCAATCTTACTGTGATTTTTTGGGAAGGGGGGGCGGGCCGCACACTACCACACAAACCAACAAACAACTGCCATTGCTATTGATTTATTGTTGTTTTTCTACTATATCTTGTATATGTGTATCCACTGTTTGATGCCTTGTATGTTTATATATGTGGGAAAGTTGATACATTGTGGAATATGAGAGAGGTATTCGTACAATCATTTATATGTCAAGGACATCAGTCATAATGCATGATTAATATCTCACAAACAGTCAGTATATTACTAGAACCTAACCTAGTCACACCTCTCACGCCTGTTGAGGCTAACAGCACAAGCTGCTGATATCTACCAGAGAAGCACAGTGTAACCACTGATGCCAAACCGGACTAATATAGGAAACAAATCATATTACGTCAAACATGAACACTACGCTACAAGTTAGCGCTATAGAGACTCGCAGGCAACAAGTTGCTGCTTCTAATTAGACAACCAATTGTTAATCATTGAACAAACATATCTCTTTTTGATTCATATTGCAAATGAAAACATTACATGCCTTGTCTGTAATACTTTGTAATAAATGGTGTCCGCTTAGGGCCCAATGAAACGAAAAAGGTACACACTGCTTAGTGTCGAAACCAGAGATTATTCTGAATATGCTCATCAGAATTATCACTCTGTATTACCAGAGGGTTGCAAGAGTCAGACTGAATTTGCACATCATGTCTGTCTCAAAGTCTCTGTAAGGAGTTCTCACTGAATATGCACATCAGGTACACACTTCTTAGTGTGGAATCCAGAGATATTTTTCTGAATATGCTCATCAGAATTGTCACTCTGTATTTCCAGAGGCTGGCAAGAGTCAGACTGAATTTGCACATCATGTCTGTCTCAAAGTCTCTGTAAGGAGTTTTCCCTGAATATGAACATCAGGTACACACTCCTTAGTGTGGAATCCAGAGGTTGTAATTTGAATATGCTCATCAGAATTGTCACTCTGTATTTCCAGAGGCTTGCAAGAGTCAGACTGAATTTGCACATCATGTCTGTCTCAAAGTCTCTGTAAGGAGTTTTTACTGAATATGCACATCAGGTACACACTCCTTAGTGTGAAATCCAGAGATGATTCTGAATATGCTCATCAGAATTGTCACTCTGTATTTCCAGAGGCTTGCAAGAGTCAGACTGAATTTGCACATCATGTCTGTCTCAAAGTCTCTGTAAGGAGTTTTCCCTGAATATGCACATCATGTACACACTCCTTAGTGTGGAATCCAGAGGTTATTCTGAATATGCTCATCAGAATTGTCACTCTGTATTTCCAGAGGCTTGCAAGAGTCAGACTGAATTTGCACATCATGTCTGTCTCAAAGTCTCTGTTAGGAGTTTTTCCTGAATATGCACATCAGGTACACACTCCTTAGTGTGGAATCCAGAGATATTATTCTGAATATGCTCATCAGAATTGTCACTCTGTATTTCCAGAGGCTTGCAAGAGTCAAACTGAATTTGCACATCATGTCTGTCTCAAAGTCTCTGTTAGGAGTTTTCCCTGAATATGCACATCAGGTACACACTCCTTAGTGTGTAATCCAGAGGTTATTCTGAATATGCTCATCAGAATTGTCACTCTGTATTTCCAGAGGCTTGCGAGAGTCAGACTGAATTTGCACATCATGTCTGTCTCAAAGTCTCTGTTTGGAGTTTTCCCTGAATATGCACATCAGGTACACACTTCTTAGTGTGGAATCCAGAGATATTATTCTGAATATGCTCATCAGAATTGTCACTCTGTATTTCCAGAGGCTTGCAAGAGTCAAAATGAATTTGCACATCATGTCTGTCTCAAAGTCTCTGTTAGGAGTTTTCCCTGAATATGCACATCAGGTACACACTTCTTAGTGTGGAATCCAAAGGTTATTCTGAATATGCTCATCAGAATTGTCACTCTGTATTTCCAGAGGCTTGCAAGAGTCAAACTGAATTTGCACATCATGTCTGTCTCAAAGTCTCTGTTAGGACTTTTCCCTGAATATGCACATCAGGTACACACTCCTCAGTGTGGAATCAAGAGATTATTCTGAATGTGCTCATCAGAATTGTCACTCTGTATTTCCAGAGACTTGCGAGAGTCATACTGAATTTGCACATCATGTCCGTCTCAAAGTCTCCGTTAGGAGTTTTCCCTTAATATGCACATCAGGTACACACTGCTTAGTGTCGAAACCAGAGATTATTCTGAATATGCTCATCAGAATTGTCACTCTGTATTTCCAGAGGCTGGCAAGAGTCAGACTGAATTTGCACATCATGTCTGTCCCAAAGTCTCTGTTAGGAGTTATCCCTGAATATGCACATCAGGTACACACTCCTTAGTGTGGAATCCAGAGATTATTCTGAATATGCTCATCAGAATTGTCACTCTGCATTTCCAGAGGCTTGCAAAAGTCAGACTGAATTTGCACATCATGTCTGTCTCAAAGTCTCTGTAAGGAGTTTTCCCTGAATATGAACATCAGGTACACACTCCTTAGTGTGGGATCCAGAGATATGATTCTGAATATGCTCATCAGAATTGTCACTCTGTATTTCCAGAGGCTTGCAAGAGTCAGACTGAATTTGCACATCATGTCTGTCTCAAAGTCTCTGTAAGGAGTTATCCCTGAATATGCACATCAGGTACACACTCCTTAGTGTGGGATCCAGAGATGATTCTGAATATGCTCATCAGAATTGTCACTCTGTATTTCCAGAGGCTTGCAAGAGTCAGACTGAATTTGCACATCATGTCTGTCTCAAAGTCTCTGTTAGGAGTTATCCCTGAATATGCACTTCAGGTACACACTCCTTAGTGTGGAATCCAGAGACTATTCTGAATATGCTCATCAGAATTGTCACTCTGTATTTCCAGAGGCTTGCAAGAGTCAGACTGAATTTGCACATCATGTCTGTCTCAAAGTCTTTGTAAGGAGTTTTCCCTGAATATGCACATCAGGTACACACTCCTTTGTATGGGATCCAGAGATATGATAATGAATATGCTCATCAGAATTGTCACTCTGTATTTCCAGAGGCTTGCAAGAGTCAGACTGAATTTGCACATCATGTCTGTCTCAAAGTCTCTGTAACGAGTTTTCCCTGAATATGCACATCATGTACACACTCCTTAGTGTGGAATCCAGAGGTTATTCTGAATATGCTCATCAGAATTGTCACTCTGTATTTCCAGAGGCTTGCAAGAGTCAGACTGAATTTGCACATCATGTCTGTCTCAAAGTCTCTGTTAGGAACTATCCCTGAATATGCATATCAGGTACACACTCCTTAGTGTGGAATCCAGAGATATTATTCTGAATATGCTCATCAGAATTGTCACTCTGTATTTCCAGAGGCCTGCAAGAGTCAGACTGAATTTGCACATCATGTCTGTCTCAAAGTCTCTGTTAGGAGTTTTCCCTGAATATGCACATCAGGTACACACTTCTTAGTGTGGAATCCAGAGGTTATTCTGAATATGCTCATCAGAATTGTCACTCTGTATTTCCAGAGGCTTGCAAGAGTCAAACTGAATTTGCACATCATGTCTGTCTCAAAGTCTCTGTTAGGACTTTTCCCTGAATATGCACATCAGGTACACACTCCTCAGTGTGGAATCCAGAGATTATTCTGAATGTGCTCATCAGAATTGTCACTCTGTATTTCCAGAGACTTGCGAGAGTCATACTGAATTTGCACATCATGTCCGTCTCAAAGTCTCCGTTAGGAGTTTTCCCTTAATATGCACATCAGGTACACACTGCTTAGTGTCAAAACCAGAGATTATTCTGAATATGCTCATCAGAATTGTCACTCTGTATTTCCAGAGGCTGGCAAGAGTCAGACTGAATTTGCACATCATGTCTGTCCCAAAGTCTCTGTTAGGAGTTATCCCTGAATATGCACATCAGGTACACACTCCTTAGTGTGGAATCCAGAGATTATTCTGAATATGCTCATCAGAATTGTCACTCTGCATTTCCAGAGGCTTGCAAAAGTCAGACTGAATTTGCACATCATGTCTGTCTCAAAGTCTCTGTAAGGAGTTTTCCCTGAATATGAACATCAGGTACACACTCCTTAGTGTGGGATCCAGAGATATGATTCTGAATATGCTCATCAGAATTGTCACTCTGTATTTCCAGAGGCTTGCAAGAGTCAGACTGAATTTGCACATCATGTCTGTCTCAAAGTCTCTGTAAGGAGTTATCCCTGAATATGCACATCAGGTACACACTCCTTAGTGTGGGATCCAGAGATGATTCTGAATATGCTCATCAGAATTGTCACTCTGTATTTCCAGAGGCTTGCAAGAGTCAGACTGAATTTGCACATCATGTCTGTCTCAAAGTCTCTGTAAGGAGTTTTCCCTGAATATGCACATCAGGTACACACTCCTTAGTGTGGGATCCAGAGATATGATTCTGAATATGCTCATCAGAATTGCCACTCTGTATTTCCAGAGGCTTGCAAGAGTCAAACTGAATTTGCACATCATGTCTGTCACAAAGTCTCTGTTAGGAGTTTTCTCTGAATATGCACATCAGGTACACACTCCTTAGTGTGGAATCCAGAGGTTGTAATTTGAATATGCTCATCAGAATTGTCACTCTGTATTTCCAGAGGCTTGCAAGAGTCAGACTGAATTTGCACATCATGTCTGTCTCAAAGTCTCTGTTAGGAGTTTTCCCTGAATATGCACATCAGGTACACACTCCTTAGTGTGGAATCCAGAGGTTATTCTGAATATGCTCATCAGAATTGTCACTCTGTATTTCCAGAGGCTTGCAAGAGTCAGACTGAATTTGCACATCATGTCTGTCTCAAAGTCTCTGTTAGGAGTTTTTCCTGAATATGCACATCAGGTACACATTCCTTAGTGTGGAATCCAGAGATATTATTCTGAATATGCTCATCAGAATTGTCACTCTGTATTTCCAGAGGCTTGCAAGAGTCAAACTGAATTTGCACATCATGTCTGTCTCAAAGTCTCTGTTAGGAGTTTTCCCTGAATATGCACATCAGGTACACACTCCTTAGTGTGTAATCCAGAGGTTATTCTGAATATGCTCATCAGAATTGTCACTCTGTATTTCCAGAGGCTTGCGAGAGTCAGACTGAATTTGCACATCATGTCTGTCTCAAAGTCTCTGTTTGGAGTTTTCCCTGAATATGCACATCAGGTACACACTTCTTAGTGTGGAATCCAGAGATATTATTCTGAATATGCTCATCAGAATTGTCACTCTGTATTTCCAGAGGCTTGCAAGAGTCAAAATGAATTTGCACATCATGTCTGTCTCAAAGTCTCTGTTAGGAGTTTTCCCTGAATATGCACATCAGGTACACACTTCTTAGTGTGGAATCCAGAGGTTATTCTGAATATGCTCATCAGAATTGTCACTCTGTATTTCCAGAGGCTTGCAAGAGTCAAACTGAATTTGCACATCATGTCTGTCTCAAAGTCTCTGTTAGGACTTTTCCCTGAATATGCACATCAGGTACACACTCCTCAGTGTGGAATCCAGAGATTATTCTGAATGTGCTCATCAGAATTGTCACTCTGTATTTCAAGAGACTTGCGAGAGTCATACTGAATTTGCACATCATGTCCGTCTCAAAGTCTCCGTTAGGAGTTTTCCCTTAATATGCACATCAGGTACACACTGCTTAGTGTCGAAACCAGAGATTATTCTGAATATGCTCATCAGAATTATCACTCTGTATTACCAGAGGGTTGCAAGAGTCAGACTGAATTTGCACATCATGTCTGTCTCAAAGTCTCTGTAAGGAGTTCTCACTGAATATGCACATCAGGTACACACTTCTTAGTGTGGAATCCAGAGATTTTTTTCTGAATATGCTCATCAGAATTGTCACTCTGTATTTCCAGAGGCTGGCAAGAGTCAGACTGAATTTGCACATCATGTCTGTCTCAAAGTCTCTGTAAGGAGTTTTCCCTGAATATGAACATCAGGTACACACTCCTTAGTGTGGAATCCAGAGGTTGTAATTTGAATATGCTCATCAGAATTGTCACTCTGTATTTCCAGAGGCTTGCAAGAGTCAGACTGAATTTGCACATCATGTCTGTCTCAAAGTCTCTGTTAGGAGTTATCCCTGAATATGCACATCAGGTACACACTCCTTAGTGTGGAATCCAGAGATATTATTCTGAATATGCTCATCAGAATTGTCACTCTGTATTTCCAGAGGCTTGCAAGAGTCAAACTGAATTTGCACATCATGTCTGTCTCAAAGTCTCTGTTAGGAGTTTTCCCTGAATATGCACATCAGGTACGCACTCCTTAGTGTGTAATCCAGAGGTTATTCTGAATATGCTCATCAGAATTGTCACTCTGTATTTCCAGAGGCTTGCGAGAGTCAGACTGAATTTGCACATCATGTCTGTCTCAAAGTCTCTGTTTGGAGTTTTCCCTGAATATGCACATCAGGTACACACTTCTTAGTGTGGAATCCAGAGATATTATTCTGAATATGCTCATCAGAATTGTCACTCTGTATTTCCAGAGGCTTGCAAGAGTCAAAATGAATTTGCACATCATGTCTGTCTCAAAGTCTCTGTTAGGAGTTTTCCCTGAATATGCACATCAGGTACACACTTCTTAGTGTGGAATCCAGAGGTTATTCTGAATATGCTCATCAGAATTGTCACTCTGTATTTCCAGAGGCTTGCAAGAGTCAAACTGAATTTGCACATCATGTCTGTCTCAAAGTCTCTGTTAGGACTTTTCCCTGAATATGCACATCAGGTACACACTCCTCAGTGTGGAATCCAGAGATTATTCTGAATGTGCTCATCAGAATTGTCACTCTGTATTTCCAGAGACTTGCGAGAGTCATACTGAATTTGCACATCATGTCCGTCTCAAAGTCTCCGTTAGGAGTTTTCCCTTAATATGCACATCAGGTACACACTGCTTAGTGTCAAAACCAGAGATTATTCTGAATATGCTCATCAGAATTGTCACTCTGTATTTCCAGAGGCTGGCAAGAGTCAGACTGAATTTGCACATCATGTCTGTCCCAAAGTCTCTGTTAGGAGTTATCCCTGAATATGCACATCAGGTACACACTCCTTAGTGTGGAATCCAGAGATTATTCTGAATATGCTCATCAGAATTGTCACTCTGCATTTCCAGAGGCTTGCAAAAGTCAGACTGAATTTGCACATCATGTCTGTCTCAAAGTCTCTGTAAGGAGTTTTCCCTGAATATGAACATCAGGTACACACTCCTTAGTGTGGGATCCAGAGATATGATTCTGAATATGCTCATCAGAATTGTCACTCTGTATTTCCAGAGGCTTGCAAGAGTCAGACTGAATTTGCACATCATGTCTGTCTCAAAGTCTCTGTAAGGAGTTATCCCTGAATATGCACATCAGGTACACACTCCTTGGTGTGGGATCCAGAGATGATTCTGAATATGCTCATCAGAATTGTCACTCTGTATTTCCAGAGGCTTGCAAGAGTCAGACTGAATTTGCACATCATGTCTGTCTCAAAGTCTCTGTTAGGAGTTATCCCTGAATATGCACTTCAGGTACACACTCCTTAGTGTGGAATCCAGAGGTTATTCTGAATATGCTCATCAGAATTGTCACTCTGTATTTCCAGAGGCTTGCAAGAGTCAGACTGAATTTGCACATCATGTCTGTCTCAAAGTCTCTGTTAGGAGTTTTTCCTGAATATGCACATCAGGTACACATTCCTTAGTGTGGAATCCAGAGATATTATTCTGAATATGCTCATCAGAATTGTCACTCTGTATTTCCAGAGGCTTGCAAGAGTCAAACTGAATTTGCACATCATGTCTGTCTCAAAGTCTCTGTTAGGAGTTTTCCCTGAATATGCACATCAGGTACACACTCCTTAGTGTGTAATCCAGAGGTTATTCTGAATATGCTCATCAGAATTGTCACTCTGTATTTCCAGAGGCTTGCGAGAGTCAGACTGAATTTGCACATCATGTCTGTCTCAAAGTCTCTGTTTGGAGTTTTCCCTGAATATGCACATCAGGTACACACTTCTTAGTGTGGAATCCAGAGATATTATTCTGAATATGCTCATCAGAATTGTCACTCTGTATTTCCAGAGGCTTGCAAGAGTCAAAATGAATTTGCACATCATGTCTGTCTCAAAGTCTCTGTTAGGAGTTTTCCCTGAATATGCACATCAGGTACACACTTCTTAGTGTGGAATCCAGAGGTTATTCTGAATATGCTCATCAGAATTGTCACTCTGTATTTCCAGAGGCTTGCAAGAGTCAAACTGAATTTGCACATCATGTCTGTCTCAAAGTCTCTGTTAGGACTTTTCCCTGAATATGCACATCAGGTACACACTCCTCAGTGTGGAATCCAGAGATTATTCTGAATGTGCTCATCAGAATTGTCACTCTGTATTTCAAGAGACTTGCGAGAGTCATACTGAATTTGCACATCATGTCCGTCTCAAAGTCTCCGTTAGGAGTTTTCCCTTAATATGCACATCAGGTACACACTGCTTAGTGTCGAAACCAGAGATTATTCTGAATATGCTCATCAGAATTATCACTCTGTATTACCAGAGGGTTGCAAGAGTCAGACTGAATTTGCACATCATGTCTGTCTCAAAGTCTCTGTAAGGAGTTCTCACTGAATATGCACATCAGGTACACACTTCTTAGTGTGGAATCCAGAGATTTTTTTCTGAATATGCTCATCAGAATTGTCACTCTGTATTTCCAGAGGCTGGCAAGAGTCAGACTGAATTTGCACATCATGTCTGTCTCAAAGTCTCTGTAAGGAGTTTTCCCTGAATATGAACATCAGGTACACACTCCTTAGTGTGGAATCCAGAGGTTGTAATTTGAATATGCTCATCAGAATTGTCACTCTGTATTTCCAGAGGCTTGCAAGAGTCAGACTGAATTTGCACATCATGTCTGTCTCAAAGTCTCTGTTAGGAGTTATCCCTGAATATGCACATCAGGTACACACTCCTTAGTGTGGAATCCAGAGGTTATTCTGAATATGCTCATCAGAATTGTCACTCTGTATTTCCAGAGGCTTGCAAGAGTCAGACTGAATTTGCACATCATGTCTGTCTCAAAGTCTCTGTAAGGAGTTTTCACTGAATATGCACATCAGGTACACACTCCTTAGTGTGAAATCCAGAGATGATTCTGAATATGCTCATCAGAATTGTCACTCTGTATTTCCAGAGGCTTGCAAGAGTCAGACTGAATTTGCACATCATGTCTGTCTCAAAGTCTCTGTAACGAGTTTTCCCTGAATATGCACATCATGTACACACTCCTTAGTGTGGAATCCAGAGGTTATTCTGAATATGCTCATCAGAATTGTCACTCTGTATTTCCAGAGGCTTGCAAGAGTCAGACTGAATTTGCACATCATGTCTGTCTCAAAGTCTCTGTTAGGAGTTTTTCCTGAATATGCACATCAGGTACACACTCCTTAGTGTGGAATCCAGAGATATTATTCTGAATATGCTCATCAGAATTGTCACTCTGTATTTCCAGAGGCTTGCAAGAGTCAAACTGAATTTGCACATCATGTCTGTCTCAAAGTCTCTGTTAGGAGTTTTCCCTGAATATGCACATCAGGTACGCACTCCTTAGTGTGTAATCCAGAGGTTATTCTGAATATGCTCATCAGAATTGTCACTCTGTATTTCCAGAGGCTTGCGAGAGTCAGACTGAATTTGCACATCATGTCTGTCTCAAAGTCTCTGTTTGGAGTTTTCCCTGAATATGCACATCAGGTACACACTTCTTAGTGTGGAATCCAGAGATATTATTCTGAATATGCTCATCAGAATTGTCACTCTGTATTTCCAGAGGCTTGCAAGAGTCAAAATGAATTTGCACATCATGTCTGTCTCAAAGTCTCTGTTAGGAGTTTTCCCTGAATATGCACATCAGGTACACACTTCTTAGTGTGGAATTCAGAGGTTATTCTGAATATGCTCATCAGAATTGTCACTCTGTATTTCCAGAGGCTTGCAAGAGTCAAACTGAATTTGCACATCATGTCTGTCTCAAAGTCTCTGTTAGGACTTTTCCCTGAATATGCACATCAGGTACACACTCCTCAGTGTGGAATCCAGAGATTATTCTGAATGTGCTCATCAGAATTGTCACTCTGTATTTCCAGAGACTTGCGAGAGTCATACTGAATTTGCACATCATGTCCGTCTCAAAGTCTCCGTTAGGAGTTTTCCCTTAATATGCACATCAGGTACACACTGCTTAGTGTCAAAACCAGAGATTATTCTGAATATGCTCATCAGAATTGTCACTCTGTATTTCCAGAGGCTGGCAAGAGTCAGACTGAATTTGCACATCATGTCTGTCCCAAAGTCTCTGTTAGGAGTTATCCCTGAATATGCACATCAGGTACACACTCCTTAGTGTGGAATCCAGAGATTATTCTGAATATGCTCATCAGAATTGTCACTCTGCATTTCCAGAGGCTTGCAAAAGTCAGACTGAATTTGCACATCATGTCTGTCTCAAAGTCTCTGTAAGGAGTTTTCCCTGAATATGAACATCAGGTACACACTCCTTAGTGTGGGATCCAGAGATATGATTCTGAATATGCTCATCAGAATTGTCACTCTGTATTTCCAGAGGCTTGCAAGAGTCAGACTGAATTTGCACATCATGTCTGTCTCAAAGTCTCTGTAAGGAGTTATCCCTGAATATGCACATCAGGTACACACTCCTTGGTGTGGGATCCAGAGATGATTCTGAATATGCTCATCAGAATTGTCACTCTGTATTTCCAGAGGCTTGCAAGAGTCAGACTGAATTTGCACATCATGTCTGTCTCAAAGTCTCTGTTAGGAGTTATCCCTGAATATGCACTTCAGGTACACACTCCTTAGTGTGGAATCCAGAGATTATTCTGAATATGCTCATCAGAATTGTCACTCTGTATTTCCAGAGGCTTGCAAGAGTCAGACTGAATTTGCACATCATGTCTGTCTCAAAGTCTTTGTAAGGAGTTTTCCCTGAATATGCACATCAGGTACACACTCCTTTGTATGGGATCCAGAGATATGATTCTGAATATGCTCATCAGAATTGTCACTCTGTATTTCCAGAGGCTTGCAAGAGTCAGACTGAATTTGCACATCATGTCTGTCTCAAAGTCTCTGTTAGGAGTTTTCCCTGAATATGCACATCAGGTACACACTCCTTAGTGTCGAATCCAGAGATATTATTCTGAATATGCTCATCAGAATTGTCACTCTGTATTTCCAGAGGCTTGCAAGAGTCAAACTGAATTTGCACATCATGTCTGTCTCAAAGTCTCTGTAAGGAGTTTTCCCTGAATATGAACATCAGGTACACACTCCTTAGTGTGGAATCCAGAGGTTGTAATTTGAATATGCTCATCAGAATTGTCACTCTGTATTTCCAGAGGCTTGCAAGAGTCAGACTGAATTTGCACATCATGTCTGTCTCAAAGTCTCTGTTAGGAGTTATCCCTGAATATGCACATCAGGTACACACTCCTTAGTGTGGAATCCAGAGGTTATTCTGAATATGCTCATCAGAATTGTCACTCTGTATTTCCAGAGGCTTGCAAGAGTCAGACTGAATTTGCACATCATGTCTGTCTCAAAGTCTCTGTAAGGAGTTTTCACTGAATATGCACATCAGGTACACACTCCTTAGTGTGAAATCCAGAGATGATTCTGAATATGCTCATCAGAATTGTCACTCTGTATTGCCAGAGGCTTGCAAGAGTCAGACTGAATTTGCACATCATGTCTGTCTCAAAGTCTCTGTAACGAGTTTTCCCTGAATATGCACATCATGTACACACTCCTTAGTGTGGAATCCAGAGGTTATTCTGAATATGCTCATCAGAATTGTCACTCTGTATTTCCAGAGGCTTGCAAGAGTCAGACTGAATTTGCACATCATGTCTGTCTCAAAGTCTCTGTTAGGAGTTTTTCCTGAATATGCACATCAGGTACACACTCCTTAGTGTGGAATCCAGAGATATTATTCTGAATATGCTCATCAGAATTGTCACTCTGTATTTCCAGAGGCTTGCAAGAGTCAAACTGAATTTGCACATCATGTCTGTCTCAAAGTCTCTGTTAGGAGTTTTCCCTGAATATGCACATCAGGTACACACTCCTTAGTGTGTAATCCAGAGGTTATTCTGAATATGCTCATCAGAATTGTCACTCTGTATTTCCAGAGGCTTGCGAGAGTCAGACTGAATTTGCACATCATGTCTGTCTCAAAGTCTCTGTTTGGAGTTTTCCCTGAATATGCACATCAGGTACACACTTCTTAGTGTGGAATCCAGAGATGTTATTCTGAATATGCTCATCAGAATTGTCACTCTGTATTTCCAGAGGCTTGCAAGAGTCAAAATGAATTTGCACATCATGTCTGTCTCAAAGTCTCTGTTAGGAGTTATCCCTGAATATGCACATCAGGTACACACTTCTTAGTGTGGAATCCAGAGGTTATTCTGAATATGCTCATCAGAATTGTCACTCTGTATTTCCAGAGGCTTGCAAGAGTCAAACTGAATTTGCACATCATGTCTGTCTCAAAGTCTCTGTTAGGACTTTTCCCTGAATATGCACATCAGGTACACACTCCTCAGTGTGGAATCCAGAGATTATTCTGAATGTGCTCATCAGAATTGTCACTCTGTATTTCCAGAGACTTGCGAGAGTCATACTGAATTTGCACATCATGTCCGTCTCAAAGTCTCCGTTAGGAGTTTTCCCTTAATATGCACATCAGGTACACACTGCTTAGTGTCAAAACCAGAGATTATTCTGAATATGCTCATCAGAATTGTCACTCTGTATTTCCAGAGGCTGGCAAGAGTCAGACTGAATTTGCACATCATGTCTGTCCCAAAGTCTCTGTTAGGAGTTATCCCTGAATATGCACATCAGGTACACACTCCTTTGTATGGGATCCAGAGATATGATTCTGAATATGCTCATCAGAATTGTCACTCTGTATTTCCAGAGGCTTGCAAGAGTCAGACTGAATTTGCACATCATGTCTGTCTCAAAGTCTCTGTTAGGAGTTTTCCCTGAATATGCACATCAGGTACACACTCCTTAGTGTCGAATCCAGAGATATTATTCTGAATATGCTCATCAGAATTGTCACTCTGTATTTCCAGAGGCTTGCAAGAGTCAAACTGAATTTGCACATCATGTCTGTCTCAAAGTCTCTGTAAGGAGTTTTCCCTGAATATGAACATCAGGTACACACTCCTTAGTGTGGAATCCAGAGGTTGTAATTTGAATATGCTCATCAGAATTGTCACTCTGTATTTCCAGAGGCTTGCAAGAGTCAGACTGAATTTGCACATCATGTCTGTCTCAAAGTCTCTGTTAGGAGTTATCCCTGAATATGCACATCAGGTACACACTCCTTAGTGTGGAATCCAGAGGTTATTCTGAATATGCTCATCAGAATTGTCACTCTGTATTTCCAGAGGCTTGCAAGAGTCAGACTGAATTTGCACATCATGTCTGTCTCAAAGTCTCTGTAAGGAGTTTTCACTGAATATGCACATCAGGTACACACTCCTTAGTGTGAAATCCAGAGATGATTCTGAATATGCTCATCAGAATTGTCACTCTGTATTGCCAGAGGCTTGCAAGAGTCAGACTGAATTTGCACATCATGTCTGTCTCAAAGTCTCTGTAACGAGTTTTCCCTGAATATGCACATCATGTACACACTCCTTAGTGTGGAATCCAGAGGTTATTCTGAATATGCTCATCAGAATTGTCACTCTGTATTTCCAGAGGCTTGCAAGAGTCAGACTGAATTTGCACATCATGTCTGTCTCAAAGTCTCTGTTAGGAGTTTTTCCTGAATATGCACATCAGGTACACACTCCTTAGTGTGGAATCCAGAGATATTATTCTGAATATGCTCATCAGAATTGTCACTCTGTATTTCCAGAGGCTTGCAAGAGTCAAACTGAATTTGCACATCATGTCTGTCTCAAAGTCTCTGTTAGGAGTTTTCCCTGAATATGCACATCAGGTACACACTCCTTAGTGTGTAATCCAGAGGTTATTCTGAATATGCTCATCAGAATTGTCACTCTGTATTTCCAGAGGCTTGCGAGAGTCAGACTGAATTTGCACATCATGTCTGTCTCAAAGTCTCTGTTTGGAGTTTTCCCTGAATATGCACATCAGGTACACACTTCTTAGTGTGGAATCCAGAGATGTTATTCTGAATATGCTCATCAGAATTGTCACTCTGTATTTCCAGAGGCTTGCAAGAGTCAAAATGAATTTGCACATCATGTCTGTCTCAAAGTCTCTGTTAGGAGTTATCCCTGAATATGCACATCAGGTACACACTTCTTAGTGTGGAATCCAGAGGTTATTCTGAATATGCTCATCAGAATTGTCACTCTGTATTTCCAGAGGCTTGCAAGAGTCAAACTGAATTTGCACATCATGTCTGTCTCAAAGTCTCTGTTAGGACTTTTCCCTGAATATGCACATCAGGTACACACTCCTCAGTGTGGAATCCAGAGATTATTCTGAATGTGCTCATCAGAATTGTCACTCTGTATTTCCAGAGACTTGCGAGAGTCATACTGAATTTGCACATCATGTCCGTCTCAAAGTCTCCGTTAGGAGTTTTCCCTTAATATGCACATCAGGTACACACTGCTTAGTGTCAAAACCAGAGATTATTCTGAATATGCTCATCAGAATTGTCACTCTGTATTTCCAGAGGCTGGCAAGAGTCAGACTGAATTTGCACATCATGTCTGTCCCAAAGTCTCTGTTAGGAGTTATCCCTGAATATGCACATCAGGTACACACTCCTTAGTGTGGAATCCAGAGATTATTCTGAATATGCTCATCAGAATTGTCACTCTGCATTTCCAGAGGCTTGCAAAAGTCAGACTGAATTTGCACATCATGTCTGTCTCAAAGTCTCTGTAAGGAGTTTTCCCTGAATATGAACATCAGGTACACACTCCTTAGTGTGGGATCCAGAGATATGATTCTGAATATGCTCATCAGAATTGTCACTCTGTATTTCCAGAGGCTTGCAAGAGTCAGACTGAATTTGCACATCATGTCTGTCTCAAAGTCTCTGTTAGGAGTTATCCCTGAATATGCACTTCAGGTACACACTCCTTAGTGTGGAATCCAGAGATTATTCTGAATATGCTCATCAGAATTGTCACTCTGTATTTCCAGAGGCTTGCAAGAGTCAGACTGAATTTGCACATCATGTCTGTCTCAAAGTCTTTGTAAGGAGTTTTCCCTGAATATGCACATCAGGTACACACTCCTTTGTATGGGATCCAGAGATATGATTCTGAATATGCTCATCAGAATTGTCACTCTGTATTTCCAGAGGCTTGCAAGAGTCAGACTGAATTTGCACATCATGTCTGTCTCAAAGTCTCTGTTAGGAGTTTTCCCTGAATATGCACATCAGGTACACACTCCTTAGTGTCGAATCCAGAGATATTATTCTGAATATGCTCATCAGAATTGTCACTCTGTATTTCCAGAGGCTTGCAAGAGTCAAACTGAATTTGCACATCATGTCTGTCTCAAAGTCTCTGTTAGGAGTTTTCCCTGAATATGCACATCAGGTACACACTCCTTAGTGTGGAATCCAGAGGTTATTCTGAATATGCTCATCAGAATTGTCACTCTGTATTTCCAGAGGCTTGCAAGAGTCGGACTGAATTTGCACATCATGTCTGTCTCAAAGTCTCTGTTAGGAACTATCCCTGAATATGCATATCAGGTACACACTCCTTAGTGTGGAATCCAGAGATATTATTCTGAATATGCTCATCAGAATTGTCACTCTGTATTTCCAGAGGCCTGCAAGAGTCAGACTGAATTTGCACATCATGTCTGTCTCAAAGTCTCTGTAAGGAGTTTTCCCTGAATATGCACATCAGGTACACACTCCTTAGTGTGGGATCCAGAGATATGATTCTGAATATGCTCATCAGAATTGCCACTCTGTATTTCCAGAGGCTTGCAAGAGTCAAACTGAATTTGCACATCATGTCTGTCTCAAAGTCTCTGTTAGGAGTTTTCTCTGAATATGCACATCAGGTACACACTCCTTAGTGTGGAATCCAGAGGTTGTAATTTGAATATGCTCATCAGAATTGTCACTCTGTATTTCCAGAGGCTTGCAAGAGTCAGACTGAATTTGCACATCATGTCTGTCTCAAAGTCTCTGTTAGGAGTTTTCCCTGAATATGCACATCAGGTACACACTCCTTAGTGTGGAATCCAGAGGTTATTCTGAATATGCTCATCAGAATTGTCACTCTGTATTTCCAGAGGCTTGCAAGAGTCGGACTGAATTTGCACATCATGTCTGTCTCAAAGTCTCTGTTAGGAACTATCCCTGAATATGCATATCAGGTACACACTCCTTAGTGTGGAATCCAGAGATATTATTCTGAATATGCTCATCAGAATTGTCACTCTGTATTTCCAGAGGCCTGCAAGAGTCAGACTGAATTTGCACATCATGTCTGTCTCAAAGTCTCTGTAAGGAGTTATCCCTGAATATGCACATCAGGTACACACTCCTTAGTGTGGAATCCAGAGATGATTCTGAATATGCTCATCAGAATTGTCACTCTGTATTTCCAGAGGCTTGCAAGAGTCAGACTGAATTTGCACATCATGTCTGTCTCAAAGTCTCTGTTAGGAGTTATCCCTGAATATGCACTTCAGGTACACACTCCTTAATGTGGAATCCAGAGATTATTCTGAATATGCTCATCAGAATTGTCACTCTGTATTTCCAGAGGCTTGCAAGAGTCAGACTGAATTTGCACATCATGTCTGTCTCAAAGTCTCTGTAAGGAGTTTTCCCTGAATATGCACATCAGGTACACACTCCTTTGTATGGGATCCAGAGATATGATTCTTAATATGCTCATCAGAATTGTCACTCTGTATTTCCAGAGGCTTGCAAGAGTCAGACTGAATTTGCACATCATGTCTGTCTCAAAGTCTCTGTTAGGAGTTTTCCCTGAATATGCACATCAGGTACACACTCCTTAGTGTCGAATCCAGAGATATTATTCTGAATATGCTCATCAGAATTGTCACTCTGTATTTCCAGAGGCTTGCAAGAGTCAAACTGAATTTGCACATCATGTCTGTCTCAAAGTCTCTGTTAGGAGTTTTCCCTGAATATGCACATCAGGTACACACTCCTTAGTGTGGAATCCAGAGGTTATTCTGAATATGCTCATCAGAATTGTCACTCTGTATTTCCAGAGGCTTGCAAGAGTCGGACTGAATTTGCACATCATGTCTGTCTCAAAGTCTCTGTTAGGAACTATCCCTGAATATGCATATCAGGTACACACTCCTTAGTGTGGAATCCAGAGATATTATTCTGAATATGCTCATCAGAATTGTCACTCTGTATTTCCAGAGGCCTGCAAGAGTCAGACTGAATTTGCACATCATGTCTGTCTCAAAGTCTCTGTAAGGAGTTTTCCCTGAATATGCACATCAGGTACACACTCCTTGGTGTGGGATCCAGAGATATGATTCTGAATATGCTCATCAGAATTGCCACTCTGTATTTCCAGAGGCTTGCAAGAGTCAAACTGAATTTGCACATCATGTCTGTCTCAAAGTCTCTGTTAGGAGTTTTCTCTGAATATGCACATCAGGTACACACTCCTTAGTGTGGAATCCAGAGGTTGTAATTTGAATATGCTCATCAGAATTGTCACTCTGTATTTCCAGAGGCTTGCAAGAGTCAGACTGAATTTGCACATCATGTCTGTCTCAAAGTCTCTGTTAGGAGTTATCCCTGAATATGCACATCAGGTACACACTCCTTAGTGTGGAATCCAGAGGTTATTCTGAATATGCTCATCAGAATTGTCACTCTGTATTTCCAGAGGCTTGCAAGAGTCAGACTGAATTTGCACATCATGTCTGTCTCAAAGTCTCTGTAAGGAGTTTTCACTGAATATGCACATCAGGTACACACTCCTTAGTGTGAAATCCAGAGATGATTCTGAATATGCTCATCAGAATTGTCACTCTGTATTTCCAGAGGCTTGCAAGAGTCAGACTGAATTTGCACATCATGTCTGTCTCAAAGTCTCTGTAAGGAGTTTTCCCTGAATATGCACATCATGTACACACTCCTTAGTGTGGAATCCAGAGGTTATTCTGAATATGCTCATCAGAATTGTCACTCTGTATTTCCAGAGGCTTGCAAGAGTCAGACTGAATTTGCACATCATGTCTGTCTCAAAGTCTCTGTTAGGAGTTTTTCCTGAATATGCACATCAGGTACACACTCCTTAGTGTGGAATCCAGAGATATTATTCTGAATATGCTCATCAGAATTGTCACTCTGTATTTCCAGAGGCTTGCAAGAGTCAAACTGAATTTGCACATCATGTCTGTCTCAAAGTCTCTGTTAGGAGTTTTCCCTGAATATGCACATCAGGTACACACTCCTTAGTGTGTAATCCAGAGGTTATTCTGAATATGCTCATCAGAATTGTCACTCTGTATTTCCAGAGGCTTGCGAGAGTCAGACTGAATTTGCACATCATGTCTGTCTCAAAGTCTCTGTTTGGAGTTTTCCCTGAATATGCACATCAGGTACACACTTCTTAGTGTGGAATCCAGAGATATTATTCTGAATATGCTCATCAGAATTGTCACTCTGTATTTCCAGAGGCTTGCAAGAGTCAAACTGAATTTGCACATCATGTCTGTCTCAAAGTCTCTGTTAGGACTTTTCCCTGAATATGCACATCAGGTACACACTCCTCAGTGTGGAATCCAGAGATTATTCTGAATGTGCTCATCAGAATTGTCACTCCGAATTTCCAGAGACTTGCGAGAGTCATACTGAATTTGCACATCATGTCCGTCTCAAAGTCTCCGTTAGGAGTTTTCCCTTAATATGCACATCAGGTACACACTGCTTAGTGTCGAAACCAGAGATTATTCTGAATATGCTCATCAGAATTATCACTCTGTATTACCAGAGGGTTGCAAGAGTCAGACTGAATTTGCACATCATGTCTGTCTGAAAGTCTCTGTAAGGAGTTCTCACTGAATATGCACATCAGGTACACACTTCTTAGTGTTGAATCCAGAGATATTTTTCTGAATATGCTCATCAGAATTGTCACTCTGTATTTCCAGAGGCTGGCAAGAGTCAGACTGAATTTGCACATCATGTCTGTCCCGAAGTCTCTGTTAGGAGTTATCCCTGAATATGCACATCAGGTACACACTCCTTAGTGTGGAATCCAGAGATTATTCTGAATATGCTCATCAGAATTGTCACTCTGCATTTCCAGAGGCTTGCAAAAGTCAGACTGAATTCGCACATCATGTCTGTCTCAAAGTCTCTGTAAGGAGTTTTCCCTGAATATGAACATCAGGTACACACTCCTTAGTGTGGGATCCAGAGATATGATTCTGAATATGCTCATCAGAATTGTCACTCTGTATTTCCAGAGGCTTGCAAGAGTCAGACTGAATTTGCACATCATGTCTGTCTCAAAGTCTCTGTAAGGAGTTATCCCTGAATATGCACATCAGGTACACACTCCTTAGTGTGGAATCCAGAGATGATTCTGAATATGCTCATCAGAATTGTCACTCTGTATTTCCAGAGGCTTGCAAGAGTCAGACTGAATTTGCACATCATGTCTGTCTCAAAGTCTCTGTTAGGAGTTATCCCTGAATATGCACTTCAGGTACACACTCCTTAGTGTGGAATCCAGAGATTATTCTGAATATGCTCATCAGAATTGTCACTCTGTATTTCCAGAGGCTTGCAAGAGTCAGACTGAATTTGCACATCATGTCTGTCTCAAAGTCTCTGTAAGGAGTTTTCCCTGAATATGCACATCAGGTACACACTCCTTTGTATGGGATCCAGAGATATGATTCTGAATATGCTCATCAGAATTGTCACTCTGTATTTCCAGAGGCTTGCAAGAGTCAGACTGAATTTGCACATCATGTCTGTCTCAAAGTCTCTGTAAGGAGTTTTCCCTGAATATGCACATCATGTACACACTCCTTAGTGTGGAATCCAGAGGTTATTCTGAATATGCTCATCAGAATTGTCACTCTGTATTTCCAGAGGCTTGCAAGAGTCAGACTGAATTTGCACATCATGTCTGTCTCAAAGTCTCTGTTAGGAGTTTTTCCTGAATATGCACATCAGGTACACACTCCTTAGTGTGGAATCCAGAGATATTATTCTGAATATGCTCATCAGAATTGTCACTCTGTATTTCCAGAGGCTTGCAAGAGTCAAACTGAATTTGCACATCATGTCTGTCTCAAAGTCTCTGTTAGGAGTTTTCCCTGAATATGCACATCAGGTACACACTCCTTAGTGTGTAATCCAGAGGTTATTCTGAATATGCTCATCAGAATTGTCACTCTGTATTTCCAGAGGCTTGCGAGAGTCAGACTGAATTTGCACATCATGTCTGTCTCAAAGTCTCTGTTTGGAGTTTTCCCTGAATTTGCACATCAGGTACACACTTCTTAGTGTGGAATCCAGAGATATTATTCTGAATATGCTCATCAGAATTGTCACTCTGTATTTCCAGAGGCTTGCAAGAGTCAAAATGAATTTGCACATCATGTCTGTCTCAAAGTCTCTGTTAGGAGTTTTCCCTGAATATGCACATCAGGTACACACTTCTTAGTGTGGAATCCAGAGGTTATTCTGAATATGCTCATCAGAATTGTCACTCTGTATTTCCAGAGGCTTGCAAGAGTCAAACTGAATTTGCACATCATGTCTGTCTCAAAGTCTCTGTTAGGACTTTTCCCTGAATATGCACATCAGGTACACACTCCTCAGTGTGGAATCCAGAGATTATTCTGAATGTGCTCATCAGAATTGTCACTCTGTATTTCCAGAGACTTGCGAGAGTCATACTGAATTTGCACATCATGTCCGTCTCAAAGTCTCCGTTAGGAGTTTTCCCTTAATATGCACATCAGGTACACACTGCTTAGTGTCGAAACCAGAGATTATTCTGAATATGCTCATCAGAATTATCACTCTGTATTACCAGAGGGTTGCAAGAGTCAGACTGAATTTGCACATCATGTCTGTCTCAAAGTCTCTGTAAGGAGTTCTCACTGAATATGCACATCAGGTACACACTTCTTAGTGTGGAATCCAGAGATATTTTTCTGAATATGCTCATCAGAATTGTCACTCTGTATTTCCAGAGGCTGGCAAGAGTCAGACTGAATTTGCACATCATGTCTGTCCCGAAGTCTCTGTTAGGAGTTATCCCTGAATATGCACATCAGGTACACACTCCTTAGTGTGGAATCCAGAGATTATTCTGAATATGCTCATCAGAATTGTCACTCTGCATTTCCAGAGGCTTGCAAAAGTCAGACTGAATTCGCACATCATGTCTGTCTCAAAGTCTCTGTAAGGAGTTTTCCCTGAATATGAACATCAGGTACACACTCCTTAGTGTGGGATCCAGAGATATGATTCTGAATATGCTCATCAGAATTGTCACTCTGTATTTCCAGAGGCTTGCAAGAGTCAGACTGAATTTGCACATCATGTCTGTCTCAAAGTCTCTGTAAGGAGTTATCCCTGAATATGCACATCAGGTACACACTCCTTAGTGTGGAATCCAGAGATGATTCTGAATATGCTCATCAGAATTGTCACTCTGTATTTCCAGAGGCTTGCAAGAGTCAGACTGAATTTGCACATCATGTCTGTCTCAAAGTCTCTGTTAGGAGTTATCCCTGAATATGCACTTCAGGTACACACTCCTTAGTGTGGAATCCAGAGATTATTCTGAATATGCTCATCAGAATTGTCACTCTGTATTTCCAGAGGCTTGCAAGAGTCAGACTGAATTTGCACATCATGTCTGTCTCAAAGTCTCTGTAAGGAGTTTTCCCTGAATATGCACATCAGGTACACACTCCTTTGTATGGGATCCAGAGATATGATTCTGAATATGCTCATCAGAATTGTCACTCTGTATTTCCAGAGGCTTGCAAGAGTCAGACTGAATTTGCACATCATGTCTGTCTCAAAGTCTCTGTAAGGAGTTTTCCCTGAATATGCACATCATGTACACACTCCTTAGTGTGGAATCCAGAGGTTATTCTGAATATGCTCATCAGAATTGTCACTCTGTATTTCCAGAGGCTTGCAAGAGTCAGACTGAATTTGCACATCATGTCTGTCTCAAAGTCTCTGTTAGGAGTTTTTCCTGAATATGCACATCAGGTACACACTCCTTAGTGTGGAATCCAGAGATATTATTCTGAATATGCTCATCAGAATTGTCACTCTGTATTTCCAGAGGCTTGCAAGAGTCAAACTGAATTTGCACATCATGTCTGTCTCAAAGTCTCTGTTAGGAGTTTTCCCTGAATATGCACATCAGGTACACACTCCTTAGTGTGTAATCCAGAGGTTATTCTGAATATGCTCATCAGAATTGTCACTCTGTATTTCCAGAGGCTTGCGAGAGTCAGACTGAATTTGCACATCATGTCTGTCTCAAAGTCTCTGTTTGGAGTTTTCCCTGAATATGCACATCAGGTACACACTTCTTAGTGTGGAATCCAGAGATATTATTCTGAATATGCTCATCAGAATTGTCACTCTGTATTTCCAGAGGCTTGCAAGAGTCAAAATGAATTTGCACATCATGTCTGTCTCAAAGTCTCTGTTAGGAGTTTTCCCTGAATATGCACATCAGGTACACACTTCTTAGTGTGGAATCCAGAGGTTATTCTGAATATGCTCATCAGAATTGTCACTCTGTATTTCCAGAGGCTTGCAAGAGTCAAACTGAATTTGCACATCATGTCTGTCTCAAAGTCTCTGTTAGGACTTTTCCCTGAATATGCACATCAGGTACACACTCCTCAGTGTGGAATCCAGAGATTATTCTGAATGTGCTCATCAGAATTGTCACTCTGTATTTCCAGAGACTTGCGAGAGTCATACTGAATTTGCACATCATGTCCGTCTCAAAGTCTCCGTTAGGAGTTTTCCCTTAATATGCACATCAGGTACACACTGCTTAGTGTCGAAACCAGAGATTATTCTGAATATGCTCATCAGAATTATCACTCTGTATTACCAGAGGGTTGCAAGAGTCAGACTGAATTTGCACATCATGTCTGTCTCAAAGTCTCTGTAAGGAGTTCTCACTGAATATGCACATCAGGTACACACTTCTTAGTGTGGAATCCAGAGATATTTTTCTGAATATGCTCATCAGAATTGTCACTCTGTATTTCCAGAGGCTGGCAAGAGTCAGACTGAATTTGCACATCATGTCTGTCCCGAAGTCTCTGTTAGGAGTTATCCCTGAATATGCACATCAGGTACACACTCCTTAGTGTGGAATCCAGAGATTATTCTGAATATGCTCATCAGAATTGTCACTCTGCATTTCCAGAGGCTTGCAAAAGTCAGACTGAATTCGCACATCATGTCTGTCTCAAAGTCTCTGTAAGGAGTTTTCCCTGAATATGAACATCAGGTACACACTCCTTAGTGTGGGATCCAGAGATATGATTCTGAATATGCTCATCAGAATTGTCACTCTGTATTTCCAGAGGCTTGCAAGAGTCAGACTGAATTTGCACATCATGTCTGTCTCAAAGTCTCTGTAAGGAGTTATCCCTGAATATGCACATCAGGTACACACTCCTTAGTGTGGAATCCAGAGATGATTCTGAATATGCTCATCAGAATTGTCACTCTGTATTTCCAGAGGCTTGCAAGAGTCAGACTGAATTTGCACATCATGTCTGTCTCAAAGTCTCTGTTAGGAGTTATCCCTGAATATGCACTTCAGGTACACACTCCTTAGTGTGGAATCCAGAGATTATTCTGAATATGCTCATCAGAATTGTCACTCTGTATTTCCAGAGGCTTGCAAGAGTCAGACTGAATTTGCACATCATGTCTGTCTCAAAGTCTCTGTAAGGAGTTTTCCCTGAATATGCACATCAGGTACACACTCCTTTGTATGGGATCCAGAGATATGATTCTGAATATGCTCATCAGAATTGTCACTCTGTATTTCCAGAGGCTTGCAAGAGTCAGACTGAATTTGCACATCATGTCTGTCTCAAAGTCTCTGTTAGGAGTTTTCCCTGAATATGCACATCAGGTACACACTCCTTAGTGTCGAATCCAGAGATAGTATTCTGAATATGCTCATCAGAATTGTCACTCTGTATTTCCAGAGGCTTGCAAGAGTCATACTGAATTTGCACATCATGTCTGTCTCAAAGTCTCTGTTAGGAGTTTTCCCTGAATATGCACATCAGGTACACACTCCTTAGTGTGGAATCCAGAGGTTATTCTGAATATGCTCATCAGAATTGTCACTCTGTATTTCCAGAGGCTTGCAAGAGTCGGACTGAATTTGCACATCATGTCTGTCTCAAAGTCTCTCTTAGGAACTATCCCTGAATATGCATATCAGGTACACACTCCTTAGTGTGGAATCAAGAGATATTATTCTGAATATGCTCATCAGAATTGTCACTCTGTATTTCCAGAGGCCTGCAAGAGTCAGACTGAATTTGCACATCATGTCTGTCTCAAAGTCTCTGTAAGGAGTTTTCCCTGAATATGCACATCAGGTACACACTCCTTAGTGTGGGATCCAGAGATATGATTCTGAATATGCTCATCAGAATTGCCACTCTGTATTTCCAGAGGCTTGCAAGAGTCAAACTGAATTTGCACATCATGTCTGTCTCAAAGTCTCTGTTAGGAGTTTTCTCTGAATATGCACATCAGGTACACACTCCTTAGTGTGGAATCCAGAGGTTGTAATTTGAATATGCTCATCAGAATTGTCACTCTGTATTTCCAGAGGCTTGCAAGAGTCAGACTGAATTTGCACATCATGTCTGTCTCAAAGTCTCTGTTAGGAGTTATCCCTGAATATGCACATCAGGTACACACTACTTAGTGTGGAATCCAGAGGTTATTCTGAATATGCTCATCAGAATTGTCACTCTGTATTTCCAGAGGCTTGCAAGAGTCAAAATGAATTTGCACATCATGTCTGTCTCAAAGTCTCTGTTAGGAGTTTTCCCTGAATATGCACATCAGGTACACACTTCTTAGTGTGGAATCCAGAGGTTATTCTGAATATTCTCATCAGAATTGTCACTCTGTATTTCCAGAGGCTTGCAAGAGTCAAACTGAATTTGCACATCATGTCTGTCTCAAAGTCTCTGTTAGGACTTTTCCCTGAATATGCACATCAGGTACACACTCCTCAGTGTGGAATCCAGAGATTATTCTGAATGTGCTCATCAGAATTGTCACTCTGTATTTCCAGAGACTTGCGAGAGTCATACTGAATTTGCACATCATGTCCGTCTCAAAGTCTCCGTTAGGAGTTTCCCTTAATATGCACATCAGGTACACACTGCTTAGTGTCGAAACCAGAGATTATTCTGAATATGCTCATCAGAATTATCACTCTGTATTACCAGAGGGTTGCAAGAGTCAGACTGAATTTGCACATCATGTCTGTCTCAAAGTCTCTGTAAGGAGTTCTCACTGAATATGCACATCAGGTACACACTTCTTAGTGTGGAATCCAGAGATATTTTTCTGAATATGCTCATCAGAATTGTCACTCTGTATTTCCAGAGGCTGGCAAGAGTCAGACTGAATTTGCACATCATGTCTGTCCCGAAGTCTCTGTTAGGAGTTTTCCCTGAATATGCACATCAGGTACACACTCCTTAGTGTGGAATCCAGAGATTATTCTGAATATGCTCATCAGAATTGTCACTCTGCATTTCCAGAGGCTTGCAAAAGTCAGACTGAATTCGCACATCATGTCTGTCTCAAAGTCTCTGTAAGGAGTTTTCCCTGAATATGAACATCAGGTACACACTCCTTAGTGTGGGATCCAGAGATATGATTCTGAATATGCTCATCAGAATTGTCACTCTGTATTTCCAGAGGCTTGCAAGAGTCAGACTGAATTTGCACATCATGTCTGTCTCAAAGTCTCTGTAAGGAGTTATCCCTGAATATGCACATCAGGTACACACTCCTTAGTGTGGAATCCAGAGATGATTCTGAATATGCTCATCAGAATTGTCACTCTGTATTTCCAGAGGCTTGCAAGAGTCAGACTGAATTTGCACATCATGTCTGTCTCAAAGTCTCTGTTAGGAGTTATCCCTGAATATGCACTTCAGGTACACACTCCTTAGTGTGGAATCCAGAGATTATTCTGAATATGCTCATCAGAATTGTCACTCTGTATTTCCAGAGGCTTGCAAGAGTCAGACTGAATTTGCACATCATGTCTGTCTCAAAGTCTCTGTAAGGACTTTTCCCTGAATATGCACATCAGGTACACACTCCTTTGTATGGGATCCAGAGATATGATTCTGAATATGCTCATCAGAATTGTCACTCTGTATTTCCAGAGGCTTGCAAGAGTCAGACTGAATTTGCACATCATGTCTGTCTCAAAGTCTCTGTTAGGAGTTTTCCCTGAATATGCACATCAGGTACACACTCCTTAGTGTCGAATCCAGAGATAGTATTCTGAATATGCTCATCAGAATTGTCACTCTGTATTTCCAGAGGCTTGCAAGAGTCAAACTGAATTTGCACATCATGTCTGTCTCAAAGTCTCTGTTAGGAGTTTTCCCTGAATATGCACATCAGGTACACACTCCTTAGTGTGGAATCCAGAGGTTATTCTGAATATGCTCATCAGAATTGTCACTCTGTATTTCCAGAGGCTTGCAAGAGTCGGACTGAATTTGCACATCATGTCTGTCTCAAAGTCTCTCTTAGGAACTATCCCTGAATATGCATATCAGGTACACACTCCTTAGTGTGGAATCAAGAGATATTATTCTGAATATGCTCATCAGAATTGTCACTCTGTATTTCCAGAGGCCTGCAAGAGTCAGACTGAATTTGCACATCATGTCTGTCTCAAAGTCTCTGTAAGGAGTTTTCCCTGAATATGCACATCAGGTACACACTCCTTAGTGTGGGATCCAGAGATATGATTCTGAATATGCTCATCAGAATTGCCACTCTGTATTTCCAGAGGCTTGCAAGAGTCAAACTGAATTTGCACATCATGTCTGTCTCAAAGTCTCTGTTAGGAGTTTTCTCTGAATATGCACATCAGGTACACACTCCTTAGTGTGGAATCCAGAGGTTGTAATTTGAATATGCTCATCAGAATTGTCACTCTGTATTTCCAGAGGCTTGCAAGAGTCAGACTGAATTTGCACATCATGTCTGTCTCAAAGTCTCTGTTAGGAGTTATCCCTGAATATGCACATCAGGTACACACTACTTAGTGTGGAATCCAGAGGTTATTCTGAATATGCTCATCAGAATTGTCACTCTGTATTTCCAGAGGCTTGCAAGAGTCAGACTGAATTTGCACATCATGTCTGTCTCAAAGTCTCTGTAAGGAGTTTTCACTGAATATGCACATCAGGTACACACTACTTAGTGTGAAATCCAGAGAGGATTCTGAATATGCTCATCAGAATTGTCACTCTGTATTTCCAGAGGCTTGCAAGAGTCAGACTGAATTTGCACATCATGTCTGTCTCAAAGTCTCTGTAAGGAGTTTTCCCTGAATATGCACATCATGTACACACTCCTTAGTGTGGAATCCAGAGGTTATTCTGAATATGCTCATCAGAATTGTCACTCTGTATTTCCAGAGGCTTGCAAGAGTCAGACTGAATTTGCACATCATGTCTGTCTCAAAGTCTCTGTTAGGAATTATCCCTGAATATGCATATTAGGTACACACTCCTTAGTGTGGAATCCAGAGATATGATTCTGAATATGCTCATCAGAATTGTCACTCTGTATTTCCAAAGGCTTGCAAGAGTCAAACTGAATTTGCACATCATGTCTGTCTCAAAGTCTCTGTTAGGACTTTTCCCTGAATATGCACATCAGGTACACACTCCTTAGTGTGGAATCCAGAGATTATTCTGAATATGCTCATCAGAATTGTCAGTCTGTATTTCCAGAGGCTTGTTATTAATGGTATTTTTTTAAATTTGTTCCATTTAGTAAACGAAAATTGGTTCTCATGTAGAGTAGAGAAACAAATTCAACACTTGCTGCGTCCTTGCTAAAACAATATATAATGTTTACATTTTGGTTTTGATTGAATTCATTTTTTCCAAAAAGGCCTGAATTAACAAAACACAAACTTCCTTTTGTGCAGGGACAAGAGCTATCTTGGGATACAAATAATTTAATATACAAATTAATAATACTGCAAGAAGGTCCATTGATGTATAGATAATGTATGGTTACAAATAAATGTGTTGATCATTGTGTCCTAGTGTTAAATTATGCTTGTTTTTGCTGCTCATTTATTGTTCCACTTCTCTGGTTGTCTCATACTTACCACTTCACGCCCTGCCACGCAGTGTTTCATGTAGCCATCACTTTTTCAGTCTAATCCTGATCTTGATATGTATATAAAGCTTGGTGATGTTTGTGTGTTTAATGCAATCATGAATAAGTATAAATATCAACCAATGTATTTGAATATTATTTGCATATGTATGCCAACTGAACAAAGACTTCATATACCCTTTTATCTGTGTGAAGCAATCAGAAACAACCTCTAAAATTATCAATGAACTTGAATATTATATTCATGTGGATGTGGCATAATGTTGTGTTATGTATTCCTTTTATATCATGTTTTTTCGGGAAGCAAAATATTATTAAAAGAACTTGTTATGATACTTCTTGATGATCATCAGTTGGGCTTGTTTTCATCCTGCTGATCTCTTGTTCCACTTCTTCCGTACAACATTGGTTGGCGATGTAGTCAGTTGTCTTATACTTAACGTAACTCTTTACCACGCTGCATTTCCTGTATTTCCTAAGCCCAATCTCAATATGTCTGTCAACCTTGTTGATGCTAGACATGCTTGTTTGTGTGGCTAATGCAATTATAAATAAGTATGAACATCAACCAAAATATGCAGATATTATCTTGATATGTATACCAACTGGGCAAAGGTTACATATACATTTCATGTGTATGAAGTAGCTAATAGCAATCTTGTATTTCATCAAGCTACTTGAATATTATATTCATGGGTATGTGGAATAATGTGTTGTTTTGGTTTCCCTTTTATCTAATATATCATTTATAGTGTTAAGTAAAGTGTGTGGTATCTTGAAGTATGTTTGACCTAGGAGACTGTGATGATCCTTTAACCTGTATATAGTTGGTCTCGGTCAGCTACTGAATAATTTTTCCACTTCTTGTCTTCCAGGCTGGTTGGGGTGAGGTCAAATAACATCTGATACTTACACATCCACTCCCCTCCAGAGAATATTTCATGTCACCCTCACCAAGAGTCCAGACTTGACATATGTGTTGACAAAGCTTGTATGATGCAACTGTAAATAAGTTTGAATATCTACCAATACAACATCTTCACAGTGTAAATGACCTTTAAGTAGGTACACAGTCTAAGTAAACTGTAAACTGTGAGTAGGTACATACTCTAGGTGATCTGTAAGTAGCTGCACATTCTAAATAACCTGTGACATGAAAGAAAATGAGCAATCTAAGAAACCAGTATTACAAAAAATGTGGTGACCTGCGTTGGGTGTTTGTGACGTTGTGGCTTGGTTGTCTGCTGCTGATCCATCTATCGGCTTCTACCATTCCAGGCTGGAGAGGGATGGAGTCATTTGGCATATAATACTTACCACTCCACTCCCCACCCCATGGTAACCCCAGAAGGCCTCAGTTCTTCAGGTGGAGCACAACAGTTTACTGTATGTTAACCAGTGTCATGATTGTATGCCTATGTATGTGTTTGGTTCAAAAATAAATAAATCACCTAAAGTAATGATTGTATCTTGATAAATGATTCAACGATGTGGTGTCATGTGTACCATTTGTGTATCTGCTGCAGTCATGAAATCAAATGATTATCAACTAAATAACTTAAATATCAAGCTCACATGTATGTTATCCATGGCAAAGCTATAAATATCACTTTGTCTGTACAAAAAAAACGTAGTCATTATGGTGTCTCTTAATGCATAAGGTATAGTGTTTGGTGTCTTGAAGTATGTTTTGCTCGGGTGCCTGAAATAATCATCAGACCTAGGTTTGGTTGGGATAGAGTCCTTTGTCATCTGAAACTTATCACTCCCCTTAAAACCACTGGATCACCCCTGCAGCCCCTGGTTTTTTATTCAGTTCATGTTTGTATCTTGATATGTATGTCAAACAAGGTATCATCACTATGCCAATTTGTGTGTGTGATGCAATCATGAATAGTAAACCAAATACCGGGATGTCATGTCCATATCTATGTCATTGGTAGCAATGAATGCCTCTATGTCTGTATGAAGAAACCATGAACAATCATAGATATCATCAAAGGTATTTTAAGTTATCAATGTGTGTTTTGTATGCCCATTTATAAGTAGTGTGCAGTCATGAATTAGTCTGAATGTAGACAAAGAACCTCGATATCATGGTCATATGTATATGCCTATTATTGTGAAGCTATAAACACCCTTTCGTTTGTATGAAGCAACCATAAACAATCAGAGTATCATCAAAGGTATTGAACTATCATCAACATTAGTATTGCAAACAATGTAGTCCCATTTGTGACCATTTATGTGTAATATGCTGACATGAATCAATATGGATATGATCATAGCTTGTCATGATATTTCTTAATAAATGTGTTATGGTATATGCCATCCTGAAATATGTTTTGCAAAGGGGCCTGTAATGATTGTTGGGTGTGTGTGATGTTGGGCTTGGTTGCCTGCTGTTAATCCATCTTTCCACTTTTTCCATTCCAGGCTTGGTTGGGATGGAGTCATTTGTCAACCAAGCTCATATTATGTACGACATGTCTGTGTTTGATTTAAAAAAGAATATCATACAAAGTACTAATGGTTTTATCTTGATATGAAGGTCCAACAATGTGGTGTCACATATGCCTATTTGTGTTTGATGCAAATCTTTAATTTGTATAATTATCAACCAATACACACATATTGTTATCCATGGCAAAGCTATAATTGCCCCTCTGCCTGTTCAAAGAGAAATCATAAACAATCATGAATATCATCCAAGGTAATAATATCTTCATGCGTATATCAAAAATGTGATGTCATGTATACCTATATATGTGTTTTATGCTATCATGAATCAAATGAAAAGCAGCAATAGAGCTTGTTATAGAGTGTGTTATGTTGGGCTGGATGGCTGGCCGGTGATCTATTCTACCAGTCAGTGGCTATAAATGGTGGAAGAAACCATGAACAATCATGAATATCAGTGAAGGTACTAATTGCTGGAGGCATGTCATTTGATAAAGTATCACTGGGACAGAGTTTCACTGTATTTGGTATGTTTCTGTGTTATTTTTAACCAATGATAGTTCTTTCTGGAGAATGAGACAGTGGGTGAAAATGGAGAATGACACAGAGACACACACAGAATGAAACCCGACCCTGGGTATACATTTATTAATTACTCTTGATATTGCAAATAATCTGTAAGCTGCATGACTAAGGCTGGTAATGAGGTACTCACAGTCAATTGACTGTTTGCATGAAGTGCCTATATTAGTGTAAATAATGAAATAGCACAGCTGGTGTTTGTCTGTCAGCACACAGTGTGACATTAACATGAGGCTGACTCAACATGCATAAACTGAGACCATTCCCCCATACACCCTGTCTGCTGGAGGCCTGGTCTCATCCATAATAAACTACCACAATCACCAATTAGTGTCGGCACAGCAGTAACCACGAAACACCTCAGTAAGGAATGCATGTTAGTGAGAGCCTACCCCAAGGCACTCTGACATCTGGAGGTTGGATGTCATGCATATCTAAATACTAATTAGGCTCGAGCACTGAGTACCACTCATGCACACAGTCTGTTTGAAACCCACACCAGCAATGTCTTGGTACAGACTTAATGTGCATTGTCAGCCTTAATAGACAATAAACTCAGGGATGGAAAACAGCTCATCAGTACCATCTTTGGTGCCTTAACCACACATTTACATAGATACAAACAAATGATTGACTTGGGTAGGTTTACTTACAAAATTTATTTGTAGTGTTACACAAGAAAGGGTATTATAATAAGAGCAACATTAGTGACATGTAGTGGGTGGGTGTGGGTGTAGCACACTAGCTGTAGGCTCTCCCTTAGTAAATTACCCTTCTGAAAACACTGTTCTAGAAAACTTGCAGTATTACTCCTAGGGGATAATCTCAGGCAAATTACTTCATCTTGAAAGTTTACTTATTTACCTAATACCAAATTATGCAATTTGTACATGATAATCACAATACTTCATTATAATACAAGCAGGCAATGTCCTCTGAATGTACAGAATGGTTGTATCAAATGGTGGTCCTTGTTCTAAAAGTGGTCTTAATAGGAACATTGTATAACCTAACCTTGTTTGCATGTTCATGTTAAGGGTCGTGACCAGCTGCTCACCGACAATTGACTGTCTGCATGCAATGGCTCCAAAACATAAGTAATTCACCAGCACCAGCCCCTATCCCCTCTGGTGTGGTAATTCAGGATCATGTCGGGTATGCTTTCTTCAACGTACCCAGTAACTAATTGCTTGCAGTATCATAGGTGTAGTAGAAAATGATATTTCCTGTATTCAGGGCTCTGTGCCTGCAGGGAGGAGATCACATAGGACAGAAACTATCAGTGTCACACACAGTCTGGCAGTGCAGCACACAGTCTGTCATTGCAGCACACAGTCTGTCAGTGCAGCACATGGTCTGTCAGTGCAGCACACAGTCTGTCAGTGCAGCACATAGTAAGTCAGTGCAGCACACGGTCTGCCAGTGCAGCACACAGTCTGTCAGTGCAGCACACAGTATGTCAGTGCAGCACACAGTCAGTCAGTGCAGCAAACAGTCTGTCAGTGCAGCACACAGTCTGTCAGTGCAGCACACAGTCAGTCAGTGCAGCACACAGTCAGCCAGTGCAGCAAACAGTCTGTCAGTGCAGCACACACACTGTCAGTGCAGCACACAGTCAGCCAGTGCAGCAAACAGTCTGCTAGTGTAGCTTATGGTCTGTCAGTGCAGCACATGGTCTGTCAGTGCAGCACACAGGTTGTCAGTGCAGCATATGATCTGTCAGTGCAGCACACAGGTTGTCAGTGCAGCACACATTCTGTCAGTTCAGCACAAAGTCTGCCAGTGCAGCACATGGTCTGTCAGTACAGCACATGATCTGACAGTGCAGCACACAGTCTGTCAGTGCAGCACATTGTCTGTCAGTGCAGCATATCGTCTGTCAGTGCAGTACGTTATTCCAGCACATGGCCTGTCAGTGCAGTATGTAAGTGCAGCAGACGGTCTGTCAATGCGGTATGTCAGGACAGTGCAGCATAGATTGACTATGGTTATCTACATCCAAGGACCAAAGATTAATTTGATTATTTCATTCAAATTCCATATTCAAGGTGTGATAGAAAAAGTCAATAGTGATTCAGATTCAGGATATAGGTTATGTCAATCCCTCAACAACTATATATAAAACCCCAGCCCAGGTAGAGCAAAGTGTGAGAATGATAGTGAGGAATTGAAACAGAGAGAGAGAGTTAGCTCATACAAGAATGATAAACTGTGAGAATGAGACAGTTTGGGGAAAGATACTGAGCAGGAATGAAACCTTATTCCGTTCGAATATTCACTGACTATTTATGATATTGGCAAACAATCTGACATGATGTGTGACTAAGACTGGTAGTTTGGTACTCATTGTAAATTGACTGTTTGCATGCAGTGCCTAGATAGTGTTAATAATGAAACAGCACAGATGGTGTTTGAAGGTTGAGTCAACACGCAAAAGGTGAAACCATACCTCATTGCACCCTGACCCCTTGAGGCCTGATGTCATCCATAATTAAACACCACAATCAATAAACTAGTGTCAAACACTTTATGAGCCTTCGTATTTGCAACCTTTACCTAATCTGATTACTGATGTTTCTAAGAAAACAGCTATATAGACTGCTGTTGTATCTATTGCAGAGATATTCCTTAGAAGGCCTGGGAAAGTAGCAAAGGAATGTTGCTTTGCATCGTAAAGAGATCTGAAGTGAAAATGGCATCTATCAGATGTCTTTCAGACCGTAGCCTGTGTTTGCATGTGGTGTGTGGCCCAGGTGCTGCCCAGGGCCAGGCAGCAGACAGGAGGGACGGCGGTTGGCAGCACCTGGTCTGCATGATGCCCTGCTCCACCCCCTAATGCTGTGGTTCATTCCCTCACCAACACACACAGACACAGACAACTAATGTTAACCAAGATAGGTGCTGCCTGACAATCATCAAAATTAGAATAATGTTCATGTTAACCCCCCCCCCCCCCTCACCTTCCAATATTTCAGATCAATGTTTCAGGTAGTTGCCCCCTCTCCCAAATTCCTAGCAGCCCCTGCAGTCTTAAGATGTTCATGCAATATATCATTGGAAAGAGGAAAATATAACCAACTTAATGATATTGGCTCCACTAAATCATAGACCAATCAGTGGGAACCTAAAAGAGGCATCCGTACCCCCAGCTTTAGTATGTGAAGTGTTGGAGATATGTGTCTACTCCTGAGTCTTTATCTCATACTCCATGTGAAAACAATGAGTAAAAGAGGAGCTGCCTGCACAGTAAGCTAGACACAGGATGTGTGCGGGGGGGGAGACTATTACCTTATGCTCTTAGCTTTCTTTATATCCACTATAAGTGCTCTGAACCAAGGTTTGTGTCTTCTTTTACACTGGTATATATGTATACTTGTACCACAATTAACTCCAAAATACCATGTTTACTGGAAAACATTTCTACCATTGCCCACCCAGCACCCACCAGAATCGAATTCCCTGATACAACTGATTATAATGTTGCTGTAAATGTATTGGTATCACAATGTGTCTCAGCTAAAGAGATTCCATACCTCAGACACTGATACTGCCTACCTGCTTCACTGCTTCCCTGTCTCCCTGTCTTTGTGCATCCTTCCCTCCCTGCCTCTTTGTCTTCCTGCCTCCATGCATCCCTACTTCCCTGCCTCCCTACCTCCCAGCCTTCTTGCCTCCCTGCCTCAAAACCTCCAAGCATCACTGCCTCCCTGCTTCCCTGCCTCCCTGCTTTCTTGCCTCCCTGCCTCCTTCCCTTCCGGCCATTTTGCTGCCCTGCCTCACTGCATCCTTGTCTCCCTGCCTCCTTTTCTACCTGCCTCCCTGCCTTCCTGCCTCCTTGCTTCCCAGCCTGCCTCCATGTATATTCCTTCCTCCCTTCCTCCCTGCTGATCCCTGCCCCTCCCTGCCTCCCTGTCTCCCTGCCTCCCAGCCTTGCTGCCCCCCCCCCCCCCCGCCTGAAGATTTGAAAACCAGGAAGGAAGACATTAGATAATTCATCAGTGTATTCTATCCTCATGAATACAGCTTCTCATGTCCTCCCCTAGTCAGACCCTTCCCCACTTTTTTACCAGGTAGGGCAATCAGAAATGGCCTGTAGATAGGTGACAGTTGGGTAATACCTCTGTCATGGCTGGGCAGCGTACACAACAGAGTAGTTTGAACTGACAAATAGGCATGGTCAAGCTTTGTTTCACAAAAAAAAAGATTAGAGTTCTATATTTCCCTGTATCACAAACTGCTAATAGGGGTGACCCTCAGACCCACTAGGGGAGATCTGAGTTTCTGCAACTGCTACAGAATAAAGAAAAATACTTCAATTTGTCCTTTTTTAAAAGGAGGACACTTTTTTGTTGATTTATGAGCATCCAAAGTTTAAAAGAGGGCTAAAATCCCTGATTCTGAGCTTATTACACAAGTTTTACAAGGCCCTCATGTCAACTGAGATACCAAAAACTATATGTGTACAGGTGACAGCTAACCATGACTCCCTCGTCAGTGCTGGATAAGGAGCCGCAGTGCTATTTAGTATACACTCACAGACACCTTGTCACACCGTAGTGTTTTACTGAGATGCATGATTCAATGTATATACAACTTTAATTAAAACAGATTTGTGATCTTTCTTGCAAATTAGTGGAATAAAGTAATGCCATAAGCCTATAGAGACCTGTGGATGCACCGAGTTGATGCTGTGTTGCATTCAGGAGAAAAGGGGGGGTTAAAATTCAACATGTATCTCTGCCAAGGATCCACTCCTCCTCTGCATTATACTACATGTCGTACTGGTACATGAGGTGCGTGTGTGAATGCGCAGCACCCCCCCCCTCCCACCCTACATAGCTTTCACACTCTGCAGCCGTGTATAAGTGAGGGGGGGGGGCAGAACGTCACGCTATAGCACTACGTTATATATGGAGACACCATAGCCCTAATATGGTCTTGGACCATACCTGGTGTATGATTCACCGTATTTTAATTGTTATCAAATGTAAACATTTTCAACAACACCCTTCAGGTGTATTAACTACATGTCGCATAGGCGTCTTTTTGCATTTTATTTTTCTCGTATCCATTAATCATATGATGTTTGTTTGCCCCTCCTTCATGTTATTATAAGTTACAATCTGCAACTTGAATCTCTCCTATACTTTGAGGGACTCCACCGGGGCAACTATGTATTTTCCCCCAGAACCCAGGTTTGTAAGGCAGAGCTGGGTAGTTCATAGGTGGAGGTGTCAGACTGCCAGTCATATTTGCAATATCACTCACCTGTAACCACCAACTGCAGTGTGGGAGCTGGGAGGGGAGGAGAGAGGCAGAGCCAACAATAGGCTGCGTCTACAGTAGAACCTGACAGTAGGGTGTACCGCAGGGTGTACTGCCTCCCCCCTGACCCCCCCCCCATACATCTACCCTCCCTCCCCAAGCTGCAATCATGCCTCCACACACTTCTTTCCTACATATGACCTCCCCTCTCCCAACCTCTGACCCAAGCAAGACTAGGTTGTCTGCCTGGGCCATATGTTGTCTGCTGATTTTAATGCTCCTCCCCCCACCTAACACCTCTTCTCCCCCACCCCCAATCACTCACTGATGGGTACCTACACTTACTGGTCCTGATCACTCACCAACTTCAATGCAGAGTATACCAATCAAGACATACATACATGGTTAGAGTTGTTGATTTCCCTTAATTATAGAATGGTGAAGGCAGGCACACTACTGATGTGGGTATATGGTCAATATTTCACTCAGTTAGTTGTACATCTATACCAAACATGCCCTTATCATTGTGCTACCTTGCTGTGATTTTCTATTGATTTTCATGTACAGTCCCAACTGGATTGTACACCAAGCTTCCAATGCCCAATGCCTAATTGTTTCCACACCCATTTTACTGCCTTTTGTTCAATACACATTTTTGTTTCATACCAAGTAGCAGTCACAAGTCCCTCTTGAGAGTTTGGAGAAGGACAGCAACTATTTTTGAATTGAAAAACCACTTTGATTTTTCATTATACACTTTGATTATGAAATTTGAAATAAGAATATATTGTAAGCACAGAATACGCAAAGTATTACTTACCTGAGGGTTGTCCTAGTCTTGTGGCTCAGGATCACACTGTAGCACTCTGTGCTCTGTACGTTGGTTTAGGGGTGACTGCATGGGGCTCACACTGTGTGCTGGTCTATGTGTGTAGGGGGTGAATGGCTGACGCGTCTGGCTTGTCTGACATCTGGTTGCTGAGTGACTCATAGGCTGTGCTCTGTGTAGGTGGACAGAGGTCATACATTAATAATGTATTCAACATAAATTACCTCAGAGCGTAAAGGGACTAAGGCTCATTTTACTGATTGATGAAATTAAGCTATCTGATTCTGCATTCATCAGAGGGGCAAGGTAATCTACTGCAGTAGTAATGTCTACATGAAGAGAGAGTCAATACACAGGTGGCATATGCAAAGGTGGCATGTAGGAGATAAACAATCAATTACTAATATACATGGGAAGCTATTGTAGTTACTGTGATGAGGTAAGTACTTTTATTTGTGATGAGTGTGTGTTGCTGGTCTAGCTGCTACTGCTGCTGCTGCTGCTGCTGCTGCTGCCACTACTGCTATGGGAACTGCTGCTGTGGCTTCTGCTGCTGCTGCTGCCAATGCTGTGGCTGTTTCTGCTGCTGCTCCTTCTGCTACTGCTGTTTCTGCAACTGCCTGCCTGAAGGGGGGGGGGGGGTGAGAGGAGGTTTACAGCTATGAGCTGTAGGTTGTAGGAGGGAGTGGTGACTTACACACCATCATCTAAAGGACATGTTGACATACCTGGGGGCTATGGTGAGATATTATCAGATATTATCTTGGTCATCTTGGAAGCTAAGTCAGTACTTTAGAGTAACCTAGGAATATATTTGTATATAGTATAATAGGCCTAACACCCCCCCCCCCCCCCCCGAAAAAAAACAACTTTTGGTCACTTGGGAGTCTAACTCACTACTTGAGTATTTAAGATAGGAGCTCAAAACCTAATTTAAACCCCTCCCAAGAGGTAACAAGAGTTGTGATGCATTCTTTACATGCAGCAACCTCAACAATTCTTGCATTTGAAGGAACATAATGTTTACATTATAGGTATGTTTAAGGGAGATTAATTTAAGACACCAAATAAGCAGGGGGGGAGTTATCAGGGGGAAGGATGATATAACTTCAAATATTGTAGTTCCTATGATGAATTCCTGGGGTCAATTTTCGGGCAGTAGATATGATTATAATCAACATCAGGGCCATGGAAATGTGCGTTGCTAGGCAGATAAACAATGAGAATACATATTGCTAGGGAACAAGCTGTATTAGCATATTAGGGGAAGATGTATGATTACAATCAACCTCAGGACCATTGATATGTGTGTTGCTAGGCAGATACATAATTAGAATAGTTGTTGCTAGGCAACAAACCAATAGAACCATTGGATTCCTTGGGTCCATGTTAGGGGGGGGGGAGGTGTGATAATAATCAACCTCAGGACCATGGATATGTGTGTTGCTAGGCTGATAAAAGATTTAGAATAGTTGTTGCCAGGCAACCAGCTGTATTAGCAACAAACAAATAGAACCATTGAATTTCTTTGGTCAATGTGGGGAGGGGGGTGGTGGTAGGTATAATTATAATCAACCTCAGGATCTATCAAATGTTGATTTATGTTATTGCTATCACTTAGGATAAATATCTGTTGTGACTCCTTAATCCATGATGGCGGCGCAATCCAAGATGGCAGCACCGGTTCTGACTTTTGGTTAAGTGCAAACATTATATACCTCGTCCTGGTGGTGCCACCAGGTGGCTATGCTACCGTTTCAGCAATAAAACAAATGACCAACTACTACATTTATATATATATATATATATATATATATATATATATATAAATGTATTCAACCTTTATATTTATCTGTGTGTTAGGGTCAATACTGAGAATAAGGTGGAACCCCCTGAAATAGAAATGTCACTTTTGGTCATATTGGAGTCTGAGTCAGTATGTTATAGTTTGATATTGGAGCTGAAGACTAAATCCAAACCCCTTCCCTCAAGTTCCCCAATGCACCCTGACACAGTGAGGCCTGGGGTAAGCCATAGTTAGCTACCACAAACACCAATTGGTCTGAAGTGCCCTGCAATATTGAAACCATACCTCGAGTGGACATCTGCTTGTGTAATCCATGATTAATTACCAGATTCCACATGCACAATGCTCTTTTGATATCAATTTTAGGGAATAATCTAGGGCAAATTACTTCATCTTGAAAATTAACTCCTACACCTCAAACCAAATTATTTAATTCACAGAATCTTCTTTCTAAACCTAGCCAGTAATTTAGTACAAACTTATTTGTATATAATAATCACAAAAAATATTTAGTATAGGTAACTGTTAAGTTTGGTGATGTTGTAGTCACAGACAATTGACTGTCTGCATGCAATGGCTGCAAAACTTAGATAATTAACTGGCTAACCCCCCCCCCCCCTTAGCAGGTATGTACAATCATGTTGAGTTTGCTTTCATCCAGGTACCAAAGTGCTTGTAGTATCATTGGCAATGAAGAACAATGTCTGCAAACAGTCTGCCAATGAAGCCCACAGTCTGTCGGTGCAGCACACAGTCTGCCAGTGCAGCACACAGTCTGCCAGTGCAGCACACAGTCTGTCAGTGCACCACACAGTCTGCCAGTGCAGCACACAGTCTGCCAGTACAGCACACAGTCTGTCAGTGCACCACACAGTCTGCCAGTGCAGCACACAGTCTGCCAGTACAGCACACAGTCTGTCAGTGCAGCACACAGTCTGCCTGTGAAGCATACAGTCTGTCAGTGCACCACACAGTCTGTCAGTGCAGCACACAGTCTGCCAATGAAGCACATAGCCTGTCAGTGTAGCACACAGTCTGTCAGTGTAGCACACAGTCTGCCAGTGCAGCACACAGTCTGTCAGTGCAGCACACAGTCTGTCAGTGCAGCACACAGTCTGTCAGTGCAGCACACAGTCTGTCAGTGCATCACACAGTCTGTCAGTGCATCACACAGTCTGTCAGTGCATCATACAGCCGGTCAGTGCAGCATTGATTATTTATTTTAAATTGTATCTTCAAGGTGTGACATGAACAGTCAATGGTGATTTTGATTCAGGAAATAGGTTCTGTCAATATTTTAACAACTAAATATGAAACCCCAGCCCATATAGAGGAAAGTGTGATAGTGAAGGATTGAAACAGGGAGAGTAAGTTCATACAAGAATGATAAACTGTGAGAATGAGTTAATAATTAGACAGTAGGGGAAAGAGACAGAGCAGGAATGAGACCTTACTCTGTTCGCATATTCATTAACTATTTATGATATTGGTAAAAAATCTGACATGCTACATGACTAAGCCTGGTAGTGAGGTACTCATAGTAAATTGACTGTTTGCATGCAGTGTCTACATAGTGAAAATGATGAAACAGCACAGATGGTGTTTGAAAATCAGCATGCATAGTTACATTAATATGAGGCTGAGTTAACATGCCACTGGTGAAACCATACCCCATTGCACCCTAACCCCTCGAGACCTGATGTAATCCATAGTTAATCCTGAATCAAGATATTAGTCTCAAACACTGTGTGGAATTGAAACCATACCCAGATGGTCCCTACCATCTGGGGCCTGAGTTAATACCTGGAGGCCCGATGTCATCCATAATTAATTACCACAACCACCATTTAGTTTCATGCAATCTGTCAAGCTACTCATGCACAGAGTCTTGGTGAAACTCACACCAGCAACCATGAAAAGCCTGTTGGAACAGTGATGGGTGGGAATAGTGAACCATACACATAGCACATCCATCATCTGGTGGGTCCATCATACACTAATATTCCCGCAACAGTAATATCCAGATGATATATACTACTCCAACATGTCAAATTGCGCTAATCTCTCCTCTGGCCTCTATATCACAAAAGTTACATAATTGTAGTATCAACAGGCCTTTATCTGACAAAAGCTATTTAGTATTCATATCAAATGGCCTTTATATCACAAAACCTATACACATAAAGTGGTCTGATATACCAAATTTCTCCTCACATACCCCAAAAAAAGAAAAGAAAAGGAACTGTCCTAGGGGACAGTAATATCCAGTTTATATATACTACTCTAACATGTCAAATTGCCCTAATAACTCAACTGGCCTTCATCTCACCTTTTTGATAATGATATTACCTAGCCATAATATCACAAAACCTATGTAAACTGATCACATTTACTGAACTTCCCTCTATGATATCAAGCTCTTCTTATATATCAACTTGCCTTTATATCACAGATTTATACTGTTCCCACATATCCAATTGCCCTTAAAATTCTTTTGGCCTTCATATCAGAAAACCTATGTACTGCACAGTCTGCCAACTCTCAGCTACCATGTTGACTTGAAGTATCATCTTGACTTCATGCCCCAAAATATATTTTATAATGATATCAATGTGTCTTTGTGGGAAAAAAAACCTATATAGTGGTCTCATATACTGAATTTGCTCTTCAGCTCCAATATTAAACTAAAAAGTACTGACTTGGAATCCAACATGACTAGAAGGAACACTTCTATTTCCGGGGCTTAGGGCCAAGTCGCTGTTTGAAACCAACACACAATGAATAGAGATTTAAAACTCAAGTGAAAAATATATTCCCTAGTCACTTGAGTTTTTCTTTCACTTCAGGGAAGGGGTTCGAATTTGGTCTTCAGCTTCAATATTAAACTTTAATGTACTGAAAAAGGATGCAATATGATCAAAAGAAATCCTTCTTTTCTGGAAGGGCTAGGCCTAATTCTTAGTTTGACACTAACATACAGATGAATAAAGATTTTGAAAACATATGAGAAATATATAAGAATGTCAGTTGTTTTTTTTTCTCCTCAGAAAAGGGGTTTGAATTTGGTATTCAGCTCAAATATTAAACTATAAAGTATGGATTATGACTAAAAGTTATCCTTCTCTTTCCAGGGGTTAGAACAAATTCAAAGTTTTGACACTTACGTATAGATAAATATGGACTTCGAATTCATATTTGAAAATATAATCCTAGGTCACTTGTGTTTTTTTCCACTTCAGGGAAGGGGGTTGAGTTTGCTCTTCAGCTCCAATATTGAACTAAAAAGTACTGACTTGGAATCCAGCATGACCAAAAGTAACACTTCTTTTTGGGGGGGGTTAGGGCTAAGTCACAGTTTTTACACTAACACAAAATGAATATAGATTTGAAATGCACGTGAAAAATATATTCCCAAGTCACTTGAGTTTTTCATTCACTTCAGGAAAAGGGGTTCGAATTTGGTCTTCAGCTTCAATATTAAACTTGAATGTACTGAATAAGAATGCAATATGACCAAAAGAAATCCTTCTTTTCTTGAAGGGCCAGGCGTAATTTTTAGTTTGACACTAACATACGGATGAATAAAAATTTTGAATACATATGAGAAATATATGCAATTCTCAATTGTCTTTTTTTTCTCCTCAGAAAAGGGGTTTGAATTCGGTCTTCAGCTCCAATGTTAAACTATAAAGTAATGATTATGACTAAAAGCTATCCTTCTCTTTCCAGGGGTTGGGTCTAATTGACAGTTTTGACACTAACGCATAGTTAAATAAAGACTTTAAATTCATATGAAAAATATATTACCAGGTCAATTGTGTTTTTTTTCTACTTCAGGTAAGGGCATTGAATTTGCTCTTCAGCTCCAATAATAAAATAAAAAGTAAGTCACAGTTTTAAAACTAACACACAAGGAATATGGATTACAAACTCACATGAAAAATATATTCCTAGGTCACTTGAGTTTTTCTTTCACTTCAGGGAAGGGGTTCAAGTTTGGTCTTCAGCTACAATATTAAACTTTAATGTACTGAAAAAGAATGCAATATGACCAAAAGTAATCCTTCTTTTCTTAAAGGGTTAGGCCTTATTCCTTGTTTGACACTAACATACGGATGAAGATAGATTTTAGATTCATATGAGAAATATATACCAATGTCACTTGTGTTTTTTTTTCCTTTTAGAAAAGGGGTTCGAATTTGTTCTTCAGCTTCAATATTAAACTTTAATGTTTTGAATAAGGATGCAATATGACTGAAAGAAATCCTTCTTTTCTGGAAGGGCTAGGCCTAATTCTTAGTTTGACACTAACATACAGATGAATAAAGATTTTGAATACATCTGAGAAATATATAAGAATGTCACTTGTTTTTTTTTCTCCTCAGAAAAGGGGTTTGAATTTGGTCTTCAGCTCCAATATTAAACTATGAAGTATAGATTATGACTAAAAGTTATCCTTCTCTTTCCAGGGGTTAGGTCAAATTCACAGTTTTGACACTTACGTAAAGATAAATATGGACTTTGAATTCATATTTGAAAATATAATCCTAGGTCACTTGTGTTTTTTTCCACTTCAGGGAAGGGGGTTGAGTTTGCTCTTCAGCTTCAATATTAAACTTAAATGTACTGACTTGGAATCCAACATGACCAAAAGTAACACTTCTTTTTCGGGGGGTTAGGGCTAAGTCAAAGTTTTTACACTAACACAAAATGAATATAGATTTAAAACGCACATGAAAAATATATTCCAAAGACAGTTGAGTTTTTCATTCACTTCAGGAAAAGGGGTTCGAATTTGGTCTTCAGCTTCAATATTAAACTTTAATGAACTGAATAAGAATGCAATAGGACCAAAAGAAATCCTTCTTTTCTTGGAAGGCCAGGCGTAATTGTTAGTTTGACACTAACATACGGATGAATAAAGATTTTGAATACATATGAGAAATATATACCATTGTCAATTGTGCTTTTTTTCTCCTCAGAAAAGGGGTTTGAATTCAGTCTTCAGCCCCAATGTTAAACTATAAAGTATGGATTATAACTAAAAGCTATCCTTCTCTTTCCAGGGGTTAGGTCTAATTGACAGTTTTGACACTAAAGCATAGTTAAATAAAGACTTTGAATTCATATGGAAAATATATTTCCAGGTTTATTGTGTTTTTTTCTACTTCAGGTAAGGGCATTGAATTTGCTCTTCAGCTCTAATAATAAAATAAAAAGTATGTCACAGTTTTGAAACTAACACACAAGGAATATGGATTTAAAACATTGAATTTGCTCTTCAGCTCTAATAATAAAATAAAAAGTATGTCACAGTTTTGAAACTAACACACAAGGAATATGGATTTAAAACTCACATGAAAAATATATTCCTAGGTCACTTGAGTTTTTCTTTCACTTCAGGGAAGGGGTTTGAATTTGGTCTTCAGCTACAATATTAAACTTTAATGTACTGAAAAAGAATGCAATATGACCAAAAGTAATCCTTCTTTTCTTGAAGGGTTAGGCCTTATTCTTAGTTTGACACTAACGTACGGATCAATAGAGATTTTGAATTCATATGAGAAATATATACAATTGGCACTTGTGTTTTTTTCTCCTCAGAAAAGGGGTTTGAATTTGGTCTTCAGCTCCAATGTTAAACTATAAAGTAATGATTATGACTAAAAATTATACTTCTCTTTCCAGGGGTCAGGTCAAATTCACAGTTTTGACACTTACGTATAGATAAATATGGACTTTGAATTCATATTGGAAAATATATTCCTAGGTCACTTTTGCTTTTTTCCACTTCAGGGAAGGGCATTAGATTTGCTCTTCAGCTCCAATATTGAACTAAAAAGTCCTGACTTGGAATCCAACATGACCAAAAGTAACACTTCTTTTTCGGGGGGTTAATGCTAAGTCACAGTTTTTACACTAACACACAATGAATAAAGATTTAAACCTGACGTGAAAAGTATATTCCCAAGACACTTGACTTTTTCATTCACTTCAGGAAAAGGGGTTCGAATTTGGTCTTCAGCTTCAATATTAAACTTTAATGAACTGAATAAGAATGCAATATGACCAAAAGAAATCCTTCTTTTCTTGAAGGGCCAGGCGTAATTGTTAGTTTGACACTAACATACGGATGAATAAAGATTTTGAATACATATGAGAAATATATACAATTGTCAATTGTGCTTTTTTCTCCTCAGAAAAGGGGATTGAATTCAGTCTTCAGCTCCAATGTTAAACTATAAAGTATGGATTATAACTAAAAGCTATCCTTCTCTTTCCAGGGGTTAGGTCTAATTGACAGTTTTGACACTAACGCATACTTAAATCATGACTTTGAATTCATATGGAAAATATATTTCCAGGTCAATTGTGTTTTTTTCTACTTCAGGTAAGGGCATTGAATTTGCTCTTCAGCTCTAATAATAAAATAAAAAGTATGTCACAGTTTTGAAACTAACACACAAGGAATATGGATTTAAAACTCACATGAAAAATATATTCCTAGGTCACTTGAGTTTTTCTTTCACTTCAGGGAAGGGGTTTGAATTTGGTCTTCAGCTACAATATTAAACTTTAATGTACTGAAAAAGAATGCAATATGACCAAAAGTAATCCTTCTTTTCTTGAAGGGTTAGGCCTTATTCTTAGTTTAACACTAACATACGGATGAAGATAGATTTGAGATTTATATGAGAAATATATGGCTCAAACCTCTGATTACTAGAAGAAAAAAAATCGAATATTCCAGCCTCCAGGACCAAATGTGTATTGTGATACTTATTTTGGTCCCGGAGTCACCCTCTTATTTTAGTCTCGGAGTCACTCGCCTTGCTGATAATAGTAAAGCCCACACAGAATTGTTAATATCCTATATATTTTAGTTATCTTTAGTGCCACTGCTTCCTATCCACCCCCTCTAATGCTCTACACCAGAAATCTGATGATTCCACTAATTCAACCTACATTTATACAATATTTTATTTTGGTCCCGGAGTCACCCGGGTGACTCCGAGACCGAAATAAGGTGAAATAGCCGCTTTTTATGCCAGTACTGTGCCAAGTAGGTTCAACTAAGGATCCTGATGGTCCATATTTCCTAAAGTATATACCATCAGGATATTGTAGAGTGATTTTGACAATTAATTAAACCATTTTGAGTGAACTAGGGTAAAATGAGAGTATGTTGTTAGAATTTTTATATTTTTGATAAATCTTCAATATTCATCGAGCTGTATCTCAAAAACTATTTTTCTGAGGGCATTCATTCTTGGTATCCCTTAAGACATATGTTGTCCCAGTTTGTAAACAGAGTTATTAGTTGCTGTTATGTACTTTAAGACATTATGTACATAATCACCTTATTTTGGTCTCGGAGTCACCCGAAAACAAACAATCAAGTTAGTGAGGCAATAAAAAATGAACCGCTAGGGTTAGAGATGTATCAAAAAGTGTTCCAAGGAGCCAAGATATATACCTTTCAATAATATGAACTTGTTTAAATATATTAAGAACTTTCTGATTTGTCCTTCTTCTATCCTAAAACAACATAAGTCAAGAGTTTGAGCCATATACAAATGTCACTTGTGTTTTTTTTTCTTTTCAGAAAAGGGGTTGGAATTTGGTCTTCAGCTCCAATATTGAACTATAAAATATGGATTATGACTAAAAGTTATCCTTCTCTTTCCAGGGGTTAGGTCAAATTCACAGTTTTGACACTTACGTAAAGATAAATATGGACTTTGAATTCATATTTGAAAATATAATCCTAGGTCACTTGTGTTTTTTTCCACTTCAAGGAAGGGGGTTGAGTTTGCTCTTCAGCTTCAATATTAAACTTAAATGTATTGACTTGGAATCCAACATGACCAAAAAGAAAACTTCTATTTTCGGAGGTAAGGGCCAAGTTGGAGTTTTGACACTAATGCACAATAAATATAGATTTGAAACTCACGTGAAAAATATATTCCTAGGTCACTTGAGTTTTTCTTTCACTTCAGGGAGGGGTTGGAATTCCGTCTTTAGCTTCAATATAAAACTATAATGTACTGTTAAGAATGCAATATGACCAAAATTAATCCTTCTTTTCGTGAAGGGCTAGGCCTAATTCTTGGTTAGACACTTACATAGACACTTCTTTTTCGGGGGGTTAGGGCTAAGTCACAGTTTTTACACTAACACAAAATGAATATAGATTTAAAACGCACATGAAAAATATATTCCAAAGACAGTTGAGTTTTTCATTCACTTCAGGAAAAGGGGTTCGAATTTGGTCTTCAGCTTTAATATTAAACTTTAATGAACTGAATAAGAATGCAATAGGACCAAAAGAAATCCTTCTTTTCTTGGAAGGCCAGGCGTAATTGTTAGTTTGACACTAACATACGGATGAATAAAGATTTTGAATACATATGAGAAATATATACCATTGTCAATTGTGCTTTTTTTCTCCTCAGAAAAGGGGTTTGAATTCAGTCTTCAGCCCCAATGTTAAACTATAAAGTATGGATTATAACTAAAAGCTATCCTTCTCTTTCCAGGGGTTAGGTCTAATTGACAGTTTTGACACTAAAGCATAGTTAAATAAAGACTTTGAATTCATATTGAAAATATATTTCCAGGTTTATTGTGTTTTTTTCTACTTCAGGTAAGGGCATTGAATTTGCTCTTCAGCTCTAATAATAAAATAAAAAGTATGTCACAGTTTTGAAACTAACACACAAGGAATATGGATTTAAAACATTGAATTTGCTCTTCAGCTCTAATAATAAAATAAAAAGTATGTCACAGTTTTGAAACTAACACACAAGGAATATGGATTTAAAACTCACATGAAAAATATATTCCTAGGTCACTTGAGTTTTTCTTTCACTTCAGGGAAGGGGTTTGAATTTGGTCTTCAGCTACAATATTAAACTTTAATGTACTGAAAAAGAATGCAATATGACCAAAAGTAATCCTTCTTTTCTTGAAGGGTTAGGCCTTATTCTTAGTTTGACACTAACGTACGGATCAATAGAGATTTTGAATTCATATGAGAAATATATACAATTGGCACTTGTGTTTTTTTCTCCTCAGAAAAGGGGTTTGAATTTGGTCTTCAGCTCCAATGTTTAACTATAAAGTAATGATTATGACTAAAAATTATACTTCTCTTTCCAGGGGTCAGGTCAAATTCACAGTTTTGACACTTACGTATAGATAAATATGGACTTTGAATTCATATTGGAAAATATATTCCTAGGTCACTTTTGCTTTTTTCCACTTCAGGGAAGGGCATTAGATTTGCTCTTCAGCTCCAATATTGAACTAAAAAGTCCTGACTTGGAATCCAACATGACCAAAAGTAACACTTCTTTTTCGGGGGGTTAATGCTAAGTCACAGTTTTTACACTAACACACAATGAATATAGATTTAAACCGGACGTGAAAAGTATATTCCCAAGACACTTGACTTTTTCATTCACTTCAGGAAAAGGGGTTCGAATTTGGTCTTCAGCTTCAATATTAAACTTTAATGAACTGAATAAGAATGCAATATGACCAAAAGAAATCCTTCTTTTCTTGAAGGGCCAGGCGTAATTGTTAGTTTGACACTAACATACGGATGAATAAAGATTTTGAATACATATGAGAAATATATACAATTGTCAATTGTGCTTTTTTTCTCCTCAGAAAAGGGGATTGAATTCAGTCTTCAGCTCCAATGTTAAACTATAAAGTATGGATTATAACTAAAAGCTATCCTTCTCTTTCCAGGGGTTAGGTCTAATTGACAGTTTTTTTACACTAACGCATACTTAAATCATGACTTTGAATTCATATGGAAAATATATTTCCAGGTCAATTGTGTTTTTTTCTACTTCAGGTAATGGCATTGAATTTGCTCTTCAGCTCTAATAATAAAATAAAAAGTATGTCACAGTTTTGAAACTAACACACAAGGAATATGGATTTAAAACTCACATGAAAAATATATTCCTAGGTCACTTGAGTTTTTCTTTCACTTCAGGGAAGGGGTTTGAATTTGGTCTTCAGCTACAATATTAAACTTTAATGTACTGAAAAAGAATGCAATATGACCAAAAGTAATCCTTCTTTTCTTGAAGGGTTAGGCCTTATTCTTAGTTTAACACTAACATACGGATGAAGATAGATTTTAGATTTATATGAGAAATATATATACAAATGTCACTTGTGTTTTTTTTTCTTTTCAGAAAAGGTGTTGGAATTTGCTCTTCAGCTCTAATAATAAAATAAAAAGTATGTCACAGTTTTGAAACTAACACACAAGGAATATGGATTTAAAACTCACTTAAAAAATTTATTCCAAGGTCACTTGAGTTTTTCTTTCACTTCAGGGAAGGGGTTCGAATTTGGTCTTCAGCTTCAATATAAATTTTAATGTACTGAATAAGAATGCAATATGACCAAAAGTAATCCTTCTTTTTTTGAAGGGTTAGGCCTTATTCTTAGTTTGATTCTAACATACGGATAAAGATAGATTTTGAATTCATATGAGAAATATATACAAATGTCACTTTTGTTTTTTTTCTTTCAGAAAATGGGGTTTGAATTTGGTCTTCAGCTCCAATATTGAACTATAAAGTATGGATTATGACCAAAAGTTATCCTTCTCTTTCAAGGGGTTAGGTCAAATTCACAGTTTTGACACTTACGTATAGATAAATATGGACTTTGAATTCATATTTGAAAATATATTCCTAGGTCACTTGTGTTTTTTTCCACTTCAGGGAAGAGGGTTGAGCTTGCTCTTCAGCTCCAATATTAAACTAAAAAGTACTGACTTGGAATCCAACATGACCAAAAGTAACACTTCTTTTTCGGGGGGTTAGGGCTAAGTCACAGTTTTTACACTAACACACAATAAATATAGATTTAAAACGCACATGAAAAATATATTCCCAAGTCACTTGAGTTTTTCATTCACTTCAGGAAAAGGGATTCGAATTTGGTCTTCAGCTTCAATATTAAACTTTATTGTACTGAATAAGAATGCAATATGACCAAAAGTAATCCTTCTTTTCTTGAAGGGTTAGGCCTCATTCTTAGTTTGACACTAGCATTTGGATGAAGATAGATTTTGAATTCATATGAGAAATATATACAAATGTCACTTTTGTTTTTTTTCTTTCAGAAAATGGGGTTTGAATTTGGTCTTCAGCTCCAATATTGAACTATAAAGTATGGATTATGACCAAAAGTTATCCTTCTCTTTCAAGGGGTTAGGTCAAATTCACAGTTTTGACACTTACGTATAGATAAATATGGACTTTGAATTCATATTTGAAAATATATTCCTAGGTCACTTGTGTTTTTTTCCACTTCAGGGAAGGGGGTTGAGCTTGCTCTTCAGCTCCAATATTAAACTAAAAAGTACTGACTTGGAATCCAACATGACCAAAAGTAACACTTCTTTTTCGGGGGGTTAGGGCTAAGTCACAGTTTTTACACTAACACACAATGAATATAGATTTAAAACGCACATGAAAAATATATTCCCAAGTCACTTGAGTTTTTCATTCACTTCAGGAAAAGGGATTCGAATTTGGTCTTCAGCTTCAATATTAAACTTTAATGTACTGAATAAGAATGCAATATGACCAAGAGTAATCCTTCTTTTCTTGAAGGGTTAGGCCTTATTCTTAGTTTGACACTAGCATACGGATGAAGATAGATTTTAGATTCATATGAGAAATATATACAAATGTCACTTGTGGGTTTTTTTCCTTTCAGAAAAGGGGTTTGAATTTGGTCTTCAGCTCCAATATTGAACTATAAAGTATGGATTATGACTGAAAGCTTTCCTTCTCTTTCCAGGGGTTAGGTCTAATTGACAGTTTTGACACTAACGCATAGTTAAATAAAGACTTTGAATTCATATGGAAAATATATTTCCAGGTCAATTGTGTTTTTTTCTACTTCAGGTAAGGGCATTGAATTTGCTCTTCAGCTCCAATAGTAAACCTAAAAGTAAGTCGCAGTTTTAAAACTAACACACAAGGAATATGGATTCAAAACTCACGTGAAAAATATATTCCTAGGTCACTTGAGTTTTTCTTTCACTTCAGGGAAGGGGTTCGAATTTGGTCTTCAGCTTCAATATTAAATTTAATGTACTGAATAAGAATGCAATATGACCGAAAGTAATCCTTCTTTTTTTAAAAGGGTTAGGCCTTATTCTTAGTTTGATTCTAACATACGGATGAAGATAGATTTTGAATTCATATGAGAAATAAATACAAATGTCACTTTTTTTTTTTCTTTCAGAAAAGGGGTTTGAATTCGGTCTTCAGCTCCAATATTGAACTATAAAGTATGGATTATGACCAAAAGTTATCCTTCTCTTTCAAGGGGTTAGGTCAAATTCACAGTTTTGACACTTACGTATAGATAAATATGGACTTTGAATTCATATTTGAAAATATATTCCTAGGTCACTTGTGTTTTTTTCCACTTCAGGGAAGGGGGTTGAGCTTGCTCTTCAGCTCTAATATTAAACTCAAAAGTACTGACTTGGAATCCAACATGACCAAAAGTAACACTTCTTTTTCGGGGGGTTAGGGCTAAGTCACAGTTTTTACACTAACACACAATGAATATAGATTTAAAACGCACATGAAAAATATATTCCCAAGTCACTTGAGTTTTTCATTCACTTCAGGAAAAGGGATTCGAATTTGGTCTTCAGCTTCAATATTAAACTTTAATGTACTGAATAAGAATGCAATATGACCAAGAGTAATCCTTCTTTTCTTGAAGGGTTAGGCCTTATTCTTAGTTTGACACTAGCATACGGATGAAGATAGATTTTAGATTCATATGAGAAATATATACAAATGTCACTTGTGGGTTTTTTTCCTTTCAGAAAAGGGGTTTGAATTTGGTCTTCAGCTCCAATATTGAACTATAAAGTATGGATTATGACTGAAAGCTTTCCTTCTCTTTCCAGGGGTTAGGTCTAATTGACAGTTTTGACACTAACGCATAGTTAAATAAAGACTTTGAATTCATATGGAAAATATATTTCCAGGTCAATTGTGTTTTTTTCTACTTCAGGTAAGGGCATTGAATTTGCTCTTCAGCTCCAATAGTAAACCTAAAAGTAAGTCGCAGTTTTAAAACTAACACACAAGGAATATGGATTCAAAACTCACGTGAAAAATATATTCCTAGGTCACTTGAGTTTTTCTTTCACTTCAGGGAAGGGGTTCGAATTTGGTCTTCAGCTTCAATATTAAATTTAATGTACTGAATAAGAATGCAATATGACCGAAAGTAATCCTTCTTTTTTTAAAGGGTTAGGCCTTATTCTTAGTTTGATTCTAACATACCGATGAAGATAGATTTTGAATTCATATGAGAAATAAATACAAATGTCACTTTTTTTTTTCTTTCAGAAAAGGGGTTTGAATTTGGTCTTCAGCTCCAATATTGAACTATAAAGTATGGATTATGACCAAAAGTTATTCTTCTCTTTCAAGGGGTTAGGTCAAATTCACAGTTTTGACACTTACTTAAAGATAAATATGGACTTTGAATTCATATTTGAAAATATATTCCTAGGTCACTTGTGTTTTTTTCCACTTCAGGGAAGGGGGTTGAGCTTGCTCTTCAGCTCCAATATTAAACTAAAAAGTACTGACTTGGAATCCAACATGACCAAAAGTAACACTTCTTTTTCGGGGGGTTAGGGCTAAGTCACAGTTTTTACACTAACACACAATGAATATAGATTTAAAACGCACATGAAAAATATATTCCAAAGTCACTTGAGTTTTTCATTCACTTCAGGAAAAGGGATTCGAATTTGGTCTTCAGCTTCAATATTAAACTTTAATGTACTGAATAAGAATGCAATATGACCAAGAGTAATCCTTCTTTTCTTGAAGGGTTAGGCCTTATTCTTAGTTTGACACTAGCATACGGATGAAGATAGATTTTAGATTCATATGAGAAATGTCGGGCATAACTTCCATTGGGGAAGTTATTCCCATATTAGTGTACGTACCAGTGCCACCTAGTGCCTCCCTCCGGCACCAGCCGTGGAACTCTTCTCCAAGGGAGGGGAGGTACCAGCAGCAAGCAAGCAGGCAGCAAGGCCAGCAGCAGGCCAGCAGAGACTTTGGTTTAGAATTTCGGTCAAAATTCGGTCAAAATGACTGTCTGCTTTTGCGGAACGGAGTACCATGGCAACAGGAACTCCTGCCCCAAATGCAATGCCCCAAACCCGGACAAGGGAACCCCCAGGAAGGTGTTGCAGGGACAGGACCAGCCTGCACCGGCACAGGACGACCATGGCGGCTCCGAGGGCCGGCAGGAGACCGGCCAGGGCAGCTCTGCCTCGCCGGCACCCCCGGGCGGTACGGCCCGCCAACACAGCGCGGAGGCCGCGGAGTACAGTGCGGCCCGGGAGGTAGAGCTTCAGCAAGCCTTAGATCGCCTCGAAACTTTGACAATAAAGGAAAAGGCTAGAGAGGAGGACCTTAAGCGGACACAGAGGTTGAAGGAAGCGGAGATGGAGCTGGCTTCCTTAAGAGCAGCAAATAACCGGATAGAAAGGGATACAAAATTCGCCGAAACCGCATTCCGCGGTGTTGTTGAGGCCGTGGAGAGCGCAGACGGATTGCAGCGGTCCGCAGACCCCCGAGGAAGCGCCTTATGCTACGCGGACAAGGGTACCAGCGGCCACAACCTGTCCGCATTACCGGGGGAAGACTCCGGCCAAGCCTTTTCGTCTCTGTCCGCGAAGCAGCAGCTCGGCGCGCATGCGCAAACCAAGATGGCGGATCATAACATCCGCCCAGACGAAAACAGAGAAGAGGGGGTCGCTTTTTCGCAATTTTTAGCCGAACGGAAGCGAATAAAGGCTCAAAACCTATCCCAATCGAAAGGAAATTGTCGATTACCCCCCCCCCCAGCCCTCAAATCCGTCGCATATGCCGCAGAAAAGTTGGTTGGGAGACTTTTGTGCGACCGTCGGCGAGCTGGATCAGCCTCCACACACCTCGGCGGCGACATCGTCTTTGATCGCGGGTGGTGCGCTTCATCCCGGGGTGCCGGGAGGCTCCACGCTTCATCACGGACACCCGGGGAGCTTCACGCTTCATCATGGTACAGGTCAGTCTGGCAGTTTTAAGCAATCAGGGGGTGTGTGTAGGTCTGCTGGGGCCACAACATCCTCTCAACTGTCTGATCCTACCAATGAGGGGAAGCATGGACACACCCAACAGCAACACTGCCAACAGGAGCAGTATCAACAGCAGGTGTTGGGGCAGCATCAACAGCAGCAGCAGCAACAGCAGGAGGATGCAGACCCCTCCTATGCAGAATTTCTGCTGTGGAGACAGCAGCAACAGTGGGCTGGGTTGGCAGGGGATGTGACCCCTTCTGCCCAGTCTACTCAACAAACTCAGCAAACACTACAGCAACATCTACAGCAGCAGCGGGGCCAACACGGGTCCAATCGGCATCAACAGCAGCAACCCTACACTTCAGGCCAACCCCTCTCCGCGACACCCCCGCCAGGTTTCTCTAGTCTGCCATCGGCAGGTGGGCTAGGCATAAATCTGGGGGCGAGCCACACCCTGCACACTGGGCTAGCTACGGCGGGGTTGGGCTTCGGCAACATGGGCCTACAGTCGGGTGATGTTGATGGCCTCTTCAGAAACGTCGCTTCAGGTAAGTCAGCTGTGGAGGGTGATATCCTGGCCTCTTTACATGCAGCTAATGAGGCTAGCATGAGGAAAAGGTCCAAGCTGTGGATCAGGCCAGACTACCACCTCCCAGCTGACAAAGACTACAGCGAAATGTCATATAGGGAGTTAATTTACGGGATGATCAATGTCACGCAGGCCCTGATCATAGCCGATCATCCCGACTTGAGCCCCTTATCATACCTAGATCACATGAAATTCATCGCCCTGAAGGAGATAAAACCCACCTATTGCATGAAGGCCATATGCCAGTATGATAGAGAGGTGACCGACAAGGTGCTGAAAAAGCAGATCCCCAAGTTTGCCGCGGCTGACCACGGCGCGATGGCAAACAACATGGGGATGGACAAAACTCTGGCCTACGTAAAGATGCAACAGGAGATGGCAAAGCAAATGTCTCTGCTAAACAAGGCCCCGGGCAAGCCACCAGCTAGGCCGTCAAGTCAGGGAAAATTTAGGATCGACTGCCCTGACCACCTGTGCAAGCGGTTCAACTTTACGGCGTGCGATTGGCCGTTATGCAGGAAGCAACACTCGTGTGCGGTCTGCGGTGGCCCGCACGGGGCTCGGGGATGTGCACACAACCCCTACAACCAAGGGGGGCAGCCTCAGAGCCAGGGTAGTTTCCAGGGTCAGCAGCATCCATACTATGGCCAGCAAACCCAGAACTACGGCCAACAGGGGGGCCAGCAGCGTAACGCGTGAGGCACGGACGAGCACGACTCCGCGGGCTACGAGGCGGATGTCGGCACCTCATGTATAGAAGACATTCACTCTCATACATGTGAAGAGCTAATATGCACAAGTAGTATAGATGCCCTGCTAGACATTTATAAAGGTTATATCCCTCTATGGGACATTAGCTGCAGACACAGGGTTCAGGGGGTCATGTCGCAGTTGAAGCCAGCAGGCTGGAGGGACATGTTGTTGAGGCACGGTGACATAGATGAGGATTGTCACTTTATATTAGATGGTGTCCTACATGGGTTCAAGATGGTTGACCCTCATGCACGGGTAGACAGTTATGAGGTAAAAAATTATTCGTCAGCTTCGGTAGATAATTTTGACTTTATTGATAAGCTCTTGAAAGAGGAGCTGGGATGCGGGAAACTCAGCGTGTCGCGAGAGAAACCGACATGTGTGCACGCCTTGGGTGCTGTTCCCAAGGCTACCGGGGGTTTCAGGCCCATAACCGATGCGAGCAGGCCCGACGGACTGTCCATTAATTCCCATATGTATTCCACTTTTCAACACTTTAAGTTTGCTCGTATAGACGACGTGTGCGAGATTCTCCGTCCGTCGTACTACATGGCGGTGACTGATATTGCTTCGGCGTACCGCTCGGTACTCATCAGACCCGAGGACCGGAACTATCAGGGATTGAAGTGGAAGTTGGACGGGTCTGACACCTACATGGTGGACAATTGTATTTGTTTTGGCACGAGAGCAGCTCCTTTTATTTTTAATAGACTCACGGATGCTGTTACCAGGTACATGCGCCGTCAGGGCCACATGTGTTTCAATTACCTGGATGATTTCCTATTATTAGCCGCTAGCGAGAGGCAATGCACGGAATCCCAACGTGTCCTCCATGAGCTACTCAGGCAATTAGGATTTTACATAGCTTACAAGAAGGTGTCTTCCCCGTCGAGGATACAGCGATACTTGGGAAGAACCATGTCACGCTACATAATGTTTCTCTCGGACAGCCTCAAATTTAGCACTATAGACAACTATGTTAGCGGTGTCATCAGTCTGAACAAGTATTTTGGGTACGATGTGCAATTTATTAGGCAGGACTTTGCCTTTAGTGCAACGCTGAGGGGACTCCGCCGGATGCTGGGCGACCCGACACCGACCAGGGTGACGGTCACGGTGTCCGATCTACTCGCCATGTACCGCCTAGTAAACTTCAAAAATCATAATGACTGTGTAATGTGGGCTTGTCTGGTCACCAGCTTTCGCTCACTACTGCGGAAGAGCAACCTCGTACCAGCGACCTTCAAGGACATAACCGGCCACTTCATGCGACGAAGCTCGGTCAGGTTTTACCCCTGGGGGGTGATGCTGCGCATTAGCAGTTCAAAGACTATACAGTTTGGCCAGCGGGAGCACCTGGTGCCCATCACCTACACCGCCGACTCTCCACTGTGCGCCGCCTCCTTGTTAAGGCATCACCTCTCGGACTCTCCGGCTGACCCCTCCGCTCCCCTCTTCCTGGTTAGGAGAGGCTCCCACCAAGTACCGCTGACGTACCCCCCGTTGCTCAAGTTCCTCAAGGGGCTGATTGAGGGCATCGGGATGAACCCGGAACGTGCGGGGGTACACAGCATGCGGAGAGCGGGGGCGGCTTTCTTCCACCAGTCGGGCATCCCCCTGGAGGACATAAGGCAGGTGGGCGACTGGGCCTCCCTAACCGCACTCATATACCTCGCCAAGCCAATGTCAGCGAGGATAGCCATGGACAGGAAAATTACGGATGCGCTTATCGCAGCAAGCAACTACTAAGACTTAGACATACACCTACCCCCCTCTCTTACAACTTCACTCCAGTTTGGGTGTGCCGGGTCACGGTTGTGACAAACGGTTAAGCGCCAATGCCCCTCGTCGTTAACCTTTAACCTAAACTGTAGTCAACGGTAATGTCGGGCATAACTTCCATTGGGGAAGTTATTCCCATATTAGTGTACGTACCAGTGCCACCTAGTGCCTCCCTCCGGCACCAGCCGTGGAACTCTTCTCCAAGGGAGGGGAGGTACCAGCAGCAAGCAAGCAGGCAGCAAGGCCAGCAGCAGGCCAGCAGAGACTTTGGTTTTTTTTTTCTTTTTGTTATTTCTAATAAATAGGCCGGGTCACGGTTGTGACAAACGGTTAAGCGCCAATGCCCCTCGTCGTTAACCTTTAACCTAAACTGTAGTCAACGGTAATATATACAAATGTCACTTGTGGTTTTTTTTCCTTTCAGAAAAGGGGTTTGAATTTGGTCTTCAGCTTCAATATTGAACTATAAAGTATGGATTATGACTGAAAGCTTTCCTTCTCTTTCCAGGGGTTAGGTCTAATTGACAGTTTTGACACTAACGCATAGTTAAATAAAGACTTTGAATTCATATGGAAAATATATTTCCAGGTCAATTGTGTTTTTTTCTACTTCAGGTAAGGGCATTGAAATTGCTCTTCAGCTCCAATAGTAAACCTAAAAGTAAGTCGCAGTTTTAAAACTAACACACAAGGAATATGGATTTAAAACTCACGTGAAAAATATATTCCTAGGTCACTTGAGTTTTTCTTGTACTTCAGGGAAGGGGTTCGAATTTGGTCTTCAGCTTCAATATTAAATTTAATGTACTGAATAAGAATGCAATATGACCGAAAGTAATCCTTCTTTTTTTAAAGGGTTAGGCCTTATTCTTAGTTTGATTCTAACATACGGATGAAGATAGATTTTGAATTCATATGAGAAATATATACAAATGTCACTTCTTTTTTTTTCTTTCAGAAAAGGGGTTTGAATTTGGTCTTCAGCTCCAATATTAAACTATAAAGTATGGATTATGACCAAAAGTTATCCTTCTCTTTCAAGGGGTTAGGTCAAATTCACAGTTTTGACACTTACTTATAGATAAATATGGACTTTGAATTCATATTTGAAAATATATTCCTAGGTCACTTGTGTTTTTTTCCACTTCAGGGAAGGGGGTTGAGCTTGCTCTTCAGCTCCAATATTAAACTAAAAAGTACTGACTTGGAATCCAACATGACCAAAAGTAACACTTCTTTTTCGGGGGGTTAATGCTAAGTCACAGTTTTTACACTAACACAAAATGAATATAGATTTAAAACGCACATGAAAAATATATTCCAAAGACACTTGAGTGTTTCATTCACTTCAGGAAAAGGGGTTCGAATTTGGTCTTCAGCTTCAATATTAAACTTTAATGTACTGAATAAGAATGCAATATTACCAAAAGAAATCCTTCTTTTCTTGAAGGGCCAGGCGTAATTCTTAGTTTGACACTAACGTACGGATCAATAGAGATTTTGAATTCATATGAGAAATATATACAATTGCCACTTGTTTTTTTTTTCTCCTCAGAAAAGGGGTTTGAATTCGGTCTTCTGCTCCAATGTTAAACTATAAAGTAATGATTATGACTAAAAGCTATCCTTCTCTTTCCAGGGGTTAGGTCTAATTGACAGTTTTGACACTAACGCATACTTAAATCATGACTCTGAATTCATATGGAAAATATATTCCTAGGTCACTTGTGTTTTTTTCCACTTCAGGGAAGGGGGTTGAGCTTGCTCTTCAGCTCCAATATTAAACTAAAAAGTACTGACTTGGAATCCAACATGACCAAAAGTACATTAATATTTGCGGGAATCTTCATGTCCGGCTCGGAACAAAAGTGGCCGTGCCTGTCCTCCCTGCTACTAAGAGGACCTTCCCAGGCACCCGCGAGCCAGTCTTGTTCGAACACGACCCCATAGCCTCTGCCTGAGGCATCCATAGCTAGAGTTAACTCCTTCTTGCTATCTGGGTCGATGATGCGAGCCTCCCCGTTGAGGATACAGCGATACTTGGGCATAGAAATAGACAGTATCGATATGAAGCTGAGACTGCCGAGGGATAAGCTGCAACGGTTGGAGCAAGAGCTATCGTTCTTTCACGGTCGCCGTCAGGCAACACGGAAGCAACTGCAAAAACTGTGTGGCATTCTGTCCCATTGTTCATCTGTCGTTAAAGGCGGCAGGACGTTCTCTCAGCGGGTGATCAAGATGCTGAGTGGTTTCCCAGCGAACAAGAGGTACATAACTCTAAGTAAAGGTTTCAAGAAAGACTTGGTATGGTGGCAGGGCTTCTCCAGATGGTTCAACGGGGAGGCTCGCATCATCGACCCAGATAGCAAGAAGGAGTTAACTCTAGCTATGGATGCCTCAGGCAGAGGCTATGGGGTCGTGTTCGAACAAGACTGGCTCGCGGGTGCCTGGGAAGGTCCTCTTAGTAGCAGGGAGGACAGGCACGGCCACTTTTGTTCCGAGCCGGACATGAAGATTCCCGCAAATATTAATATACAGGAGTTCTACCCCCTTATAGAAGCTCTGTGGAGGTGGGGCCCCTCCATGACAGACAGCAGAGTAGTTGTGTTCTCAGATAACACACAGGTGGTCGCCGCGATTAACACGGGCCGTAGCGAGAATGACACAACGATGGTTATCCTTAGAAGGGTCTTTTGGCTATCTGTCATTTATAATTGTCATATCACAGCAACTCATATTCCGGGCCACGTTAATGTGGTCGCAGACGCCCTATCCAGATTATTATTCGATAACAGCAAATTCCCTGATTCCCTGTGTTGCAGGGGCAAACCAGAGATGCATGCTCCTGGACCGGATGGCGGCAGAGGCGAGAGCCCACGTCTGGTCCCCCGCCACCTGGCGCACCAAAGCGTCGCAGTGGAAGCGCTTCATAACATTCTGCACCTGGCTCGGGATCAAGGTGCTACCAACGGATAGCCGTACCATGTCACGCTACATAATGTTTCTCTCGGACAGCCTCAAATTTAGCACTATAGACAACTATGTTAGCGGTGTCATCAGTCTGAACAAGTATTTTGGGTACGATGTGCAATTTATTAGGCAGGACTTTGCCTTTAGTGCAACGCTGAGGGGACTCCGCCGGATGCTGGGCGACCCGACACCGACCAGGGTGACGGTCACGGTGTCCGATCTACTCGCCATGTACCGCCTAGTAAACTTCAAAAATCATAATGACTGTGTAATGTGGGCTTGTCTGGTCACCAGCTTTCGCTCACTACTGCGGAAGAGCAACCTCGTACCAGCGACCTTCAAGGACATAACCGGCCACTTCATGCGACGAAGCTCGGTCAGGTTTTACCCCTGGGGGGTGATGCTGCGCATTAGCAGTTCAAAGACTATACAGTTTGGCCAGCGGGAGCACCTGGTGCCCATCACCTACACCGCCGACTCTCCACTGTGCGCCGCCTCCTTGTTAAGGCATCACCTCTCGGACTCTCCGGCTGACCCCTCCGCTCCCCTCTTCCTGGTTAGGAGAGGCTCCCACCAAGTACCGCTGACGTACCCCCCGTTGCTCAAGTTCCTCAAGGGGCTGATTGAGGGCATCGGGATGAACCCGGAACGTGCGGGGGTACACAGCATGCGGAGAGCGGGGGCGGCTTTCTTCCACCAGTCGGGCATCCCCCTGGAGGACATAAGGCAGGTGGGCGACTGGGCCTCCCTAACCGCACTCATATACCTCGCCAAGCCAATGTCAGCGAGGATAGCCATGGACAGGAAAATTACGGATGCGCTTATCGCAGCAAGCAACTACTAAGACTTAGACATACACCTACCCCCCTCTCTTACAACTTCACTCCAGTTTGGGTGTGCCGGGTCACGGTTGTGACAAACGGTTAAGCGCCAATGCCCCTCGTCGTTAACCTTTAACCTAAACTGTAGTCAACGGTAATGTCGGGCATAACTTCCATTGGGGAAGTTATTCCCATATTAGTGTACGTACCAGTGCCACCTAGTGCCTCCCTCCGGCACCAGCCGTGGAACTCTTCTCCAAGGGAGGGGAGGTACCAGCAGCAAGCAAGCAGGCAGCAAGGCCAGCAGCAGGCCAGCAGAGACTTTGGTTTTTTTTTTCTTTTTGTTATTTCTAATAAATAGGCCGGGTCACGGTTGTGACAAACGGTTAAGCGCCAATGCCCCTCGTCGTTAACCTTTAACCTAAACTGTAGTCAACGGTAATATATACAAATGTCACTTGTGGTTTTTTTTCCTTTCAGAAAAGGGGTTTGAATTTGGTCTTCAGCTTCAATATTGAACTATAAAGTATGGATTATGACTGAAAGCTTTCCTTCTCTTTCCAGGGGTTAGGTCTAATTGACAGTTTTGACACTAACGCATAGTTAAATAAAGACTTTGAATTCATATGGAAAATATATTTCCAGGTCAATTGTGTTTTTTTCTACTTCAGGTAAGGGCATTGAAATTGCTCTTCAGCTCCAATAGTAAACCTAAAAGTAAGTCGCAGTTTTAAAACTAACACACAAGGAATATGGATTTAAAACTCACGTGAAAAATATATTCCTAGGTCACTTGAGTTTTTCTTGTACTTCAGGGAAGGGGTTCGAATTTGGTCTTCAGCTTCAATATTAAATTTAATGTACTGAATAAGAATGCAATATGACCGAAAGTAATCCTTCTTTTTTTAAAGGGTTAGGCCTTATTCTTAGTTTGATTCTAACATACGGATGAAGATAGATTTTGAATTCATATGAGAAATATATACAAATGTCACTTCTTTTTTTTTCTTTCAGAAAAGGGGTTTGAATTTGGTCTTCAGCTCCAATATTAAACTATAAAGTATGGATTATGACCAAAAGTTATCCTTCTCTTTCAAGGGGTTAGGTCAAATTCACAGTTTTGACACTTACTTATAGATAAATATGGACTTTGAATTCATATTTGAAAATATATTCCTAGGTCACTTGTGTTTTTTTCCACTTCAGGGAAGGGGGTTGAGCTTGCTCTTCAGCTCCAATATTAAACTAAAAAGTACTGACTTGGAATCCAACATGACCAAAAGTAACACTTCTTTTTCGGGGGGTTAATGCTAAGTCACAGTTTTTACACTAACACAAAATGAATATAGATTTAAAACGCACATGAAAAATATATTCCAAAGACACTTGAGTGTTTCATTCACTTCAGGAAAAGGGGTTCGAATTTGGTCTTCAGCTTCAATATTAAACTTTAATGTACTGAATAAGAATGCAATATTACCAAAAGAAATCCTTCTTTTCTTGAAGGGCCAGGCGTAATTCTTAGTTTGACACTAACGTACGGATCAATAGAGATTTTGAATTCATATGAGAAATATATACAATTGCCACTTGTTTTTTTTTTCTCCTCAGAAAAGGGGTTTGAATTCGGTCTTCTGCTCCAATGTTAAACTATAAAGTAATGATTATGACTAAAAGCTATCCTTCTCTTTCCAGGGGTTAGGTCTAATTGACAGTTTTGACACTAACGCATACTTAAATCATGACTCTGAATTCATATGGAAAATATATTCCTAGGTCACTTGTGTTTTTTTCCACTTCAGGGAAGGGGGTTGAGCTTGCTCTTCAGCTCCAATATTAAACTAAAAAGTACTGACTTGGAATCCAACATGACCAAAAGTAAAACTTCTTTTTCGGGGGGTTAGGGCTAAGTCACAGTTTTTACTCTAACACACAATGAATATAGATTGAAAACGTATGCCATAATTATTCATCAATATGGTGATATATTTTGGGGAACGCTAAATGGGAAACCAAATCTAGTTCACAATTGTACCACCAGGGTCCCGCGCGTGGGCGGGTTGCCCGGTGGCTTCTCCACTCATTTCAAATTTCCCAAAGGAGGAAGACGTATTTTCAAGATGGTGCTCTGTGGAGCCTGCGATACCAGTTACAATGGTAACAGGAAGGAATGTCCCAAGTGTAACGACGTCAATAAGGCGTTACAATCTAAGTTGGAAAAATCCAAGGCTGATTTCGCTGAGTTAAACAAAAGCGTCAGCGTGGAAAAGTCCAACAACCAGGCCATGGCGGACTTGGCAGCGGCAGTCAGGGACATGACGGCAGGAATGGGCAGTTTGATGAGGGAGATGTCAGATCTTAAATCGTCCCTACCTGTGATTGGATCTGGTGGTTCATGCAACTGTGGTAAGGATCCAAAGGAGGGATCCCGTGCCGACATTGAGAGGTGGCGCATTGACGACCTGAGGCGGGCCGAGGAGCAGCGTCGGGCTGACGAGCGACGCTTCAGGGAGGGCCGGAATAGACGGTCCACCATTGACGAGGACTTGTGGGACGACCGGGGAGACGACTTCCTGACTGATCTGCTACATCGGACCGAAAAGAAGAGGAGTAAGTTTGACATCATCGAATATCTGCCAGAAGGTGACCGCAAGAAATTAAATCCCATTGATACACCGGAAAAGTTGATCGCCTTGCTTTCTGAACTCATTGATGAACTCACTGATAATTGCATTCCCACTAAAGGGTTGAGAACTCATTTGATATACATTGCTAATATGTCTAGCCAGGGAATATATGATGTCAGGGCCTTGGTGGGGTATGATGATGCAATCCGCAAACAGGCCGCCAAAATGGTGGTCGATGATGGGGTCGATCCCTTTGTGGGGGTTGATACCGGTCTCTCCAATTTCTGGCTGGGATACGCGGGCACTAAACATGCTAGGGGTTTGGCTTCAGGTGGCCAATCCACCAGGGGTAGAGGTGGCCGCGGTGGCCGCGGTGGCCAAACAGGCCAAAGGCAGAGTTTTCAGGGTTGGAAAAAGGTAGCGGCTGATAAAGGCTGTTGTTTTGCATTTACAAGCGGCAGATTTTGTGAAAATTGTGCTTTTCGCCATAACTGCGCACATTGTGGCGCGGCGGATCATGGTATGCTGAAATGCAAAACATCAGAATTCAATGCCGGCTCTGTTTGACTATCTAACAATGACGTGACCGGGTGTATTGTACCTACTTCTATCAATTGTAACGCCGATGCCAGTCTAACAAAAGCTGTTAATCCGATTATAGTTGATTGTGTTACGCCCGGCGAACCTAACTGTGACAAACACCGCCATGTTGTGTCTCCGGAAGTCGACTGCCGTAAACCGGCGGAAGGTGTCGTAAAATTCGACGGTCGCAATTCAAATGAATGTGTATTATCAAATGAAGTATTATTTGATTCTGTGTACCTAGATTCAGCTGTGGTAGACGATGATGAAACAAAAGTTCTCAAAGATAATGTGGGATTGCCGGGAACTTCGGGCGAAGTTTTACGACAATCTAACATCCGGGTACACAAATGTGAAAATGGCTACGCGGAGGTGGAAGTTATTTTGCGCGAGACCAAAGATTGGGAAAATCTCCCTGAGTACATAGGAATTACAGATTCTGTGAGTATATGTCAAAGTTTTGCTGTCAAATATGATTGTGGTGTCCCCGTTTATTGTGTGGAAGTTACCTGGGCTCATTTGTCCCGGTCTTTCACCATTGTTTAGCGGGTCTTTGTAAATGTGTTTACATTTTGCAAGGCGCGGTAACTCAACTTCGCCCCTGTCAGTTCGCCTCATACATTTGTAGATTTGACACTGTCACTACCCAAGACTGGTATGTGCTGACAGGTATTTATAGAGGGGTCCGCATCTTGGACAAAGATTGTAATGTCAGCTATTTCTGTGAGAATTATAGCTCGGTCACCAAGGGTGAATTCTGTGCGGAAATGACGGAAAAGATTGTCAGTGAATTAGATACCGGTAAAATTCGCCAAGTTACATCTAAGCCTCAATGTGTACATTCCCTGGGTGGGGTAGTAAAATCAGATGGTACTCTACGCCCCATCACTGACTGCTCATCTCCAAATGAATTAAACATCAATTTGTATATGGATAACTCGTGTGAGAAATTCCAGTACAATTCTGTAGACGATGTCATAGGTCAATTGCAGGGGAATGAATATTGTGCTGTATCTGATATTTCATCCGCATATCGCTCTGTGAATGTGTTACCTAGCAACAGGGAATATCAGGGCTTCAAGTGGGACATTGGAGCGGGCGAGGCTTGGTTTCAAGATCTGTGTATATGTTTCGGGCTGCGTTCTGCCCCATATATATTTACCCAAATATCAGACTTTGTAGTAAAATGTGCTAAATTCGACGGAGTTGAGGTGTGCTACAATTATCTTGATGATTACATCGTGATTGGTGATTATTATGACAGTTGTGCTATGGCACAAAACACCCTCCATGCAGTGCTGCAGAGGCTAGGGTTCAGGGTAGCCTCAAAGAAAGTGATCTCCCCTAGACAAGTGATAACTTTCTTAGGAATCATAATTGACACAGTCAATCTGACTCTGTCAATTGGGGAGGACAAGCTACAGCGGGTCATAGACTGTGTCACATCACTGAAGGACAAGAACTGGTGTTCCCGCAAGCTGCTGGAACAAACAGCTGGATTACTCGCTCACTGTTCAACTGTGGTGCGGGGTGGTCGCACGTATACAAGACGTATTTACAATCTACTTAGGGACAAAGGCCCCGAGTGCAAGCGCATAGCATTGGGTGAACTGGTCAAGCTTGACCTGAGCTGGTGGGCGGCCTTCATTGTGACGTTCAACGGGAAGGCCAGGATGTTCACCAAAAGCAGCAGGACCATCCAATTGACAACAGATGCCTCAAGCACAGGGTTTGGTGGGCACTCTTGTGATGACTTCTTCTGGGGATTCTGGGGTGACCATGATCCAATCTGTGCCCACCATGCCTCAGCCCCCAAGGAACCTATCTACTATGACAATATCAATGTGGGGGAACTGTGGCCAGTATTGACCGCCCTCCAGCGTTGTTGCGGCCAGTGGAGAGATGCCGTGATTGAAGTGGTAACTGACAATACCCAGGTCTACCATGAACTGAGAACTGGGAGGGGTAAAAACCCTACAACAATGGGGTGGCTTAGGGAAATCTTCTGGCTGACGGCTCTGCATAATATTTATCTGAGACCGTCATGGATAAGGTCTGAGGATAACCTGCTAGCTGACTGCTTATCCCGGCTGATAAATCCGGATAGTATAATTGTGTGTACAGATATGATATTGGATTTTGATTTATGTTGTAGAGTGGGACTCTCTACGCGAGGAATGGAATAAGGTGCGGGCCTTGTGTTGGTCGGATAGTACCATGCTTACGCGCAAGTCTCAATGGAAAAGGTACTTCAAGTTCTGCAAAGACTATGACGTCACCCCCCTACCTGCATCTGATGAGCAGGCCTGTCTATATGTGACACATTTGACTAAGGCAGTGTCTTATAACACAATCACCCAGTATCTCTCTGGGTTATGGGCCCTACACCGGTACTTGGGTTATGGACACCCTGATCCGTCTATGTTTTTGATACAATCTACAATGAAGGGGGCCAAAAGACTGCTAGGGGCAGCTACAACTCCGGCCCTACCTTTGACCCCGGAGAATCTATTAGCTATAACACATCGTCTAGACTACAGAGATATCAAGGACTTAAAGTTTGCTGCGGCCCTCCTATTGTCTTTTCGGTGCTTACTCAGGGTGGGGCACATTGTACTTTCCCCCCACCAGCTGAGGGTGGGGGACATACAGTTCAATGACAGTGGCATGGATGTTTTCATGCGATCTTCAAAGACAATACAGTTCCAGGAAAGGGTTAACCGTATACCGGTAGTGCAGTCACCTGATAGTCTACTATGCCCGGTACGCCCTCTGAAGGCCTACATCTCCAGGTCCAAATGTACAGGATCAGACTACTTGTTTGATTACACTTACTCTACGTATAATTCCAAGCTGAAGGCAGCGTGTAAACAAATTGGGCTGGTGGGTCAATATTCCACTCACAGTGTTCGTAGGGGCTCTGCCTCATACCTAGCAACCTTCCTCCCTCTACATGATGTAAAGTCGTATGGGGACTGGAGGAGCTGGGCTGTATTATTATATTTGTCTGATACTTATGAATCTCGGTTGTCAAAAGATGCTCTAGTCTCAGAACATCTTTCTGTATTCACCTAATTAGGGCAAATGTTTGTTTGGGCATAATATGTATGCCATATTTATTCATCAATATGGTGATATATTTTGGGGAACGCTAAGTGGGAAACCTAATCTAGTTCACAATTGTACCACCAGGGTCCCGCGCGTGGGCGGGTTGCCCGGTGGCTTCTCCACTTATTTCAAATTTCCCAAAGGAGGAAGACGTTTTTTTTTTTTTCTTTGTGTTCACTTTGTAATAAAGTGCCTGACTTGACCAAAAATGTATGTCGAGATCTAGGGCAAATGTTAATTCACTATCGTTCTTTTATTTCACATAATATGGACATGAAAAATATATTCCCAAGTCACTTGAGTTTTTCATTCACTTCAGGAAAAGGGATTCGAATTTGGTCTTCAGCTTCAATATTAAACTTTAATGTACTGAATAAGAATGCAATATGACCAAGAGTAATCCTTCTTTTCTTGAAGGGTTAGGCCTTATTCTTAGTTTGACACTAGCATACGGATGAAGATAGATTTAAGATTCATATGAGAAATATATACAAATGTCACTTGTGTTTTTTTTCCTTTCAGAAAAGGGGTTTGAATTTGGTCTTCAGCTCCAATATTGAACTATAAAGTATGGATTATGACTAAAAGTTATCCTTCTCTTTCAAGGGGTTAGGTCAAATTCACAGTTTTTACACTTACGTATAGATAAATATAGACTTTGAATTCATATTGGAAAATATATTCCTAGGTAACTTGTGTTTTTTCCACTTCAGGGAAGGGCATTAAATTTGCTCTTTAGCTCCAATATTAAACTAAAAAGTACTGACTTGGAATCCAACATGACCAAAAGTAACACTTCTTTTTCGAGGGGTTAATGCTAAGTCACAGTTTTTACACTAACACACAATGAATATAGATTTAAAAAGCACGTGAAAAATATATTCCCAAGTCACTTGAGTTTTTCATTAGCTTCAGGAAAAGGGATTCGAATTTGGTCTTCAGCTTCAATATTAAACTTTAATGTACTGAATAAGAATGCAATATGACCAAGAGTAATCCTTCTTTTCTTGAAGGGTTAGGCTTTATTCTTAGTTTGACACTAGCATATGGATGAAGATAGATTTTAGATTCATATGAGAAATATATACAAATCTCACTTGTGTTTTTTTTTCCTTTCAGAAAAGGGGTTTGAATTTGGTCTTCAGCTCCAATATTGAACTATAAAGTATGGATTATGACTGAAAGCTATCCTTCTCTTTCCAGGGGTTAGGTCTAATTGACAGTTTTGACACTAACGCATAGTTATATAAAGACATTGAATTCATATGGAAAATATATTTCCAGGTCAATTGTGTTTTTTTCTACTTCAGGTAAAGGCATTGAATTTGCTCTTCAGCTCCAATAGTAAACCTAAAAGTAAGTCGCAGTTTTAAAACTAACACACAAGGAATATGGATTTAAAACTAACGTGAATAATATATTCCTAGGTCACTTGAGTTTTTCTTTCACTTCAGGGAAGGGGTTCGAATTTGGTCTTCAGCTTCCAAGCCTCTGGAAATACAGAGTGACAGTTCTGATGAGCATATTCAGAATCATATCTCTGGATCCCACACTAAGGAGTGTGTACCTGATGTGCATATTCAGGGAAAACTCCTAACAGAGACTTTGAGACAGACATGATGTGCAAATTCAGTCTGACTCTTGCAAGCCTCTGGAAATACAGAGTGACAATTCTGATGAGCATATTCAGAATCATCTCTGGATTCCACACTAAGGAGTGTGTACCTGATGTGCATATTCAGGGATATCTCCTAACAGAGACTTTGAGACAGACATGATGTGCAAATTCAGTCTGACTCTTGCCAGCCTCTGGAAATACAGAGTGACAATTCCGATGAGCATATTCAGAATAATATCTCTGGATTCCACACTAAGGAGTGTGTACCTAATATGCATATTCAGTGAGAACTCCTTACAGAGACTTTGAGACAGACATGATGTGCAAATTCAGTCTGACTCTTGCAACCCTCTGGAAATACAGAGTGATAATTCTGATGAGCATATTCAGAATAATCTCTGGTTTCGACACTAAGCAGTGTGTACCTGATGTGCATATTAAGGGGACACTCCTAACAGAGACTTTGAGACGGACATGATGTGCAAATTCAGTCTGACTCTCGCAAGTCTCTGGAAATACAGAGTGACAATTCTGATGAGCATATTCATAATAATATCTCTGGATTCGACACTAAGGAGTGTGTACCTGATGTGCATATTAAGGGAAAACTCCTAACAGCCACTTTGAGACAGACATGATGTGCAAATTTAGTCTGATTCTTGCAAGCCTCTGGGAATACAGAGTGACAATTATGATGAGCATATTCAGAAAAATCTCTGGACTCCACGCTAAGGAGTGTGTACCTGATGTGCATATTCAGGGGAAAACTCCTAACAGAGACTTTGAGACAGACATGATGTACAAATACAGTCTGACTCTGGCAAGCCTCTGGAAATAGAGAGTGACAATTCTGATGAGCATATTCAGAATAATATCTCTGAATTCCAAACTGAGGAGTGTGTACCTGATGTGCATATTCAGGTAAAACTCCTAACAGAGACTATGAGACAAACATGATGTGCAAATTCAGTCTGACTCTTGCAAGCCTCTGGGAATACAGAGTGACAATTCTGATGAGCATATTCAGAATAATCTCTGGATTCCACACAAAGGAGTGTGTACCTAATGTGCATATTCAGGGAAAACTCCTAACAGAGACTTTGAGACGGACATGATGTGCAAATTCAGTCTGACTCTTGCAAGCCTCTGGAAATACAGAGTGACAATTCTGATGTGCATATTCAGAATAATATCTCTGGATTCCACACAAAGGAGTGTGTACCTAATGTGCATATTCAGGGAAAACTCCTAACAGAGACTTTGAGACGGACATGATGTGCAGATTCAGTCTGACTCTTGGAAGCCTCTTGAAATACTGAGTGCCAATTCTGATGAGCATATTTAGAACAATATATCTGTATTCCACACTAAGGAGTGTGTACCTGATGTGCCTATTCAGGGAAAACTCATAAGAGAGACTATGAGACAGACATGATGTGCAAATTCAGTCTGACTCTTGCAAGCCTCTGGAAATGAAGAGTGACAATTCTGATGAGCATATTCAGCATAATCTCTGGATTACACACTAAGGAGTGTGTACCTGATGTGCATATTCGGGGAAAACTCCTAACAGAGACTTTGAGACAGACATGATGTGCAAATTCAGTCTGACTCTTGCAAGCCTCTGGAAATACAGACTGACAATTCTGATGAGCATATTCAGAATAATCTTTAGATTTCACACTAAGGAGTGTGTACCTGATGTGCATATTCAGGGAAAACTCCTAACAGAGACTTTGAGACAGACATGATGTGCAAATTCAGTGTGACTCTTGCAAGCCTCTGGAAATACAGAGTGATAATTCTGATGAGCATATTCAGATTAATCTCTGGTTTCCACACTAAGCAGTGTGTACCTGATGTGCATATTAAGGGAAAGCTCCTAACAGAGACTTTGAGACAGACATGATGTGCAAATTCAGTTTGACTCTTGCAAGCCTCTGGAAATACAGAGTGACAATTCTGATGAGCATATTCAGAATAACCACTGGATTCCACACTAAGGAGTGTGTACCTGATGTGCATATTCAGGGGAAAACTCCTAACAGAGACTTTGAGACAGACATGATGTGCAAATTCAGTTTGACTCTTGCAAGCCTCTGGAAATACAGAGTGACAATTCTGATGAGCATATTCAGAATAGTATCTCTGGATTCCACACTAAGAAGTGTGTACCTGATGTGCATATTCAGGGAGAACTCCTAACAGAGACTTTGAGACAGACATGATGTACAAATTCAGTCTGACTCTTGCAAGCCTCTGGAAATACAGAGTGACAATTCTGATGTGCATATTCAGAATAATATCTCTGGATTCCACACAAAGGAGTGTGTACCTAAGGTGCATATTCAGGAAAAACTCCCGACAGAGACTTTGAGACAGACAAGAAGTGCAAATTCAGTCAGACCCTTGCAAGCCTCTGGGAATACAGAGTGACAATTCTGATGAGCATATTCAGAATAATATCCCTGGATTTCACACTAAGGAGTGTGTACCTGATGTGCCTATTCAGGGAAAACTCCTAAGAGAGACGTTGAGACAGACATGATGTGCAAATTCAGTCTGACTCTTGCAAGCCTCTGGAAATGAAGAGTGACAATTCTGATGAGCATATTCAGCATAATCTCTGGATTACACACTAAGGAGTGTGTACCTGATGTGCATATTCGGGGAAAACTCCTAACAGAGACTTTGAGACAGACATGATGTGCAAATTCAGTCTGACTCTTGCAAGCCTCTGGAAATACAGACTGACAATTCTGATGAGCATATTCAGAATAATCTTTAGATTCCACACTAAGGAGTGTGTACCTGATGTGCATATTCAGGGAAAACTCCTAACAGAGACTTTGAGACAGACATGATGTGCAAATTCAGTCTGACTCTTGCAAGCCTCTGGAAATACAGAGTGACAATTCTGATGAGCATATTCAGAATAATCTCTGGATTCCACACTTAGGAGTGTGTACCTGATGTGCATATTCAGGGAAATCCCCTAACAGAGACTTTGAGACAGACATGATGTGAAAATTTAGTCTGATTTTTGCAAGCCTCTGGGAATACAGACTGACAATTCTGATGAGCATATTCAGAATAATCTCTGGACTCCACGCTAAGGAGTGTGTACCTGATGTGCATATTCAGGAAAAACTCCAGACAGAGACTTTGAGACGGACATGATGTGCAAATTCAGTCTGACTCTTGCAAGCATCTGGAAATACAGCGTGACAATTCTGATGAGCATATTCAGAATGATCTCTGGATTCCACACTAAGCAGTGTGTACCTGATGTGCATATTCAGGGAAAACTCCTAACAGAGACTTTGAGACAGACATGATGTACAAATTCAGTCTGACTCTTGCAAGCCTCTGGAAATACAGAGTGACAATTCTGATGAGCATATTCAGAATCATATCTCTGGATCCCACACTAAGGAGTGTGTACCTGATGTGCATATTCAGAAAAAAATCCTAACAGAGATTTTGAGACAGACATGATGTGCAAATTCAGTCAGACTCTTGCAAGCCTCTGGAAATAGTGAGTGACAATTCTGATGAGCATATTCAGAATAATATCTCTGGATTTCACACTTAGGAGTGTGTACCTGATGTGCATATTCAGGAAAAACTCCAGACAGAGACTTTGAGACGGACATGATGTGCAAATTCAGTCTGACTCTTGCATGCTTCTGGAAATACAGAGTGACAATTCTGATGAGCATATTCAGAATAATCTCTGGATTCCACGCTAAGGAGTGTGTACCTGATGTGCATATTCAGGGAAAACTCCTAACAGAGACTTTGATACAGACATCATGTGCAAATTCAGTCTCACTCTTACAAGCCTCTGTAAATACAGAGTAACAATTCTGATGAGCATATTCAGAATAATCTCTGGATTCCACACTAAGGAGTGTGTACCTGATTTGCTTATTCAGGGAAAACTCCCAATAGAGACTTTGAGACAGACATGATGTGCAAATTCAGTCTGACTCTTGCAAGCCTCTGGAAATACAGACTGACAATTCTGATGAGCATATTCAGAATAATATCTCTGGATTTCACACTAAGGAGTGTGTACCTGATGTGCATATTCAGGGAAAACTCCTAAGAGAGACGTTGAGATAGACATGATGTGCAAATTCAGTCTGACTCTTGCAAGCCTCTGGAAATACAGAGTGACAATTCTGATGAGCATATTCAGAATCATATCTCTGGATCCCACACTAAGGAGTGTGTACCTGATGTGCATATTCAGGGAAAACTCCTTACAGAGACTTTGAGACAGACATGATGTGCAAATTCAGTCTGACTATTGCAAGCCTCTGGAAATACAGAGTGATAATTCTGATGAGCATATTCAGAATAATCTCTGGTTTCCACACTAAGCAGTGTGTACCTGATGTGCATATTAAGGGAAAACTCCAAACAGACACTTTGAGACAGACATGATGTGCAAATTTAGTCTGATTCTTGCAAGCCTCTGGGAATACAGAGTGACAATTATGATGAGCATATTCAGAAAAATCTCTGGACTCCACGCTAAGGAGTGTGTACCTGATGTGCATATTCAGGGGAAAACTCCTAACAGAGACTTTGAGACAGACATGATGTGCAAATACAGTCTGACTCTGGCAAGCCTCTGGAAATGGAGAGTGACAATTCTGATGAGCATATTCAGAATATTATCTCTAATTTCCAAACTGAGGAGTGTGTACCTGATGTGCATATATAGGTAAAACTCCTAACAGAGACTATGGGACAAACATGATGTGCAAATTCAGTCTGACTCTTGCAAGCCTCTTGAAATACTGAGTGACAATTCTGATGAGCATATTCTGAATAATCTCTGGATTCCACACTAAGCAGTGTGTACCTGATGTGCATATTCAGGGAAAACTCCTAACAGAGACTTTGAGACAGACATGATGTGCAAATTCAGTCTGACTCTTGCAAGCCTCTTGAAATACTGAGTGACAATTCTGATGAGCATATTTAGAACAATATATTTGTAATCCACAGTAAGGAGTGTGTACCTGATGTGCATATTCAGGAAAAACTCCTAACAGAGACTTTGAGACGGACATGATGTACAAATACAGTCTGACTCTTGCATGCCTCTGGAAATAGAGAGTGACAATTCTGATGAGCATATTCAGAATAATATCTCTGAATTCCAAACTGAGGAGTGTGTACCTGATGTGCATATTCAGGTAAAACTCCTAATAGAGACTTTGAGACAGACATGATGTGCAAATTCAGTCTGACTCTTGCAAGCCTCTGGAAATACAGCGTGACAATTCTGATGAGCATATTTATAATAATATCTCTGGATTTCACACTAAGGAGTGTGTACCTGATGTGCATATTCAGGGAAAACTCCAATAGAGACTTTGAGACAGACATGATGTGCAAATTCAGTCTGACTCTTGCAATCCTCTGGAAATACAGAGTGACAGTTCTGATGAGCATATTCAGAATAATCTCTGGACTCCACACTAAGGAGTGTGTACCTGATGTGCATATTCAGGGAAAACTCCTAACAGAGACTTTGAGACAGACATGATATACAAATTCAGTCTGACTCTTGCAAGCCTCTGGAAATACAGAGTGACAATTCTGATGAGCATATTCAGAATCATATCTCTGGATCCCACACTAAGGAGTGTGTACCTGATGTGCATATTCAGGGAAAACTCCTAACAGAGACTTTGAGACAGACATGATGTGCAAATTCAGTCTGACTCTTGCAAGCCTCTTGAAACACTGAGTGACAATTCTGATGAGCATATTTAGAACAATATATCTGTATTCCACACTAAGGAGTGTGTACCTGATGTGCATATTCAGGAAAAACTCCTAACAGAGACTTTGAGACGGACATGATGTACAAATACAGTCTGACTCTTGCATGCCTCTGGAAATAGAGAGTGACAATTCTGATGAGCATTTTCAGAATAATATCTCCGAATTCCAAACTGAGGAGTGTGTACCTGATGTGCATATTCAGGTAAAACTCCTAACAGAGACTTTGAGACAGACATGATGTGCAAATTCAGTCTGACTCTTGCAAGCCTCTGGAAATACAGCGTGACAATTCTGATGAGCATATTCATAATCATATCTCTGGATCCCACACTAAGGAGTGTGTACCTGATGTGCATATTCAGGGAAAACTCCTTACAGAGACTTTGAGACAGACATGATGTGCAAATTCAGTCTGACTCTTGCAAGCCTCTGGAAATACAGAGTGATAATTCTGATGAGCATATTCAGAATGATCTCTGGTTTCCACACTAAGCAGTGTGTACCTGATGTGCATATTAAGGGAAAACTCCAAACAGACACTTTGAGACAGACATGATGTGCAAATTTAGTCTGATTCTTGCAAGCCTCTGGGAATACAGAGTGACAATTATGATGAGCATATTCAGAAAAATCTCTGGACTCCACGCTAAGGACTGTGTACCTGATGTGCATATTCAGGGGAAAACTCCTAACAGAGACATTGAGACAGACATGATGTGCAAATACAGTCTGACTCTGGCAAGCCTCTGGAAATAGAAAGTGACAATTCTGATGAGCATATTCAGAATATTATCTCTGAATTCCAAACTGAGGAGTGTGTACCTGATGTGCATATATAGGTAAAACTCCTAACAGAGACTATGGGACAAACATGATGTGCAAATTCAGTCTGACTCTTGCAAGCCTCTTGAAATACTGAGTGACAATTCTGATGAGCATATTCAGAATAATCTCTGGATTCCATACTAAGGAGTGTGTACCTGATGTGCATATTCAGGGAAAACTCCTAAGAGAGACTATGAGACAGACATTATGTGCAAATTCAGTCTGACTCTTGCAAGCCTCTGGAAATACAGAGAGACAATTCTGATGTGCATATTCAGAATAATATCTCTGGATTCCACACAAAGGAGTGTGTACCTAATGTGCATATATTTAGGGAAAACTCCTAACAGAGACTTTGAGACGGACATGATGTGCAAATTCATTCTGACTCTTGCAAGCCTCTTGAAATACTGAGTGACAATTCTGATGAGCATATTTAGAACAATATATCTGTATTCCACACTAAGGAGTTTGTACCTGATGTGCATAATCAGGAAAAACTCCTAACAGAGACTTTGAGACGGACATGATGTACAAATACAGTCTGACTCTTGCATGCCTCTGGAAATAGAGAGTGACAATTCTGATGAGCATATTCAGAATATTATCTCTGAATTCCAAACTGAGGAGTGTGTACCTGATGTGCATATATAGGTAAAACTCCTAACAGAGACTATGGGACAAACATGATGTGCAAATTCAGTCTGACTCTTGCAAGCCTCTGGAAATACAGAGTGACAATTCTGATGAGCATATTCAGAATAACCTCTGGATTCCACACTAAGGAGTGTGTACCTGATGTGCATATTCAGGGAAAACTCCTAGAAAACTTTGAGACAGACATGATGTGCAAATTCAGTCTGACTCTTGCAAGCCTCTGGAAATACTGAGTGACAATTCTGATGAGCATATTTAGAACAATATATCTGTATTCCACACTAAGGAGTGTGTACCTGATATGCATATTCAGGAAAAACTCCCGACAGAGACTTTGAGACGGACAAGAAGTGCAAATTCAGTCAGACTCTTGCAAGCCTCGGGGAATACAGAGTGACAATTCTGATGAGCATATTCAGAATAATATACCTGGATTTCACACTAAGGAGTGTGTACCTGATGTGCCTATTCAGGGAAAACTCCTAAGAGAGATGTTGAGACAGACATGATGTGCAAATTCAGTCTGACTCTTGCAAGCCTCTGGAAATACAGAGTGACAATTCTGATGAGCATATTCAGAATAACCTCTGGATTCCACACTAAGGAGTGTGTACCTGATGTGCATATTCAGGGAAAACTCCTAACAGAGACTTTGAGACTGACATGATGTGCAAATTCAGTTTGACTCTTGCAAGCCTCTGGAAATACAGAGTGACAATTCTGATGAGCATATTCAGAATCATATCTCTGGATCCCACACTAAGGAGTGTGTACCTGATGTGCATATTCAGGAAGAACTCCTTACAGAGACTTTGAGACAGACATGATGTGCAAATTCAGTCTGACTCTTGCAAGCCTCTGGAAATACAGAGTGATAATTCTGATGAGCATATTCAGAATAATCTCTGGTTTCCACACTAAGCAGTGTGTACCTAATGTGCATATTAAGAGAAAACTCCTAACAGAGACTTTGAGACAGACATGATGTGCAAATTCAGTTTTACTCTTGCAAGCGTCTGGAAATACAGAGTGACAATTCTGATGAGCATATTCAGAATAACCTATGGATTCCACACTAAGGAGTGTGTACCTGATGTGCATATTCAGGGAAAACTCCTAGTAGAGACTTTGAGACAGACATGATGTGCAAATTCAGTGTGACTCTTGCAAGCCTCTGGAAATACAGAGTGATAATTCTGATGAGCATATTCAGAATAATCTCTGGTTTCCACACTAAGCAGTGTGTACCTGATGTGCATATTAAGGGAAAGCTCCTAACAGAGACTTTGAGACAGACATGATGTGCAAATTCAGTCTGATTCTTGCAAGCCTCTGCAAATACAGAGTGACAATTCTGATGAGCATATTCAGAATAACCTCTGGATTCCACACTAAGGAGTGTGTACCTGATACGCATATTCAGGGAAAACTCCTAACAGAGACTTTGAGACAGACATGATGTGCAAATTCAGTTTGAGTCTTGCAAGCCTCTGGAAATACAGAGTGACAATTCTGATGAGCATATTCAGAATAACCACTGGATTCCACACTAAGGAGTTATGTACCTGATCTGCATATTCAGGGAAAACTCCTAACAGAGACTTTGAGACAGACATGATGTACAAATTCAGTCTGACTCTTGCAAGCCTCTGGAAATACAGAGTGACAATTCTGATGAGCATATTCAGAATCATATCTCTGGATCCCACACTAAGGAGTGTGTACCTGATGTGCATATTCAGGGAAAACTCCTTACAGAGACTTTGAGACAGACATGATGTGCAAATTCAGTCTGACTCTTGCAAGCCTCTGGAAATACAGAGTGTCAATTCTGATGAGCATATTCAGAATTATCTCTGGATTCCACACTAAGGAGTGTGTACCTGATGTGCATATTCAGGAAAAACTCCTTACAGAGACTTTGAGACAGACATGATGTGCAAATTCAGTCTGACTCTTGCAAGCCTCTGGAAATACAGAGTGATAATTCTGATGAGCATATTCAGAATAATCTCTGGTTTCCACACTAAGGAGTTTGTACCTGATGTGCATATTCAGGGAAAACTCCTAACAGAGACTTTGAGACAGACATGATGTGCAAATTCAGTTTGACTCTTGCAAGCCTCTGGAAATACAGAGTGACAATTCTGATGAGCATATTCAGAATAATATCTCTGGATTCCACACTAGGAAGTGTGTACCTGATGTGCATATTCAGGGAAAACTTCTAACAGAGACTTTGAGACAGACATGATGTGCAAATTCAGTTTGACTCTTGCAAGCCTCTGGAAATACAGAGTGACAATTCTGATGAGCATATTCAGAATAATCTCTGGTTTCCAGACTAAGGAGTGTGTACCTGATGTGCATATTCAGGGAAAACTCCTAACAGAGACTTTGAGACAGACATGATGTGCAAATTCAGTTTGACTCTTGCAAGCCTCTGGAAATACAGAGCGACAATTCTGATGAGCATATTCAGAATAATCTCTGGTTCCCACACTAAGAAGTGTGTACCTGATGTGCATATTCAGGGAAAACTCCTAACAGAGACTTTGAGACAGACATGATGTGCAAATTCAGTTTGACTCTTGCAAGCCTCTGGAAATACAGAGTGACAATTCTGATGAGCATATTCAGAATAATATCTTTGAATTCCAAACTGAGGAGTGTGTACCTGATGTGCATATTCAGGGAAAACTCCTAACAGAGACTTTGAGACAGACGTTATGTGCAAATTCAGTCTGACTCTTGCAAGCCTCTGGAAATACAGCGTGACAATTCTGATGAGCATATTCAGAATAATATCTCTGGATTTCACACTAAGGAGTGTGTACCTGATGTGCATATTCAGGGAAAACTCCAATAGAGACTTTGAGACATACATGATGTGCAAATTCAGTCTGACTCTTGCAATCCTCTGGAAATACAGAGTGACAGTTCTGATGAGCATATTCAGAATAATCTCTGGACTCCACACTAAGGAGTGTGTAGCTGATGTGCATATTCAGGGAAAACTCCTAACAGAGACTTTGAGACAGACATGATGTGCAAATTCAGTCTTACTCTTGCAAGCCTCTGACGGTACAGAGTGACAATTCTGATGCGCATATTCAGAATGATATCTCTGGATTCCACACTGAGGAGTGTGTACCTGATGTGCATATTCAGGTGATCTAGGAATATATTTTCCATATGAATTCAAAGTCTATGTTCATCTATGCGTTTGTGTCAAAACTGTGAATTAGACCTAACCCCTGGAAAAAGAAAGATAACTTTTAGTCATAATTCATGTTTTATAGTTTAATATTGGAGCTGAAGACCGAATTCAAACCCCTTTTCTGAAGAGAAAAAAAGCACAAGTTGACATGTGTATATATTTCTCATATGAATTCAAAATCTATATTCATCCGTATGTTAGCGTCAAACTAAGAATTAGGCCTAGCCCTTCAAGAAAAGAAGGATTACTTTTGGTCATATTGCATTCTTATTCAGTACATTATAGTTTAATATTGAAGCTGAAGACCAAATTCGAACCCCTTCCCTGAAGTGAAAGAAAAACTCAAGTGACCTAGGAATATATTTTTCACGTGAGTTCCAAATCTATATTCATTGTGCATTAGTCTCAAAACTGTGAATTAGCCCTTACCTCCCGAAATAGAAGTGTTCTATTGGGTCATGTTGGATTCCAAGTCAGTACTTTTTAGTTTAATATTGGAGTTAAAAAGCAAATTCAACCCCCTTCCCTGAAGTGGAAAAAAACACAAGTGACCTAGGAATATATTTTCCATATGAGTTCAAAGTCTATGTTTATCTATGCGTTAGTGTCAAAACTGTGAATTAGACCTAACCCTGGAAAGAGAAGGATAACTTTTAGTCATAATCCATGTTGTAAAGTTTAATATTGGAGCTGAAGACCGAATTCAAACCCGTTTTCTGAAGAGAAAAAAACCACAAGTGACATTGGTATATATTTCTTGTATGAATTCAAAATCTATATTCATCCGTATGCTAGTGTCTAACTTAGAATTAGGCCTTGCCCTTCAAGAAAAGAAGGATTACTTTTGTTCATATTGCATTCTTATTCAGTACATTATAGTTTGATATTAAAGCTGAAGAACAAATTCGAACCCCTTCCCTGAAGTGAAAGAAAAACTCAAGTGACCTAGGAATATATTTTTCACGTGAGTTCCAAATCTATATTCATTGTGCATTAGTGTCAAAACTGTGAAATAGCCCTTACCTCCCGAAATAGAAGTGTTCTTTTTGGTCATGTTGGATTCCAAGTCAGTACTTTTTAGTTTAATATTGGAGTTAAACAGCAAATTCCAACCCCTTCCCTGAAGTAGAAAAAAACACAAGTGACCTAGGAATATATTTTCCATATGAATTCAAAGTCTATTTTAATCTATGCGTTTGTGTCAAAACTGTGAATTAGACCTAACCCCTGGAAAGAGAAGGATAACTTTTAGTCATAATCCATGTTTTAAAGTTAAATATTGGAGCTGAACACCAAATTCAAACCCCTTTTCTGAAGAGAAAAAAAACACAAGTGACATTTGTATATATTTCTCATATGAAATTTAAAAATCTATATTCATACGTATGTTAGTGTCAAACTAAGAACAAGGCCTAGCCCTTCTAGAAAAGGAGGATTACTTTTGGTCATGTTGCATTCTTATTCAGTACATTATAGTTTAATATTGAAGCTGAAGACCAAATTCGAACCCCTTCCCTGAAGTGAAAGAAAAACTGAAGTGACCTAGGAATATATTTTTCACGTGAGTTTTAAATCTATATGTATTGAGCATTTGTGTCAAAACTGTGATTTAGCAATTACCTCCCGAAATAGAAGTGTTCTTTTTGGTCATGTTAGATTAAAAGTCAGTACTTTTAAGTTTAATATTGGAGCTGAAGAGCAAATTCACCCCCCTTCCCTGAAGTGGAAAAAAACACAAGTGACCTAGGAATATATTTTCCATATGAATTCAAAGTCTATGTTAATCTATGCGTTAGTGTCAAAACTGTGAATTAGACCTAACCCCTGGAAAGAGAAGGATAACTTTTAGTCATAATCCATGTTTTATAGTTTAAAATTGGAGCTGAAGACCGAATTCAAACCCCTTTTCTGAAGAGAAAAAAAGCACAAGTTGACATTTGTATATATTTCTCATAGTAATTCAAAATCTATATTCATCCATATGTTAGTGTCAAACTAAGAAGTAGGCATAGCCCTTCAAGAAAAGAAGGATTACTTTTGGTCATATTGCATTCTAATTCAGTACAATAAAGTTCAATATTGGAGCTGAAGAGCAAATTCGAACCGCTTCCCTGAAGTGAAAGAAAAACTCAAATGACCTAAGAATATATTTTTCACGTGAGTTTCAAATCTTTATTCATCGTGCATTAGTGCCAAAACTGTGAATTAGCCCCTACCTCTTGAATTAGAAGTGTTCTTTTTGGTCATGTTGGATTCCAAGTCAGTACTTTTTGGTTAAATATTGGAGCTGAAGAGCAAATTCAACCCCTTTCCCTGAAGTGGAAAAAAACACAAGTGACCTAGGAATATATTTTCCATATGAATTCAAAGTCTATGTTCATCTATGCGTTAGTATCAAAACTGTGAATTATACCTAACCCCCGGAAAGAGAAGGATAACTTTTTATCATAATCCATGTTTTATAGTTTAATATAAGAGCTGAAGACTGAATTCAAACCCCTTTTCTGAAGAGATAAAAACGCACAAGTTGACATTTGTATATATTTCTCATATGAATTCAAAATCTATATTCATCTGTATGTTAGTGTCAAACTAAGAATTAGGCCTAGCCCTTCAAGAAAAGAAGGATTACTTTTCTTCATATTGCATTCTTATTCAGTACATTATAGTTCAATATTGAAGCTGAAGACCAAATTCGAACCCCTTCCCTTAAGTAAAAGAAAAACTCGAGTGACCTAGGAATATATTTTTCACGTGAGTTTCAAATCTATATTCATTGTGCATTAGTGTCGAAACTGTGAATTAGCCCTTACCTCCTGAAATAGAAGTGTTCTTTTTATTCATGTCGGATTCCAAGTCAGTATTTTTTAGTTTAATATTGGGCCTGAAGAGCAAATTCAACCCCCTTCCCTGAGGTGGAAAAAATTAAAAGTGACCTAGGAATATATTTTCCATATGAATTTGAAGTCTATGTTAATCTATGCGTTAGTGTCAAAACTGTGAAGTAGACCTAACCCCTGGAAAGAGAAGGATAACATTTGGTCTTAATCTATGTTTTATAGTTTAAAATTGGAGCTGAATACTGAATTCAAACCCCTTTTCTGAAGAGAAAAAAAGCACAAGTTGACATTTGTATATATTTCTCATATGAATTCAAAATCTATATTCATCTGTATGTTAGTGTCAAACTAAGAATTAGGCCTAGCCCTTCAAGAAAAGAAGGATTACTTTTGGTCATATTGCACTCTTATTCAGTACAATATAGTTTATTATTGAAGCTGAAGACCAAATTCGAACCCCTTCCCTGAAGTGAAAGAAAAACTCAAGTGACCAAGGAATATATTTTTTACATGATTTTCAAATCTATATTCATTGTGCATTAGTGTCAAAACTGTGAATTAGCCCTTACCTCACGAAATAGAAGTGTTCTTTTTGGTCATGTTGGATTCCAAGTCAGTACTTTTTAGTTTAATATTGGAGTTGAAGAGCAAATTCAACCCCCTTCCCTGAAGTGGAAAAAAACACAAGTGACCTAGGAATATATTTTCCATATGAATTCAAAGTCTATGTTAATCTATGCGTTAGTGTCAAAACTGTGAATTAGACCTAACCCCTGGAAAGAGAAGGATAACTTTTAGTCATAATCCATGTTTTATAGTTTAAAATTGGAGCTGAAGACCGAATTCAAACCCCTTTTCTGAAGAGAAAAAAAGCACAAGTTGACATTTGTATATATTTCTCATAGTAATTCAAAATCTATATTCATCCATATGTTAGTGTCAAACTAAGAAGTAGGCATAGTCCTTCAAGAAAAGAAGGATTATTTTGGTCATATTGCATTCTCATTCAGTACAATAAAGTTTAATATTGGAGCTGAAGACCGAATTCGAACCCCTTCCCTGAAGTGAAAGAAAAACTCAAGTGACCTAGGAATATATTTTTTACATGATTTTCAAATCTATATTCATTGTGCATTAGTGCCAAAACTGTGAATTAGCCCCTACCTCTTGAATTAGAAGTGTTCTTTTTGGTCATGTTGGATATCAAGTCAGTACTTTTTAGTTAAATATTGGAGCTGAAAAGCAAATTCAACCCCTTTCCCTGAAGTGGAAACAAACACAAGTGACCTAGGAATATATTTTCCATATGAATTGGAAGTCTATGTTAATCTATGCGTTAGTGTCAAAACTGTGAATTAGACCTAACCCCTGGAAAGAGAAGGATAACATTTGGTCTTAATCTATGTTTTATAGTTTGAAATTGGAGCTGAATACTGAATTCAAACCCCTTTTCTGAAGAGAAAAAAAGCACAAGTTGACATTTGTATATATTTCTCATATGAATTCAAAATCTATATTCATCTGTATGTTAGTGTCAAACTAAGAATTAGGCCTAGCTCTTCAAGAAAAGAAGGATTACTTTTGGTCATATTGCACTCTTATTCAGTACAATATAGTTTATTATTGAAGCTGAAGACCAAATTCGAACCCCTTCCCTGAAGTGAAAGAAAAACTCAAGTGACCTAGGAATATATTTTTTACATGATTTTCAAATCTATATTCATTGTGCATTAGTGCCAAAACTGTGAATTAGCCCCTACCTCTTGAATTAGAAGTGCTCTTTTTGGTCATGTTGGATATCAAGTCAGTACTTTTTAGTTAAATATTGGAGCTGAAGAGCAAATTCAACCCCTTTCCCTGAAGTGGAAACAAACACAAGTGACCTAGGAATATATTTTCCATATGAATTCAAAGTCTATGTTTATCTTTGCGTTAGTGTCAAAACTGTGAATTAGACCTAACCCCCGGAAAGAGAAGGATAACTTTTTATCATAATCCATGTTTTATAGTTTAATATAAGAGCTGAAGACTGAATTCAAACCCCTTTTCTGAAGAGAAAAAAAGCACAAGTTGACATTTGTATATATTTCTCATATGAATTCAAAATCTATATTCATCTGTATGTTAGTGTCAAACTAAGAATTAGGCCTAGCCCTTCAAGAAAAGAAGGATTACTTTTGGTCATATTGCACTCTTATTCAGTACAATATAGTTTATTATTGAAGCTGAAGACCAAATTCGAACCCCTTCCCTGAAGTGAAAGAAAAACTCAAGTGACCAAGGAATATATTTTTTACATGATTTTCAAATCTATATTCATTGTGCATTAGTGTCAAAACTGTGAATTAGCCCTTACCTCACGAAATAGAAGTGTTCTTTTTGGTCATGTTGGATTCCAAGTCAGTACTTTTTAGTTTAATATTGGAGCTGAAGAGCAAATTCAACCCCCTTCCCTGAAGTGGAAAAAAACACAAGTGACCTAGGAATATATTTTCCATATGAATTCAAAGTCTATGTTAATCTATGCTATAGTGTCAAAACTGTGAATTAGACCTAACCCCTGGAAAGAGAAGGATAACTTTTAGTCATAATCCATGTTTTATAGTTTAATATAAGAGCTGAAGACTGAATTCAAACCCCTTTTCTGAAGAGAAAAAAAAGCACAAGTTGACATTTGTATATATTTCTCATAGTAATTCAAAATCCAATTCATCCATATGTAAGTGTCAAACTAAGAAGTAGGCATAGCCCTTCAAGAAAAGAAGGATTACTTTTGGTCATATTGCATTCTTATTCAGTACATTATAGTTCAATATTGAAGCTGAAGACCAAATTCGAACCCCTTCCCTGAAGTAAAAGAAAAACTCGAGTGACCTAGGAATATATTTTTCACGTGAGTTTCAAATCTATATTCATTGTGCATTAGTGTCGAAACTGTGAATTAGCCCTTACCTCCTTGAAATAGAAGTGTTCTTTTTGGTCATGTCGGATTCCAAGTCAGTACTTTTTAGTTTAATATTGGGCCTGAAGAGCAAATTCAACCCCCTTCCCTGAGGTGGAAAAAATTAAAAGTGACCTAGGAATATATTTTCCATATGAATTTGAAGTCTATGTTAATCTATGCGTTAGTGTCAAAACTGTGAAGTTGTAATGATAATGGTCTACATTACACCCCTTCTTTAGGCCTCAATTCGAAATTGGGATTATAACTATATATTTTTAATAAGTACCCCCATGGTGGCCCCAAATGAACACTCCCCTCTCCCGTGCTATGGCCCAGTATTAGAGAGGTCCCAGACTGACCACTGATAATCACCAACGGGCATTTATGTAAGGGACACCTCCCCCCTGACAACCTGAGGTATATATCAGGCTAACTGGCCCTCATAGGGCCGGGACGTGCGGGAACCACAGAGACGAACAGACCACACTGAGGGGTACAGCAGGGAGGCCCATCACACAATGTCACACCAAAGGCACATACAAGGTATATACTATTTTTGATTGTTGGCTGGGTGTCTATGCACTCTATATAACTTCTCGCACCAATATTCCTATACAGGGAATAGAAATAAAACCAGTATCTCTCAGCAAGTGAGTTATGTTGACCTGACTTATATCTGAGGCCTCTAGGCCACACCTACCACTACATCTGGAGGGCATCCTCTATAGTCACACTACAGAAGGCATCAAGGAGTCATGGTCAATCCCCCCAAGAACAGGCATATACTATAACACTGGTCGAGAACCTAAATCAAGGTGTGAGAAGTTATGACACTTACAGCCCAACTATATATATTCTTTCGTGCAATCCTGTACACCAATATACGTACAGAAGCACAGGGTCATCCACGCCTACCGTTATCTAGTCCTCTGGACTCACATACCGGACACACCTGATAAAGGCACGGCAGGGGAGGTTACCGACGTCATCAATCCCTAAGCCCTTATCTCACAGCACCTTATCTCACAGCTGATACATACAAACTGGTCATTTTTGACGATGCATCCTACTCGCCATGCATCATGTAATTAAAGCACATGGCTGCAGGGAATGCTCAGTATACATGCAGGCACTAACTATGCTAAGGGGAACTGCACAGATTTAATAGGACAATTTGGAGTAAAGAGACACGATGCATCCTACTCGCCATGCATCATGTCATTAAAGCACATGGCTGCAGGGAATGCTCATTATACATGCAGGCACTAACTATGCTAAGGGGAACTGCACAGATTTAATAGAACAATTTGGACTAAAGAGACAAATTTATTTTTTGTTGTTGCTAAAAACACTTTAATATTACTGCCATTTTGGAGGGAAATTAGTGTGCAATGCAGAGACACACACCAGGATACAGCAATGCCTCTCATTTATGGAACAATTCTGCAAAAGAGACTAACTTCGAAAAACATTAATCCTCTTAACCTTTCTTTTTGGATGGAACAAGTAAATAGTGCAGAGACAGACACCATGATACAGTGATACTTGTGATTTATTCAGTACATCAGTTCCAACATCAATGTGGGTAGGGGGCCTACATCCTAGATACTTTCACTGAATTATAGCAAGGCTCTCAAACCCATGTGCCCATATCAAGGGGGGCAAATAATGGCCAAAATCCCAGTTCTGATTAATGGATCAATCATGGGGATTACCCTTGGCTCTCTGACAAGCCAATGTCTGCTTGGTGACCACTGCCCAGCATAGTAAGGGTACACATCCAGCCACCAGTTGCACACCAGACACTGCAGAGCCCACTTCAAGCCACAGACTCCTCAGTACTCATGTACCACTGCTGCCAGCACTCTACCCCCTCAGGTCTTAAGCTCCTCTGCCCTGCCACACTGATCCAAGCATCAGCATCTTCAGCACCACAAAGGTTGGATATGCAATTAATACATTACCACATTGACTTTGGCATTTCTGACTGCCCACATTGGATATAGATAGAAACAATATTGTAGGCATGCACACCCCTACTGTATACAGGCGTTACCCTGGTACTGAGGCATGCCCTGCTGCATCCCTCCCCCATGTCATTACAAGACTAGCTGACTTGCAGTTATGCTGTTACCACTGCACCATATGACAGGGAATTGCCTTATAACTACAAGGACTTAAGTTAGTGCTCTCACCTTAATAGGCTGTGAGAGGTGTGGCTCACCAGTACAACTCAAATAGTGCTTATTACCCCAGCATCTTCACCTACACCACACAGATAGGGCTTACAACTTGGACAAATTGCTAAACCATAATACAAACATCCGTTTCACAATTAAAGCCTGACACTACATTTAAAGAACACACATGTTACATTGCTAAGTGTGCAGTGCAGGACAAACAAAGAAGGCACATAGCTGGTGACTTTGCTAACCTATCACACTAGGTCAAGGAGATAATAGGGCAAGCAGTCATTATGGAGGCTAATGCCCAACAGGATGATGTGCAACAGCAACAGCAGCGAATGCGGCACATCGACGCTGCGCGCCGGGTTTACAAGTCGTTCCACCCAGGTATCTTCCCAGACATTGAACTTTTAGTTATCCCGTGGGTACAGAACTATGAAAGATACATCGAGAAGGTTTATGGTGCAGAGAATCTAGATGCCTCCAAGTTAGCTCACCTGTCTGCTCACCTCACACCCGACATATATGCATTTGTTGAGGAAATTGATAACTGGCAGAATGCTAAAACAAACATCATCAACTTAGCGGGTCCTAGTCCGGAAAAGGTTCATGCTATAATTCGCAATCTTGCTCAGAAACCAGACGAGGATCCCAATAAGTTTTGTCAGAGAACTTTAAAGGTGTGCTCTGAAGTCGGGAGGTCTCGACCAGCCAATGTGCTCCGTATATATAGAGATGGCCTGCTCGGCTCGGTTAGAGACAAGCTCGACCTGCAAGCATATAATGATCTCACCGGTCTCGCAGCAGCATCACAGACCGCATATCAAAGCTTCTGCACGAGCTCAGAGAACACAGAGAGACTAAACGCATTGGAGTCGCACATCAAGGGTATTAGCAATAAGATTGACGATGGCGTAAGTAAAATCACTGATAAGATGATATCCGTTCTTAATTTCACTGAGAACTCATCGCCCGCAGCAGAGTCAATCCACGTTCAGTCAGTGCATCAGCAGCCCGATACATTTGCATCTCCCCACACATCTATGGGCCCTTACGAGATGGGATGGACCCAGCAGCCACAGGTACTGCCATCATCGTCATGCGTGCAGTGCTGGGAGTGTGGGGGAGACCATTACAAAGCAGGGTGTCCAATGCTACCACCATCCAGGAGATGGGACGATGAGGGCTACGGAGAAGATAACAGGAGCTATTGGGACGAAGAGTATGATGATTATGACCCCTTCAGCTGGCCAGATCCACCGGAAGCGTCTAATGGCCACGGCCAATATGAATCCCATCAGGCCAGCAGCATCTCCCGAGAAGCCATGATGGACATGGCTTATCGTCTGTTGGACATGGCCGCAGCCCCAGCCTATCAAGGAAACTAAAATTTGGTCCCCTGATTGCACAGCATAAGTATTTCGTTTGACACTTTGGTAAATCTCTTTAATGATTTGATGATGGGCAAATCATTTCAACTACGTTTGTTTATGACTCTTGGTTTTGCAGATTCAGGAAAGGCTAATGGGATGGTCCCAGGTTATCATCGTTTACTGGTAGTCAGCATCCTGTGAGGATAAGGTAGGGGACGATCAAGAGGCCAGGTACCTCTTGTTATGCGCCAGTTAAAGATGTCCTACGATAGGAGAAGAGAGTCCCTCGGCGGTAAGATTTTATTCGGGATTTCTGATTATGGGTACCTTCAAAAGCATGTGAAGGCATCAGAGTAGGAATGCTTCACCACTTAATCAAACAGAGGCATGGAAATTAATTGATGGGGACTTAGACTAAAGGCACAAAATGGCACGACAATAGAAACATAGGGTGACTTTCATTGATGGTATATGGCATGTATTACAGTACTAAGAGAAGGGCCACAATTGCCTCAGACCAATGAGGGTATGGGGTAGGAGCCTATACTTGTTTTCATATTACATACCTTTTAACCTTATTATAAAGGGGGCCTTTTAAGTATATACAAACAGGAAGAGATACCCTTTGGGAGAAAATGTAAACACATTAGGATATGGGGTGCATGAGAAAGTAGGACCCCTACAAACAAACTGTTTTGACCACCACAATTGGGAGCAGATAGCCAGGAGCCTTTATCAAGTATGAAGCTAGAATGGGACTAGGCAGTTAGCATTGGGATACCCCCCCCTCACTTATTTTAGTGGCAGCACAGAGCAGGTAGCTATAAGAATGCGATTGATAGCAGGTGGCTAAAATAAAAGAAATGGGAATGCATACTTATGAAAGGAAGGATTGGTACATAAACCCCGGCCGGGTGTATGCATCATTGGTACAAAAAGGAAATGGATACTGGGACATGGTAGGCACTGATTGGCTCTTTTGCACACCATGGCTGACATGGTGCTTAAGATGGTGGGCTGGTCTGCAGTCAGCCCACTACAACTTTCTGGATTACTATTAGATAATTGTCAAAATTTAGAAGCCATGTTGTTGTGTAATTGAGGGCCCTAGTCATCAGTGCAGTCCCCAGTGCTTGAAGTGGTAGGTAACCACAATATTGCAAGGTAAAGTACCAATGGTTTTAGCTGCGGAAGACTGTCAAGGCAAAGTGAAGGCTGAGTCGCCTGTCACTCATGTTTGGATACATATTAATTATTGCTGGCCACAAGGAGGGGTGTCCCTTGGATTGCTAGGATGGCTATACAACCCCCCCCCCCCGACCTATGCAACCCTACCACACCTCAGCTCATCTGCGGCTTTTCTTGGGTAGTTTCGCATGGTGGATCAGCCAGATAGCAGCCTGGCAGACACCATGCGAGGGCAGAAGTGCAAACCTTTGTTCTTTGGTCTTGCTGCCTCAGATTAGTTTCAGATAGCATAACTCCATTTCTGATCATCAGTTGACAGGGTACCTTTAGCTCCCGTATACTATAGATTGTCCTAGGAACTTGAGCAGTTACCATCAGTTGGGATTGCTCTGAAGCCTCATATGAATCTGCTTGTTGAAACAGGACGTGTGTCTTCTTACTTTGCTGTGATTATGCCATGTTGTAATTATGAAATTACCATCTTCATTAGTCTTTGTCAGTGTTGCCTCAGATGAATGGTTTTGAAGATCCCTCCTATCAGAATGTGCAGGAAGCAACAATGTGCAGAAATTCTATCAGCAGTCATCTCACAGGTATCACAAGGGTTTGTATCGAGCAGTTCATGGCCCTGGGCAGATGAACCTTTAGTGCTGGACTCTACATGACTGTAAGTCTGAATGATACCAAATGGTGAGTATGGACATTTGTATCTTAGTGCCTATATTATTGGTTAGTTAAGGTTAGGGTTTAGGATTAGGAAGGTTTGTGTAATAAGTTCAGGGATATACACATATAATTGATAGCATAAGCTGTTAGAATAACAATGAAGTTCTATGTCTATGACAGAAAGTTATTCAGTAATGCTTGAAGATGAAAAACAAAGGATGGAAGGAAATTTAAAAAAAAAAAGAATAAAAAATTAATTAATTAATTAATTAATTAATTCAAAAAAAAAGAAAAAAAAAAAAAAAAAAAAAAAGAATTGATCCTTTCAGTGATCAATTGCAAACGTTATGATTCGCCCACTATCTATCATCAAGAGTCAAAATTTCAAAAATAATGCTCTGCTAATAATAATAGTATGAATGAATAATGAATAGTATAAGTATTACATATCAATGTTGAAATAATCAATATTCCCGATACCCCTTCTATTCCCACTGAGGCCACCATGTGTCAACTGCAAGAAACAATGCGGTACCATGGACGAGAGGGCGAGAGTGCGAGTCAAGGACGTTGGGCAACATCCAGGCTACATCAACATCCGGTGTACATCAACATCCGGGCTACATCAACATCCTGTGTACATCAACATCCGGTGTACAGCAACATCCGGTGTACATCAACATCCGGTGTACATCAACATCCGGGCTACATCAACATCTCGGCTACATCAACATCCGGTGTACATCAACATCCGGTGTACATCAACATCCGGTGTACATCAACATCTGGTGTACATCAACATCCGGTGTACATCAACATCCGGTGTACATCAACATCCGGGCCACATCAACATCTCGGCTACATCAACATCTCGGCTACATCAGCGTCTGGGCTACACCTACACCCGGCCTAGGCCAACATCGAGCCTAGGAAGGGTCAACAATCAGTCAGTCATGGGCACTGTGAGTGCCTTAGCAAGCAGTGCAAGAGACTTCTCTGTGGCCACCACATGGCCTGCCAAACATTATGGACAGTCCGAGCTAGCTGAAGACACCAACAACCCAGTGCTGTGTCAGTAACAAGCGGGCCCTATTCCCAGGCGATAATGGCTAACAGACCCCTGCCATATCACGCACATTGACATTTGGAGAGGTCTAGGAAGGGTTCTCCTGTAGCAATGGCAGCAACGTCTCACCGACCAGATTGAGGGCGCTAAATGCATCATCACTATAGATGAACAATATGAACCGAAGATGATTTCTTGGACTGAGCCAGGTGTAATGATCAAATACTGACATTATGTAATGTTATATAATCTACATTTGAGCCAATTACGAAAATTACAAACAATTATGGACATTTATGCCAAAAAGAAGATGAACCTAACCCAGGAAGCGCAGGGCGGCATACATGACATTATTCACGGTTGATACATGTGTTATGACAAAAATATGTATAGGGAGATTGTTTTGTGTGCCCACAACATAGCAGATTACAAGTCAATGAACATTTATTCACCATCTAATACCACCGGGATATACTGAACATTTATAAGATCCGTCCACATATATATATAGGGATGCAGAAAGTATAGAACTAATTGGAAGTAACTGATTAATTGTGTATAGCTAAAAGGTATATAGGAGCCGCCCGATAAGTAATGGCATATATGATAATTGTCCACGTATATTCAAGAATGGACTAACTATAATTTCAGAGCCGAATGAATGATTATAGAAAGTGCATAACCAATGATACGTAATCACCACGTGTATATGCAATATTATAAAAGAATAACTGTCTTATGTAACCACGATTAAGACACTCAGCCAACCAGGGGATAACAAATATCAAGAGAGTGTAACTCTTCATCTCCAATGCCCGTCGGGAATAGTGTAATGATAATGGTCTACATTACACCCCTTCTTTAGGCCTCAATTCGAAATTGGGATTATAACTATATATTTTTAATAAGTACCCCCATGGTGGCCCCAAATGAACACTCCCCTCTCCCGTGCTATGGCCCAGTATTAGAGAGGTCCCAGACTGACCACTGATAATCACCAACGGGCATTTATGTAAGGGACACCTCCCCCCTGACAACCTGAGGTATATATCAGGCTAACTGGCCCTCATAGGGCCGGGACGTGCGGGAACCACAGAGACGAACAGACCACACTGAGGGGTACAGCAGGGAGGCCCATCACACAATGTCACACCAAAGGCACATACAAGGTATATACTATTTTTGATTGTTGGCTGGGTGTCTATGCACTCTATATAACTTCTCGCACCAATATTCCTATACAGGGAATAGAAATAAAACCAGTATCTCTCAGCAAGTGAGTTATGTTGACCTGACTTATATCTGAGGCCTCTAGGCCACACCTACCACTACATCTGGAGGGCATCCTCTATAGTCACACTACAGAAGGCATCAAGGAGTCATGGTCAATCCCCCCAAGAACAGGCATATACTATAACAAAGTAGACCTAACCCCTGGAAAGAGAAGGATAACATTTGGTCTTAATCTATGTTTTATAGTTTGAAATTGGAGCTGAATACTGAATTCAAACCCCTTTTCTGAAGAGAAAAAAAGCACAAGTTGACAATTGTATATATTTCTCATATGAATTCAAAATCTATATTCATCTGTATGTTAGTGTCAAACTAAGAATTAGGCCTAGCCCTTCAAGAAAAGAAAGATTACTTTTGGTCATATTGCACTCTTATTCAGTACAATATAGTTTATTATTGAAGCTGAAGACCAAATTCGAACCCCTTCCCTGAAGTGAAAGAAAAACTCAAGTGACCAAGGAATATATTTTTTACATGATTTTCAAATCTATATTCATTGTGCATTAGTGTCAAAACTGTGAATTAGCCCTTACCTCATGAAATAGAGGTGTTCTTTTTGGTCATGTTGGATTCCAAGTCAGTACTTTTTAGTTTAATATTGGAGCTGAAGAGCAAATTCAACCCCCTTCCCTGAAGTGGAAAAAAATACAAGTGACCTAGGAATATATTTTCCATATGAATTCAAAGTCTATGTTAATCTGTGCGTTAGTGTCAAAACTGTGAATTTGACCTAACCCCTGGAAAGAGAAGGATAACTTTTTATCATAATCCATGTTTTATAGTTTAGTATAAGAGCTGAAGACTGAATTCAAACCCTTTTTCTGAAGAGAAAAAAAACACAAGTAACATTTGTATATATTTCTCATTTGAATTCAAAATCTATATTCATCCGTATGTTAGTGTCAAACTAAGAATTAGGCCTAGCCCTTCAAGAAAAGAAGGATTACTTTTGGTCATATTGCATTCTAATTCAGTACATTATAGTTTAATATTGAAGCTGAAGACCAAATTCGAACCCCTTTCCTGAAGTGAAAGAAAAACTCAAGTGACCTAGGAATATATTTTTCACGTGAGTTTCAAATCTATATTCATTGTGCATTAGTGTCGAAACTGTGAATTAGCCCTTACCTCCCGAAATAGAAGTGTTCTTTTTGGTCATGTTGGATTCCAAGTCAGTACTTTTTAGTTTAATATTGGAGTTGAAGAGCAAATTCAACCCCCTTCCCTGAAGTGGAAAAAAACACAAGTGACCTAGGAATATATTTTCCATATGAATTCAAAGTCTATGTTAATCTATGCTATAGTGTCAAAACTGTGAATTAGACCTAACCCCTGGAAAGAGAAGGATAACTTTTAGTCATAATCCATGTTTTATAGTTTAAAATTGGAGCTGAAGACCGAATTCAAACCCCTTTTCTGAAGAGAAAAAAAGCACAAGTTGACATTTGTATATATTTCTCATAGTAATTCAAAATCTATATTCATCCATATGTTAGTGTCAAACTAAGAAGTAGGCATAGCCCTTCAAGAAAAGAAGGATTACTTTTGGTCATATTGCATTCTTATTCAGTACAATAAAGTTTAATATTGGAGCTGAAGAGCAAATTTGAACCGCTTCCCTGAAGTGAAAGAAAAACTCAAATGACCTTAGAATATATTTTTCACTTGAGTTTCAAATCTATATTCATTGTGCATTAGTGCCAAAACTATGAATTAGCCCCTACCTCTTGAATTAGAAGTGTTCTTTTTGGTCATGTTGGATATCAAGTCAGTACTTTTTAGTTAAATTTTGGAGCTGAAGAGCAAATTCAACCCCTTTCCCTGAAGTGGAAACAAACACAAGTGACCTAGGAATATATTTTCCATATGAATTGGAAGTCTATGTTAATCTATGCTTTAGTGTCAAAACTGTGAATTAGACCTAACCCCCGGAAAGAGAAGGATAACTTTTTATCATAATCCATGTTTTATAGTTTGATATAAGAGCTGAAGACTGAATTCAAACCCTTTTTCTGAAGAGAAAAAACACACAAGTGACATTTGTATATATTTCTCATATGAATTCAAAATCTATATTCATCCGTATGTTAGTGACAAACTAAGAATTAGGCCTAGCCCTTTAAGAAAAGAAGGATTACTTTTGGTCATATTGCATTCTTATTCAGTACATTATAGTTTAATATTGAAGCTGAAGACCAAATTCGAACCCCTTCCCTGAAGTGAAAGAAAAACTCAAGTGACCTAGGAATATATTTTTCACGTGAGTTTCAAATCTATATTCAATGTGCATTAGTGTCGAAACTGTGAATTAGCCCTTACCTCCCGAAATAGAAGTGTTCTTTTTGGTCATGTTGGATTCCAAGTCAGTACTTTTTAGTTTAATATTGGGCCTGAAGAGCAAATTCAACCCCCTTCCTTGAAGTGGAAAAAATTAAAAGTGACCTAGGAATATATTTTCCATATGAATTGGAAGTCTATGTTAATCTATGCGTTAGTGTCAAAACTGTGAATTAGACCTAACCCCTGGAAAGAGAAGGATAACATTTGGTCTCAATCTATGTTTTATAGTTTGAAATTGGAGCTGAATACTGAATTCAAACCCCTTTTCTGAAGAGAAAAAAAGCACAAGTTGACATTTGTATATACTTCTCATATGAATTCAAAATCTATATTCATCTGTATGTTAGTGTCAAACTAAGAATTAGGCTTAGCCCTTCAAGAAAAGAAGGATTACTTTTGGTCATATTGCACTCTTATTCAGTACAATATAGTTTATTATTGAAGCTGAAGACCAAATTCGAACCCCTTCCCTGAAGTGAAAGAAAAACTCAAGTGACCTAGGAATATATTTTTTACATGATTTTCAAATCTATATTCATTGTGCATTAGTGTCAAAACTGTGAATAAGCCCTCACCTCACGAAATAGAAGTGTTCTTTTTGGTCATGTTGGATTCCAAGTCAGTACTTTTTAGTTTAATATTGGAGCTGAAGAGCAAATTCAACCCCCTTCCCTAAAGTGGAAAAAAACACAAGTGACCTAGGAATATATTTTCCATATGAATTCAAAGTCTATGTTAATCTATGCGTTAGTGTCAGACCTGTGAATTTGACCTAACCCCTGGAAAGAGAAGGATAACTTTTTATCATAATCCATGTTTTATAGTTTAGTATAAGAGCTTAAGACTGAATTCAAACCCTTTTTCTGAAGAGAAAAAAAACACAAGTGACATTTGTATATATTTCTCATATGAATTCAAAATCTATATTCATCCGTATGTTAGTGACAAACTAAGAATTAGGCCTAGCCCTTCAAGAAAAGAAGGATTACTTTTAGTCATATTGCATTCTTATTCAGTACAATATAGTTTATTATTGAAGCTGAAGACCAAATTCGAACCCCTTCCCTGAAGTAAAAGAAAAACTCAAGTGACCTAGGAATATATTTTTCACGTGAGTTTCAAATCTATATTCATTGTGCATTAGTGTCGAAACTGTGAATTAGCCCTTACCTACCGAAATAGAAGTGTTCTTTTTGGTCATGTTGGATTCCAAGTCAGTACTTTTTAGTTTAATATTGGAGTTGAAGAGCAAATTCAACCCCCTTCCCTGAAGTGGAAAAAAACACAAGTGACCTAGGAATATATTTTCCATATGAATTCAAAGTCTATGTTAATCTATGCGTTAGTGTCAAAACTGTGAATTAGACCTAACCCCCGGAAAGAGAAGGATAACTTTTTATCATAATCCATGTTTTATAATTTAATATAAGAGCTGAAGACTGAATTCAAACCCCTTTTCTGAAGAGAAAAAAAGCACATGTTGACATTTGTATATATTTCTCATATGAATTCAAAATCTATATTCATCTGTATGTTAGTGTCAAACTAAGAATTAGGCCTAGCCCTTCAAGAAAAGAAGGATTACTTTTCTTCATATTGCATTCTTATTCAGTACATTATAGTTCAATATTAAAACTGAAGACCAAATTCGACCCCCTTCCCTGAAGTAAAAGAAAAACTCGAGTGACCTAGGAATATATTTTTCACGTGAGTTTCAAATCTATATTCATTGTGCATTAGTGTCGAAACTGTGAATTAGCCCTTACCTACTGAAATAGAAGTGTTCTTTTTGGTCATGTTGGATTCCAAGTCAGTACTTTTTAATTTAATATTGGGCCTGAAGAGCAAATTCAACCCCCTTCCTTGAAGTGGAAAAAATTAAAAGTGACCTAGGAATATATTTTCCATATGAATTGGAAGTCTATGTTAATCTATGCGTTAGTGTCAAAACTGTGAATTAGACCTAACCCCTGGAAAGAGAAGGATAACATTTGGTCTTAATCTATGTTTTGTAGTTTGAAATTGGAGCTGAATACTGAATTCAAACCCCTTTTCTGAAGAGAAAAAAAACACAAATGAAATTTGTATATATTTCTCATATGAATTCAAAATCTATATTCATCTGTATGTTAGTGACAAACTAGGAATTAGGCCTAGCCCTTCAAGAAAAGAAGGATTACCTTTGGTCATATTGCATTCTTATTCAGTACATCATAGTTTAATATTGAAGCTGAAGACCAAATTCGAACCCCTTCCCTGAAGTGAAAGAAAAACTCAAGTGACCTAGGAATATATTTTTCACGTGAGTTTCAAATCTATATTCATTGTTCATTAGTGTCGAAACTGTGAATTAGCCCTTACCTCCTGAAATAGAAGTGTTCTTTTTGGTCATGTTGGATTCCAAGTCAGTACTTTTTAGTTTATTATTGGAGTTGAAGAGCAAATTCAACCCCCTTCCCTGAAGTGGAAAAAAAAAAAGTGACCTAGGAATATATTTTCCATATGAATTCAAAGTCTATGTTTATCTATGCTATAGTGTCAAAACTGTGAATTAGACCTAACCCCTGGAAAGAGAAGGATAACTTTTAGTCATAATCCATGTTTTATAGTTTAAAATTGGAGCTGAAGACCGAATTCAAACCCCTTTTCTGAAGAGAAAAAAAGCACAAGTTGACATTTGTATATATTTCTCATAGTAATTCAAAATCTATATTCATCCATATGTTAGTGTCAAACTAAGAAGTAGGCCTAGCCCTTCAAGAAAAGAAGGATTACTTTTGGTCATATTGCATTCTTATTCAGTACAATAAAGTTTAAGATTGGAGCTGAAGAGCAAATTCGAACCGCTTCCCTGAAGTGAAAGAAAAACTCAAATGACCTAAGAACTTTTTTTTTTTAACGGGAGTTTCAAATCTATATTCATTGTGCATTAGTGCCAAAACTGTGAATTAGCCCCTACCTCTTGAATTAGAAGTGTTCTTTTTGGTCATGTTGGATATCAAGTCAGTACTTTTTAGTTAAATATTGGAGCTGAAGAGCAAATTCAACCCCTTTCCCTGAAGTGGAAACAAACACAAGTGACCTAGGAATATATTTTCCATATGAATTCAAAGTCTATGTTTATCTATGCGTTAGTGTCAAAACTGTGAATTAGACCTAACCCCCGGAAAGAGAAGGATAACTTTTTATCATAATCCATGTTTTATAATTTAATATAAGAGCTGAAGACTGAATTCAAACCCCTTTTCTGAAGAGAAAAAAAGCACAAGTTGACATTTGTATATATTTCTCATATGAATTCAAAATCTATATTCATCTGTATGTTAGTGTCAAACTAAGAATTAGGCCTAGCCCTTCAAGAAAAGAAGGATTACTTTTCTTCATATTGCATTCTTATTGAGTACATTATAGTTCAATATTGAAGCTGAAGACCAAATTCGAACCCCTTCCCTGAAGTAAAAGAAAAACTTGAGTGACCTAGGAATATATTTTTCACGTGAGTTTCAAATCTATATTCATTGTGCATTAGTGTCGAAACTGTGAATTAGCCCTTACCTCCTGAAATAGAAGTGTTCTTTTTGGTCATGTTGGATTCCAAGTCAGTACTTTTAAGTTTAATATTGGGCCTGAAGAGCAAATTCAACCCCCTTCCTTGAAGTGGAAAAAATTAAAAGTGACCTAGGAATATATTTTCCATATGAATTGGAAGTCTATGTTAATCTATGCGTTAGTGTCAAAACTGTGAATTAGACCTGACCCCTGGAAAGAGAAGGATAACATTTGGTCATAATCTATGTTTTATAGTTTAAAATTGGAGCTGAATACTGAATTCAAACCCCTTTTCTGAAGAGAAAAAAAACACAAGTGACATTTGTATATATTTCTCATATGAATTCAAAATCTATATTCATCCGTATGTTATTGACAAACTAAGAATTAGGCCTAGCCCTTCAAGAAAAGAAGGATTACTTTTGGTCATATTGCATTCTTATTCATTACATTATAGTTTAATATTGAAGCTGAAGACCAAATTCGAACCCCTTCCCTTAAGTGAAAGAAAAACTCAAGTGACCTAGGAATATATTTTTCACGTGAGTTTCAAATCTATATTCATTGTGCATTAGTGTCGAAACTGTGAATTAGCCCTTACCTCCCGAAATAGAAGTGTTCTTTTTGGTCATGTTGGATTCCAAGTCAGTACTTTTTAGTTTAATATTGGAGTTGAAGAGCAAATTCAACCCCCTTCCCTGAAGTGGAAAAAAACACAAGTGACCTAGGAATATATTTTCCATATGAATTCAAAGTCTATGTTAATCTATGCGTTAGTGTCAAAACTGTGAATTAGACCTAACCCCTGGAAAGAGAAGGATAACTTTTAGTCATAATCCATGTTTTATAGTTTAATATAAGAGCTGAAGACTGAATTCAAACCCCTTTTCTGAAGAGAAAAAAAGCACAAGTTGACATTTGTATATATTTCTCATATGAATTCAAAATCTATATTCATCTGTATGTTAGTGACAAACTAGGAATTAGGCCTAGCCCTTCAAGAAAAGAAGGATTACTTTTCTTCATATTGCATTCTTATTCAGTACATTATAGTTCAATATTGAAGCTGAAGACCAAATTCGAACCACTTCCCTGAAGTAAAAGAAAAACTCGAGTGACCTAGGAATATATTTTTCACGTGAGTTTCAAATCTATATTCATTGTGCATTAGTGCCAAAACTGTGAATTAGCCCCTACCTCTTGAATTAGAAGTGTTCTTTTTGGTCATGTTGGATATCAAGTCAGTACTTTTTAGTTAAATATTGGAGCTGAAGAGCAAATTCAACCCCTTTCCCTGAAGTGGAAACAAACACAAGTGACCTAGGAATATATTTTCCATATGAATTCAAAGTCTATGTTTATCTATGCGTTAGTGTCAAAACTGTGAATTAGACCTAACCCCCGGAAAGAGAAGGATAACTTTTTATCATAATCCATGTTTTATAATTTAATATAAGAGCTGAAGACTGAATTCAAACCCCTTTTCTGAAGAGAAAAAAAGCACAAGTTGACATTTGTATATATTTCTCATATGAATTCAAAATCTATATTCATCTGTATGTTAGTGTCAAACTAAGAATTAGGCCTAGCCCTTCAAGAAAAGAAGGATTACTTTTCTTCATATTGCATTCTTATTGAGTACATTATAGTTCAATATTGAAGCTGAAGACCAAATTCGAACCCCTTCCCTGAAGTAAAAGAAAAACTTGAGTGACCTAGGAATATATTTTTCACGTGAGTTTCAAATCTATATTCATTGTGCATTAGTGTCGAAACTGTGAATTAGCCCTTACCTCCTGAAATAGAAGTGTTCTTTTTGGTCATGTTGGATTCCAAGTCAGTACTTTTAAGTTTAATATTGGGCCTGAAGAGCAAATTCAACCCCCTTCCTTGAAGTGGAAAAAATTAAAAGTGACCTAGGAATATATTTTCCATATGAATTGGAAGTCTATGTTAATCTATGCGTTAGTGTCAAAACTGTGAATTAGACCTGACCCCTGGAAAGAGAAGGATAATGTAGTGGGTCGCCGCTGTACTATTTCTAGGGAACCAGTTGGAGTTATATTTGGTATATGTGTTGTCGTGTATCCAGGCCGCACTCCTGTCTACTGCCGAGTATAAGGTTATATAAGCCCACCTGAGGAATGGTGGAGCGCGGCCTGGTTATGTGCATTGAGCCGTGACCGCCACGTGTCACCCGACATATCTCGGGTACAGTGTCGGCTCGGATGCACCGGCGCGTGGTTACCCGGAGTTCCTCGGGAACTCAAGTGTTTACGAGTAATGGAGAGAATTACATAACGACCAGTACATAAGACCTGGAGTTCTGCTAATCGGGGACCCAGTCTTGCTGCGCACTTCGGCCAGCTTGGCTGCTCCACAACAGAGCTTCCCCGAACTCTGTTGTACCTTTTAGGCCTAGTCCTGTCGCTGCTTCCACCTTGGTCACCCTGCGTCTTTCTCTGTTCTACCCTCTGGGGGAACTAGAGGAGATAGACGCACTGGTGTACAACTCCGGGTACAGAACTCCCTACGGGGGAGTCTGTCCCAAGAGGAGTTAACCAAGATGGAAGAGAGCATTGGAACTCGGGAACTATGTACTAGACCGTGAGCGTATACCTCCTGTATGTTCATATGACCACTGGTGTTCAGAAGCCTATTTGATTATTGCTATCCGTCTGTATGATTACGAGCCGTCTGTCAGAATGAATAAAGTGTAATTTCTGAACAACCTATTTTCGAATCTGGAGTTTTTCATAGCAGATGTCTATCTTAGAATAGCCAACAGCTACACTGGTGCCGTGACCACTTTGGGTAAGTATTGATTTACATTTATTTTGTTATTTTTCTTTCTGAAATTGAGAGGTAAGCTCTTATATGTTTGAACCAGAATTGGTAGGTTTCAAGGATAGCTATTACAGGTTGCTTTTGTGTGGTGAAGATATGTCAGATACAGAGGTACCTCCCCCGTCGGTTACTAACCAAGGGGAGGGGATGCGTCCTAGATTGCGATCTAGGGTGAGGTTTAATGCTAGGCAGAAGGTGCATACGTTCAATCAGAAAAGGGAAATTGGACATGGAGGGGAAGATAGCGCCCATGAAGTGAGATCTGAGGATTCACTAGGGGACCCTCCAGCGAAACGTCCAGCTCTGGAGCCAGATAGGGAAATGGTAGGCCGGGTCCAGGTGAGGGAAACATCAAGAGAAGATGTGATGCTTGGACCGGTAACCATAGAAGATATTGGAGAGGATAGTGACTCTAGTATACCTAGTCTGGAGGGTACAGTAGATGTACCAGTGAGATGGGAACTTAGACCGGTACCCACTGTGGAAGCAGTGGAAGGGACTAGAGTGGTGGTCCCAGTCAGTCAGGAAGGAGTTGAGGTAGTCAAAAGGGACGACCTAGGGGAAACTCCTGAGGAAGGGGAAGAGACAGCTGAGGTGATCTCCAGGGGAGATAAGCTGTTCCCAGATCCTTTTAGGCTGACGATACCAGGTCTAGAGGTTCCACCTTATGAACCCAGGGAGAGGTTGAGCCTGGATGACATAAGGACGCTCAGATTGAGAAATGAGCATGAGCATATGAAAGAAGGGATAAGATTAGAGGAGGAATCCCTTAGAAAGCTGAAGGAGGAAAGGGAAGCTTTCGAAAAGAGTTTTTTGGCAAAGAGGTCGGGAAACATTGGGGAACATGCAGCTCAGATAAAACATCTGGAACAAATTTCAGTCAATGTAGGTCTACTTGAGGGAACTGAAGTCAGACTGAAGTCTGAAACAGAAAAGCTAGTGGTGCGGAATAAAGAAATTAGTTCCGAGATACTGGCAAGACAGTTACAAGTAGCGGAGTATGATGAGTTGTTGAAGAAACAGGATAGTAAGTTAGGAGAGTTGGAAGCACTAGCTCAACAAGCTGAGAATCACATGGTGAAGAAACTGGAACCAGAAGTGACTAAGGTACAAAGGGACTCAGTGGGGACAGCACAAGAAGTGTCTAAAGATGAGACCTTTGTGACTGCCGACGAGCCCTCAGTATTTATAGTCAATACAGTGGAAGAGGTGGTGAAACCACCTGCCACTGAGGATCTAGATGGTTCCATGGTGATACATACAGCTGACATGTTATCCAGTGTGAGTGGACACTCATCCATGCATGGCAGTAAGTTTGATAAAAATGAGGAGTTCATGTTGGAACTGTGTGGTAGAGTTGAAAAGCTGTTTCAGGAGAAGTTAGATTGCTTTCTTGAGGAAACAGAGTCAGTGAGTGTGGAGAATGACACCAAGGGAGTAAAAGGAGACGTTCCGGTAGCCCAGGCTACAGGGAATAAGCCTCCTGTGGGACCAGGTAACACTGCTCCAGCTCCAGGTGCTCATTCTACTCCAGCTCCGGGAACAAGGCAGGTTCCTACAGGTCCGGTAAACGTGTCTACAGTGGGTAGACCAGGTTTGCCCAAGGGGGTAAACATGAATGCTAGGCCGCCAGGTCAAGGGAATCTGGCAGGGCCTAACACCTCCTATGGGGGGTGGAGTAATGTTGGTCCGGATAACTGTTATGGGAACGCAAGACCTATGTTCAATATACCACCTCCCCCATTGCCTGGCAGTCATGTAACTCCAGGAAGCATGAATACACCAAGGACAGGAGGTACTATTCAAAGTGGGACACCCTACCAACATAGGGCAAATATGTCTATGGAAGATGAGGTAGTGTTCCAAAACAATCCAGCAATTAGAAGATTGGGGATTGATGCGGTACCGAATGACGTGGGGAACTTTAAAGCAGTGGACTATGCTTTGAGTCAGACTGATATACCGTTGAGAACGGGGATGACACCTGTGAGAAAGCAGGCTATCAAGATGAAGCAGTATGATGGCACAGTTCCATGGAGAAAATGGTTCACACGATTTTCAGCAGATATGAGACATAATGGTTGGGAAGGCGATGAATGCCTTGCAGCTTTGTCATGGTGTCTGCGGGATGGTCCTGGTGATCCCGCTCTAACAAGCTTTGAGTTAAGCGGGGGTAGAACGTACAAGGGATTAGTGGAAACAGCTTCTTGGGCTTTAGGTTCCACATCCGGTGCGGATCCCGCATCTGAGCTAGAGGCAAGAGTTCAGAAGCCCGGTGAAGGGCACAGACAGTTTGGAATGGCTCTCAGAGTGCTAGCAGCAGAAGCATTTGCATCTATGAGTCCAAGTGATCCATGGCTGGTAAGGAAGTTGTCCAGCCTGTATATAGATGGACTTAAGGACGAAAGATTGTCGAGCGAGATTGCTTCACAGTGGAAGACCACTATGTCACTAGCAGATATCTTCGAGCTTACGGAAGATGCTCTGAGAAAGAGGAAGCTGTTGAAAACTGTAGAGGCAGCCCCTGTAGCAGTAATAGAGATGCCCGTAGAAGAGGTTGAACTGACTACAGAGGGAGTGCAAGAGGTGGCAGCAATAGATCCTAAATGGAAAGGACGTCGTTCTTTTTATGTAAGACGAAGGGTTCCAGGATCAGACGCTCAAGCGCCAGAGGGGGGTGCATTGAAGACCATGATCGGAAAAGTCATGGAGGAGCGTAGTAAGGCTGAGAAGGCTGAAAAGGTCGCATCTCGTGGTCGCGGTAAGGGGAAACCCAACAAAGACACGAAATGTTATAATTGTGGGAAGAAGGGTCACTTTGCAAGGACATGTTGGTCCAAGGATACTAAGAATGTATCATCGGTCGAGAAACAAAAAGACGGACCCTCTTCTGACCAAAGCCCACCACCGACGGAAAACTAACAGGGGTTGTTGTCGATGACAAGATAACAACCCCACCTGTGATTGTCAAAGGTACTGTTAGGGGAGAATCAAAAGATTCCACTTCATGGGAACCGCTGGGGTTAGCCGCACCTGAGTCTGATCCGCCAGGTGGAGATGGGCCCCAGGGAACGGACGAGAATGGTGTTGAAGATTTAGCTCATCTGGACACCGTCCGCAGAATTGAGTTGGCGGAAGAAGTAGAAAGGTTTTGTGCTTCGCGACTCAAACCCGATGATCCTATAGTTAAGTTTCTCAACTCGAGGGGATATGACTTGGGCGGTGAAGCTGGAATCCAGAGATTTGCCTTGCAACCTTCCCCTTTACAAGGGAAGAGATGGTACTTGCCTGTGCAGATTCAGGGTTGCTTGGGGGAATTTCTGATTGATACTGGAGCTAGTCACTCCATGATGGGTCACCATTTCTTCAAGAAGCTCGCAGGTCTGTCGACTAACCCTGTGGGGTCTGGGTCGGTCAGAAGTGCTGATGGGTCTCATATGCGGACACATGGCAGACAGGTGATACCCTTTTGGGTGAATCAACATTCATTTGTTGTTTCAACAACTGTGGCTGAATTGACGGATGAGGGAATCTTGGGAGTAGATTTTTGTTCTCTGTATGGGGCGGTATTGGATAGTGTGACAGGGGAACTCACTCTTCGATATCCACAAGAGATGAAAGTCCAGTGTGTACTCGTCTCGTCTGTCTCTCAGACAGTGCGAATTCCTCCCCGCCATGTGTGCAATGTAGTTGTATACTGCCGGGAAATGGAATTTGACCGCATGGGGGTGGTGGAACCGAATCAGCAGCATTTGAGTAAGCTGGGGTTGGTTTCCACCAGTGCCTTAGTGCAAAGTTCAAGACGAACAGTAGTACCAGTCAGTAATATGACTTTTCAGGATGTGTACCTGGAAAAGGGGACGACCTTTGGGGAAGTAACATATGCTGACGTGGTAGGAAGGGCTGACTCACCAGAAGTGGAGTTAGCAGTAAAGAGAGCAGTGGAAATAGGAGCTTTGGATCCATCCGCTATGCCAGTGGTATTGCAAGACACTGGAGAGCAGGATAGGAAGGAAGGATATGGTTTGCCACTGCATCTTTTACCATTAGTGACAGATAGCCACTTGGAGACAGAGGAGGACAAACAGAGTCTAGCTCAGCTATTATGCGAGAATGCAGACTTGTTCTCCGCTCCAGGGGAGCAATTGGGTAGAACTGACCGAGTAACTCATCGGATAGACACCGGTTCTAGCCCACCATTGCGCTTGCCATACCGGCGCCTCCCGTTGTCTAAGAAACAGGCATTGGAGGATGAGGTGGACAAGATGTTAGGGGAAGGGATAATAAGGCCCTCAGATAGTCCATGGGCTAGTCCGGTGGTAATGGTTACCAAAAAGGATGGCACCTGTCGGTTCTGTATAGATTACAGGAGACTGAATGGGATTACGAGGAAGAATGCCTACCCCTTGCCACGCATTGACGAAAGTCTGGATTCCTTGGGAGGCAATCACTGGTTTAGTACCTTAGATCTCCAGTCAGGATACTGGCAGATTGGGATGCACCCAGAGGATAAGGAAAAGACAGCATTCACAACCCACCGGGGGTTGTTTGAGTTCAATGTAATGCCATTTGGCTTATGCAATGCTCCGGCTACTTTCGAGAATATGATGGAGACAATGCTAAGGGGATTGTTGTGGAAAAACTGTCTAGTTTATCTAGACGACATCATAGTTTTCGGGAAAACTCGGGAGGAGTGTCTATCAAATCTGAACAAGGTGATGGATCGATTGAGATCCTACAACCTTAGACTGAAAGCTAAGAAATGCAAGTTCTTCAGGCAATCAGTGGAATATCTGGGCCGAATAGTCAGTGGCACAGGTATTTCGGCGGATCCAGGGAAATTAGAGGCTGTAGCTAATTGGGCAACGCCAAAAGACCAGAAAGAAGTGAGGTCATTTTTGGGTTTCTGCTCGTACTACCGCGATTTCATTCCCGGATTTGCTGAGGTGTCAGCTCCATTACAGGCGCTGGTAGTAGGAAAAAGGAAGGGAATGTTGAAGCTACCACCGTTTATTTGGACGGAATTAGCTGGACAGGCTTTTCAGAAGCTGAAGGAGTTATTCACAGTAACTCCTGTGCTGAGCTATCCTACTGAGGGTGATCAGTTCATCCTGGACACCGACGCTAGCAACGATAGCATAGGCGCTGTCTTATCCCAAGTGCAGGAAGGTAGAGAAGTGCCCTTGGCATTTGCTAGCAACAGCTTGAGTAAAACTCAACGCAATTATTGCACCACCAAGAGAGAGTTGTTGGCCATAGTAGTTTACACAAAGAAATTCCACCATTATTTGTATGGTGGGAATTTTATTCTACGAACAGACCATTCATCCTTGAGATGGCTCCTTAATTTCAAGGAAGCAGATGGGATGATGGGTAGATGGATCTCCGCGTTGTCTGAACTAGGGATAGAGAATACCCAGATTCAGCATCGGAGCGGAGTGAAGCACTTAAATGCGGATTGTTTGTCTAGGAGACCAATCCGAAGATGTGCAAGAATGAAATGTGAAGACTGTGGCATACATAACGCGTTGGTGGCTCCAATAATGAATTTTGATCCGGCCTGGGAAGAGAACTTGGTGTTTTGGTCGGCGGAGTCCATACTGGAAGCTCAGCAGGATGACGATGGTATCAATATGATACGGAATCTGATCCTGGAGAGAGCTGCTCGTCCCGTCAGACCTGCTCTGTCATTAGAATGTGTGGAAGTAAGGAACTTAGTGGGTCAATGGTCGCAGCTGGTAGTGCGAGACGGCCTATTGTGTAGATGGAAAACTCTTGAAGGCAAAGCCAGGAGGAGGCTACAGATAGTCTTGCCAGCTTCTCTGAGATGGGAAGTATTCGAGTTTTTCCATGGTCATCAGACTTCCGCTCATTTTGGCAGGAAACGGACTTTGGACAAACTCGCGAGGAGATATTACTGGCCTGGGATGTCTAAGGACGTAATACGTTGGTTGAGTGAATGCCCAACGTGTTGCCTGGTGAAGCCGGGCCCTGGGAAAGGTAAAACATCTCTCAGACAAGAACTGTTCGGAGTCAGATTTGCGAGGATAGCCATTGACATAATCACTGGCTTCCAGACAACTCCAAACTCCAACGTGTGCATGATGGTGGTACAAGACTACTATTCAAAGTACGTGAAGGTGATCCCAATGAAGGATCACACGGCATTAACTTGCGCACAAGCTTTGGTTGAGGAGTGGGTACTAACATTTGGCGCACCTCTCATGTTACATTCAGACCAGGGTAGGGAGTTTGAATCGCGTCTCTTTCAGGGGATGCTGGAAGAATTAGCCATAGTTAAGACACGCACTAATCCGTACCGACCGCAGTCGGATGGGATGGTTGAGAGATTCAACCGCACGTTGATTCAGGGGCTGACCACGCTGGTTAATTCTAATCAGGATGACTGGGATACGTTTTCCCAGTATGTGGCTCATGCATACAACGGTACGGTGCATGCTTCAACTGGCTGCACTCCTAACAGCCTGGTATTTGGATCTGAGATCATAATGCCTGCAGATTTGGTCTTTGGCAGTGTACTGCGGAGAAAGGATGTCCCATGCCGAGTGGCATTTGCGGAATCCCTGCGCAGAGAATTGCGGGAAGGCTATGCATTGGTGAGAGGCCATTTGAAGAAAGCGGCCATCCATCAGAAAGTAGGGTATGATACAGGCTTGAGAGAGAGGAAGTATGTAGTTGGACAAAAGGTGGTGAGATTGAAACCACCTGTACATGGAAAAATCTCGAAGGGTTGGGATGGGCCATTTGAAGTGACAAAAGTAATATCGGATGTTACTGTGTTATTGAAAAATGTGAAAGGCAAGATTGTTGCAGGCCATGTAGATCGCCTGAAGCCTTGGCTAGGTCGCCGGCCCGGCGATGAGAATGAGCCTTTGGTAGAAGTGCCAATGCCCCAACCCAGGTGGGTGCGTAAAACACAGGTTACAGCACCCCCGCCTACAAAGAAGACTAGAAAAGCAACGCCAGCTAGAAAAGTCGATGGTAGGAAGAAGAAGAAGAAGTTAGTTACTGAAAAGGAAACTAGAGAGGTTCCTACAGTAATTAAGAAGAAGAAACCCCAAGGACCCATACGTAGAAGTGCTCGTATAGCGGGTCGAGGTGCTGTTACGTGAGAGCGGCGGGGCTGGGTTTGTTTGTTGTGGTTACCCGAAATAGTTCGGGTCTCCAAGGACTTACCCGGTAAACCCCGGAAAGTTGCGTAACTGGTGCTGATTGTCAAAAACACAACGAGAAATACCGGATTTTATTCTTTAGTCTTTGTGACAGGAATAATGGTGAAATTGACCAGTAGATGGCATTGGGGTACCCAACGTTCTGCTTTACTAAAGTTAGTTTTGAATGTTTACATGCTATGGTCTGTGAGTTGGTTTCCCATTTAGTACTTGTCGTGATGGTTTAGGATTAGAATCCAATCAAACCTAGTCAGTAATTTTTCTAAGGATAATATGAGGATCCTAATACGAAATATTATGTGGAAAGTACGGGTGTAAAACTCGTTACAACAACATGAGAAAAGGGACTCATACGTATTCCGAATTTGTTCGGACAACCAAAGAAATTTACTTTGACACGTATTTTTTTATAATGTTTGTTTAAAACAGCGTTCTGAAAGTTCATAAGCTACAAATGAGACAGCCGTGACGAACTGAAGAATTGCTATTACTTGAAATGATGTGCAAAAATACAATCCGAGAAAACCCGGCGAAGATTGCAACTACTACGCAGTTAACTCCGCCACCCGGTTTTCTTCGGATAATATCGGATAACTTCTTCGGGAAGGGCTATCCGGTACCCGTGATCCTTTGCGCTTGGGTGCGCACGCATGCTGGTTTGGCGCGGAAAGCGTCAGTCCTGCACATACCGTTGGAGAGGGTGGATGCGAAGGCACCTCTCTCCGCGTATGTAACACCGGTTAGAACATCTACATGTGAGGGAGAGAGGAGACACTAAAGTGAGGTAGTACAGGAGGACACATTTGTAACAATTTTCCTGATTTTACTACTCATTTAAGCTCATTTTAAGAGTGGGCTCCTCTGGGCCGCCCTCTGTGTAGTTATCATGGCGGATAACTATCCGTCGGGAGACTCCCATAGAAGGAGTCACTCGACGGAAGTTTCCCCTCTGTCGCAGGAACAGAGAGAGTTGTTAGCTTTGGGGGACCTGGAGTCAACAGCTCCGGTCGAGTATGATCTTCCAAAACGATTTCGGGAGGCAGATTTACCTAAATTTGTGTATCATCCACCAGCTAAGATGAAGAATAGGGGTGTGAAACGCCGAAATCACAGTAATATCTCTGAGATAAGGAAAGCTGAAAAGGTTAAAACCACACAGTATCTCCTAGCTCGGGGAGAACATGTTAAGAAACTGGTAGATATGGGTTTATCAGTGGCGCAAGCTAGGGGGTTCGTGTCAGGGCCGGGGTTAAAAGGACTCGAGGCCGGGGGATTTCCCTTGTTCCAGGTTGGGAATATTGCGTCACCACCTACTTCGGGAGTGGCCCGGACTGACCCGAATATGCCCGGGATACCGGTGTACCCGGTCAGTGACGTGCCAGTGGGTGCTCCGTGGGGTGCTATGTCGTATGACCGTGCGGATGGTTTACATCCGGTGCATGGTAACTTTGTACCCGATTGGGATGCCCCTGCACAGTCAACTCCGGAACGTATTCCAATTATGGCAGTAATGCAGTTAGCAGCGAAATTTGAGAAATTTAAGCCGGATGCAGTGATTCCCGGGAGTAAGATATGCAGGGGGGCATACATCCAAGAGTTGGACAAATTCAACGAGAAGAAATGTACTAAACTATTCAGACCTCCTTCCGATAATTCTAAGTCCAGACCCTATACAGGAGAGGTTTCTGGGGAGATAGGGAGCCGAGCTAGGCTACCATCCTACGAAGATACAGAGAGGGATATGGAGTTCTGGTTAGAGCATGCTAGTTCAGGGGCACATCAAGCTTACAAGTTCTGGGATGAGGTTATAAAGCAAAGTATGGGGACATACAGGGCTGCCGACCTCTCCAACGAAGATAGAGACCGGTTGAAATGGGCGTGGATGACATTTGTTCCGCCAGGTATGCCTACTTATAAACCTGGTAGAGGTTGGAGAATAGGTTCGGGGCAATGCCCATTCAATGAGTGTATGGATAGAAATCCAATAGCTGAGTATCTGGACCTGTACCAGTTCGCACGACATCTAGTGGAGTTCCACGCGCACTCCAAAATGATGTGGCAGTGCCGGGCCAGGCCTAATCGCTCAGGTAAATGTATGAAAGATGGTGAACCTTTCAGCACATCTAGAAAGGGTTGTATGGTAAGGCATTTAGTGGATGTACACCATATGAAGGCTGAAACTGCCATGTCCAATCTAGATATTCTCGAGAATAGTCCGGAGGCCTTAGGACTCACGGACAGAGAAAAGTGTGTGAGGGTACCACAGGGGTTGGCATACACCTTAGTGTTTAACCATAACCCGAGAAGGTTGTGGTTGAATCGAAAGGCGTGGCCATACTACCTTCAGGACTTTCCAGAGAAAGCCTCTGATTATCGTAGTAAAATGGAATTGGCCACTCCGCCTAAAGGTAAAATGCTGTCTGAAGGTAAAACTGTGGACCATGGAGTGTACACTCCTGTCTCGGTTACCTTAGGAGAGATGCGGACCACAGGTTCAGAGGAGTCCTCAGCTTCTGCTGGGTTGGACTCATCACCTGACGGCCGATCTACCCCAACCAAAAGACGTGCTCCGGGGTCTTCCTGTGGGTTTAGTAGGAACACTACTGAATCCAACAAGGAGGGCTCTGGCGGAACTTTACCCAGGGTTGCTGTTAGCCCAAGGCTAGCCTTAGAAGAGAAAATGGTAAATGACCTGTTGGCTTCTCCTGTAGAGGAGGAGGACGACTGTGTATTTGTGGGAGAGGAGGTAATACCTCCTACCACAATCTCTGAAGCTAGAGGGAACCCGGGAGTGTCAAGGAAGATATTAAAGACAGAAAATACTTCTACTGATAGTCAAGGGTATGTAACAGGGAAGATAGAGTCAGTAAGTGGGAAGGAGGATTCCAAATCTAAAATGACCTATAGAACGATTGATTTCCAATCTGAGGGAGATGATTGGGTGGATCAAAAATTCACCCCACCCGCAGGCAGGGTTCAATCTAGTAAAATAGAGATGAGGAAGGAACAGGAGATTGGTCGTAGACTATCCTCCGTTCCATCACCATCTACCTGTATGGGGGCTCTCTCACTAAACTCTCCATCATCTGGAGTGGGTGAGGAAGATATCTCTTTGGAGTCGGTCCCTCTGCCTAAGCTGACTGGTGATATTGATCACCCTGAGAATGTAAGTATCAGGAATCTTCTGAAAGAACAGTATGTCACTGGACTGAAAAGTTCATTTGACACACTGGATCTCGCTTGTCAACTAGCTCTGCAAGGAGCTAGGGCTCAAGCTAAGCAATTGGTAAAAGAAAGTCGTTTGGCCGAATTAGAGAAAGTGGAGACTGCTAAAGCAGAACTCCTATCTAAAATGTCCAAAATGACTGAGGAGAATGAAGCCCTCAAAAGACAGTTGGGACAATGAGATGACATGGTAGCAACCTCTAGCAGAATAGTAGATGATTTGAGATTGAACATTGAAAAATCTCGTATGGAAAGTCAATTTTTAATTGATGATCTCAAAGTCAAGTTGGATCGCAGTAAGGATATGGTCAGTTCTGCTGAACATAAGCTAACTGCTGCCAGGACTGAAATAAGTCTAAAAACCATAGTTATTCGGAAGTTGGAACACGAAATTGGTGGTCTAACAGAAGAATTTTCTAGCTATAAAAAGGAAGCTCAGCAGAACGATGACTTCTATGAGGAGTTGGCTGAGTTCTTTGAGGATTGCTATGAGATACCATTGTCAAGTTGGTACGACGAGAGTGTGTACAGGGTTGAACGGGGTTCCGCCCCTCTTCCCTTAGGATTTGACGGTGATGCATACGCACAAAGGTTGAGAGCCGACTCCAGGGCTAGTAATACCCCTAGGAGTCCTCCACCTCCATCTACAGAAGATGAGACGCACCTGGCCGACTGCAGTTACGTGGCTGCCACCTCCATGGCCTGTGGGTCATCGGAGTTGGTTCCTGTGACGTCTGTTCCTAAGACGTCCGTGGCTGTGACGTCTGTTCCGGTGTCACCTGTTCCTGTAACGTCCGTTGCTGTGGCGTCTGTTCCGGTGTCACCCGTTCCTGTGACGTCTGTGGCTGTGACGTCTGTCCCTGTGTCACCAGTCTCGGTGACACCTGTTGCTGTGACGTCTACCTCTGTGTCGTCTGATGCTAAGACGATGCAGTATACTACCATGGGGGTGGACACAACCGTGTCTTCCTTTGAGACTATGGATACTCCAGCCGGGGTGTCCACTCTAGCGAGGATGGTGGTGAATGAACTGCAGACAGAGTCACATAACTCGACTCCTGTCTCAACACCAATACTCGACACCACCTCTTGTCAGTCACCGTACCAGATAACGGAAAGTGAGACTAGAGAGGCGGTTCAGATACTGATGGAGCTGAACGATGCAATTGCAGAGGCTGACTTACGTCTGTCTATCCGTGATGCTGAGGCGCTTATGGCTCCTGAAAACGAACTCGAACAATCCATGATGGTGGATCCTCCAATGGACCTACCTGTGACGACTGGTTCTTTGTCTGGGAACCATCGTCCATCTACCCTGGACATTCCTGTACCCATGGCGAGTGTAGCTATGGGTGCTCAAATGCATGGTCCTAACCCTGACGCTTCGCAGCTAGGGTTTGGGATGGACATATCCATTGAGATGAGTGACAATCGACCTAGTGAATGTATGTCTCCAGTGTCCAGAAACGAAGAACTTTTGCTGAGTCGCACAAAGGTTGAGAGCCGACTCCAGGGCTAGTAATACCCCTAGGAGTCCTCCACCTCCATCTACAGAAGATGAGACGCACCTGGCCGACTGCAGTTACGTGGCTGCCACCTCCATGGCCTGTGGGTCATCGGAGTTGGTTCCTGTGACGTCTGTTCCTAAGACGTCCGTGGCTGTGACGTCTGTTCCGGTGTCACCTGTTCCTGTAACGTCCGTTGCTGTGGCGTCTGTTCCGGTGTCACCCGTTCCTGTGACGTCTGTGGCTGTGACGTCTGTCCCTGTGTCACCAGTCTCGGTGACACCTGTTGCTGTGACGTCTACCTCTGTGTCGTCTGATGCTAAGACGATGCAGTATACTACCATGGGGGTGGACACAACCGTGTCTTCCTTTGAGACTATGGATACTCCAGCCGGGGTGTCCACTCTAGCGAGGATGGTGGTGAATGAACTGCAGACAGAGTCACATAACTCGACTCCTGTCTCAACACCAATACTCGACACCACCTCTTGTCAGTCACCGTACCAGATAACGGAAAGTGAGACTAGAGAGGCGGTTCAGATACTGATGGAGCTGAACGATGCAATTGCAGAGGCTGACTTACGTCTGTCTATCCGTGATGCTGAGGCGCTTATGGCTCCTGAAAACGAACTCGAACAATCCATGATGGTGGATCCTCCAATGGACCTACCTGTGACGACTGGTTCTATGTCTGGGAACCATCGTCCATCTACCCTGGACATTCCTGTACCCATGGCGAGTGTAGCTATGGGTGCTCAAATGCATGGTCCTAACCCTGACGCTTCGCAGCTAGGGTTTGGGATGGACATATCCATTGAGATGAGTGACAATCGACCTAGTGAATGTATGTCTCCAGTGTCCAGAAACGAAGAACTTTTGCTGAGTGGCGAGTCATAAAAACATTCCCAGTTGCAGCATATATGGAACCTCTACCATGTGTCGTCATCAAGGTTGAACTTTTGCAGTAGTGGGGTTGTTAGTACACCACGGATCATATGATGCTTTATACCATAGACTATAAGTCACAAGATGACTAGATAGATATATATATATATATTTATAAAAGACTGAGATGACAGGAACAGTGGATCATTATCACCTATTTATGAAAAGACTTTGATATGATCTAGGTTTGCAGTTATCGCTATATATGAAACTGTTAAAACCATCACCAAAGAGTGTTCTATATTTTTTTGCCATAAGACAGTATTTGTGAAACGGGTTCTGTTTGAGTTGATGACATGTGCTATAGGTATGATTATTGTATGCCGATTGTGATACTCTGATTTAACCGTCCAATAAGTAAAGGTATGAGGGACTGGATCCTGATGATACCTACTGAGATGAAAAGTTGCTTGACTACATTCGTACTACGTGTAGATCTGTGGTAATAACATATCAATGAACCTGAAAAACGCAAAATTTATTCAGGTACTGAGAGTGGAAATTGCGTAAGTTGTTATGGAGATCTGTAGGCTCCCGTTGATTACTTTCAGAAGGAAGGTATCGAGTGAGGAGCCGGGTCATTCTATTTTTCAGCTTGCTGCGTTTTTGATCTTTGAACTAAGTGTGGAGACTAATTCTCCCTGAATCGTTGAAATATGTTACGCCAACACTAGATCTGATTGCTTACAGTATTCCTATATGGAGAATGTCACTTGTGTTATTGTGTGAAGACACCCATGTGACCATGGTGCATAAGGTTTTGGAGACCTTGATTGGATTGAAAACTGCATTTACCGGATCTACGCTATATGTTCATTTATTCCAAAAATATTGATCTTTCAAACCTTACTCTGGCACGTAAAGCGAGTGAGTCTATTCAAATAGACGGGTTGGGTCAAGGTTTACTATAAAGTCGACACTTGCCACCTTTTTTGTTTCCAATATGTCTTGTACTAAAACTTGGTAACTTTTAAGGAGAAGTGCTCATATTTGATCTGTATGTATACGATACCTGTTGTAACAAATCGTTTTCGATGAGACATGGTTAGTATGCGATAAATATGTCTTGAAGGTTTTATATATTTTTTTATGATATATAGTCAAGTTTGTTTTATAGGGCTTGACTGGCTGTGTGGAGTTTATCCTCTTAGTCCCATAAATCATGACTGTTATTCAAGGATTATACTCGATTATTGTGTAACTGGATCCTGATGGTTGATATGATTGACGTTAATATCAAAAAGGATGAATACATATCTATGATACCCAAGAAATATATTAGTGGTTCTAGTAGAAAGAGTTACGCTTGCCTCCACTATGTATATGTTTGGAGACAATATATTTGTTTTTTGGGTTGTTTGGAGATAAAATTTGTCATTTGTATTAAGGTAGTATAATAATACTGCACTTAGTGCTGCTATTTAGACGCTGTGATATTGTCTGAAGGGGGGTAGTGTAGTGGGTCGACGCTGTACTATTTCTAGGGAACCAGTTGGAGTTATATTTGGTATATGTGTTGTCGTGTATCCAGGCCGCACTCCTGTCTACTGCCGAGTATAAGGTTATATAAGCCCACCTGAGGAATGGTGGAGCGCGGCCTGGTTATGTGCATTGAGCCGTGACCGCCACGTGTCACCCGACATATCTCGGGTACAGTGTCGGCTCGGATGCACCGGCGCGTGGTTACCCGGAGTTCCTCGGGAACTCAAGTGTTTACGAGTAATGGAGAGAATTACATAACGACCAGTACATAAGACCTGGAGTTCTGCTAATCGGGGACCCAGTCTTGCTGCGCACTTCGGCCAGCTTGGCTGCTCCACAACAGAGCTTCTCCGAACTCTGTTGTACCTTTTAGGCCTAGTCCTGTCGCTGCTTCCACCTTGGTCACCCTGCGTCTTTCTCTGTTCTACCCTCTGGGGGAACTAGAGGAGATAGACGCACTGGTGTACAACTCCGGGTACAGAACTCCCTACGGGGGAGTCTGTCCCAAGAGGAGTTAACCAAGATGGAAGAGAGCATTGGAACTCGGGAACTATGTACTAGACCGTGAGCGTATACCTCCTGTATGTTCATATGACCACTGGTGTTCAGAAGCCTATTTGATTATTGCTATCCGTCTGTATGATTACGAGCCGTCTGTCAGAATGAATAAAGTGTAATTTCTGAACAACCTATTTTCGAATCTGGAGTTTTTCATAGCAGATGTCTATCTTAGAATAGCCAACAGCTACAATAACATTTGGTCATAATCTATGTTTTATAGTTTAAAATTGGAGCTGAATACTGAATTCAAACCCCTTTTCTGAAGAGAAAAAAAACACAAGTGACATTTGTATATATTTCTCATATGAATTCAAAATCTATATTCATCCGTATGTTATTGACAAACTAAGAATTAGGCCTAGCCCTTCAAGAAAAGAAGGATTACTTTTGGTCATATTGCATTCTTATTCAGTACATTATAGTTTAATATTGAAGCTGAAGACCAAATTCGAACCCCTTCCCTGAAGTGAAAGAAAAACTCAAGTGACCTAGGAATATATTTTTCACGTGAGTTTCAAATCTATATTCATTGTGCATTAGTGTCGAAACTGTGAATTAGCCCTTACCTCCCGAAATAGAAGTGTTCTTTTTGGTCATGTTGGATTCCAAGTCAGTACTTTTTAGTTTAATATTAGAGTTGAAGAGCAAATTCAACCCCCTTCCCTGAATTGGAAAAAAACACAAGTGACCTAGGAATATATTTTCCATATGAATTCAAAGTCTATGTTAATCTATGCGTTAGTGTCAAAACTGTGAATTAGACCTAACCCCTGGAAAGAGAAGGATAACTTTTAGTCATAATCCATGTTTTATAGTTTAATATAAGAGCTGAAGACTGAATTCAAACCCCTTTTCTGAAGAGAAAAAAAGCACAAGTTGACATTTGTATATATTTCTCATATGAATTCAAAATCTATATTCATCTGTATGTTAGTGACAAACTAGGAATTAGGCCTAGCCCTTCAAGAAAAGAAGGATTACTTTTCTTCATATTGCATTCTTATTCAGTACATTATAGTTCAATATTGAAGCTGAAGACCAAATTCGAACCCCTTCCCTGAAGTAAAAGAAAAACTCGAGTGACCTAGGAATATATTTTTCACGTGAGTTTCAAATCTATATTCATTGTGCATTAGTGTCGAAACTGTGAATTAGCCCTTACCTACTGAAATAGAAGTGTTCTTTTTGGTCATGCTGGATTCCAAGTCAGTACTTTTTAGTTTAATATTGGGCCTGAAGAGCAAATTCAACCCCCTTCCTTGAAGTGGAAAAAATTAAAAGTGACCTAGGAATATATTTTCCATATGAATTCAAAGTCTATGTTTATCTATGCGTTAGTGTCAAAACTGTGAATTAGACCTAACCCCTGGAAAGAGAAGGATAACTTTTAGTCATAATCCATGTTTTATAGTTTAAAATTGGAGCTGAAGACTGAATTCAAACCCTTTTCTGAAGAGAAAAAAAACATAAGTGACATTTGTATATATTTCTCATATGAATTCAAAATCTTTATTCATCCGTATGTTAGTGACAAACTAAGAATTAGGCCTAGCCCTTCAAGTAAAGAAGGATTACTTTTGGTCATATTGCATTCTAATTCAGTACATTATAGTTTAATATTGAAGCTGAAGACCAAATTCGCACCCCTTTCCTGAAGTGAAAGAAAAACTCAAGTGACCTAGGAATATATTTTTCACGTGAGTTTCAAATCTATATTCATTGTGCATTAGTGTCGAAACTGTGAATTAGCCCTTACCTCCCGAAATAGAAGTGTTCTTTTTGGTCATGTTGGATTCCAAGTCAGTACTTTTTAGTTTAATATTGGAGTTGAAGAGCAAATTCAACCCCCTTCCCTGAAGTGGAAAAAAACACAAGTGACCTAGGAATATATTTTCCATATGAATTCAAAGTCTATGTTAATCTATGCGTTAGTGTCAAAACTGTGAATTAGACCTAACCCCTGGAAAGAGAAGGATAACTTTTAGTCATAATCCATGTTTTATAGTTTAATATAAGAGCTGAAGACTGAATTCAAACCCCTTTTCTGAAGAGAAAAAAAGCACAAGTTGACATTTGTATATATTTCTCATATGAATTCAAAATCTATAATCATCTGTATGTTAGTGTCAAACTAAGAATTAGGCCTAGCCCTTCAAGAAAAGAAGGATTACTTTTCTTCATATTGCATTCTTATTCAGTACATTATAGTTCAATATTGAAGCTGAAGACCAAATTCGAACCCCTTCCCTGAAGTAAAAGAAAAACTCGAGTGACCTAGGAATATATTTTTCACGTGAGTTTCAAATCTATATTCATTGTGCATTAGTGTCGAAACTGTGAATTAGCCCTTACCTACTGAAATAGAAGTGTTCTTTTTGGTCATGCTGGATTCCAAGTCAGTACTTTTAAGTTTAATATTGGGCCTGAAGAGCAAATTCAACCCCCTTCCTTGAAGTGGAAAAAATTAAAAATGACCTAGGAATATATTTTCCATATGAATTGGAAGTCTATGTTAATCTATGCGTTAGTGTCAAAACTATGAATTAGACCTAACCCCTGGAAAGAGAAGGATAACATTTGGTCTTAATCTATGTTTTATAGTTTGAAATTGGAGCTGAATACTGAATTCGAACCCCTTTTCTGAAGAGAAAAAAAGCACAAGTTGACATTTGTATATATTTTTCATATGAATTCAAAATCTATATTCATCTGTATGTTAGTGTCAAACTAAGAAGTAGGCCTAGCCCTTCAAGAAAAGAAGGATTACTTTTGGTCATATTGCACTCTTATTCAGTACAATATAGTTTATTATTGAAGCTGAAGACCAAATTCGAACCCCTTCCCTGAAGTGAAAGAAAAACTCAAGTGACCTAGGAATATATTTTTTACGTGATTTTTAAATCTATATTCATTGTGCATTAGTGTCAAAACTGTGAATTAGCCCTTAGGGTAGACTGACCTAAAGATAACCACGTACCATGAGATGTCCACCTTAATTATGTAGTTATTCATGCATGGTATTGTACTTATTTGTCCTTTTCTGGAAAGAATATCACTTAAAGTGTACTGTGATACACACAAACAAAGCTTATCATGAATGAATGACTACAAAATTGAGGGGGTTATCTCATGGTACGTGGTTATCTTTAGGTCAGTCTACCCTACCTCATGAAATAGAAGTGTTCTTTTTGGTCATGTTGGATTCCAAGTCAGTACTTTTTAGTTTAATATTGGAGTTGAAGAGCAAATTCAACCCCCTTCCCTGAAGTGGAAAAAAACACAAGTGACCTAGGAATATATTTTCCATATGAATTCAAAGTCTATGTTTATCTATGCGTTAGTGTCAAAACTGTGAATTAGACCTAACCCCTGGAAAGAGAAGGATAACTTTTAGTCATAATCCATGTTTTATAGTTTAAAATTGGAGCTGAAGACTGAATTCAAACCCTTTTCTGAAGAGAAAAAAAACATAAGTGACATTTGTATATATTTCTCATATGAATTCAAAATCTATATTCATCCGTATGTTAGTGACAAACTAAGAATTAGGCCTAGCCCTTCAAGTAAAGAAGGATTACTTTTGGTCATATTGCATTCTAATTCAGTACATTATAGTTTAATATTGAAGCTGAAGACCAAATTCGCACCCCTTTCCTGAAGTGAAAGAAAAACTCAAGTGACCTAGGAATATATTTTTCACGTGAGTTTCAAATCTATATTCATTGTGCATTAGTGTCGAAACTGTGAATTAGCCCTTACCTCCCGAAATAGAAGTGTTCTTTTTGGTCATGTTGGATTCCAAGTCAGTACTTTTTAGTTTAATATTGGAGCTGAAGAGCAGATTCAACCCCCTTACCTGAAGTGGAAAAAAACACAAGTGACCTAGGAATATATTTTCCATATGAATTCAAAGTCTATGTTAATCTATGCGTTAGTGTCAAAACTGTGAATTTGACCTAACCCCTGGAAAGAGAAGGATACATTTTTATCATAATCCATGTTTTATAGTTTAGTATAAAAGCTGAAGACTGAATTCAAACCCTTTTTCTGAAGAGAAAAAAACCACAAGTAACATTTGTATATATTTCTCATATGAATTCAAAATCTATATTCATCTGTATGTTAGTGTCAAACTAAGAATTAGGCCTAGCCCTTCAAGAAAAGAAGAATTACTTTTGGTCATATTGCATTCTTATTCAGTACATTATAGTTCAATATTGAAGCTGAAGACCAAATTTGAACCCCTTCCCTGAAGTAAAAGAAAAACTCGAGTGACCTAGGAATATATTTTTCACGTGAGTTTCAAATCTATATTCATTGTGCATTAGTGTCGAAACTGTGAATTAGCCCTTACCTACTGAAATAGAAGTGTTCTTTTTGGTCATGTTGGATTCCAAGTCAGTACTTTTAAGTTTAATATTGGGCCTGAAGAGCAAATTCAACCCCCTTCCTTGAAGTGGAAAAAATTAAAAGTGACCTAGGAATATATTTTCCATATGAATTGGAAGTCTATGTTAATCTATGCGTTAGTGTCAAAACTGTGAATTAGACCTAACCCCTGGAAAGAGAAGGATAACTTTTAGTCATAATCCATGTTTCATATTTTAAAATTGGAGCTAAAAACCGAATTCAAACCCCTTTTCTGAAGAGAAAAAAAGCACAAGTTGACATTTGTATATATTTCTCATAGTAATTCAAAATCTATATTCATCCATATGTTGGTGTCAAACTAAGAAGTAGGCATAGCCCTTCAAGAAAAGAAGGATTACTTTTGGTCATATTGCATTCTAATTCAGTACATTATAGTTTAATATTGAAGCTGAAGACCAAATTCGCACCCCTTTCCTGAAGTGAAAGAAAAACTCAAGTGACCTAGGAATATATTTTTCACGTGAGTTTCAAATCTATATTCATTGTGCATTAGTGTCGAAACTGTGAATTAGCCCTTACCTCCCGAAATAGAAGTGTTCTTTTTGGTCATGTTGGATTCCAAGTCAGTACTTTTTAGTTTAATATTGGAGCTGAAGAGCAGATTAAACCCCCTTACCTGAAGTGGAAAAAAACACAAGTGACCTAGGAATATATTTTCCATATGAATTCAAAGTCTATGTTAATCTATGCGTTAGTGTCAAAACTGTGAATTTGACCTAACCCCTGGAAAGAGAAGGATACATTTTTATCATAATCCATGTTTTATAGTTTAGTATAAAAGCTGAAGACTGAATTCAAACCCTTTTTCTGAAGAGAAAAAAACCACAAGTAACATTTGTATATATTTCTCATATGAATTCAAAATCTATATTCATCTGTATGTTAGTGTCAAACTAAGAATTAGGCCTAGCCCTTCAAGAAAAGAAGAATTACTTTTGGTCATATTGCATTCTTATTCAGTACATTATAGTTCAATATTGAAGCTGAAGACCAAATTTGAACCCCTTCCCTGAAGTAAAAGAAAAACTCGAGTGACCTAGGAATATATTTTTCACGTGAGTTTCAAATCTATATTCATTGTGCATTAGTGTCGAAACTGTGAATTAGCCCTTACCTACTGAAATAGAAGTGTTCTTTTTGGTCATGTTGGATTCCAAGTCAGTACTTTTAAGTTTAATATTGGGCCTGAAGAGCAAATTCAACCCCCTTCCTTGAAGTGGAAAAAATTAAAAGTGACCTAGGAATATATTTTCCATATGAATTGGAAGTCTATGTTAATCTATGCGTTAGTGTCAAAACTGTGAATTAGACCTAACCCCTGGAAAGAGAAGGATAACTTTTAGTCATAATCCATGTTTCATATTTTAAAATTGGAGCTAAAAACCGAATTCAAACCCCTTTTCTGAAGAGAAAAAAAGCACAAGTTGACATTTGTATATATTTCTCATAGTAATTCAAAATCTATATTCATCCATATGTTGGTGTCAAACTAAGAAGTAGGCATAGCCCTTCAAGAAAAGAAGGATTACTTTTGGTCATATTGCATTCTTATTCAGTACAATAAAGTTTAATATTGGAGCTGAAGAGCAAATTCGAACCGCTTCCCTGAAGTGAAAGAAAAACTCAAATGACCTAAGAATATATTTTTCACGTGAGTTTCAAATCTATATTCATTGTGCATTAGTGCCAAAACTTTGAATTAGCCCCTACCTCTTGAATTAGAAGTGTTCTTTTTGGTCATGTTGGATATCAAGTCAGTACTTTTTAGTTAAATATTGGAGCTGAAGAGCAAATTCAACCCCTTTCCCTGAAGTGGAAAAAAACACAAGTGACCTAGGAATATATTTTCCATATGAATTCAAAATCTATGTTTATCTATGCGTTAGTGTCAAAACTGTGAATTAGACCTAACCCCCGGAAAGAGAAGGATACATTTTTATCATAATCCATGTTTTATAGTTTAGTATAAGAGCTGAAGACTGAATTCAAACCCTTTTTCTGAAGAGAAAAAAAACACAAGTGACATTTGTATATATTTCTCATATGAATTCAAAATCTATATTCATCCGTATGTTAGTGTCAAACTAAGAATTAGGCCTAGCCCTTCAAGAAAAGAAGGATTACTTTTGGTCATATTGCATTCTAATTCAGTAAATTATACTTTAATATTGAAGCTGAAGACCAAATTCGAACCCCTTCCCTGAAGTGAAAGAAAAACTCAAGTGACCTAGGAATACATTTTTCACGTGAGTTTCAAATCTATATTCATTGTGCATTAGTGTCGAAACTGTGAATTAGCCCTTACCTCCCGAAATAGAAGTGTTCTTTTTGGTCATGTTGGATTCCAAGTCAGTACTTTTTAGTTTAATATTGGAGTTGAAGAGCAAATTCAACCCCCTTCCCTGAAGTGGAAAAAAACACAAGTGACCTAGGAATATATTTTCCATATGAATTCAAAGTCTATGTTTATCTATGCGTTAGTGTCAAAACTGTGAATTAGACCTAACCCCTGGAAAGAGAAGGATAACTTTTAGTCATAATCCATGTTTTATAGTTTAAAATTGGAGCTGAAGACCGAATTCAAACCCCTTTTCTGAAGAGAAAAAAAGCACAAGTTGACATTTGTATATATTTCTCATAGTAATTCGAAATCTATATTCATCCATATGTTAGTGTCAAACTAAGAAGTAGGCATAGCCCTTCAAGAAAAGAAGGATTACTTTTGGTCATATTGCATTCTTATTCAGTACAATAATAGTTTATCATTGAAGCTTAAGACCAAATTGGAACCGCTTCCCTGAAGTGAAAGAAAAACTCAAATGACCTAAGAATATATTTTTCACATGAGTTTCAAATCTATATTCATTGTGCATTAGTGCCAAAACTGTGAGTTAGCCCCTACCTCTTGAATTAGAAGTGTTCTTTTTGGTCATGTTGGATATCAAGTCAGTACTGTTTAGTTAAATATTGGAGCTGAAGAGCGAATTCAACCCCTTTCCCTGAAGTGGAAACAAACACAAGTGACCTAGGAATATATTTTCCATATGAATTCAAAGTCTATGTTTATCTATGCGTTAGTGTCAAAACTGTGAATTAGACCTAACCCCGGGAAAGAGAAGGATAACTTTTTATCATAATCAATGTTTTATAGTTCAATATAAGAGCTGAAGACTGAATTCAAACCCTTTTTCTGAAGAGAAAAAAAACACAAGTGAAATTTGTATATATTTCTCATATGAATTCAAAATCTATATTCATCCGTATGTTAGTGACAAACTAGGAAATAGGCCTAGCCCTTCAAGAAAAGAAGGATTACTTTGGTCATATTGAATTCTTATTCAGTACATTATAGTTTAATATTGAAGCTGAAGACCAAATTCGAACCCGTTCCCTGAAGTGAAAGAAAAACTCAAGTGACCTAGGAATATATTTTCCATATGAATTCAAAGTCTATGTTTATCTATGCGTTAGTGTCAAAACTGTGAATTAGACCTAACCCCTGGAAAGAGAAGGATAACTTTTAGTCATAATCCATGTTTTATAGTTTAAAATTGGAGCTGAAGACCGAATTCAAACCCCTTTTCTGAATAGAAAAAAAGCACAAGTTGACATTTGTATATATTTCTCATATGAATTCAAAATCTATATTCATCCATATGTTAGTGACAAACTAAAAATTAGGCCTAGCCCTTCAAGAAAAGAAGGATTACTTTTGGTCATATTGCACTCTTATTCAGTACAATATAGTTTATTATTGAAGCTAAAGACCAAATTGGAACCGCTTCCCTGAAGTGAAAAAAAAACTCAAGTGACCTAAGAATATATTTTTCACATGAGTTTCAAATCTATATTCATTGTGCATTAGTGCCAAAACTGTGAATTAGCCCCTACCTCTTGAATTAGAAGTGTTCTTTTTGGTCATGTTGGATATCAAGTCAGTACTTTTTAGTTAAATATTGGAGCTGAAGAGCGAATTCAACCCCTTTCCCTGAAGTGGAAACAAACACAAGTGACCTAGGAATATATTTTCCATATGAATTCAAAGTCTATGTTTATCTATGTGTTAGTGTCAAAACTGTGAATTTGACCTAACCCCTGGAAAGAGAAGGATAAATTTTTATCATAATCCATGTTTTATAGTTTAGTATAAGAGCTGAAGACTGAATTCAAACCCTTTTTCTGAAGAGAAAAAAAACACAAGTGACATTTGTATATATTTCTCATATGAATTCAAAATCTATATTCATCCATATGTTAGTGTCAAACTAAGAATTAGGCCTAGCCCTTCAAGAAAAGAAGGATTACTTTTCTTCATATTGCATTCTTATTCAGTACATTATAGTTCAATATTGAAGCTGAAGACCAAATTCGAACCCCTTCCCTGAAGTAAAAGAAAAACTCGAGTGACCTAGGAATATATTTTTCACGTGAGTTTCAAATCTATATTCATTGTGCATTAGTGTCGAAACTGTGAATTAGCCCTTACCTACTGAAATAGAAGTGTTCTTTTTGGTCATGCTGGATTCCAAGTCAGTACTTTTAAGTTTAATATTGGGCCTGAAGAGCAAATTCAACCCCCTTCCTTGAAGTGGAAAAAATTAAAAGTGACCTAGGAATATATTTTCCATATGAATTGGAAGTCTATGTTTATCTATGCGTTAGTGTCAAAACTATGAATTAGACCTAACCCCTGGAAAGAGAAGGATAACATTTGGTCTTAATCTATGTTTTATAGTTTGAAATTGGAGCTGAATACTGAATTCGAACCCCTTTTCTGAAGAGAAAAAAAGCACAAGTTGACATTTGTATATATTTCTCATATGAATTCAAAATCTATATTCATCTGTATGTTAGTGTCAAACTAAGAAGTAGGCCTAGCCCTTCAAGAAAAGAAGGATTACTTTTGGTCATATTGCACTCTTATTCAGTACAATATAGTTTATTATTGAAGCTGAAGACCAAATTCGAACCCCTTCCCTGAAGTGAAAGAAAAACTCAAGTGACCTAGGAATATATTTTTTACGTGATTTTTAAATCTATATTCATTGTGCATTAGTGTCAAAACTGTGAATTAGCCCTTACCTCATGAAATAGAAGTGTTCTTTTTGGTCATGTTGGATTCCAAGTCAGTACTTTTTAGTTTAATATTGGAGCTGAAGAGCAAATTCAACCCCCTTACCTGAAGTGGAAAAAAACACAAGTGACCTAGGAATATATTTTCCATATGAATTCAAAGTCTATGTTAATCTATGCGTTAGTGTCAAAACTGTGAATTTGACCTAACCCCTGGAAAGAGAAGGATACATTTTTATCATAATCCATGTTTTATAGTTTAGTATAAAAGCTGAAGACTGAATTCAAACCCTTTTTCTGAAGAGAAAAAAACCACAAGTAACATTTGTATATATTTCTCATATGAATTCAAAATCTATATTCATCTGTATGTTAGTGTCAAACTAAGAATTAGGCCTAGCCCTTCAAGAAAAGAAGAATTACTTTTGGTCATATTGCATTCTTATTCAGTACATTATAGTTCAATATTGAAGCTGAAGACCAAATTTGAACCCCTTCCCTGAAGTAAAAGAAAAACTCGAGTGACCTAGGAATATATTTTTCACGTGAGTTTCAAATCTATATTCATTGTGCATTAGTGTCGAAACTGTGAATTAGCCCTTACCTACTGAAATAGAAGTGTTCTTTTTGGTCATGTTGGATTCCAAGTCAGTACTTTTAAGTTTAATATTGGGCCTGAAGAGCAAATTCAACCCCCTTCCTTGAAGTGGAAAAAATTAAAAGTGACCTAGGAATATATTTTCCATATGAATTGGAAGTCTATGTTAATCTATGCGTTAGTGTCAAAACTGTGAATTAGACCTAACCCCTGGAAAGAGAAGGATAACTTTTAGTCATAATCCATGTTTCATATTTTAAAATTGGAGCTAAAAACCGAATTCAAACCCCTTTTCTGAAGAGAAAAAAAGCACAAGTTGACATTTGTATATATTTCTCATAGTAATTCAAAATCTATATTCATCCATATGTTGGTGTCAAACTAAGAAGTAGGCATAGCCCTTCAAGAAAAGAAGGATTACTTTTGGTCATATTGCATTCTTATTCAGTACAATAAAGTTTAATATTGGAGCTGAAGAGCAAATTCGAACCGCTTCCCTGAAGTGAAAGAAAAACTCAAATGACCTAAGAATATATTTTTCACGTGAGTTTCAAATCTATATTCATTGTGCATTAGTGCCAAAACTTTGAATTAGCCCCTACCTCTTGAATTAGAAGTGTTCTTTTTGGTCATGTTGGATATCAAGTCAGTACTTTTTAGTTAAATATTGGAGCTGAAGAGCAAATTCAACCCCTTTCCCTGAAGTGGAAAAAAACACAAGTGACCTAGGAATATATTTTCCATATGAATTCAAAATCTATGTTTATCTATGCGTTAGTGTCAAAACTGTGAATTAGACCTAACCCCCCGAAAGAGAAGGATACATTTTTATCATAATCCATGTTTTATAGTTTAGTATAAGAGCTGAAGACTGAATTCGGACCCTTTTTCTGAAGAGAAAAAAAGCACAAGTGACATTTGTATATATTTCTCATATGAATTCAAAATCTATATTCATCCGTATGTTAGTGTCAAACTAAGAATTAGGCCTAGCCCTTCAAGAAAAGAAGGATTACTTTTGGTCATATTGCATTCTAATTCAGTAAATTATACTTTAATATTGAAGCTGAAGACCAAATTCGAACCCCTTCCCTGAAGTGAAAGAAAAACTCAAGTGACCTAGGAATACATTTTTCACGTGAGTTTCAAATCTATATTCATTGTGCATTAGTGTCGAAACTGTGAATTAGCCCTTACCTCATGAAATAGAAGTGTTCTTTTTGGTCATGTTGGATTCCAAGTCAGTACTTTTTAGTTTAATATTGGAGCTGAAGAGCAAATTCAACCCCCTTACCTGAAGTGGAAAAAAACACAAGTGACCTAGGAATATATTTTCCATATGAATTCAAAGTCTATGTTAATCTATGCGTTAGTGTCAAAACTGTGAATTTGACCTAACCCCTGGAAAGAGAAGGATACATTTTTATCATAATCCATGTTTTATAGTTTAGTATAAAAGCTGAAGACTGAATTCAAACCCTTTTTCTGAAGAGAAAAAAACCACAAGTAACATTTGTATATATTTCTCATATGAATTCAAAATCTATATTCATCTGTATGTTAGTGTCAAACTAAGAATTAGGCCTAGCCCTTCAAGAAAAGAAGAATTACTTTTGGTCATATTGCATTCTTATTCAGTACATTATAGTTCAATATTGAAGCTGAAGACCAAATTTGAACCCCTTCCCTGAAGTAAAAGAAAAACTCGAGTGACCTAGGAATATATTTTTCACGTGAGTTTCAAATCTATATTCATTGTGCATTAGTGTCGAAACTGTGAATTAGCCCTTACCTACTGAAATAGAAGTGTTCTTTTTGGTCATGTTGGATTCCAAGTCAGTACTTTTAAGTTTAATATTGGGCCTGAAGAGCAAATTCAACCCCCTTCCTTGAAGTGGAAAAAATTAAAAGTGACCTAGGAATATATTTTCCATATGAATTGGAAGTCTATGTTAATCTATGCGTTAGTGTCAAAACTGTGAATTAGACCTAACCCCTGGAAAGAGAAGGATAACTTTTAGTCATAATCCATGTTTCATATTTTAAAATTGGAGCTAAAAACCGAATTCAAACCCCTTTTCTGAAGAGAAAAAAAGCACAAGTTGACATTTGTATATATTTCTCATAGTAATTCAAAATCTATATTCATCCATATGTTGGTGTCAAACTAAGAAGTAGGCATAGCCCTTCAAGAAAAGAAGGATTACTTTTGGTCATATTGCATTCTTATTCAGTACAATAAAGTTTAATATTGGAGCTGAAGAGCAAATTCGAACCGCTTCCCTGAAGTGAAAGAAAAACTCAAATGACCTAAGAATACATTTTTCACGTGAGTTTCAAATCTATATTCATTGTGCATTAGTGTCGAAACTGTGAATTAGCCCTTACCTCCCGAAATAGAAGTGTTCTTTTTGGTCATGTTGGATTCCAAGTCAGTACTTTTTAGTTTAATATTGGAGTTGAAGAGCAAATTCAACCCCCTTCCCTGAAGTGGAAAAAAACACAAGTGACCTAGGAATATATTTTCCATATGAATTCAAAGTCTATGTTTATCTATGCGTTAGTGTCAAAACTGTGAATTAGACCTAACCCCTGGAAAGAGAAGGATAACTTTTAGTCATAATCCATGTTTTATAGTTTAAAATTGGAGCTGAAGACCGAATTCAAACCCCTTTTCTGAAGAGAAAAAAAGCACAAGTTGACATTTGTATATATTTCTCATAGTAATTCAAAATCTATATTCATCCATATGTTAGTGTCAAACTAAGAAGTAGGCATAGCCCTTCAAGAAAAGAAGGATTACTTTTGGTCATATTGCATTCTTATTCAGTACAATATGTGACCGTCCAAGGGAAAACCAGCCTTATGCACCCCTTGCATAAGGCTGGTTTTCCCGTGGACGGTCACATATAGTTTATCATTGAAGCTTAAGACCAAATTGGAACCGCTTCCCTGAAGTGAAAGAAAAACTCAAATGACCTAAGAATATATTTTTCACATGAGTTTCAAATCTATATTCATTGTGCATTAGTGCCAAAACTGTGAGTTAGCCCCTACCTCTTGAATTAGAAGTGTTCTTTTTGGTCATGTTGGATATCAAGTCAGTACTGTTTAGTTAAATATTGGAGCTGAAAAGCGAATTCAACCCCTTTCCCTGAAGTGGAAACAAACACAAGTGACCTAGGAATATATTTTCCATATGAATTCAAAGTCTATGTTTATCTATGCGTTAGTGTCAAAACTGTGAATTAGACCTAACCCCGGGAAAGAGAAGGATAACTTTTTATCATAATCAATGTTTTATAGTTCAATATAAGAGCTGAAGACTGAATTCAAACCCTTTTTCTGAAGAAAAAAAAAACACAAGTGAAATTTGTATATATTTCTCATATGAATTCAAAATCTATATTCATCCGTATGTTAGTGACAAACTAGGAAATAGGCCTAGCCCTTTAAGAAAAGAAGGATTACTTTTGGTCATATTGAATTCTTATTCAGTACATTATAGTTTAATATTGAAGCTGGAGACCAAATTCGAACCCGTTCCCTGAAGTGAAAGAAAAACTCAAGTGACCTAGGAATATATTTTCCATATGAATTCAAAGTCTATGCTTATCTATGTGTTAGTGTCAAAACTGTGAATTTGACCTAACCCCTGGAAAGAGAAGGATAAATTTTTATCATAATCCATGTTTTATAGTTTAGTATAAGAGCTGAAGACTGAATTCAAACCCTTTTTCTGAAGAGAAAAAAAACACAAGTGACATTTGTATATATTTCTCATATGAATTCAAAATCTATATTCATCCGTATGTTAGTGACAAACTAAGAATTAGGCCTAGCCCTTCAAAAAAAGAAGGATTACTTTTGGTCATATTGCATTCTAATTCAATACATTATAGTTTAATATTGAAGCTGAAGACCAAATTCGAACCCCTTCCCTGAAGTGAAAGAAAAACTCAAGTGAACCTAGGAATATATTTTCCATATGAATTCAAAGTCCTATGTTTATCTATGCTATAGTGTCAAAACTGTGAAATTAGACCTAACCCCTGGAAAGAGAAGGATAACTTTTAGTCATAATCCATGTTTTATAGTTTAAAATTGGAGCTGAAGACCGAATTCAAACCCCTTTTCTGAAGAGAAAAAAAGCACAAGTTGACATTTGTATATATTTCTCATAGTAATTCAAAATCTATATTCATCCATATGTTAGTGTCAAACTAAGAAGTAGGCATAGCCCTTCAAGAAAAGAAGGATTACTTTTGGTCATATTCATTGTGCATTAGTGCCAAAACTGTGAGTTAGCCCCTACCTCTTGAATTAGAAGTGTTCTTTTTGGTCATGTTGGATATCAAGTCAGTACTGTTTAGTTAAATTTTGGAGCTGAAGAGCAAATTCAACCCCCTTCCCTGAAGTGGAAAAAAACACAAGTGACCTAGGAATATATTTTTCACGTGAGTTTCAAATCTATATTCATTGTGCATTAGTGTCGAAACTGTGAATTAGCCCTTACCTCCTAAAATAGAAGTGTTCTTTTTTGTCATGTTGGATTCCAAGTCAGTACTTTTTAGTTTAATATTGGGCCTGAAGAGCAAATTCAACCCCCTTCCCTGAAGTGAAAAAAATTAAAAGTGACCTAGGAATATATTTTCCATATGAATTCGAAGTCTATGTTAATCTATGCGTTAGTGTCAAAACTGTGAATAAGCCCTAACGCCTGGAAAGAGAAGGATAACATTTGGTCATAATCTATGTTTTATTGTTTGAAATTGGAGCTGAATACCGAATTCAAACCCCTTTTCTGAAGAGAAAAAAAGCACAAGTTGACATTTGTATATATTTCTCATATGAATTCAAAATCTATATTCATCTGTATGTTAGTGTCAAACTAAGAATTAGGCCTAGCCCTTCAAGAAAAGAAGGATTACTTTTGGTCATATTGCATTCTAATTCAGTACAATATAGTTTATTATTGAAGCTGAAGACCAAATTCGAACCCCTTCCCTGAAGTGAAAGAAAAACTCAAGTGACCTAGGAATATATTTTTTACGTGATTTTCAAATCTTTATTCATTGTGCATTAGTGTCAAAACTGTGAATTAGCCCTTACCTCACGAAATAGAAGTGTTCTTTTTGGTCATGTTGGATTCCAAGTCAGTACTTTTTAGTTTAATATTGGAGCTGAAGAGCAAATTCAACCCCCTTCCCTGAAGTGGAAAAAAACACAAGTGACCTAGGAATATAAGTAGTATAGTATGTATCGGAACGGGACTATAGTTAAGTACTGTTTATTACTCAATCGACCTGCAGCCAATCAGAGGCCTCCATTTGGTCACGTGACCGGAAGTGACCTACTTAGGGGATTAGTGGTGAGGTCACGTGACCTAGTTAGCCAATCAGAGGCCGCCATTTGGTCACGTGACCGGAAGTGAGGTCATATGACCTACTTATGGACCGGAAGTGACGTCATATGACCTACTTAGGGGACCGGAAGTGACCTACTTTAGGATCACGTGACCGGAAGTGACCTGATGAGTCACGTGACCGGAAGTGACGTCACATGACCTAATGGCCAACCGGAAGTGAGTGACCTGATTGAGGATCACGTGACCGGAAGTGACCTGATTGATCACGTGACCGGAAGAAGAAGAAGAAGTGACGTCACGCGACTTAATGAAGAGATGAGCGTCTTTAAGGGGTCACGGGCTTTAAAATGTGATATCTTTTTTTTTTGGAGGAGGAGGAGGAGGAGGAGGAGAAGGAGAGGAGGAGGCGAGTCTCTTATTTTTTTCGGTAAACTAATAAAAAACACTACGATATAAGTTTGTTTTTTTTTTTTCATTTTTTATTGTTTTACGAGCGACTGGAAGTGACTTATTGAACTAGGTAGAAGCGTTCTTTAGAGTGTATAAGGGGGGGGGGGGGAGGGGAGGGGAGGGGAGGGGAGGGGGGGAGGGGGGCCCCTTTAAGATGCATGGGGAGGGGGGCGCTTTTAGGATGCATGGGGCGGATGGTGGGGGGGGAGGGGGGGAGGGGGGAGTGGGGCACTCTAGGGGGGTGGGGGGGCACTCTAAGGGGCGTTTGTCTCTTTTAAGAAAAAAAGAAAAGAAAAAGATTTCAATCGAGAGACACGCTTCTTCCTCTCGAGAGGAAGAAGCGTGTCTCTTCGTTTTTTTTTTGTTTATCACGTGCTTCGATGAGGCGATCAGCTGCGACTGGAGGAAGTGACACTTTAAGAGGGCGCGCTTCTTAATTGTTATGATATTATTATTTTTTTTTACTTACTAATAAAGAAGACGTATGAAAATAAAACACAACAATTCACATGTCCGTCGTTCTCGTTGTTTCTTGCTTGATAAAGTCAAGTAATATCGTGATGCCGAGGTCAAACTTTCCCATGTCCTCAGTCAACACTCGAAGGAGTTCAAAAGGTGTACCGCCGGCACCGTCAGCTTCATCTTGCCACATTTTCAACACTCGGAAGGCCCACTCAGCGGGACTTCCTCCGTATTCGCATTCTTCAGCGATCTTATCTAACCTCTCAGGCGACAATTTTAAATGGTCCCCCACCTCTTTCCACCTGCTACCTAGACGTCTGCCGAGGGTGCCCAAGTGCTTATGCATCGCGCGCGAGTCGGGGTTTTCGAAATCCAACCCCTGTCTGTGGAGAAGGGACATCCACTGAGCCAACAGTTCCACGCGTTTAATGCGGGTGAAGACGCGACCGAGCTCTCCCCATCTATGACGATGCGGGGTTTCACCCCACCAGACTCGGAACATCGCCGTACACAGCTCTTCCGGTGTCTTGACACTGCGCTCTACTAGAGCATCCATACGGGCGGCGGTAACTTTTAAGCTACTGCCCAACTCTCTCCAACAGCCGCTCAACTCTTTACCTAGTTGACGAAGCAAGGCGTCGCTATAGGCTAACCGCCGCTGTCCTACCTCTCTGTTCTCCCCATCGGTGTGCCTCGCGCGTCTCACGTCGTCAAGCCGCATTAACTTTTTTTCAGGTGGACAAGGCGGTGAAGGCGAGCTTGAAAGTGGAATAGCTTGAGCCATCTCGTCTCGTCTTGGCGGTGGCGGCGGCGGCGGCGGCGTTGGCGGCGGCGGCGGCGGCAGTGGTGGCGGCGGTGGTGGTAGTAGACGTTACTGTGGTCAGAGGCGATATGGTTTTTTTCCAACAGAAATCAGAGCTTTTTATACAGAGGGAGTTTAATCCCATTTCCAACAGCACTCCAGCTGTGTAGCGACCTGTCCGCATGACGCTTTTTCAACCGCTCCGCTCCTTAAGAGCTTAGATGACGAGGGGTGTGTCATCGCTATCCGTGGAGACCAGCTGAAAACGGTGTTTCTTCCTCATCCATTAGCCTTACCTCCTACCCCCTACCTGAGGACGTCTCCCTCCCTCTGACATTCATTGTAACAAACGTCAGAGGTCAGGTGAAAATCGGATTTTTTTCATGCACAGCCTTAGTCTATTGAACTAGCCGGCCGCCGCGGCAGGAGGTGGTGATTTTTTTTTTTGTCTTACACTTAAGTCGCTCACCACATGCACACGCCTCTACTCACAGACAGACACGTTCGTCTTAGGGGGGTCCTGCTTCACGCCACACGCCTCCTGTAGTTTTTTTTGTACACACACTCTAAGCTCGTCACCGTTAATCCTTTATACAGCTAACGCGCGCTGAATGGCTGAACAGGGTGGTAAGTGGCTTAGCTCATGACAGTGGATCCCTCAAAAAAAAAAAAGAGGGGAAAGGGATCCAGCTGAAAACGTCATACCTTATGTCTTTGTGAATGGCCGCCGGTCAGTCGACGGCAGCAACCGCTTAATCCTTTATACAGCTAATGCGCGTTGAATTGCTGAACAGGGTGTTAAGCGGCTTAGCTCATGACAGTCGATCTCTCAAAAGGGGGGAAAGGGATCCAGCTGAAAACGTCATGCCTTATGTCTTTTGTTTCTCTTTGTGAATGGCCGCCGGCCAGCCGGCGGCAGCTGAACAGGGTCAGTAAGTAGCTTAGCTCTAGAAGCGAGAAGGCGTATATAAGGGGTCTGGAAACCTCCATTCACTCACTCATTCTTTTGCTGCTCTCTACAGTCACCACCATGAGCAAAAGACAACACCTAGCGCCGTCCAAGAACAAGAAGACTACGCGGAACAGCGCTCGTTTAGCGTCAGTGCCTCCTCTTGCTACTGAACATGAGACTACCGCCGCAGCCGCTTGGTCTTATCACCCTCCCGCTGTAGCGAGCGCTCGCGGCAGTAGTAGTAGTAGTAGCAGTAGTAGTAGCAGTAGTAGTACTAGTAGTAGTAGTAGTAGTAGTAGTACTACTGGTAGTAGTCGTCGTGCTAGCGACGTTGTTACACTCGCGACGGTACACGTTCCTGCTAAGCGCGCTGCCGCTGCTACTGCCGCCCCGCCTGCTGCGGCTGCTGCTGCTGCTGCTGCACCTGCTACCGCTGCGCCTGCTACTGCTGCGCCTGCTGAGGCTGCTGCGCCTGCTACTGTTGCGTCTGCTGCTGCGCCTGCTGCTGCTGCTGCTGCTTCTGCTGCACCTGCTGCTACCGCTACTACTACTGACGACAACGCTCCTGGCACAGCGCAGTACTGGCAACCGGGTTTTTACCTCCCCACTACTGTTGATGACTTTGATGACCTGCCGCACGTTGCACAGCCCCTCTCCTCCACCACTACATCGACCGACGCCCTCGACGCCGCTCGCGCTGAGAGTGACAGCTATTCGGACACTCAGCCCCTAAACCGAGAAGAAGAGGAGGAGGAGGAGGAGCAGCAGCAACAGGGTGAGACAGAGAATGACGCTGACGACGAGGCGTACGAACAACCCGAAGGGAAAGGGGTGGGCGGTACGTTTTTCGGCTTCCCTCTTCGACCTTTCGACCTCACTTCCTCCACTAGTAGCGTCCCGTCCGGTCCGTGGCGACTGCCCTCACCGCCACCTTACGAGGGCGGCGGCGCTTCATCTTCTACCGCTACACTCAGCACCGAGGGCGTGTGGCTGCGCTGTTCCAACAACGAGGCCTCGGATACCACCAGCGCTGACGCTGCTCCTGCTATCGGTTCTGCTGCTGATTCAGCTCACGCTGATGGTGTTACTCATCCTGCGGGTGTGAAACATTCTAAGGTGAGTTCCAGAACAACAAGGCCTAGTAAGAAGAGAAAAATACAAGAAAATGAACGAGATGGACAAGAAGAAGCAGAGAAAACCTTCTCCCGTCCTCTCGGGTTAGAGTTCTGCTTAGACGGAGCTTTGACGCTGGAGATCTGGGAGGACGTGGCTAGACTGTCTGGGAGGCCGCGCTACACAAAAGACGGCCAGGTGAAAGAGGCGTCTCTGACCAGAAGCAAGCGAGTGCACTTCACGGCCGACGCGCTGCGCGAGCTCATAGCACGCATCGCCGATATCCGCGCAGTGGTGCGCATACGCGACACAGCGGCTGCGCAAGGAAAACCTAATCACACCCCCTGGTTCGCAGTGCTGGATGAGGAGGGCGAAGTGTACGCAGCTGTGAGCTACTACAGCGGTAAGAACCTCGTCCACGTGCGCAAGTACGAAGGTCCTGACAAAAAACCCACACAGCAGGGAGTGACGCTGTCCGCCAGAGCGCTCAAAGAGTTGGATGACAAAACAGAGATCATTCTGAAATATCTCGGCATAGATTCGGAATGAGAGACGCTCAACGCTCACGCGCGCGCACACACACACACACACACACACACACACACACACACACAGCGTTTTGACGTACGCTGTATGAGACAGACAGACGGATACACAGACAGCAGACAGAAAGATAAATAGATAGATAGATAGACAGATAGATTGATAGATAGATAGATAGTTAGACGGCTAAGTAGTTGGTAACTGAGTGAAAAAAAAAACATGACACAGTACGTATGCGAAAAGTGTTTCATAATGTTTAAAAGACCGTACAACCACGAGAGACACGTAGAAAATTGTAGAGTAGTACCTAAGTTTTGCCCTCTATGCGGCGAAGATCGGAGGGACGGGGTGACCGTCCCTCCGCGCATATGTGCTGTACCGAACGGGGAGGAAACGTTCACGGCGAATTGGCCTGCGATACAAACGGGCGTCAGGATGCACGGGACTCGCGTGAGTGTAACAAACTTCAGGCTACCAACCGGCGAGTTGAGTGACGCTGTAGATACTATGCGTCGCATTCACTTGACACAAAGATTCAGATACAAAGTGGGTTTCTCGGTAGGCTTACTCTTACAACACAGAGAAGACAAGAGCAAACTGCGCTACTTTCACGCCTCCCAGAACAACGCAACTCTCATACAACCGCTCCCTACTATAACTAATTCAGAAACTTTGGAAGAGCTCCTCTCAAAGATGGAAAACACCGTCGCTTGCGAGGAAGTACGGAAACTTTGCGACGCTGACACCAAGTGGCACGTTCTTTTTCCTACCAATTTGAACATTTGCGTTTACATGGGACCGGGGGAATTCCCCATAGGCGGTAGGATCACTCAGGCCGGTCGAGTTGGAAAGAGAAGCGGCGTGTTAGATTTTCCCAACAAGGACAACCTCTGCATCTTCCGCTGCATTTCCTTTCACTTATACAAGACCAGCAAGCGCGCTTCAGATTTGTTACGTCAGTTCTGTCCCGCTGCCACACCTGAATCCTTTCCGGGTCTGAACATCCGCGACTTACCCGCGTTAGAGAACTTGTTTGACGTACAGATAGCGGTTTACACCGCGTCGCGTCAAGTGCCGGGGCGGAAGTTGAGAAGACGCGTTACTCTGATCAGACCGCCTTCCAGAACTCTGGCCGCCCGAGGTAAAGTCAACCTACACCTGACGGCGAAAGGCGGTTTGCACGTCTCTCTCGTCACGGACTTCAACGCGTACGCGGGCATATACGAATGTTGCAAGTGTAAGGCGGCGTTCACCACCGAGTTCTTGCTGAAGAGACACAGGAACCAGCTTTCCTCTTGCCGACAAGTCAAGTTGCGCTACGTAGGCGGCATCTACCAAAATTCGAGAACGATTTTCGAAGCGCTAGCAGACTTCTCCATTCTTCCCCCCGACGGACATTCCGGAATCTACCCTTACAAGATCGCCTTCGATTTCGAGGCTTTCTTCAGACCGTGCAAAGAACCGTCGACGGAACACGTGTCCCTGCTGTGGGATCACATCCCTTTGTCGACTAGCGTCGCATCCGACTTTCCGGGGTGGGAGGGGCCCGTCTGCTTCGTCAGAGAATCCGACGCAGATTCCGACCCCTTGTTGGTCCGAGTTTTAAATCACATAAACGAGAACGCCAAAGTCATCGGGGAAGCTGTGCTAGAACTTTACCGACCGACCTTAGCGAAGTTAGATGCGGCGATAGGTGAAGCTCTCCTGCTGGAGGAGGCGACGTTCACCCCTTCTCCAGGCGGCTTTGCTGCGGCTCAGACCAGACACCCGTTAGTTCAACTGAAGAAGCGGCTTCTGAGATACATCCGTCAAGCTCCAGTCGAGGGCTTCAACTCGGGGCGTTACGACTTGAACCTGATCAAAATGCGCCTTCACTCGTTCTTCGCCTCCGGAGACCGAAGAAACCAAGAATTCAGCGTCATAAAGAGAAGCAATCAATACTTGGCGGTTTACACACAGCACACGGTTTTCTTGGACGTAGTCAACTATTTGGCACCCGGTTACAACTACGCGACCTATTTGCGAGCTTACACCAGGAACGAAGAGAAAGGTCACTTTCCTTACGAATGGATGACGTCTACCAGGAAACTGGCAAACAGAACGCTGCCACCGAGATCGGCTTTCGACAGCGAGCTGACGGGCGTCAAAATGTCCGAATCCGACTACGCCGCATGTCAGAAAGTTTGGTCCGACGAGAAGATGCAAACTATGGAAGACTACTTGATCCACTACAACAACAAAGACGTCAAACCTTTCATACAAGCTCTGAAAAATCACGCTAAATTTTTCCAAGATCGCGGCATTGACATGTTGAAAGACGGAGTTTCTCTCGCCGGTTTGACTTTACGGTTCCTCTTCCAAAACCTAGAAGACGCGTTCACAACGTTCCCCCAGTCCGACGCCGTCCTCCACGCTCTGATCAAAGAAAATCTAGTCGGCGGTCCTTCCATCATCTTCCATAGATTTCACGAGAAGGGCACCACGCGGATAAGGGAGCACAAGTACGGCGAAGAAGCGAGACCGTGCCAACACATCCTAGGACTAGACGCTAACTCTCTGTACTTGCGCTGCATGAGCGAAGCGCACTGCACGGGCTATTACCGAGTTCAAGCCCGAAATTAGGCAAAGAAACTCTCACAGCGCTTTGGAGTGGTTACGCTTCGTAGAGCACGACCGCGACGTGAAACTGCGCCACGCTCTGAACGGCAGCGAGATGGTTGTAGGCTGTCGGAGAATTCGCGTGGACGGGTTTCACGCGGCCTCTAATACGGTTTTCCAGTTTCACGGGTGTTGGTTCCACGCTCACGAGTGCATACCGTCGCACCGATATCAGTGCGCTTCACTGAGAGAGGAGAGACGCGACAGAACGACCAGAGTAAGCGCTTACTTGAAAGCGATAGGTCACAAGCTGGTCGTCGTGTGGGAGTGCGAATGGCGAGAGATGAAGCGTCGAGATGAGCGGGTCAAGGCCTCCCAACAACGCTGGAAGGTTGACGCTTTGAAAGTGTCTCGAAACGCGATGAGCGAGAGCGACATCCTTTCCGCTGTGAAAGAGGAGAAAATGTTCGGTTTAGTTCAAGTGGACATCACTACGCCGCCTCACCTACGAGACTACTTCGAAGAAATGACCCCCGTTTTCAAGAACGCGACCGTTTCAAAATCGGACATAGGACCTCACATGTCAGACTTTGCGCAGGAAGAAAAGCTGTTGAACACGCCTCAGAGATGTCTGATAGGGAGTTACCACGGAAAAAATATTCTCTTGGGAACGCCGCTTCTCAAGTGGTATTTAGAGCACGGTTTGATAGTCACCAAAGTGCAGCTGGTGGTAGAATACCTACCTAAACGCTCCTTTGCCGGTTTCGCGGACGAAGTAACGGCGGCGCTAAGACGTGGCGACGTGAACGAGAACGAGAAAATTCTGTCAGACTGTTACAAGTTAATGGGAAACGCTACGTACGGTAAAACAATCTGCAACAAAGAAAAACACACGGCGATGAGATACACTGACAGTCGGAAGTTCGAACTATTGGCCAATTCGTGGCGCTTCAAAAAGGCGTCCGAGTTGAGTTCCGATCTGTTTGAAGTCGAACTACAACCGAAAACAGTCAACAACAACCTCCCTATTCAAATAGGGTTCATGGTATACCAGTACGCGAAGTTGAAAATGTTAGAGTTCACATACGACTTCTTGGATAGATTCGTCGATCGGCGCGATTATGCCCTTTGTCAAATGGACACCGACAGTCTTTACATGGCTCTCAGCGGTGACACGTTGGATGACCTAGTCAAACCTCCCCTGAGAGAGACGTACTTCAGAGAGAAACGAAAGTGGCTTCCGACAGCGGTGTGCGACGATCACTTAGAGCTTTTCGTGAAGACAAAAACGGAAAGAGTGCGAGAATGGTGTCCGCCGCCCGGCGGATGTTGTGAGAGACGGTACCTTCACGATCTGAGAACTTCGGGGCTTATGAAAGCGGAGTGGGAAGGTGACGGGATCCTAAGTCTCAACCCTAAGACTTACATTTGCTACGATCGAGTCAGCGACACCGGTGAAAGAAAAATCCAAAAAATGGAGTGCAAAAGGCGTACAGAAGAAACAAAACCCTCAGGAACCAGACGACTTCTTGGATGTTCTTCGCCAACGAAAAACTCTCATTGCTGTAAATAGAAACTTCAAAGTGGTGCGAAACAAAATGGTCACCTACACCATAGAGAAAGACGGCGTGCGCTACTTGTATTATAAGCGTCGCGTGCATTCTGACGGTGTGACAACGAGTCCTTTAGAGATATGAAAAAAAAAAAAATAAGCGTGTGCATCTTTTCAAAAATAGAGTGTTTATCAAGATTGAAAAAAAAAGAAATAAAAAAAAATAAAATAAAATATTGTTGTGTTTTTATTTTCATACGTCTTCTTTTACTAGTAAGTCGCGCAGTCTCTTAAAGCGGCACTCATGTGACGACGTCGCTTCCAGTCACGTGATCCTAAAGACCCTCACTTCCTAAACAAAAAACTTCTTCTTCGGCTCACGTGATCAATCAAGTCACTTCCGGTCACGTGATCCTCAATGAGGTCACTCACTTCCGGTCGGCCATTAGGTCATGTGACGTCACTTCCGCTCACGTGACTCATCAGGTCACTTCCGGTCACGTGATCCTAAATTAGGTCATATGACGTCACTTCCGGTCCCCTAAGTAGGTCAGTAGGTTACCCAGAATGCACCACTAATCCCCTAAGTAGGTCACTTCCGGTCACATGACCAAATGGTGGCCTCTGATTGGCTGCAGGGTTACCCAGAATGCACCACTAATCCCCTAAGTAGGTCACTTCCGGTCACGTGACCAAATGGAGGCCTCTGATTGGCTGCATGTCGATTGAGTAATAAACAGTACTTAACTATAGTCCCGTTCCGATACATACTATACTACTAATATATTTTCCATATGAATTCAAAGTCTATGTTAATCTATGCGTTATTGTCAAAACTGTGAATTTGACCTAACCCCTGGAAAGAGAAGGATAAATTTTTTTCATAATCCATGTTTTATAGTTTAGTATAAGATCTGAAGACTGAATTCAAACCCTTTTTCTGAAGAGAAAAAAAACACAAGTGACATTTGTATATATTTCTCATATGAATTCAAAATCTATATTCATCCGTATGTTAGTGACAAACTAAGAATTAGGCCTAGCCCTTCAAAAAAAGAAGGATTACTTTTGGTCATATTGCATTCTAATTCAGTACATTATAGTTTAATATTGAAGCTGAAGACCAAATTCGAACCCCTTCCCTGAAGTGAAAGAAAAACTCAAGTGACCTAGGAATATATTTTTCACGTGAGTTTCAAATCTATATTCATTGTGCATTAGTGTCAAAACTGTGAATTAGCCCTTACCTCCCGAAATAGAAGTGTTCTTTTTGGTCATGTAGGATTCCAAGTCAGTACTTTTTAGTTTAATATTGGAGTTAAAGAGCAAATTCAACCCCCTTCCCTGAAGTGGAAAAAAACACAAGTGACCTAGGAATATATTTTCCATATGAATTCAAAGTCTATGTTAATCTATGCTATAGTGTCAAAACTGTGAATTAGACCTAACCCCTGGAAAGAGAAGGATAACTTTTAGTCATAATCCATGTTTTATAGTTTAATATAAGAGCTGAAGACTGAATTCAAACCCCTTTTCTGAAGAGAAAAAAAGCACAAGTTGACATTTGTATATATTTCTCATATGAATTCAAAATCTATATTCATCTGTATGTTAGTGTCAAACTAAGAATTAGGCCTAGCCCTTCAAGAAAAGAAGGATTACTTTTCTTCATATTGCATTCTTATTCAGTACATTATAGTTCAATATTGAAGCTGAAGAACAAATTCGAACCCCTTCCCTGAAGTAAAAGAAAAACTCGAGTGACCTAGGAATATATTTTTCACGTGAGTTTCAAATCTTTATTCATTGTGCATTAGTGTCGAAACTGTGAATTAGCCCTTACCTACTGAAATAGAAGTGTTCTTTTTGGTCATGCTGGATTCCAAGTCAGTACTTTTAAGTTTAATATTGGGCCTGAAGAGCAAATTCAACCCCCTTCCTTGAAGTGGAAAAAATTAAAAGTGACCTAGGAATATATTTTCCATATGAATTGGAAGTCTATGTTAATCTATGCGTTAGTGTCAAAACTGTGAATTAGACCTAACCCCTGGAAAGAGAAGGATAACATTTGGTCTTAATCTATGTTTTATAGTTTGAAATTGGAGCTGAATACTGAATTCGAACCCCTTTTCTGAAGAGAAAAAAAGCACAAGTTGACATTTGTATATATTTCTCATATGAATTCAAAATCTATATTCATCTGTATGTTAGTGTCAAACTAAGAATTAGGCCTAGCCCTTCAAGAAAAGAAGGATTACTTTTGGTCATATTGCACTCTTATTCAGTACAATATAGTTTATTATTGAAGCTGAAGACCAAATTTGAACCCCTTCCCTGAAGTGAAAGAAAAACTCAAGTGACCTAGGAATATATTTTTTACGTGATTTTCAAATCTATATTCATTGTGCATTAGTGTCAAAACTGTGAATTAGCCCTTACCTCATGAAATAGAAGTGTTCTTTTTGGTCATGTTGGATTCCAAGTCAGTACTTTTTAGTTTAATATTGGAGCTGAAGAGCAAATTCAACCCCCTTACCTGAAGTGGAAAAAAACACAAGTGACCTAGGAATATATTTTCCATATGAATTCAAAGTCTATGTTAATCTATGCGTTAGTGTCAAAACTGTGAATTTGACCTAACCCCTGGAAAGAGAAGGATACATTTTTATCATAATCCATGTTTTATAGTTTAGTATAAGAGCTGAAGACTGAATTCAAACCCTTTTTCTGAAGAGAAAAAAAACACAAGTAACATTTGTATATATTTCTCATATGAATTCAAAATCTATATTCATCCGTATGTTAGTGACAAACTAAGAATTAGGCCTAGCCCTTCAAAAAAAGAAGGATTACTTTTGGTCATATTGCATTCTAATTCAGTACATTATAGTTTGATATTGAAGCTGAAGACCAAATTCGAACCCCTTCCCTGAAGTGAAAGAAAAACTCAAGTGACCTAGGAATATATTTTTCACGTGAGTTTCAAATCTATATTCATTGTGCATTAGTGTCAAAACTGTGAATTAGCCCTTACCTCCCGAAATAGAAGTGTTCTTTTTGGTCATGTAGGATTCCAAGTCAGTACTTTTTAGTTTAATATTGGAGTTAAAGAGCAAATTCAACCCCCTTCTCTGAAGTGGAAAAAAACACAAGTGACCTAGGAATATATTTTCCATATGAATTCAAAGTCTATGTTAATCTATGCTATAGTGTCAAAACTGTGAATTAGACCTAACCCCTGGAAAGAGAAGGATAACTTTTAGTCATAATCCATGTTTTATAGTTTAATATAAGAGCTGGAGACTGAATTCAAACCCCTTTTCTGAAGAGAAAAAAAGCACAAGTTGACATTTGTATATATTTCTCATATGAATTCAAAATCTATATTCATCTGTATGTTAGTGTCAAACTAAGAATTAGGCCTAGCCCTTCAAGAAAAGAAGGATTACTTTTCTTCATATTGCATTCTTATTCAGTACATTATAGTTCAATATTGAAGCTGAAGAACAAATTCGAACCCCTTCCCTGAAGTAAAAGAAAAACTCGAGTGACCTAGGAATATATTTTTCACGTGAGTTTCAAATCTTTATTCATTGTGCATTAGTGTCGAAACTGTGAATTAGCCCTTACCTACTGAAATAGAAGTGTTCTTTTTGGTCATGCTGGATTCCAAGTCAGTACTTTTAAGTTTAATATTGGGCCTGAAGAGCAAATTCAACCCCCTTCCTTGAAGTGGAAAAAATTAAAGTGACCTAGGAATATATTTTCCATATGAATTGGAAGTCTATGTTAATCTATGCGTTAGTGTCAAAACTGTGAATTAGACCTAACCCCTGGAAAGAGAAGGATAACATTTGGTCTTAATCTATGTTTTATAGTTCGAAATTGGAGCTGAATACTGAATTCGAACCCCTTTTCTGAAGAGAAAAAAAGCACAAGTTGACATTTGTATATATTTCTCATATGAATTCAAAATCTATATTCATCTGTATGTTAGTGTCAAACTAAGAATTAGGCCTAGCCCTTCAAGAAAAGAAGGATTACTTTTGGTCATATTGCACTCTTATTCAGTACAATATAGTTTATTATTGAAGCTGAAGACCAAATTTGAACCCCTTCCCTGAAGTGAAAGAAAAACTCAAGTGACCTAGGAATATATTTTTTACGTGATTTTCAAATCTATATTCATTGTGCATTAGTGTCAAAACTGTGAATTAGCCCTTACCTCATGAAATAGAAGTGTTCTTTTTGGTCATGTTGGATTCCAAGTCAGTACTTTTTAGTTTAATATTGGAGCTGAAGAGCAAATTCAACCCCCTTACCTAAAGTGGAAAAAAACACAAGTGACCTAGGAATATATTTTCCATATGAATTCAAAGTCTATGTTAATCTATGCGTTAGTGTCAAAACTGTGAATTTGACCTAACCCCTGGAGAGAGAAGGATACATTTTTATCATAATCCATGTTTTATAGTTTAGTATAAGAGCTGAAGACTGAATTCAAACCCTTTTTCTGAAGAGAAAAAAAACACAAGTAACATTTGTATATATTTCTCATATGAATTCAAAATCTATATTCATCTTTATGTTAGTGTCAAACTAAGAATTAGGCCTAGCCCTTCAAGAAAAGAAGGATTACTTTTGGTCATATTGCATTCTAATTCAGTACATTATAGTTTAATATTGAAGCTGAAGACCAAATTCGAACCCCTTTCCTGAAGTGAAAGAAAAACTCAAGTGACCTAGGAATATATTTTTCACGTGAGTTTCAAAACTATATTCATTGTGCATTAGTGTCGAAACTGTGAATTAGCCCTTACCTCCCGAAATAGAAGTGTTCTTTTTGGTCATGTTGGATTCCAAGTCAGTACTTTTTAGTTTAATATTGGAGTTGAAGAGCAAATTCAACCCCCTTCCCTGAAGTGGAAAAAAACACAAGTGACCTAGGAATATATTTTCCATATGAATTCAAAGTCCATGTTAATCTATGCTATAGTGTCAAAACTGTGAATTAGACCTAACCCCTGGAAAGAGAAGGATAACTTTTAGTCATAATCCATGTTTTATAGTCTATTATTGGAGCTAAAGACCGATTTCAAACCCCTTTTCTGAGGAGAAAAAAACCACAAATGTAGTGGTTCAGAGTCTCAGAAAGAGAACATGAACGTCAGTTTCCAAGTGGGAAGTAGAAAGCGTGTTTTATTCAACGTATCCCTATTACAATTGAATCTAGTCTTAACCCGAAGGGTAAGACGAAGCAGTCCTGGTTCAATCTTGTGATTGGGGTAGGGTAATACTGGGAGTCAGCCGGGCCTGCACTGACTGGCGACTATACGAGGAGGGGAGGTTTATATACCCCCTTTGGATGTGAAATGGACATGGTCACTTGTCGGTTGGCTCCCGCCTGAAATGTGGTACGCAGTACCCGAGAGAGGACAGTTGCCCCCTCTGGGATACCGCCCAGACTAACGCCAGTCGGGAACAACCCGAACTTAACCCTCCTCGGTCACCTGGATATAAATGATTACCGTAGTTAACCCCTACACTTCCCCCCCTAGACAACACTAGGTGTGGTAAAAACCTGAGTAGTAGACTCATAATAAAATAGTTTGACAACCAGAAGTAGTTTGTCTATACACTATACAGAAAGGGTTTTACTACCATTAGTCATATGTAATATATGATGAACAATATTAATGGAATTAAGGCATTACACTGTCATAGAAACCTTATGATATGACTTTTACGTTAAGTAGTACCCGAAGTAGTTACTAACAGTTTGTAACTATCTTCTGATAGGAAATACATATATAGTCCTGATAAGGACCTTTAAAAATATGATCGGCAAGTGTACCAATTCCGAAGAATTATTACCAGTCCTAAAAAGGACTCACAAGCCTAAAAAAAAATTTACATAGGGATACATGATAACTTTTCTCCGCACCAGAATCAAAATTTTTATCACCTCCGTTTTCCATAACAAAATATATCTACAACTAGATATACATACTCTTATTTACATCCACCCGAATTGAGTATCATAAACTATCGTAGTGTATCATAGTGAGTATCATAAACTATCGTAGTGTATCAGCACCATAAATATATATATTAGAAACATGGACGAGAATGTACGTTTTAATAAATAATCTGGAACTGCAGCTGTATACTGCAGAACCTCACAAAAGTGCTATGTCGACTTAAAAAGTCGGGTACTGGGCTGATCTCCGGATCTGCTTCGGGACGAGTACGTGAGGTGCTCTCCTCTTCATCTTGGACGACTGAGGGAGGTGCTCTCCTTTTCATCTTGGACGACTGAGTGAGGTGCTCTCCTCTTCATCTTGGACGACTGAGTGAGGTGCTCTCCTCTTCGGGTCTACCAGCAAAGGGTAGACTCCTGTAGGTGCAATGTTTGTTTAAACGTTTACATATGTGGAAATATTATTAACACTTGGTATGTATATCATTACCTCAGAACCTAAGGGTTCTTTTAATATGAAGGGGTGGTCCCTTCATATTTACCTTCGGCTTCCATAGCCGAAGAGTTCCTGAAACAGCTACAGCTGTATTCAGTTAACCCGAAGGAGATATGTTTCAGCCTTCGGGTACCTCCTTCTTTTGGATGGCCTCTTTCAGCTGATCCAGGCTCCCATCCCAGTCCGAGAATTTTATCCAGAGGCAAACTTTAAATTTGGCCTTCATCTCCCGAATTTCTTCCTGGAGATCCTTACACTCCTCTCGGACTGTAGCTTCCAGCACAGCGGCCTTGTCCCGCTGTGCTTCCAAGAACCTGGTCTTGGTAACTACCTCATCGGCAGTGTCCTTTTGAAGGCTCTCCTTTTCCTTCCGGTGACACTTCCTGACCCCCTCAATGAAGTGTTGTACCACCCTCTTGTGGTAATCCTCAGCCATCACCCGCTGTTCCCTCTGGAAGTCATCCAGAATCTCCTGTCCGATCTGATTGGACAGCGGAGCATCCTTAGGAAAATAGGATGCTATAGGCGCTACACTAAGAGTGGCCGCAGGCTTCTCCTTCTCCTGAGGTTTGACCTCCTTCGACTGAGGTTTGACCTCCTGAGATTTAACAGGAAGATCCACGGTTGGTTTCCCAACCTCAGTCGGCTTCCCTGGTGGTGGAACCGGCTTATGGGGTGGTGTCGCCGGAGCTGGCACTGGACCTTTCTGTGGCAGAGGAGGTGGTTTCATAGTCTCTCCATCCGGCCCAGTGATCCGGTGAGCAGGCCTAAATGCCTTGTGTGATGACGGCTGTTGTTGGTGCCGCGAAGCATCCCTACCGGCATGCTTTAACACCTGCTGGTGTATTCCCGAAGGGGCGGCTGGTTCCGCTCGTCCCGAAGCAGATGAAGGTCTGCTTGTCGGGCCTCCTTGATACCCGGTGTCGGACGCCACATGTCGCACCAAGTCGTACCAGGACCGATAGGGTTCCTCCCCAGGACTCCTGCGTCCCCGTCGGGCCAGCTCCCTATCAATCTCCCTCTGGTGAGCGAGTTCATTCTCGCGCCTTCGGGTATCTTGGGGGGTCTGGCCGAGCGTCTGAGACTCCTGTCCAGGCGCCAAGTCCATCTCCGGATAGTCAGTAGATCTATCCGCAGATGCCTCATAGCTACGACCACTATGAGAAGACTCTGTGTAATAACGGGAGTCAATCTCCTCAAGGCTGAGGGTCCCTCCTCTTCTGACATGAGTAGCCGGGCTGGTGGACCGAGAACGTCCCCGGTCTCCTCTCGGCTGCTCTACCCGACTCCGGTAGTAGTCCCTCGGGTCGGGTTCTCTCCCACCTCTCCCCCGGCCTCGATTGGCAGACCAACGGAACATCTCTGGTGGGTATTGGTCCGGATCCAAGTCAAACTTCCGTGGACCCGGGACCTTCGCAAACCTCGCTACTGTGAGCTTCGATTTGGTTTCTGCTACCTCGCAGAAATACGCCTTAGAAGAATTAAGGCTCTTCGGATCCTTCTTCAGGACATCTCTGAACGGGTCTATCACGCGTTCATGCAGGGCCATTACCTTGGCCCTGGCCTCCCCGCCTCCAATATTATGGAGCACGGTCATATGCTTGATTAGGCGTCCACGCCTAGGATGTAGGTGACCCGAACAGGTAGTGGTACCTGCCCCCTCCGGATCGCACTGGTACACCTCATAGTGATGGGTGTGGTTCTCCACTAAGTGGCGCAGGTACCTTGCCTTAGTGGTGAAGGACACCTGTAATTCCAGAGATGACTGGCATTTCTGGAATGGACACTCAAGGTGGTCCCTGTCCCAATGTCGGACGGCCCAGCGGATCTTTGCCTTCTGATTCCTGGTATAATAGGTTTCCGGGAAGAAATCTATTTTCTTGAGCCAGTTCTCGTAGAACTCGCTCACGAGAGGATCCCTTTGGGTGGCTCTACACCAATCCTCATCGTCGGATCTCCCATTCAAATTTATGCTGGGCGGGATGGAGGAACGCCCCGATCCTTTTGCGCATTCCCCCCTGTAGGAGGGAATGAATCCCTGAAATCCACCTCTGGCGTTATTCCAGATGTGTTTTTCCAGGGCAGATCCCGACTCACTTCCCGAGCTGACGTCGGACTGATGTCCAGCAGCCACCTTCGGGTCGGGCGTCGGTTCAGATGGGGTGACTGTGGTCGCCGGATCCGTCGTCTGGGAAGGAGATTTTGGAGCTGCAATGTCCATATCGTCCTCCCCTGTAGCAGACTTCCCTTGGGAAGTACTGCTCGTATCAGATTTATCCGATACTGACCCATCGGTCATAATCCGCTGGGCGTCTGGTACTCTTCTTAACCGGGCTGACTCATTCCTCAGGGCTTGGCGACCCCGAGGCTGGACAAAAGGGGATTCACCTTTTGCAACTACCACAGTCCGTATATCCTGACTGTGGGGACTGCTAGTGCGGGTTACAGAGTCACCCCTTCGGATGTCCCTGCTGGCCTTTGCTGCAGCCTTCTCCTCTGCCTGAGTCAAGCTCTTAGTCCGAGTCTTGACCATTTCCTCCACCGTCTCGACTATTGCTTCGTGACGGCTGAGGCCCTTCTCCGCCATGATTGTTTTCATGCGGTTATAGTCTATCTGATAGACCTCGTAGGATAAGTTGGACCGTATTAAGTCCCTATATCCTTCAACCGATTTCGGTTCCAACATCCCTACTGGGTTGTACCTGCGGTAGCAAGCTACAGCAAGAGTAGTGGCGCCGAATGCCCCACACGAGACGTCATCCGAGATGTGTGTCATCCGAGGTACACACACCCCAACGTAGGCCATCTCGGCGTCGAACAAGCCCTTCTGAAGTGCTTTACACACCCGGAGGCCTTGCTGTAGATTCTCCCAGGTGCTAAACCACTCTGGGGGCATGATGCGGAGAGCTCCCGCATCAATAAATTCTTGCATCATATCCACTATGTTGTTCGGGATATGTCTAGGTAGGCCTATCTCCGTGGCGGACATTACGTCCGGGTGGAGATTCATCTCCCTCCCATCGTAGCAACTCTTACCAGTTGACTTCACCAGTCTAGCTGGCTTCTCATCCTTCGGGTGGTTATCCGGGTCGATGTTCGGATTACCACACATGTCCCACGTATCCTTTAGATGTTGGGCCTCTTCCTTCTCTATTTTTAGAGCAAGAAGATGATCTTTTTCATGAAGACTCCTTCGTTCAGCCTCAGTGAGGGCTGATCCAGACAGGATACATCCATGTCTTCTTCTCCGAGGAGTTGCTCCTCGGAGAGAGTAACAGGGCTGGCGGCACCAGCACTGTCTTCGTGGGGCAGCTCGGCCATGTTGTTTGGCCGGTCCCCTCTGCCCAACTCGAGCTGCCGTGAGGCCATGCTGGGTTGGGCGCTCTTATTTCTACTAAATAAGAGTCCTATCTAATACTACAGGTCTTTGTGGAGGACCTGTTCTCCTTTTTGAAACGTATTCACCTACTTTTGACGCTTGAATTCGGTTCCTATTAGATCCTCCTCGTGGACCAGCACACCGTGCCGGCGAAGATTCGAAATCTAATGAACCAAAACGACCCCTTTGCGCAGAGGTCACGCGCATCCACGCGCGTCTCGGGCCCTCCGCGAGACTGCCCTAACTAGGTCACTCATTGACCCAGTTCTTTTCCCGCGCCCGCAGGGCGCCGGTGCTCGTATTATAAACAGGTGCTTCGGGTAGTAGCTGAACCTTTCGCAACCAACAGCTCTGCTGGAGTATTAGTGAGGTTTTTATGGGAAGCATGCCCGCAAACCCACCGGATTATCCGCTCACCACCCACTGGTACCCTGCTGGGGGGTTTACACGCTCCATACCCGGTCACTCGTGTATATTCCAACATTTAACAGATGACAACACAAAACAATTTCTCGGAAAAAGAGGAAATAAATTTATAATTTTTCCCGCCAGGAATTTCTTCCCTCCTTCTCCTAACATAGTGAGGGACAACACACTAGTTGTGTACCAGCTCAGGTTACCGCAGCCCTTTCTATCAGGCGGGGACTGCGTCGGGTACCTCCCATGGGTATTTTCTTTGACCTAGCTCCCGAAGGTGCCTTTTCAGAGGCAGGGTTAGCCGTCCCCTTTCTCTTCCGTCTAGGTTTGCTTACAGCTAGCGAGACTTTTTCCTTCTTCTGCACGTTCGGATCACGGACCCCTAACTTGCTAGGCCTTCCTCGGCCACGTTTCGGGGTTATTTGATCCATTTTCCTGTTCTTGACTTCTTGGAGTAATTCATCTACTCCTAACCCATATGTTTCTGTGGTCAGATCCCTCCCCTTCCAGGGACGGAGCCGAGCCACGTTGGATTTATAGATCCGCCCAATTAAGGATCTAATCATGACAGTACAGTCACTTACTACTCTAGTCACCACAAATGGACCATCCCAGTTGCTTGCCAATTTTAAATTGGATAGAGGTTCGTGTAGTCTCACTACTTGATCCCCTACCTTGAACCGACAGACTTTTAGTCCATGGTCATAACCAGTCTTCTGCCATTTCGCGTTCTTTTGTAACTCAGTTCTAACAAGTTCGTATGCGAATTTAAACTGGTCTCTTAGTGATTCTACAAACATCACGTGACAGGGTGCGTTGGGATTCAACCCGACCACTCCAAAAACAAGATCGGCTGGCATGATCATGTCCTCCCCAAACACTAATAAGTTTGGGGTTCAATTGGTGCTTTTATGAACAGTGCTGTTGTATGCATGGCATACATATTCACATTGTTCATCCCAATCCGTCATACTTTCATTCACTAAGGGTTTCAGAACCTGAATTAGCGTTCTGTTGAACCTTTCCACCATCCCATCACTCTGGGGTCGGTAGGGATTGGTTCGGGTCTTACAGATGGCTAACCCATGGCCCTTTTCCTGCCATAGATCCGACTCAAATTCCCGGCCTTGGTCACTATGCATCATCAGAGGCACTCCTAGGTGTAATACCCAACCTTTCACAAAGGCCTTCGCACAGGTCGCTGCTTTGTGATCGGGTAAGGGGAACACCCTCGTGTACTTAGTATAGTAGTCAGTGACTACCATCATACACGTGTTACCATCAGGGGTTGTTTTAAAACCACTGATGATGTCGATTGCTATTCTCGCAAACCTAACTCCGAACAGTTCCTGGGACAAGGGCATTTTACCCATCCCAGGGCCGGGTTTATTTTTGCAGCAATCGGGACAAGTGGCGATCCAACGTAATAAGTCAGTGCTCATTCCTGGCCAGTAGTATCTTTGGGACAGGCATTCTAATGAATGTTTCTTCCCAAAGTGACCACTGGTCATATGACCGTGACAATAATACATCAAATCCCTCCTCATACCGGAGGGGATCACTACCTGTCTGATCCTTCTTCCCGAAGGATTGATCTTCCATCTATATAGAACACCTTCCAGCTCTGTCCATTGAGCTAAAAATCTCCTCATCTCTCTATTTTCTAGCGAGATTCCAGGTCGAACAGGTTTGATCCCCTTAGGAATCAACCCGAGCAACCTCCCCACGTTCGGATCCTTCTCCTGGAACCTTCGGATACCCCCATAGACCATTGAAGGATACCAGTTCCTCTGGATTCCAGTGGCAACCGGACTCCAGCTAGGACCGCCCCGTGGGCTCCACAATCATCACATTTCTCATTTCCACAACTCCTTATGGGTATGCGGGACAGTGCATCAGCATTTACATGCTTCACACCTGGTCGGTGTTGGATCTGCTTCTGTTCCAACCCAAACTCTGATAAGTGTGCTAACCACTGGCCTATCATACCTTCCGCATCCTTAAAATTAAGTAACCACCTCAAGGAGGAATGGTCAGTCCTCAGCGTAAAATCTGAGCCCCACAAAAAAATGTTTATATTTCTTTGTGTAAACAATCACTGCTAAGAGTTCCCTCTTGGTGGTACAGTAATTCCTCTGTGACTTGTTCATGGTGTTGCTAGCAAAAGCAATGGGAACTTCCTTTCAGTCTTGGACCTGACTCAAAGCAGCTCCAATGCTCTCATTGCTGGCATCAGTATCCAGGATGAAATGACCGGCGGCTGTCGGATATTTCAACACTGGTGTTTCAACAAAGAGTCTTTTGATGGATTCAAAAGACTCGTCTTGCTCTTTTCCCCATGGAAAAACTTCCTTACGCCTACCAGGTGTCCAATGAGACAGTGACTGGATAGGATAGCTCACCTGGGCATAGCCTGGTAAAAAATCTCGTCATCCCATTCAGTTTCCTGTAGTCAATACAGAACCATATGGTCCCATCTTTTTTTGTGACCATACAGACTGGACTGCTCCAGGGGCTGGAACTGGGTACAATAACATGATCCCTAATCATCTTATTGATCTCAGTTTCTGCTACCTCCTTCTTCTTCAGAGGTAGCCGACGGTAAGGAATTTTAAAGGGGGAACTTTCCCCCACGTCAATTCCGTGTAGGACTTTATCAGTTCGTCCTAAGGGTTCTCCTGGGAACGCGAAGGCCCTTCGGCAACGTTTTAACATTACCCGAAGGTCCTTCTGCTCCTTCGGATCTAGTTCCGAAGCATCTAGAATTAGCTTTTCTAATTCCTCTTCAATTACTGCCGTACCCGGCGGCTCTTCGGATGGCAACCCCAGAAGGCTGCTGGTGACCGCCTCCGCGAGTACCACACTGCCTACTTTAGCGCCTTTCTGGAGATATACCATATGAACACCAGGATTGGAAATGGGGACAAGAGTCCATTGGGCATTTCCCACCAACGTATCAGCAGATTCCAACCCGAGGGATTGGAGATAAGCTACGTCGGGTTCCATGACCCCGGCCCTTCCTCTTAGTTCAGAGGAAGCGCTGATTAACACATCACATGTGGTCCCCTGTGGAAGTTTCACCGTCTGTGCAACACTTGCTACACTACTGATAACTCTCAGCACACATTGTGCTTTGATATCATAGGGACTCTGTATGGACAATTCACCTGTCTTCGGGTTCAACATCATCCCGAACAGGTCGGCAAAGTCCATCCCTATGATACCATCATCCTCGATCTCAGCAATGGTTGGGGAGAATACAAACTCCTTCCCCACCACTGAGATACACAGGAAAGTACGTCCAAACGTCCGCAATCTGCTACCGTCGGCTGTGCACGCATTTACCCTCATTTTAAGGTCATCATTTGTGCCCAGCAGAAGAGTGTAGAACTTCCGAGAGATGATGGAGTGGCTGGCTCCAGTATCTATCAGAAATTCCCGACTCTAGCCTTCACAGAAGCGGCTAAATACCACCTTTTTCCTCCATTCAATGAAGGGTTACTAGTGAACTTCTGTAAGTCACTCTCAGTACCTAGATCTAATCCACGCCCTCTTATGTATTCCAGGCAAGGGTGATCTAGGGGGAGCCTGGTTCCACAAACCATTGCACTATACTCCTCCGCATCAGCACCGGGTTTCCCCGACTCACTTCCCGAATGTATGACTGGAATGCTGATGGCCCCGGCCCCAGGGTTCCCAAGCTGCGCCTGCTTGTCCCCCATTTGTCCGGGCGTCACTACTGAGTGTGAACTTACTCCTGTTCCGTCAGGAGTATCATGGCATATTTCCTTCGGGATCTCTGAGTGGCCTTCCTAAGGGATCCCCTTTAATTTTCCGAGTTCTTTCCGGAGAATCGCATCACAGGTTTCTCAGCTGTGCATGAGGAGGCATAATGCCCCTTCTCCTGACATCTGTAGCATGTTACAGTACTCAGTTCGGGTTTAACCTTTCGTTCCTGTTTCTTATCAAACAATGCCATCATACGCTGCATCATGGCTTCTACCAATCCAAGGGACTGGTCGGGTTCCGATTTCTTCGGAACATTGGGTTCTGGTGGACCCGAGGGAGGTTTGGAAGGGGTTTTTGAATTGTCCCCTGGAGGTTTCTCTGGCTTTTTGCTAGAGGATGATTTGTCAAAAGGTTTCCGCCTTTTGTTATCACCGGACTTTTTGTCCCGGCGCTTCCCACTGAAGGCTACAGCCCCAATGGTCTCTTCTCCTTCGGAATCCTCACCCGAGGATCCCCCGCTGCTGCTATAGTCAACTACCGCTGACATTCGGGATTGGTTGGGCACCAATCCGGCAAGAAGAATTTTCTTCTTCTCATAACCATCTATGGCTAAAAATAGATCGGCTAGGAAGGAATCGATTTTCCAAGCTTTTCTGGTTAGTTCCTGATGATCAGGGTCACTCAGTCCGCTAATAAACCGGACAAAGAGAGTCTCGATATAGTAATCGGCGTCTCTAGCCCATTCGGGTCTTGCCTGATGCAGAATCCGTTGAAGCTCTAGACCATATATCTTTGGGGACTCTTTTGGTTTCTGGGTTCGTCCCTTGAAGACCAACCAGTGATCCACGGTCACCAGGTTCCCAAAGATATATACAGCAGTACTTTCGAGCTGATCATATGTACCCGAAGGGCCATATGTACTTCTCCATTGGGAGACTGCTGATTTACCTGGCCAATCATTTAGCCAGATTACAAAGGCTCCTAATGAGTCTTCTTTAGACCACCCATTGTATTTGCAGTCATCCACAAATATTTGGTATTCATCTTTCCAGGGTCCTTTCCCTTTGTAGGGTTTGGTGATCCTGGCGGTGCGTCGGGCACCCCTGGTGGCCCCCTCTATCAGCTGATCTGATAGATTCCGGCTCCAGTCCATTATTTCAGTGGCATCTTGTCCCCGGCTATAGCTATCAAAGCCAAGGCTCTTGATACAAGGATCAGTATCATAAACCTGTCTCAGTCCGGGAGCCATTGAGGTTCTTCGGGTCAATGGTCGGACTGGAGAGACTGGTTCGCACCCGGGAAACCGGGTGGGTCGAGGGCGAGATGTGGTACCCGGATAAGGGGGAACACTCCCAGTGGTTGTCTGGTCATGGGTTTGGGGTCTAGGCCGACTTCCCTGACCAGTTGTGGGTCTATCAGGACTATCAGTACGGGGGTACTGTCGGTTCTGATCCCTAGACCATCCAGCAGAAGGTCCTTCCCCTGCTCTCTTGCCTTGGGTTGCATGCCCCCGGGTTTGATTTCCCGGAGTTCTCCCTTCTCTGGTCTCTGCCTTCTGGTTATGATGAAAAATCAGGTCACCCCAATTATCATAACCATACCACCCCCCCTGTTGATCCTCATGGGTGGTGGTGTTCTTGCTCGTACCTGAAGGGGGTGGAACAGCTCCATACTGAGATGGACTATCCCCAGCGAAGGGGTTCAAGGTGTCATAACTATCGACTCCCGACGCACTTCCCGCGGAGTATGCCGTCGGATCGATGGTTACCGAAGGTCCCGTCGGAGCAGGGGGAGCAGATGTATAGTAGACATCTTTCTCTACCTGTCCTCCGGAAGGGTATCGGATGGTGGGTTTTAGAACTCCTTGGAGTGGAGGGTTCTCCACTCCTTCCCCAGGGGTGAGGGTCACCTCTGGGTCAGGTACCTTATGGTTACCTAGGTAGAGTTCCAACTCTACCCGTCTAGCTTCCAGTATAGATACCGCCTGCATGCTCTCGAGCTTCTTCTGATCTAACTCTTCGTTTGCTTCTATGATAGCAGTTCTTACTGCCTCATTGTCCTCGACCTGCTGGTTGCGAGCGTCCTTGGCGGCATGCCATTCCCTAGAGTATCTTTCTAGGTCCGCCTGATACTGTTGTTGACAGGCATAAGACTTCCGGTTAGCTTGACTTAGCTCGGATAATCTTTTCTTTTCTTCTCTCAGGATTTCCTGATTTTTCTCCATCTGGTCTTGGACCAGTTGGTTGTCACGGGTCAACTGATCCGTTCTACACTCCATATCCTGATGGACCTGTCTATTCTCTAAGATGTACCTATCCCTTTCAGAGATCAACGAAACCAATTCGTCATGCAGAGCATCGTACTGCTTGTTCATTTCTTCCTTGTTCCGGTAATCGTTGTCCCGGTCCAAAGTGTCGTCCTGATTAAGATCAGGTCGGGTCCCGACGATGGGACCTCCTTTGGGTACAACCCGAAGGGGTTGTGGCGGTATTTCTAATACCGTCGGGTCCAGAAATGAGCCTTTCTGGTTCGCTCTTTTCTTTCCTCCGGGAAAGAAAACGGAGTCAGTCGTGTTGAACAAAGAACGCCCAGTGTTCAACATGATTTGACCCTGAGTGGCAATGAAGTTCGGTGTGAACCCCCTCGCCTCCTCCGGATCTATCTGGTCCACCCTGGTGGACTCCAGTTCTCCTTCTTCCAAGGTCGCTCCTGGATTTAAAGCTCCTTCGGTTTCACGCATGAAACCCTCGAAGCTGGTCGGAACAACTGGGTTGTTCCGCTCCGGGGCTTTACCGTCCCCATACTTCCCTACTCTGGCCAGGTTCACCTGACTGCTACTCGAAACACGGCACCAGTGTAGTGGTTCGGAGTCTCAGAAAGAGAACAAGAACGTCAGTTTCCAAGTGCGAAGTAGAAAGCGTGTTTTATTCAACGTATCCCTTTTACAATTGAATCTAGTCTTAACCCGAAGGGTAAGACGAAGCAGTCCTGGTTCAATCTAGTGATTGGGGTAGGGTAATGCTGGGAGTCAGCCGGGCCTGCACTGACTGGCGACTATACGAGGAGGGGAGGTTTATATACCCCCTTTGGATGTGAAATGGACATGGTCACGTGTCGGTTGGCTCCCGCCTGAAACGTGGTGCGCAGTACCCGAGAGGGGACAGTCGCCCCCTCTGGGATACCGCCCACACTAACGCCAGGCGGGAACAACCCGAACTTAACCCTCCTCGGTCACCTGGATATAAATGATTACCGTAGTAAACCCCTACACTAGTGACATTTGTATATATTTTTCGTATGAATTCAAAATCTATGTTCATTTGTGTGTTAGTGTCAAACTGAGAATTAGGCCTAGCCCTTCAAGAAAAGAAGGATTACTTTTGGTCATATTGCATTCTTATTCAGTACATTTAAGTTCACTATTGGAGTTTAAGACCAAATTTGAACCCCTTGCCTGAAGTAAAAAGAAAACTCAAGTGACCAAGGAATATATTTTTCATATGAATTCAAATCTATATTTATCCATGCGTTAGTGTCAAAACTCTAAATTAGACCTAATGATGCAAAGAGAAGGATTACTTTTGGTCATAGTCCTAAGCTCATAGTTGGAATCTAAGTCAGTACTTACAGTTTGATATTAGAGCTGAAGACCAAATTCAAACCCCTTCTTTGAAGTAAAAAAAACACAAGTGACATTCGTATATTTTTCTCATATGAATTCAATATCTATATTCATCTGTGTGTTAGTGTCAAACTGAGAATTACGCCTAACCCCTCAAAAAAGAGGGATCACTTCTGGTTAAACACCACAAAGTCCTCCTGCCTTTACTTTGCTATTTACTTAGTAGTAATCTTTCTGTAATAATCATATCAACTGGCCTTGATATCACAAAATCTATGTAATCATCATATCAACTGGCCTTCATTTCACAAAACCTATATACTGGTCTAATATACTGAACTACCTTCAAATATAAGCTATTTTTTTCATATCAACTTGCCTTTATATCACAAAACCTATATATACTACCCTCATGTATCAAATTGCTCTTGAATATTTCTGGCCTCTATACTTCAAGTCAACATGGTATCTGAGAGTGTTCCAGTACATAGGTTTTGTAATATAAAGACCAGAATTTTAAGGGCAATTGGATATGTAGAAATAGTATAGCTTTGTGATATAAGGGCTTGTTTATGTGTAAGAAGAGCTTTATATAATAGAGGGAAGTCCAGTAAATGAGATCAATTTATAAATATTTTATGATATTAAGGCTAGTTAATGTCATCATCATTTAGATTTTGTGAGATAAAGGCCAGTTGACATAGAAGGGCAATTTGACATGTTAGCGTAGTATATACATAGATTTTGTGATATAAAGACAAGTTGATATGTTAAAAGAATAGTTGTTATCTGTGGCATGAAGTCAAGATGATACTTCATGTCAACATGGTATCTGAGAGTGTTGCAATACATAGGTTTTCTGATATGAAGGCCAAAAGAATTTTAAGGGCAATTGGATATGTAGGAAGAGTACAAATCTGTGATATAAAGGCAAGTTGATATGTAAGAAGAGCTTGATATCTTAAAGGGAAGTTCAGTAAATGTGATCAGTTTACATAGGTTTTGTGATATTATGGCTAGGTAATATCATTATCAAAAAGGTGAGATGAAGGCCAGTTGAGATATTAGGGCAATTTGACATGTTAGAGTAGTATATATATGAACTAGATATTACTGTCCCCTATGACAGTTCCTTTTCTTTTCTTTTTTTGGGGTATGCGAGGAGAAATTTGGTATATCAGACCACTATATGCGTATAGGTTTTGTGATATAAAGGCCATTTGATATGAATACTAAATAGCTTTTGTGAGATAAAGGCCTGTTGATATTACAATTATGTAAGTTTTGTAATATAGAGGCCAGAGGAGAGATTAGCACAATTTGACATGTTGGAGTAGTATATATATCAACTGGATATTACTGTTGCGGGAATATCAGTGTATGATGGACCCACCAGATAGTGGATGTGCTATGTGTATGGTTCACTATTCCCACCCATCACTGTTCCAACAGGCTTTTCATTGTTGCTGGTGTAAGTGCCACCAAGACTCTGTGCATGAGTAGCTTGACAGATTGCATGAAACTAAATGGTGGTTGTGGTAACTAATTATGGATGACATCAGGCCACCAGGTATTAACTCAGGCCCCAGGTGGTAGGGACCATCTGGGTATGGTTTCAATTCCACACAGTGTTTGAGACTAATATCTTGATTCAGGATTAACTATGGATTACATCAGGTCTCGAGGGGTTAGGGTGCAATGGGGTATGGTTTCAGCAGTGGCATGTTGACTCAGCCTCATATCAATGTAACCAAGCATGCTGATTTTCAATAACCATCCGTGCTGTTTCATTATTTTCACTATGTAGGCACTGCATGCAAACAGTCAATTTACTATGAGTACCTCACTACCAGCCTTAGTCATGTAGCATGTCAGATTTTTTGCCAATATCATAAATAGTTAATGAATATGCGAACAGAGTAAGGTCTCATTCCTGCTCTATCTCTTTCCCCTACTGTCTATTTATTAACTCATTCTCACAGTTTATCATTCTTGTATGAACTTACTCTCTCTGTTTCAATTGCTCACTATCACACTTTCCTTTATATGGGCTGGGGTTTCATATTTAGTTGTTAAACTATTTACAGAACCTATTTCCTGAATCTAAATCACCATTGACTTTTCATGTCACACCTTGAAGATACAATTTCAAATAAATAATCAATGCTGCACTGACAGACTGTTTGCTGCACTGACAGACTGTGTGTTGCACCGACAGACAGTGTGCTTCACTGGCAGACTGTTTGCTACACTGACCGACTGTATGCTGCACAGGCAGATTGTGTGCTGCACTGACATACTGTGTGCTGCACTGGCAGACTGTGTGCTGCACTGACAGACTGTGTGCTGCACTGATAGACTGTGTGCTGCACTGGCAGACTGTGTGGTGCACTGACAGACTATGTGCTATACTGACAGACTGTGTGCTACACTGACAGAATGTGTGCTGCACTGACAGACTGTTTGCTATACTGGCAGACTGTGTGCTGCACTGACAGACTGTGTGCTTCATTGGCAGACTGTTTGCTGCACTGACAGACTGTGTGCTATACTGGCAGACTGTGTGCTGCACTGACAGACTGTGTGCTATACTGGCAGACTGTTTGCTGCACAGGCAGACTGTGCTGCACTGACAGACTGTGTGCTATACTGGCAGACTGTGTGCTGCACTGACAGACTGTGTGCTATACTGGCAGACTGTGTGCTGCACAGACAGACTGTGCTGCACTGACAGACTGTTTGCTGCATTGACAGACTGTTTGCTTCACTGGCAGACTGTTTGCTGCATTAGCAGAAGTTGTTCTTCATTGCCAATGATACTATAAGCACTTCGGTACCTGGATGAAAGCAAACTCCATATGATTGTATACACCTGAACTAAATATTTTTTGTGATTATTATATACAAATAAGCTTGTACCTAATTACTGGCTTGGTTTAGAAAGAAGATTATGTGAATTGAAAAATGTGGTTTGAGGTGTAGGAGTAAATTTTCAAGATGAAGTAATTTGCCCTAGATTATTCCCTAACATTGATATCAAAAGAGCACTGTGCATGTGGAATCTGGTAATTAATCATGGATTACAGGATGCCTTTGGGTGTTGACTCAGCAAGCAGATGTCCACTTGAGGTATGGTTTTAATATTGCAGGGCACTTCAGACCAATCGGTGTTTGTGGTAGCTAACTATGGCTTACCCCAGGCCTCACTGTGTCAGGGTGCATTGGGGAACTTGAGGGAAGGGGTTCGAATTTAGTCTTCATCTCCAATATCAAACTATAACATACTGACTTAGACTCCAATATGACCAAAAGTGACATTTCTATTTCAGGGGGTTCCACCTAATTCTCAGTATTGACCCTAACACACAGATAAATATAAAGCTTGAATACGCTTAAATATATATATATATATATATATAAATGTATTTGTTGGTTATTTGTTTTTTTGCTGAAACAGTGGCATAGCCACCTGGTGGTGTAAGAGCACTGTGCATGTGGAATATCACCCTTCCCCCTGATACCCCCCTGCTTATTTGGTGTCTTTTGTTATTGTTGCTGCATGTAAAGAATGCATTACAACTCTTGTTAACTCTTGGGAGGGGTTTAAATTTGGTCTTGAGCTCCTATCTTAAATAATAAAAGTAGTGAGTTAGAATATCCCACCACAGCCTCCAAGTATGTCAACTTGTCCTTTAGATGATGATGTGTGAGTCACCACTCCCTCCTACACGAACAGCTCATAGCTGTAAACCTCCTCCCCCCCCTTCAGGCAGGCAGTTGCAGAAACAGCAGTAGCAGAAGGAGCAGCAGCAGAAGCAGCCACAGCATTGGCAGCAGCAGCGACAGTAGCCGCAGCAGCAGTTCCCATAGCAGTTGTGGCAGGAGCAGCAGCAGCAGAAGCAGCAGAAGCAGCAGTAGCAGCAGCAGCAGCAGTAGCAGCAGCAGTAGCAGCTAGACCAGCAACACACACTCATTACAAATAAAGGTGTAAGTACTTACCTCATCACAGTAACTACAATAGCCTCTCATGTATATTAGTTATTAATTGGTTATCACCTCCATGCCACCTTTGTATATGCCACCTGTGTATTGACTCTCTTCATGTATACATTACTTCTGCAGTAGATTACCTTGCCTCTATGATGAATGCAGAATCAGATAGCCTAATTTCATCTATCAGTAAAATGAGCCTTAGTACCTTTACGCTCTGAGGTAATTTATGTTGAATACATTATTAATGTATGACCTCTATCCACCTACACAGGGCACAGCCTGTGAGTCACTCAGCAACCAGATGTCAGACAAGCCAGACGCTTCAGCCATTCATCCCCTACACACAGACCAGCCCACAGTGTGAGCCCCATGCAGTCACCCCTACACCAACGTACAGACCACAGAGTGCTACAGTGAGATCCTGAGCCACAAGACTAGGACACCCTCAGGTAAGTATTACTTTGTGTATTCTGTGCTTATAACCTATTCTCATTTCAAATTTCCAAAATCTCCAAACTCTAAAGAGGGACTTGTGACTGCTACTTGGTATGAAAGCCAACATATTTATGGAACAAAAGGCAGTAAAATACCTGTGGGAGCAAGCAGGCATTTGGCATTGGAAGCTTAGTGTACAATCCAGTAGGGACTGTACATGGAAATCAGTAGAAATTGTGTGTGATAACCAGTGTGACTGGGTATAGGAATCTGCAGGGTATACTTGCTGTCTGAACCTGCAGACACTCTGTGCAAACAAGTGTTGAAAAAGCAAAGATTGTGGAAAATGTGATTACTTCCCTCATTCCTTTGCTAATTTATAAGCTGTTTATGACCAAAATCGGATACATGGAAGGTTGGATACAAGAAGCAAATTTGTCTTGCCAAAAGGTGCTCCTCATAGCAAGGTGGCACAATGATAAGGGCATGTTTGGTATATATGTACAACTAACTGAGTGAGATACTGACCATATACCCACACCAGTAGTGTGCCTGCCTTCACCATTCTATAATAAGGGAAATCAATAACTATAACGATGTATGTATGTCTTGATTGGTATAGGGTAAAGTGTCCTTGAGTCGACCATTTACCTTGAGTTAACCACTTTACCATGTTTTCAACACCAAATTGTAACTTTAAACAGCTGTTGAAATGGGGTTCTCCCTAATTTTATTGAAATGAAGGGGGGAGATTGAGCTTTCTCCTATGTTACCTTTTTTGGAGCTTAGTTGTTTCTCCCTCTGCCATAAGGCTAAACTACTGTGTACTTCCACTTATCACCACACTTTTTAACTTAGAAAAGAGTATAATTCATGCCACATCTATATAGGCCTTCTGCTTTAAATCTGTGTCCATGTAGCCTGGGTGTTATTCATTGCTATGCATATTTGTAGAAAGCATTTATTTTATAGAATGGTATGTTCTTACAATGAAACAAGTTTAAAAAGAATAAATTTCTGAGTGATTTGGCGGATCAGTGACCTTCACAAAAGATTATATCAATGTACCAAGGTGGATGAATCAAGGTACCACAGTGGTTGACTCAGGGTACTGATGCACTAAAATTAAATACCTCAGACACTGGATGCCCATATCGCTCCAAATACTTGGATTGGAACTTTGGGATCTCATTATCTGCAATGCCTAGCACTTCAGAAAAACATCCATATCCATCTATAAGTGGGCCAGACTGCCTAGCACACCACAAAATAGCTCCCAAAACACCTTATAGGGGGAAATCAGGCCCAGGTGGCCGACTCATGGGCACTTTACCCTACTCTGCATTGAAGGTGGTGAGTGATCAGGGCCAGTAAGTGTAGGTACCCACTAGTGAGTGATTGAGGGTGGGGGAGAAGAGGTGTCAGGTGGGGGGAGGAGCATTAGAATCAGCAGAAAACATATGGCGCAGGCACACAACCTAGTCTGGCTGGGGTCAGAGGTTCGGAGAGGGGAGGTCATATGTAGAATAGAAGTGTGTGGAGGCATGATTGCAGCTTGGGGAGGGAGGGTAGATGTATGGGGGGGGGGGGTCAGGGGGGAGGCAGTACACCCTGCGGTACGCCCTACTGTCAGGTTCTACTGTAGACGCAGCCTATTGCTTGCTCTCCCTCTCTCCTCCCCTCCCAGCTCCCACATTGCAGCTGGTGGTTACAGGTGAGTGATTCTGGGGGAAAAAACATAGTTGCCCTGGTGGAGTCCCTCAAAGTATAGGAGAGATTCAAGTTGCAGATTGTAATTTATAATAAAATGAAGGAGGGGCAAACAAACATCATATGATTAATGGGTAAGAGTAAAATAAAATGCAAAAAGACACCTATGAGACATGTAGTTACTACACCTAAGGGCGTTGTTGAAAATGTTTACATTTGATAACAAATTAAAATATGATGAATCATACACATATAGCTTTTGATATCTCAGTTGACATGAGGGCCTTGTAAAACTTGTGTAATAAGCTCAGAATCAGGGACTTTAGCCATCTTTTAAACTTTGGACGCTCATAAATCAACAAAAAAGTGTCCTCCTTTAAAAAAAGGACAATTGAAGTATTTTTCTTTATTCTGTAGCAGTTGCAGAAACTCAGATCTCCCCTAGTGGGTCTGAGGGTCACCCCTATTAGCAGTTTGTGATACAGGGAAATATAGAACTCTAATCTTTTTTTTGTGAAACAAAACTTGACCATGCCTATTTGTCAGTTCCAACTACTCTGTTGTGTACGCTGCCCAGCCACAACAGAGGTATTACCCAACTGTCACCTATCTACAGGCCATTTCTGATTGCCCTTCCTGGTTAAGGACTCTCAGCACTAAAATTGCAATAAAACAGTTTGAGGGGTATACTTCCGAGGAAATGTGTTAAACCTGTACATATTATACATCAATTGAACCATCTATCATAGCTTTATCAAATTCCTTTGATTATTTCTCATTTTAGTGGCCATGGAATGTGGATGGAACAAAAACGTACCATTTTCAGCCTCGGCATTATGGGATGGAAATTGGACAAAATTCTTGAATTTCTCAATTAAAAACTAAAATTCATGTCTATACCTGGGGTCTTTTTTTCTCTTTTCCTGCCTACACAGCTCTTCAAAGTCGCATAGTTAGCTAAAGTTGGTGATAATAGGGGTAAATAGCCATTTTTACCATTTTTTAGTAACTATGCAACTTTGAAGAGCTCTATGGGCCTTAATTATTGGAATATGAAGAAAAGAAAAAAAGACCCCAGGTATTGACATCAATATCAGTTTAAAACAGTTAAACCTAAGAATTATGTCCATTTTCGATCACATAATGATGTTGAAATGAAAAAAAAAAGATAAAAAGGAAAGTTTTTGTTCCATTCACGTTCCACACTGACAAAAATTCCAAATAATGGAAGAAATTTGATAAAAGTATTATAGATGGTTTTAAATGATGTATAATATGTAGAGGTGTAACACATGTACTTGGAATTAAACCCTCATAACCGTTTTAGTGCAATATGGGTGCTGAGATTCCTTAAAAGTGGGGAAGGGTCTGATTAGGGGAGGACATAAGAAGCTGTATTCACTGATGATAGAATACACTGATGAATTATCTAATGTCTTCCTTCCTGGTTTTCAATTCTTCAGGTGGGGGGGGGGGCAGGGAGGCTGGGAGGCAGGGAGACAGGGAGGCAGGGAGGGGCAGGGATGGGCAGGGAGTCAGGGAGGAAGGAATATACATGGAGGAAGGCTGGGAAGCAAGGAGGCAAAAAGGCAGGGAGGCAGGTAGAAAAGGAGGCAGGGAGACAAGGATGTAGTGATGCAGGGCAGCAAAGAGGCCGGAAGGGAAAGAGGCAGGGAGGCAGGGAAGCAGGGAGGACGGCAAGCAGGGAGGCAGTGATGCTTGGAGGTTTTGAGGCAGGGAGGCAAGAAGGCTGGGAGGTAGGGAGGCAGGGAAGCAGGGATGCATGGAGGCAGGAAGACAAAGAGGCAGGGAGGGAAGGAAGCACAAAGACAGGGAGGTTGGGAAGCAGGGAGGCAGGAAGGCAAGGAGGCAGGGAGGGAAGGAGGCACCAAGACAGGGAGACAGGGAAGCAGTGAAGCAGGGAGGCAGGAAGGCACTGACGCAGGGAGGGAAGGAGGCACAAAGACAGGGAAACAGGGAAACAGTGAAGCAGGGAGGCAGGGTGGCAAAGAGGCAGGGTGGCAAAGAGGCAGGGAGGGAAGGAGGCAGAGAGACAGGGAAGCAGGCAGGCAGGGAGGCAGGGAAGCAGGGAGACAGGGAAGCAGGGTGGCAAAGAGGCAGGGAATGAAGGAGGCAGCGAGGCAGGGAAGCAGGGAAGCAGTGAGGCAGGGAGGCAGGGAAGCAGGGAGACAGGTTGACAAGGAGGCAAGGAGGCAGGGGAGCAGTGAGGCAGGGAGGCAAGGATTCAGGGAGGCAAGGAGGCAGGGAGGCAGGGAGGGGCAGGGAGGAGGGAGCAAGGAGGGGGATAGAGGGACAATTCGGGCCAAGGATTTGAGGATTTTAGGTTTGATATCAAACCAATCCAGCTCTGCATCCTCCCCTCAACCCCCTGCACACACAATGTTACCTTCTACTCCCTACCCATACACATTACTCATGCTGGCAGACCTAGCCTTGTACCCTGTCCCTGTCACTCCCCCTCCTACCCCTATACCTACACACTGTATCAGTGTCTGAGGTACAGAATCTCTTTAGCTGAGACACATTGTGATACCAATTCATTTACAGCAATATTATAATCAGTTGTATCAGGGAATTCAATTCTGGTGGGTGCTAGGTGAGCAATGGTAGAAATGTTTTCCAGTAAACATGGTATTTTGGAGCTCCTCTCTTACTCATTGTTTTCACATGGAGTATGAAATAAAGACCAGGAGTAGACACATAATTCCAACACTTCACATACTAAACCTGGGGTGACCGATGCCTCTTTTAGGTTCCCACTGATTGGTCTATGATTTAGTGGAGCCAATATCATTAAGTTGGTTACATTTCCCCCTTCCCAATGATATATTGCATGAATATCCTAAGACTGCAGGGGCTGCTAGGAATTTGGGAAAGGGGGCAACTACCTGAAACATTGATCTGAAATATTGAAAGGTGAGGGGGGGGGGGTATTAACATGAACATTATTCTAATTTTGATGATTGACAGGCAGCACCTTTCTTGGTTAACATGCAAACACAGGCTACAGTCTGGAAGACATCTGATAGATGCCATTTTTACTTCAGATCTCTTAATGATGCAAACAACATTCCTTTGGTACTTTCCCAGGCCTTTATAAGGAATATCTCTGCAATAGATACGACAGCAGTTTATATAGCTGTTTTTTTAGAAACATCAGAAATCAGATTAGGTAAAAGTTGCAAATATAAAGGCTCATAAAGTGTTTGAGACTAGTTTATTGATTGTGGTGATTAATTATGGATGACATCAGGCCTCAAGGGGTCAGGGTGCAATGAGGTATGGTTTCACCTTTTGCGTGTTGACTCAACCTTCAAACACCATCTGTGCTGTTTCATTATTAACACTATGTAGGCACTGCATGCAAACAGTCAATTTACTATGAATACCAAACTACCAGTCTTAGTCACACATCATGTCAGATTGTTTGCCAATATCATGAATAGTCAATGAATATACGAACAGTATAAGGTTTCATTCCTGCTCTGTATCTTTCCCCTACTGTCTAATTCCAAACTGTCTCGTTCTCGCAGTTTATCATTCTCATACAAGCGAACTCTCTCTGTTTCATTTCCTTACTATCATTCTCACACTTTGCTCTACCTGGGCTGGGGTTTTATATATAGTTGTTGAAGGATTGACAGAACCTATATCCTGAACCTGAATCACTATTGACTTTTTCTATCACACCTTAAATATGGAATTTGAATGAAATAATAAAATTAATCTTTGGTCCTTGGATGTAGATAACCATAGTCAATCTATGCTGAACTGTCCTGACATACTGCACTGACAGGCCATGTGCTGCACTGACATACTGCACTGACAGACGATGTGCTGCACTGACATACTGCACTGACAGGCTGTGTGCTGCACTGACAGACCATGTGCTGCACTGACAGACTGTATGCTGCACTGAGAGGCCATGTGCTGCACTGACAGACTGTGTGCTGCACTGACAGGCCATGCGTTGCACTGACAGACCATGTGCTGCACTGGCTGACTGTGTGCTGCACTGGCTGACTGTGTGCTGCACTGACTGACTGTGTGCTGCACTGACTGACTGTGTGCTGCACTGACATACTGTGTGCTGCACTGACTTACTGTGTGCTGCACTGACAGACTGTGTGCTGCAATGACAGACTGTGTGCTGCACTGACAGACTATGTGCTGCACTGGCAGACTGTGTGCTGCAATGGCAAACTGTGTGCTGCACTGACATACTGTGTGCTGCACTGACTTACTGTGTGCTGCACTGACTTACTGTGTGCTGCACTGACTTACTGTGTGCTGCACTGACAGACTGTGTGCTGCAATGACAGACTGTGTGCTGCACTGACAGACCATGTGCTGCACTGGCAGACTGTGTGCTGCAATGGCAAACTGTGTGCTGCACTGACATACTGTGTGCTGCACTGACTTACTGTGTGCTGCACTGACTTACTGTGTGCTGCACTGACAGACTGTGTGCTGCACTGACAGACCATGTGCTGCACTGACAGACCATGTGCTGCACTGGCAGAGTGTGTGCTGCAATAGCAGACCATGTGCTGCACTGACTTACTGTGTGCTGCACTGACAGACTGTGTGCTGCACTGCCAGACTGTGTGCTGCACTGACAGACCATGTGCTGCACTGGCAGACTGTGTGCTGCAATGACAGACTGTGTGCTGCACTGCCAGACTGTGTTTGACACTGATAGTTTCTGTCCTATGTGATCTCCTCCCTGCAGGCACAGAGCCCTAAATACAGGAAATATCATTTTCTACTACACCTATGATACTGCAAGCAATAAGTCATTGGGTACGTTGAAGAAAGCATACCCGACATGATCGTGAATAACCACACCAGAGGGGATAGGGGCTGGTGCTGGTGAATTACTTATGTTTTGTAGCCATTGCATGCAGACAGTCAGTGAGCACCTGGTCACGACCCTTAACATGAACATGCAAACAAGGTTAGGTTATAGAGTGTTCCTATTAAGACCACTTTTAGAACAAGGACCACCATTTGACACAATCATTCTGTACATTCAGAGGACATTGCCTGCTAGTATTATAATGAAATATTGTGATTATCATGTACAAATTGCATAATTTGCTATTAGGTAAATAAGTAAACTTTCAAAATGGAGTAATTTGCATGAGATTATTCCCTAGGAGTAATACTGCAAGTTTTCTAGAACAGTGTGTTTGCAGAAGGGTAATTTACTAAGGGAGAGCCTACACCGAGTGTGCTACACCCACACCCACCCACTACATGTCACTAATGTTGCTCTTATTATGATACCCTTTCTTGCGTAACACTACAAATAAATTCTGTAAGTAAGCCTACCCAAGTCAACCATTTGTTTGTATCTATGTAAATGTGTGGTTAAGGCACCAAAGATGGTACTGATGAGCTGTTTACCATCTATGAAGCCTGACAACGCACATTAAGTCTGTACCAAGACATTACTGGTGTGGGTTTCAAACAGACTGTGTGCATGAGTGGTACTCAGTGCTTGAGCCTAATTAGTATTTAAATATGCATGACATCCAACCTCCAGATGTCAGAGTGCCTTGGGGTAGGCTCTCACTAACATGCATTCCTTACTGAGGGTTTTCGTGGTTACTGCTGTGCCTGACACTAATTTGTGATTGTGGTAGTTTATTATGGATGAGACCAGGCCTCCAGCAGACAGGGTGTATGGGGGACCGGTCTCAGTTTATGCATGTTGAGTCAGCCTCATGTAAATGTCACACTGCGTGCTGACAGACAAACACCAGCTGTGCTATTTTATTATTTACACTAATATAGGCACTTCATGCAAACAGCCAATTGACTGTGAGTACCTCATTACCAGCCTCAGTCACGCAGCTTTCAGATTATTTGCAATAGCAAGAGTAATTAATAAACGTATACCAAGGGTCGGGTTTCATTCTGTGTGTGTGTTATTACCTCTCTGTTTCATTCTCCCTCTTCACCCACTGTCTCATTCTCCGGAAAGAACTCTCATTGGTTAAAAATAACACGGATACATACCAAATACAGTGAAAATCTGTCCCAGTGATACTATATCAAATAATATGCCTCCAGCAATCAGTGCCTTCATTGATATTCATGATTGTTTATGGTTTCTTCCACCATTAATAGCCACTGACTGGTAGAATGGATCACCGGCCAGCCATCCAGGCCAACATAACACACTCTATTACAAGCTCTATTGTTGCTTTTCATTTGATTCATGATGGCATAAAACACTTATGTAGGTATTCATGACATCACATTTTTGATATGCGCATGAAGATAATATTACCTTGGATGATATTCATGATTGTTTACAGGGGCAATTATAGCTTTGCCATGGATAGCATGTGTCTTTGGTTGATAATTATACAAATTAATGATTTGCATCAAACACACAAATAGGCATATGTGACACCACATTGTTGGACCTTCATATCAAGATAAAACCATTAGTACTATGTATGATATTATTTTTTAATTCAAACACACACATGTCGTACATAGTATGAGCTTGGTTGACAAATGACTCCATCCCAACCAAGCCTGGAATGGGAAAAGTGGAAAGATGGATTAACAGCAGGCAACCAAGCCCAACATCACACACACCCAACAATCATTACAGGCCCCTTTGCAAAACATATATCAGGATGGCATATACCATACCACATTTATTAAGAAATATCATGACACACTATACTCATATCCATATTGATTCATGTCAGCATATTACACATAAATGGTCACAAATGGGACTACATTGCTTGCAATACATATGTAGATGATAGTTCAATACCTTTGATGATACTCTGATTGTTTATGGTTGCTTCATACAAATGAAAGGGTGTTTATAGCTTCACAATAATAGGCATATACATATGACCATGATATCCAGGTTCTTTGTCTATGTTCAGACTAATTCATGATTGCACACTACTTATAAATGGGCATACAAAACACACATTGATACCTTAATGATGATATTTATGATTGTTCATGGTTTCTTCATACAGACATAGAGGCATTCATTGCTACCAATGACATAGATATGGACATGACATCCCAGTATTTGGTTTACTATTCATGATTGTATCACACACACAATTTGGCATGGATGATGATTCCTTGTTTGACATACATCAAGATACAAACATGAACTGAATAAAAAACAGAGGGCTACAGGAGTGATCGGATGGTTTTAAGGGGAGTGATAAGTTTCAGATGACAAAGGACTCTATCCCAATCAAACCTAGGTCCAATGATTATTTCAGGCACCCGAGCCAAACATACTTCAAGACACCAAACACTATACCTTATGCATTAAGAGACACCATAATGACTACTTGAGTGATATTTATAGCTTTGCCATGGATAACATACATGTGAGCTTGATATTAAGTTATTTAATTGATAATCATATTATTTCATGACTGCAGCAGATGCAAAATGGTATACATGACACCACATTGTTGAATTATTTATCAAAATACAATAATCAGTACTTTGGGTGATTTATTCATTTTTGAACCAAACACACACATAGACATACAATCATGACACTGGTAAACATATATTAAACTATTGTGTTCCACCTGAAGAACTGATGGCTTCAGGAGTTACTATGTGGTGGGGAGTGGAGTGGTAAGTATCATATGCCAAATGACTCCATCCCTTCTCCAGCCTGGAATGGTAGAAGCCGATAGATAAATCAGCAGCAGACAACCAAGCCACAACATCACAAACACCCAACGCAGGTCTCCACATTTTTTGTAATACTGGTTTCTTAGATTGCTCATTTTCTTACATGTCACAGGTTATTTAGAATGTGCAGCTACTTACAGATCACCTAGAGTATGTACCTACTTACAGGTTACAGTTTACAGTTTACTTAGGCTGTGTAACTACTTAAAGGTCAATTAGACTGTGAAGATGTTGTATTGGTAGATATTCAAACTTATTTACAGTTGCATCATACAAGCTTTGTCTACACATATGTCAAGTTTGGACTCATGATGAGGGCGACATGAAATATTCTCTGGAGGGGAGTGGATGTGTAAGTATCAGATGTTATTTGACCTCACTCCCAACCAGCCTGGAAGATGAGAAGTGGAAAAATTATTCAGTAGCTGACCGAGGCAAACTATATACAGGTTTAAGGATCATCACAGTCTCCTAGGTCAAACATACTTCAAGATACCACACACTTTACTTAAGACCATAAATGATATATAAAAAAAAGGGAAACCAAAACAACACATTATTCCACATACCCATGAATATAATATTCAAGTAGCTTGATGAAATACAAGATTGCTATTAGCTACTTCATACACATTAAATGTGTATACATGTAACCTTTTGTCAGTTGGTATATATATCAAGATGATATCTGCATACTTTGGTTGATGTTCATACTTATTTATAATTGCATTAGCCACACAAACAAGCACGTCTAGCATCAACAAGGTTGACAGACATATTGAGATTTGGCTTAGGAAATACAGCGCAGTAAAGAGTTACGTTAAGTATGAGACAACTGACTACATCGCCAACCAATGTTGAACGGAAGAAGTGGAACAAGAGATCAGCAGGATGAAAACAAGCCCAACTTAGCACAAGCATCCGATGATCATCAAGAAATATCAGAACAAGTTCTTTTAATAATATTTTGCTTCCCGAAAAAACATGATGTACATAAAAGGAATACATAACACATCACTATTCCACATCCACATGAATATAATATTCAAGTTCATTGATAATTTTTTAGGTCGTTTTTTATTGCTTCACACAGATGAAAGGGTATATGAAGTCTTTGTTCAGTTGGCATACATATGCAGATGATATTCAAATACATTGGTTGATATTCATACTTATTCATGATTGCATTAAACACACAAACATCACCATGCTTTATATACATATCAAGATCGGGCTGAGACTGAAAAGGTGATGGCTACATGAAATACTGTGTGGCAGGGCGTGAAGTGGTAAGTATGAGACAACCGGAGAAGTGGAACAATAAATCAGCGGCAATAACCAAGCATAATTTAACACAGGGACACAATGATCAACACAGGCCCCTTGGCAAAAAATTAATTTGTTACCATACATTTATTGATCAATGGACCTGCTCGCAGTATTATTAATTTGTATATTAAATTATTTGTATCTCTAGATAGCTCTTGTCCCTGCAAAATAGGAAGTGTTTTTTTTTTGGTTTATTCAGGCCTTTTTAAAAGAATGAATTCAATCAAAACCAAAATGTAATCATCATATATTGTTATAGCAAGGACACAGCAAGTGTTGAATTTGTATTTCTGCTCTACATGAAAACCAATTTGAGTTTACTAAATGGAACAAATTAAAAAAAAACAACATTAATGACAAGCCTCTGGAAATACAGAGTGACAATTCTGATGAGCATATTTAGAATAATCTCTGCATTCCACACTAAGGAGTGTGTACCTGATGTGCATATTCAGGGAAAACTCCTGACAGAGACTTTGAGACAGACATGATGTGCAAATTCAGTCTGACTCTTGCAAGCCTCTGGAAATACAGAGTGACAATTCTGATGAGCATATTCAGAATATTCTCTGGATTCCACACTAAGGAGTGTGTACATAATGTGCATATTCAGGGAAAACTCCTAACAGAGACTTTGAGACAGACATGATGTGCAAATTCAGTCTGACTCTTGCAAGCCTCTGGAAATACAGAGTGACAATTCTGATGAGCATATTCAGAATAATATCTCTGGATTCCACACTAAGGAGTGTGTACCCGATGTGCATATTCAGGGGAAACTCCTAACAGAGAGTTTGAGACAGACATGATGTGCAAATTCAGTCTGACTCTTGCAAGCCTCTGGAAATACAGAGTGACAATTCTGATGAGCGTATTCAGAATAATATCTCTGGATTCCACACTAAGGAGTGTGTACCTGATGTGCATATTCAGGGGAAACTCCTAACAGAGACTTTGAGACAGACATGATGTGCAAATTCAGTCTGACTCTTGCAAGCCTCTGGAAATACAGAGTGACAATTCTGATGAGCATATTCAGAATAATCTCTGGATTCCACACTAAGGAGTGTGTACCTGATGTGCATATTCAGGGAAAACTCCCGACAGAGACTTTGAGACAGACATGATGTGCAAATTCAGTCTGACTCTTGCAAGCCTCTGGAAATACAGAGTGACAATTCTGATGAGCATATTCAGAATAATCTTTTGATTCCACACTTAGGAGTGTGTACCTGATGTGCATATTCAGGGAAAACTCCTAAGAGAGACTTTGAGACAGACATGATGTGCAAATTCAGTCTGACTCTTGCAAGCCTCTGGAAATACAGAGTGACAATTCTGATGAGCATATTCAGAATAATCTCTGGATTCCACACTAAGGAGTGTGTACCTGATGTGCATATTCAGGGAAAACTCCTTACACAGACTTTAAGACAGACATGATGTGCAAATTCAGTCTGACTCTTGCAAGCCTCTGGAAATACAGAGTGACAATTCTGATGAGCATATTCAGAATAATATCTCTGGATTCCACACTAAGGAGTGTGTACCCGATGTGCATATTCAGGGGAAACTCCTAACAGAGAGTTTGAGACAGACATGATGTGCAAATTCAGTCTGACTCTTGCAAGCCTCTGGAAATACAGAGTGACAATTCTGATGAGCATATTCAGAATAATATCTCTGGATTCCACACTAAGGAGTGTGTACCCGATGTGCATATTCAGGGGAAACTCCTAACAGAGAGTTTGAGACAGACATGATGTGCAAATTCAGTCTGACTCTTGCAAGCCTCTGGAAATACAGAGTGACAATTCTGATGAGCATATTCAGAATAATATCTCTGGATTCCACACTAAGGAGTGTGTACCTGATGTGCATATTCAGGGGAAACTCCTAACAGAGACTTTGAGACAGACATGATGTGCAAATTCAGTCTGACTCTTGCAAGCCTCTGGAAATACAGAGTGACAATTCTGATGAGCATATTCAGAATAATATCTCTGGATTCCACACTAAGGCGTGTGTACCCGATGTGCATATTCAGGGGAAACTCCTAACAGAGAGTTTGACACAGACATGATGTGCAAATTCAGTCTGACTCTTGCAAGCCTCTGGAAATACAGAGTGACAATTCTGATGAGCATATTCAGAATAATATCTCTGGATTCCACACCAAGGAGTGTGTACCTGATGTGCATATTCAGGGGAAACTCCTAACAGAGACTTTGAGACAGACATGATGTGCAAATTCAGTCTGACTCTTGCAAGCCTCTGGAAATACAGAGTGACAATTCTGATGAGCATACTCAGAATAATCTCTGGATTCCACACTAAGGAGTGTGTACCTGATGTGCATATTCAGGGAAAACTCCCGACAGAGACTTTGAGACAGACATGATGTGCAAATTCAGTCTGACTCTTGCAAGCCTCTGGAAATACAGAGTGACAATTCTGATGAGCATATTCAGAATAATCTTTTGATTCCACACTAAGGAGTGTGTACCTGATGTGCATATTCAGGGAAAACTCCTAAGAGAGACTTTGAGACAGACATGATGTGCAAATTCAGTCTGACTCTTGCAAGCCTCTGGAAATACAGAGTGACAATTCTGATGAGCATATTCAGAATAATCTCTGGATTCCACACTAAGGATTGTTTACCTGATGTGCATATTCAGGGAAAACTCCTTACAGAGACTTTGAGACAGACATGATGTGCAAATTCAGTCTGACTCTTGCAAGCCTCTGGAAATACAGAGTGACAATTCTGATGAGCATATTCAGAATAATCTCTGGATTCCACACTAAGGAGTGTGTACCTGATGTGCATATTCAGGGAAAACTCCTTACACAGACTTTAAGACAGACATGATGTGCAAATTCAGTCTGACTCTTGCAAGCCTCTGGAAATACAGAGTGACAATTCTGATGAGCATATTCAGAATAATATCTCTGGATTCCACACTAAGGAGTGTGTACCCGATGTGCATATTCAGGGGAAACTCTTAACAGAGAGTTTGAGACAGACATGATGTGCAAATTCAGTCTGACTCTTGCAAGCCTCTGGAAATACAGAGTGACAATTCTGATGAGCATATTCAGAATAATATCTCTGGATTCCACACTAAGGAGTGTGTACCTGATGTGCATATTCAGGGGAAACTCCTAACAGAGACTTTGAGACAGACATGATGTGCAAATTCAGTCTGACTCTTGCAAGCCTCTGGAAATACAGAGTGACAATTCTGATGAGCATATTCAGAATAATATCTCTGGATTCCACACTAAGGCGTGTGTACCCGATGTGCATATTCAGGGGAAACTCCTAACAGAGAGTTTGAGACAGACATGATGTGCAAATTCAGTCTGACTCTTGCAAGCCTCTGGAAATACAGAGTGACAATTCTGATGAGCATATTCAGAATAATATCTCTGGATTCCACACTAAGGAGTGTGTACCTGATGTGCATATTCAGGGGAAACTCCTAACAGAGACTTTGAGACAGACATGATGTGCAAATTCAGTCTGACTCTTGCAAGCCTCTGGAAATACAGAGTGACAATTCTGATGAGCATATTCAGAATAATCTCTGGATTCCACACTAAGGAGTGTGTACCTGATGTGCATATTCAGGGAAAACTCCCGACAGAGACTTTGAGACAGACATGATGTGCAAATTCAGTCTGACTCTTGCACGCCTCTGGAAATACAGAGTGACAATTCTGATGAGCATATTCAGAATAATCTTTCGATTCCACACTAAGGAGTGTGTACCTGATGTGCATATTCAGGGAAAACTCCTAAGAGAGACTTTGAGACAGACATGATGTGCAAATTCAGTCTGACTCTTGCAAGCCTCTGGAAATACAGAGTGACAATTCTGATGAGCATATTCAGAATAATCTCTGGATTCCACACTAAGGAGTGTGTACCTGATGTGCATATTCAGGGAAAACTCCCGACAGAGACTTTGAGACAGACATGATGTGCAAATTCAGTCTGACTCTTGCAAGCCTCTGGAAATACAGAGTGACAATTCTGATGAGCATATTCAGAATAATATCTCTGGAATCGACACTTAGGAGTGTGTACCTGATGTGCATATTTAGGGAAAACTCCTTACAGAGACTTTGAGACAGACATGATGTGCAAATTCAGTCTGACTCTTGCAAGCCTCTGGAAATACAGAGTGACAATTCTGATGAGCATATTCAGAATAATCTCTGGATTCCACACTAAGGCGTGTGTACCTGATGTGCATATTCAGGGAAAACTCCTTACACAGACTTTAAGACAGACATGATGTGCAAATTCAGTCTGACTCTTGCAAGCCTCTGGAAATACAGAGTGACAATTCTGATGAGCATATTCAGAATAATATCTCTGGATTCCACACTAAGGCGTGTGTACCGGATGTGCATATTCAGGGGAAACTCCTAACAGAGAGTTTGAGACAGACATGATGTGCAAATTCAGTCTGACTCTTGCAAGCCTCTGGAAATACAGAGTGACAATTCTGATGAGCATATTCAGAATAATATCTCTGGATTCCACACTAAGGAGTGTGGACCTGATGTGCATATTCAGGGAAAACTCCTAACAGAGACTTTGAGACAGACATGATGTGCAAATTCAGTCTGACTCTTGCAAGCCTCTGGAAATACAGAGTGACAATTCTGATGAGCATATTCAGAATAATATCTCTGGATTCCACACTAAGGAGTGTGTACCTGATGTCCATATTCAGGGAAAACTCCTAACAGAGACTTTAAGACAGACATGATGTGCAAATTCAGCCTGACTCTTGCAAGCCTCTGGAAATACAGAGTGACAATTCTGATGAGCATATTCAGAATAATATCTCTGGATTCCACACTAAGGAGTGTGTACCTGATGTGCATATTCAGAGGAAACTCCTAACAGAGACTTTGAGACAGACATGATGTGCAAATTCAGTCTGACTCTTGCAAGCCTCTGGAAATACAGAGTGACAATTCTGATGAGCATATTCAGAATAATCTCTGGATTCCACACTAAGGAGTGTGTACCTGATGTGCATATTCAGGGAAAACTCCTAAGAGAGACTTTGAGACAGACATGATGTGCAAATTCAGTCTGACTCTTGCAAGCCTCTGGAAATACAGAGTGACAATTCTGATGAGCATATTCAGAATAATCTCTGGATTCCACACTAAGGAGTGTGTACCTGATGTGCATATTCAGGGAAAACTCCTTACAGAGACTTTAAGACGGACATGATGTGCAAATTCAGTCTGACTCTTGCAAGCCTCTGGAAATACAGAGTGACAATTCTGATGAGCATATTCAGAATAATCTCTGGATTCCACACTAAGGAGTGTGTACCTGATGTGCATATTCAGGGAAAACTCCCGACAAAGACTTTGAGACAGACATGATGTGCAAATTCAGTCTGACTCTTGCAAGCCTCTGGAAATACAGAGTGACAATTCTGATGAGCATATTCAGAATAATATCTCTGGAATCGACACTTAGGAGTGTGTACCTGATGTGCATATTTAGGGAAAACTCCTTACAGAGACTTTGAGACAGACATGATGTGCAAATTCAGTCTGACTCTTGCAAGCCTCTGGAAATACAGAGTAACAATTCTGATGAGCATATTCAGAATAATCTCTGGATTCCACACTAAGGAGTGTGTACCTGATGTGCATATTCAGAGGAAACTCCTAACAGAGACTTTGAGACAGACATGATGTGCAAATTCAGTCTGACTCTTGCAAGCCTCTGGAAATACAGAGTGACAATTCTGATGAGCATACTCAGAATAATCTCTGGATTCCACACTAAGGAGTGTGTACCTGATGTGCATATTCAGGGAAAACTCCCGACAGAGACTTTGAGACAGACATGATGTGCAAATTCAGTCTGACTCTTGCAAGCCTCTGGAAATACAGAGTGACAATTCTGATGAGCATATTCAGAATAATCTTTTGATTCCACACTAAGGAGTGTGTACCTGATGTGCATATTCAGGGAAAACTCCTAAGAGAGACTTTGAGACAGACATGATGTGCAAATTCAGTCTGACTCTTGCAAGCCTCTGGAAATACAGAGTGACAATTCTGATGAGCATATTCAGAATAATCTCTGGATTCCACACTAAGGATTGTTTACCTGATGTGCATATTCAGGGAAAACTCCTTACAGAGACTTTGAGACAGACATGATGTGCAAATTCAGTCTTACTCTTGCAAGCCTCTGGAAATACAGAGTGACAATTCTGATGAGCATATTCAGAATAATCTCTGGATTCCACACTAAGGAGTGTGTACCTGATGTGCATATTCAGGGAAAACTCCTTACACAGACTTTAAGACAGACATGATGTGCAAATTCAGTCTGACTCTTGCAAGCCTCTGGAAATACAGAGTGACAATTCTGATGAGCATATTCAGAATAATATCTCTGGATTCCACACTAAGGAGTGTGTACCCGATGTGCATATTCAGGGGAAACTCCTAACAGAGACTTTGAGACAGACATGATGTGCAAATTCAGTCTGACTCTTGCAAGCCTCTGGAAATACAGAGTGACAATTCTGATGAGCATATTCAGAATAATATCTCTGGATTCCACACTAAGGCGTGTGTACCCGATGTGCATATTCAGGGGAAACTCCTAACAGAGAGTTTGAGACAGACATGATGTGCAAATTCAGTCTGACTCTTGCAAGCCTCTGGAAATACAGAGTGACAATTCTGATGAGCATATTCAGAATAATATCTCTGGATTCCACACTAAGGAGTGTGTACCTGATGTGCATATTCAGGGGAAACTCCTAACAGAGACTTTGAGACAGACATGATGTGCAAATTCAGTCTGACTCTTGCAAGCCTCTGGAAATACAGAGTGACAATTCTGATGAGCATATTCAGAATAATCTCTGGATTCCACACTAAGGAGTGTGTACCTGATGTGCATATTCAGGGAAAACTCCCGACAGAGACTTTGAGACAGACATGATGTGCAAATTCAGTCTGACTCTTGCAAGCCTCTGGAAATACAGAGTGACAATTCTGATGAGCATATTCAGAATAATATCTCTGGAATCGACACTTAGGAGTGTGTACCTGATGTGCATATTTAGGGAAAACTCCTTACAGAGACTTTGAGACAGACATGATGTGCAAATTCAGTCTGACTCTTGCAAGCCTCTGGAAATACAGAGTGACAATTCTGATGAGCATATTCAGAATAATCTCTGGATTCCACACTAAGGAGTGTGTACCTGATGTGCATATTCAGGGAAAACTCCTTACACAGACTTTAAGACAGACATGATGTGCAAATTCAGTCTGACTCTTGCAAGCCTCTGGAAATACAGAGTGACAATTCTGATGAGCATATTCAGAATAATATCTCTGGATTCCACACTAAGGCGTGTGTACCGGATGTGCATATTCAGGGGAAACTCCTAACAGAGAGTTTGAGACAGACATGATGTGCAAATTCAGTCTGACTCTTGCAAGCCTCTGGAAATACAGAGTGACAATTCTGATGAGCATATTCAGAATAATATCTCTGGATTCCACACTAAGGAGTGTGGACCTGATGTGCATATTCAGGGAAAACTCCTAACAGAGACTTTGAGACAGACATGATGTGCAAATTCAGTCTGACTCTTGCAAGCCTCTGGAAATACAGAGTGACAATTCTAATGAGCATATTCAGAATAATATCTCTGGATTCCACACTAAGGAGTGTGTACCTGATGTGCATATTCAGGGAAAACTCCTAACAGAGACTTTAAGACAGACATGATGTGCAAATTCAGCCTGACTCTTGCAAGCCTCTGGAAATACAGAGTGACAATTCTGATGAGCATATTCAGAATAATATCTCTGGATTCCACACTAAGGAGTGTGTACCTGATGTGCATATTCAGAGGAAACTCCTAACAGAGACTTTGAGACAGACATGATGTGCAAATTCAGTCTGACTCTTGCAAGCCTCTGGAAATACAGAGTGACAATTCTGATGAGCATATTCAGAATAATCTCTGGATTCCACACTAAGGAGTGTGTACCTGATGTGCATATTCAGGGAAAACTCCTAAGAGAGACTTTGAGACAGACATGATGTGCAAATTCAGTCTGACTCTTGCAAGCCTCTGGAAATACAGAGTGACAATTCTGATGAGCATATTCAGAATAATCTCTGGATTCCACACTAAGGAGTGTGTACCTGATGTGCATATTCAGGGAAAACTCCTTACACAGACTTTAAGACGGACATGATGTGCAAATTCAGTCTGACTCTTGCAAGCCTCTGGAAATACAGAGTGACAATTCTGATGAGCATATTCAGAATAATCTCTGGATTCCACACTAAGGAGTGTGTACCTGATGTGCATATTCAGGGAAAACTCCCGACAGAGACTTTGAGACAGACATGATGTGCAAATTCAGTCTGACTCTTGCAAGCCTCTGGAAATACAGAGTGACAATTCTGATGAGCATATTCAGAATAATATCTCTGGAATCGACACTTAGGAGTGTGTACCTGATGTGCATATTTAGGGAAAACTCCTTACAGAGACTTTGAGACAGACATGATGTGCAAATTCAGTCTGACTCTTGCAAGCCTCTGGAAATACAGAGTAACAATTCTGATGAGCATATTCAGAATAATCTCTGGATTCCACACTAAGGAGTGTGTACCTGATGTGCATATTCAGAGGAAACTCCTAACAGAGACTTTGAGACAGACATGATGTGCAAATTCAGTCTGACTCTTGCAAGCCTCTGGAAATACAGAGTGACAATTCTGATGAGCATATTCAGAATAACTTTGGATTCCACACTAAGGAGTGTGTACCTGATGTGCATATTCAGGGAAAACTCCCGACAGAGACTTTGAGACAGACATGATGTGCAAATTCAGTCTGACTCTTGCAAGCCTCTGGAAATACAGAGTTACAATTCTGATGAGCATATTCAGAATAATCTTTTGATTCCACACTAAGGAGTGTGTACCTGATGTGCATATTCAGGGAAAACTCCTAAGAGAACCTTTGAGACAGACATGATGTGCAAATTCAGTCTGACTCTTGCAAGCCTCTGGAAATACAGAGTGACAATTCTGATGAGCATATTCAGAATAATATCTCTGGATTCCACACTAAGGAGTGTGTACCTGATGTGCATATTCAGGGGAAACTCCTAACAGAGAGTTTGAGACAGACATGATGTGCAAATTCAGTCTGACTCTTGCAAGCCTCTGGAGATACAGAGTGACAATTCTGATGAGCATATTCAGAATAATATCTCTGGATTCCACACTAAGGCGTGTGTACCCGATGTGCATATTCAGGGGAAACTCCTAACAGAGAGTTTGAGACAAACATGATGTGCAAATTGAGTCTGACTCTTGCAAGCCTCTGGAAATACAGAGTGACAATTCTGATGAGCATATTCAGAATAATATCTCTGGATTCCACACTAAGGAGTGTGTACCTGATGTGCATATTCAGGGGAAACTCCTAACAGAGACTTTGAGACAGACATGATGTGCAAATTCAGTCTGACTCTTGCAAGCCTCTGGAAATACAGAGTGACAATTCTGATGAGCATATTCAGAATAATCTCTGGATTCCACACTAAGGAGTGTGTACCTGATGTGCATATTCAGGGAAAACTCCCGACAGAGACTTTGAGACAGACATGATGTGCAAATTCAGTCTGACTCTTGCAAGCCTCTGGAAATACAGAGTGACAATTCTGATGAGCATATTCAGAATAATCTCTGGATTCCACACTAAGGAGTGTGTACCTGATGTGCATATTCAGGGAAAACTCCCGACAGAGACTTTGAGACAGACATGATGTGCAAATTCAGTCTGACTCTTGCAAGCCTCTGGAAATACAGAGTGACAATTCTGATGAGCATATTCAGAATAATATCTCTGGAGTCGACACTTAGGAGTGTGTACCTGATGTGCATATTCAGGGAAAACTCCTTACAGAGACTTTGAGACAGACATGATGTGCAAATTCAGTCTGACTCTTGCAAGCCTCTGGAAATACAGAGTGACAATTCTGATGAGCATATTCAGAATAATCTCTGGATTCCACACTAAGGAGTGTGTACCTGATGTGCATATTCAGGGAAAACTCCCGACAGAGACTTTGAGACAGACATGATGTGCAAATTCAGTCTGACTCTTGCAAGCCTCTGGAAATACAGAGTTACAATTCTGATGAGCATATTCAGAATAATCTTTTGATTCCACACTAAGGAGTGTGTACCTGATGTGCATATTCAGGGAAAACTCCTAAGAGAGACTTTGAGACAGACATGATGTGCAAATTCAGTCTGACTCTTGCAAGCCTCTGGAAATACAGAGTGACAATTCTGATGAGCATATTCAGAATAATCTCTGGATTCCACACTAAGGAGTGTGTACCTGATGTGCATATTCAGTGAAAACTCCTAAGAGAGACTTTGAGACAGACATGATGTGCAAATTCAGTCTGACTCTTGCAAGCCTCTGGAAATACAGAGTGACAATTCTGATGAGCATATTCAGAATAATCTCTGGATTCCACACTAAGGAGTGTGTACCTGATGTGCATATTCAGGGAAAACTCCTTACACAGACTTTAAGACAGACATGATGTGCAAATTCAGTCTGACTCTTGCAAGCCTCTGGAAATACAGAGTGACAATTCTGATGAGCATATTCAGAATAATATCTCTGGATCCCACACTAAGGCGTGTGTACCTGATGTGCATATTCAGGGGAAACTCCTAACAGAGAGTTTGAGACAGACATGATGTGCAAATTCAGTCTGACTCTTGCAAGCCTCTGGAAATACAGAGTGACAATTCTGATGAGCATATTCAGAATAATATCTCTGGATTCCACACTAAGGAGTGTGTACCTGATGTGCATATTCAGGGGAAACTCCTAACAGAGACTTTGAGACAGACATGATGTGCAAATTCAGTCTGACTCTTGCAAGCCTCTGGAAATACAGAGTGACAATTCTGATGAGCATATTCAGAATAATCTCTGGATTCCACACTAAGGAGTGTGTACCTGATGTGCATATTCAGGGAAAACTCCCGACAGAGACTTTGAGACAGACATGATGTGCAAATTCAGTCTGACTCTTGCAAGCCTCTGGAAATACAGAGTGACAATTCTGATGAGCATATTCAGAATAATCTTTTGATTCAACACTAAGGAGTGTGTACCTGATGTGCATATTTAGGGAAAACTCCTAAGAGAGACTTTGAGACAGACATGATGTGCAAATTCAGTCTGACTCTTGCAAGCCTCTGGAAATACAGAGTGACAATTCTGATGAGCATATTCAGAATAATCTCTGGATTCCACACTAAGGAGTGTGTACCTGATGTGCATATTCAGGGAAAACTCCCGACAGAGACTTTGAGACAGACATGATGTGCAAATTCAGTCTGACTCTTGCAAGCCTCTGGAAATACAGAGTCACAATTCTGATGAGCATATTCAGAATAATATCTCTGGAATCGACACTTAGGAGTATTACCTGATGTGCATATTTAGGGAAAACTCCTTACAGAGACTTTGAGACAGACATGATGTGCAAATTCAGTCTGACTCTTGCAAGCCTCTGGAAATACAGAGTGACAATTCTGATGAGCATATTCAGAATAATCTCTGGATTCCACACTAAGGAGTGTATACCTGATGTGCATATTCAGGGAAAACTCCTTACACAGACTTTAAGACAGACATGATGTGCAAATTCAGTCTGACTCTTGCAAGCCTCTGGAAATACAGAGTGACAATTCTGATGAGCATATTCAGAATAATATCTCTGGATTCCACACTAAGGAGTGTGTACCCGATGTGCATATTCAGGGGAAACTCCTAACAGAGAGTTTGAGACAGACATGATGTGCAAATTCAGTCTGACTCTTGCAAGCCTCTGGAAATACAGAGTGACAATTCTGATGAGCATATTCAGAATAATATCTCTGGATTCCACACTAAGGAGTGTGTACCTGATGTGCATATTCAGGGGAAACTCCTAACAGAGACTTTGAGACAGACATGATGTGCAAATTCAGTCTGACTCTTGCAAGCCTCTGGAAATACAGAGTGACAATTCTGATGAGCATATTCAGAATAATATCTCTGGATTCCACACTAAGGAGTGTGTACCTGATGTGCATATTCAGGGAAAACTCCTAACAGAGACTTTAAGACAGACATGATGTGCAAATTCAGCCTGACTCTTGCAAGCCTCTGGAAATACAGAGTGACAATTCTGATGAGCATATTCAGAATAATATCTCTGGATTCCACACTAAGGAGTGTGTACCTGATGTGCATATTCAGAGGAAACTCCTAACAGAGACTTTGAGACAGACATGATGTGCAAATTCAGTCTGACTCTTGCAAGCCTCTGGAAATACAGAGTGACAATTCTGATGAGCATATTCAGAATAATCTCTGGATTCCACACTAAGGAGTGTGTACCTGATGTGCATATTCAGGGAAAACTCCCGACAGAGACTTTGAGACAGACATGATGTGCAAATTCAGTCTGACTCTTGCAAGCCTCTGGAAATACAGAGTTACAATTCTGATGAGCATATTCAGAATAATCTTTTGATTCCACACTAAGGAGTGTGTACCTGATGTGCATATTCAGGGAAAACTCCTAAGAGAGACTTTGAGACAGACATGATGTGCAAATTCAGTCTGACTCTTGCAAGCCTCTGGAAATACAGAGTGACAATTCTGATGAGCATATTCAGAATAATCTCTGGATTCCACACTAAGGAGTGTGTACCTGATGTGCATATTCAGGGAAAACTCCCGACAGAGACTTTGAGACAGACATGATGTGCAAATTCAGTCTGACTCTTGCAAGCCTCTGGAAATACAGAGTGACAATTCTGATGAGCATATTCAGAATAATATCTCTGGAATCGACACTTAGGAGTGTGTACCTGATGTGCATATTCAGGGAAAACTCCTTACAGAGACTTTGAGACAGACATGATGTGCAAATTCAGTCTGACTCTTGCAAGCCTCTTGAAATACAGAGTGACAATTCTGATGAGCATATTCAGAATAATCTCTGGATTCCACACTAAGGAGTGTGTACCTGATGTGCATATTCAGGGAAAACTCCTTACACAGACTTTAAGACGGACATGATGTGCAAATTCAGTCTGACTCTTGCAAGCCTCTGGAAATACAGAGTCACAATTCTGATGAGCATATTCAGAATAATATCTCTGGAATCGACACTTAGGAGTATTACCTGATGTGCATATTTAGGGAAAACTCCTTACAGAGACTTTGAGACAGACATGATGTGCAAATTCAGTCTGACTCTTGCAAGCCTCTGGAAATACAGAGTGACAATTCTGATGAGCATATTCAGAATAATCTCTGGATTCCACACTAAGGAGTGTATACCTGATGTGCATATTCAGGGAAAACTCCTTACACAGACTTTAAGACAGACATGATGTGCAAATTCAGTCTGACTCTTGCAAGCCTCTGGAAATACAGAGTGACAATTCTGATGAGCATATTCAGAATAATATCTCTGGATTCCACACTAAGGAGTGTGTACCCGATGTGCATATTCAGGGGAAACTCCTAACAGAGAGTTTGAGACAGACATGATGTGCAAATTCAGTCTGACTCTTGCAAGCCTCTGGAAATACAGAGTGACAATTCTGATGAGCATATTCAGAATAATATCTCTGGATTCCACACTAAGGAGTGTGTACCTGATGTGCATATTCAGGGGAAACTCCTAACAGAGACTTTGAGACAGACATGATGTGCAAATTCAGTCTGACTCTTGCAAGCCTCTGGAAATACAGAGTGACAATTCTGATGAGCATATTCAGAATAATATCTCTGGATTCCACACTAAGGAGTGTGTACCTGATGTGCATATTCAGGGAAAACTCCTAACAGAGACTTTAAGACAGACATGATGTGCAAATTCAGCCTGACTCTTGCAAGCCTCTGGAAATACAGAGTGACAATTCTGATGAGCATATTCAGAATAATATCTCTGGATTCCACACTAAGGAGTGTGTACCTGATGTGCATATTCAGAGGAAACTCCTAACAGAGACTTTGAGACAGACATGATGTGCAAATTCAGTCTGACTCTTGCAAGCCTCTGGAAATACAGAGTGACAATTCTGATGAGCATATTCAGAATAATCTCTGGATTCCACACTAAGGAGTGTGTACCTGATGTGCATATTCAGGGAAAACTCCCGACAGAGACTTTGAGACAGACATGATGTGCAAATTCAGTCTGACTCTTGCAAGCCTCTGGAAATACAGAGTTACAATTCTGATGAGCATATTCAGAATAATCTTTTGATTCCACACTAAGGAGTGTGTACCTGATGTGCATATTCAGGGAAAACTCCTAAGAGAGACTTTGAGACAGACATGATGTGCAAATTCAGTCTGACTCTTGCAAGCCTCTGGAAATACAGAGTGACAATTCTGATGAGCATATTCAGAATAATCTCTGGATTCCACACTAAGGAGTGTGTACCTGATGTGCATATTCAGGGAAAACTCCCGACAGAGACTTTGAGACAGACATGATGTGCAAATTCAGTCTGACTCTTGCAAGCCTCTGGAAATACAGAGTGACAATTCTGATGAGCATATTCAGAATAATATCTCTGGAATCGACACTTAGGAGTGTGTACCTGATGTGCATATTCAGGGAAAACTCCTTACAGAGACTTTGAGACAGACATGATGTGCAAATTCAGTCTGACTCTTGCAAGCTTCTTGAAATACAGAGTGACAATTCTGATGAGCATATTCAGAATAATCTCTGGATTCCACACTAAGGAGTGTGTACCTGATGTGCATATTCAGGGAAAACTCCTTACACAGACTTTAAGACGGACATGATGTGCAAATTCAGTCTGACTCTTGCAAGCCTCTGGAAATACAGAGTGACAATTCTGATGAGCATATTCAGAATAATATCTCTGGATTCCACACTAAGGAGTGTGTACCTGATGTGCATATTCAGGGGAAACTCCTAACAGAGAGTTTGAGACAGACATGATGTGCAAATTCAGTCTGACTCTTGCAAGCCTCTGGAAATACAGAGTGACAATTCTGATGAGCATATTAAGAATAATATCTCTGGATTCCACACTAAGGAGTGTGTACCTGATGTGCATATTCAGGGAAAACTCCTAACAGAGACTTTAAGACAGACATGATGTGCAAATTCAGCCTGACTCTTGCAAGCCTCTGGAAATACAGAGTGACAATTCTGATGAGCATATTCAGAATAATATCTCTGGATTCCACACTAAGGAGTGTGTACCTGATGTGCATATTCAGGGGAAACTCCTAACAGAGACTTTGAGACAGACATGATGTGCAAATTCAGTCTGACTCTTGCAAGGCTCTGGAAATACAGAGTGACAATTCTGATGAGCATATTCAGAATAATCTCTGGATTCCACACTAAGGAGTGTGTACCTGATGTGCATATTCAGGGAAAACTCCCGACAGAGACTTTGAGACAGACATGATGTGCAAATTCAGTCTGACTCTTGCAAGCCTCTGGAAATACAGAGTGACAATTCTGATGAGCATATTCAGAATAATATCTCTGGAATCGACACTTAGGAGTGTGTACCTGATGTGCATATTCAGGGAAAACTCCTTACAGAGACTTTGAGACAGACATGATGTGCAAATTCAGTCTGACTCTTGCAAGCCTCTGGAAATAGTGAGTGACAATTCTGATGAGCATATTCAGAATAATCTCTGGATTCCACACTAAGGAGTGTGTACCTGATGTGCATATTCAGGGAAAACTCCTTACACAGACTTTAAGACGGACATGATGTGCAAATTCAGTCTGACTCTTGCAAGCCTCTGGAAATACAGAGTGACAATTCTGATGAGCATATTCAGAATAATATCTCTGGATTCCACACTAAGGAGTGTGTACCTGATGTGCATATTCAGGGGAAACTCCTAACAGAGAGTTTGAGACAGACATGATGTGCAAATTCAGTCTGACTCTTGCAAGCCTCTGGAAATACAGAGTGACAATTCTGATGAGCATATTTAGAATAATATCTCTGGATTCCACACTAAGGAGTGTGTACCTGATGTGCATATTCAGGGAAAACTCCTAACAGAGACTTTAAGACAGACATGATGTGCAAATTCAGTCTGACTCTTGCAAGCCTCTGGAAATACAGAGTGACAATTCTGATGAGCATATTCAGAATAATATCTCTGGATTCCACACTAAGGAGTGTGTACCTGATGTGCATATTCAGGGGAAACTCCTAACAGAGACTTTGAGACAGACATGATGTGCAAATTCAGTCTGACTCTTGCAAGCCTCTGGAAATACAGAGTGCCAATTCTGATGAGCATATTCAGAATAATCTCTGGATTCCACACTAAGGAGTGTGTACCTGATGTGCATATTCAGGGAAAACTCCCGACAGAGACTTTGAGACAGACATGATGTGCAAATTCAGTCTGACTCTTGCAAGCCTCTGGAAATACAGAGTTACAATTCTGATGAGCATATTCAGAATAATCTCTGGAGTTCACACTAAGGAGTGTGTACCTCATGTGCATATTCAGGGAAAACTCCTAAGAGAGACTTTGAGACAGACATGATGTGCAAATTCAGTCTGACTCTTGCAAGCCTCTGGAAATACAGAGTGACAATTCTGATGAGCATATTCAGAATAATCTCTGGATTCCACACTAAGGAGTGTGTACCTGATGTGCATATTCAGGGAAAACTCCCGACAGAGACTTTGAGACAGACATGATGTGCAAATTCAGTCTGACTCTTGCAAGCCTCTTGAAATACAGAGTGACAATTCTGATGAGCATATTCAGAATAATATCTCTGGAATCGACACTTAGGAGTGTGTACCTGATGTGCATATTCAGGGAAAACTCCTTACAGAGACTTTGAGACAGACATGATGTGCAAATTCAGTCTGACTCTTGCAAGCCTCTGGAAATACAGAGTGACAATTCTGATGAGCATATTCAGAATAATCTCTGGATTCCACACTAAGGAGTGTGTACCTGATGTGCATATTCAGGGAAAACTCCTTACACAGACTTTAAGACGGACATGATGTGCAAATTCAGTCTGACTCTTGCAAGCCTCTGGAAATACAGAGTGACAATTCTGATGAGCATATTCAGAATAATATCTCTGGATTCCACACTAAGGAGTGTGTACCCGATGTGCATATTCAGGGGAAACTCCTAACAGAGAGTTTGAGACAGACATGATGTGCAAATTCAGTCTGACTCTTGCAAGCCTCTGGAAATACAGAGTGACAATTCTGATGAGCATATTTAGAATAATATCTCTGGATTCCACACTAAGGAGTGTGTACCTGATGTGCATATTCAGGGGAAACTCCTAACAGAGACTTTGAGACAGACATGATGTGCAAATTCAGTCTGACTCTTGCAAGCCTCTGGAAATACAGAGTGACAATTCTGATGAGCATATTCAGAATAATATCTCTGGATTCCACACTAAGGAGTGTGTACCTGATGTGCATATTCAGGGAAAACTCCTAACAGAGACTTTAAGACAGACATGATGTGCAAATTCAGCCTGACTCTTGCAAGCCTCTGGAAATAGAGAGTGACAATTCTGATGAGCATATTCAAAATAATATCTCTGGAGTTCACACTAAGGAGTGTGTACCTGATGTGCATATTCAGGGAAAACTCCTAACAGAGACTTGGAGACAGACATGATGTGCAAATTCAGTCTGACTCTTGCAAGCCTCTGGAAATACGGAGTGACAATTCTGATGAGCATATTCAGAATAATCTTTTGATTCCACACTAAGGAGTGTGTACCTGATGTGCATATTCAGGGAAAACTCCCGACAGAGACTTTGAGACAGACATGATGTGCACATTCAGTCTGACTCTTGCAAGCCTCTGGAAATACAGAGTGACAATTCTGATGAGCATATTCAGAATAATCTCTGGATTCCACACTAAGGAGTGTGTACCTGATGTGCATATTCAGGGAAAACTCCTAAGAGAGACTTTGAGACAGACATGATGTGCAAATTCAGTCTGACTCTTGCAAGCCTCTGGAAATACAGAGTGACAATTCTGATGAGCATATTCAGAATAATATCTCTGGATTCCACACTAAGGAGTGTGTACCTGATGTGCATATTCAGGGGAAACTCCTAACAGAGACTTTGAGACAGACATGATGTGCAAATTCAGTCTGACTCTTGCAAGCCTCTGGAAATACAGAGTGACAATTCTGATGAGCATATTCAGAATAATATCTCTGGATTCCACACTAAGGCGTGTGTACCCGATGTGCATATTCAGGGGAAACTCCTAACAGAGACTTTGAGACAGACATGATGTGCAAATTCAGTCTGACTCTTGCAAGCCTCTGGAAATACAGAGTGACAATTCTGATGAGCATATTCAAAATAATATCTCTGGAGTTCACACTAAGGAGTGTGTACCTGATGTGCATATTCAGGGAAAACTCCTAACAGAGACTTGGAGACAGACATGATGTGCAAATTCAGTCTGACTCTTGCAAGCCTCTGGAAATACGGAGTGACAATTCTGATGAGCATATTCAGAATAATCTTTTGATTCCACACTAAGGAGTGTGTACCTGATGTGCATATTCAGGGAAAACTCCCGACAGAGACTTTGAGACAGACATGATGTGCACATTCAGTCTGACTCTTGCAAGCCTCTGGAAATACAGAGTGACAATTCTGATGAGCATATTCAGAATAATCTCTGGATTCCACACTAAGGAGTGTGTACCTGATGTGCATATTCAGGGAAAACTCCTAAGAGAGACTTTGAGACAGACATGATGTGCAAATTCAGTCTGACTCTTGCAAGCCTCTGGAAATACAGAGTGACAATTCTGATGAGCATATTCAGAATAATATCTCTGGATTCCACACTAAGGAGTGTGTACCTGATGTGCATATTCAGGGGAAACTCCTAACAGAGACTTTGAGACAGACATGATGTGCAAATTCAGTCTGACTCTTGCAAGCCTCTGGAAATACAGAGTGACAATTCTGATGAGCATATTCAGAATAATATCTCTGGATTCCACACTAAGGCGTGTGTACCCGATGTGCATATTCAGGGGAAACTCCTAACAGAGAGTTTGAGACAGACATGATGTGCAAATTCAGTCTGACTCTTGCAAGCCTCTGGAAATACAGAGTGACAATTCTGATGAGCATATTCAGAATAATATCTCTGGATTCCACACTAAGGAGTGTGTACCTGATGTGCATATTCAGGGGAAACTCCTAACAGAGACTTTGAGACAGACATGATGTGCAAATTCAGTCTGACTCTTGCAAGCCTCCGGAAATACAGAGTGACAATTCTGATGAGCATATTCAGAATAATCTCTGGATTCCACACTAAGGAGTGTGTACCTGATGTGCATATTCAGGGAAAACTCCCGACAGAGACTTTGAGACAGACATGATGTGCAAATTCAGTCTGACTCTTGCAAGCCTCTGGAAATACAGAGTGCCAATTCTGATGAGCATATTCAGAATAATCTTTTGATTCCACACTAAGGAGTGTGTACCTGATGTGCATATTCAGGGAAAACTCCTAAGAGAGACTTTGAGACAGACATGATGTGCAAATTCAGTCTGACTCTTGCAAGCCTCTGGAAATACAGAGTGACAATTCTGATGAGCATATTCAGAATAATCTCTGGATTCCACACTAAGGAGTGTGTACCTGATGTGCATATTCAGGGAAAACTCCCGACAGAGACTTTGAGACAGACATGATGTGCAAATTCAGTCTGACTCTTGCAAGCCTCTGGAAATACAGAGTGACAATTCTGATGAGCATATTCAGAATAATATCTCTGGAATCGACACGTAGGAGTGTGTACCTGATGTGCATATTCAGGGAAAACTCCTTACAGAGACTTTGAGACAGACATGATGTGCAAATTCAGTCTGACTCTTGCAAGCCTCTGGAAATACAGAGTGACAATTCCGATGAGCATATTCAGAATAATCTCTGGATTCCATACTAAGGAGTGTGTACCTGATGTGCATATTCAGGGAAAACTCCTTACACAGACTTTAAGACAGACATGATGTGCAAATTCAGTCTGACTCTTGCAAGCCTCTGGAAATACAGAGTTACAATTCTGATGAGCATATTCAGAATAATATCTCTGGATTTCACACTAAGGAGTGTGTACCCGATGTGCATATTCAGGGGAAACTCCTAACAGAGAGTTTGAGACAGACATGATGTGCAAATTCAGTCTGACTCTTGCAAGCCTCTGGAAATACAGAGTGACAATTCTGATGAGCATATTCAGAATAATATCTCTGGATTCCACACTAAGGAGTGTGTACCTGATGTGCATATTCAGGGGAAACTCCTAACAGAGACTTTGAGACAGACATGATGTGCAAATTCAGTCTGACTCTTGCAAGCCTCTGGAAATACAGAGTGACAATTCTGATGAGCATATTCAGAATAATATCTCTGGATTCCACACTAAGGAGTGTGTACCTAATGTGCATATTCAGGGAAAACTCCTAACAGAGACTTGGAGACAGACATGATGTGCAAATTCAGTCTGACTCTTGCAAGCCTCTGGAAATACAGAGTGACAATTCTGATGAGCATATTCAGAATAATCTTTTGATTCCACACTAAGGAGTGTGTACCTGATGTGCATATTCAGGGAAAACTCCCGACAGAGACTTTGAGACAAACATGATGTGCACATTCAGTCTGACTCTTGCAAGCCTCTGGAAATACAGAGTGACAATTCTGATGAGCATATTCAGAATAATCTCTGGATTCCACACTAAGGAGTGTGTACCTGATGTGCATATTCAGGGAAAACTCCTAAGAGAGACTTTGAGACAGACATGATGTGCAAATTCAGTCTGACTCTTGCAAGCCTCTGGAAATACAGAGTGACAATTCTGATGAGCATATTCAGAATAATATCTCTGGATTCCACACTAAGGAGTGTGTACCTGATGTGCATATTCAGGGGAAACTCCTAACAGAGAGTTTGAGACAGACATGATGTGCAAATTCAGTCTGACTCTTGCAAGCCTCTGGAAATACAGAGTGCCAATTCTGATGAGCATATTCAGAATAATCTCTGGATTCCACACTAAGGAGTGTGTACCTGATGTGCATATTCAGGGAAAACTCCCGACAGAGACTTTGAGACAGACATGATGTGCACATTCAGTCTGACTCTTGCAAGCCTCTGGAAATACAGAGTGACAATTCTGATGAGCATATTCAGAATAATCTCTGGATTCCACACTAAGGAGTGTGTACCTGATGTGCATATTCAGGGAAAACTCCCGACAGAGACTTTGAGACAGACATGATGTGCACATTCAGTCTGACTCTTGCAAGCCTCTGGAAATACAGAGTGACAATTCTGATGAGCATATTCAGAATAATCTCTGGATTCCACACTAAGGAGTGTGTACCTGATGTGCATATTCAGGGAAAACTCCTAAGAGAGACTTTGAGACAGACATGATGTGCAAATTCAGTCTGACTCTTGCAAGCCTCTGGAAATACAGAGTGACAATTCTGATGAGCATATTCAGAATAATATCTCTGGATTCCACACTAAGGAGTGTGTACCTGATGTGCATATTCAGGGGAAACTCCTAACAGAGACTTTGAGACAGACATGATGTGCAAATTCAGTCTGACTCTTGCAAGCCTCTGGAAATACAGAGTGACAATTCTGATGAGCATATTCAGAATAATATCTCTGGATTCCACACTAAGGCGTGTGTACCCGATGTGCATATTCAGGGGAAACTCCTAACAGAGAGTTTGAGACAGACATGATGTGCAAATTCAGTCTGACTCTTGCAAGCCTCTGGAAATACAGAGTGACAATTCTGATGAGCATATTCAGAATAATATCTCTGGATTCCACACTAAGGAGTGTGTACCTGATGTGCATATTCAGGGGAAACTCCTAACAGAGACTTTGAGACAGACATGATGTGCAAATTCAGTCTGACTCTTGCAAGCCTCCGGAAATACAGAGTGACAATTCTGATGAGCATATTCAGAATAATCTCTGGATTCCACACTAAGGAGTGTGTACCTGATGTGCATATTCAGGGAAAACTCCCGACAGAGACTTTGAGACAGACATGATGTGCAAATTCAGTCTGACTCTTGCAAGCCTCTGGAAATACAGAGTGCCAATTCTGATGAGCATATTCAGAATAATCTTTTGATTCCACACTAAGGAGTGTGTACCTGATGTGCATATTCAGGGAAAACTCCTAAGAGAGACTTTGAGACAGACATGATGTGCAAATTCAGTCTGACTCTTGCAAGCCTCTGGAAATACAGAGTGACAATTCTGATGAGCATATTCAGAATAATATCTCTGGATTTCACACTAAGGAGTGTGTACCCGATGTGCATATTCAGGGGAAACTCCTAACAGAGAGTTTGAGACAGACATGATGTGCAAATTCAGTCTGACTCTTGCAAGCCTCTGGAAATACAGAGTGACAATTCTGATGAGCATATTCAGAATAATATCTCTGGATTCCACACTAAGGAGTGTGTACCTGATGTGCATATTCAGGGGAAACTCCTAACAGAGACTTTGAGACAGACATGATGTGCAAATTCAGTCTGACTCTTGCAAGCCTCTGGAAATACAGAGTGACAATTCTGATGAGCATATTCAGAATAATATCTCTGGATTCCACACTAAGGAGTGTGTACCTAATGTGCATATTCAGGGAAAACTCCTAACAGAGACTTGGAGACAGACATGATGTGCAAATTCAGTCTGACTCTTGCAAGCCTCTGGAAATACAGAGTGACAATTCTGATGAGCATATTCAGAATAATCTTTTGATTCCACACTAAGGAGTGTGTACCTGATGTGCATATTCAGGGAAAACTCCCGACAGAGACTTTGAGACAAACATGATGTGCACATTCAGTCTGACTCTTGCAAGCCTCTGGAAATACAGAGTGACAATTCTGATGAGCATATTCAGAATAATCTCTGGATTCCACACTAAGGAGTGTGTACCTGATGTGCATATTCAGGGAAAACTCCTAAGAGAGACTTTGAGACAGACATGATGTGCAAATTCAGTCTGACTCTTGCAAGCCTCTGGAAATACAGAGTGACAATTCTGATGAGCATATTCAGAATAATATCTCTGGATTCCACACTAAGGAGTGTGTACCTGATGTGCATATTCAGGGGAAACTCCTAACAGAGAGTTTGAGACAGACATGATGTGCAAATTCAGTCTGACTCTTGCAAGCCTCTGGAAATACAGAGTGCCAATTCTGATGAGCATATTCAGAATAATCTCTGGATTCCACACTAAGGAGTGTGTACCTGATGTGCATATTCAGGGAAAACTCCCGACAGAGACTTTGAGACAGACATGATGTGCACATTCAGTCTGACTCTTGCAAGCCTCTGGAAATACAGAGTGACAATTCTGATGAGCATATTCAGAATAATCTCTGGATTCCACACTAAGGAGTGTGTACCTGATGTGCATATTCAGGGAAAACTCCCGACAGAGACTTTGAGACAGACATGATGTGCACATTCAGTCTGACTCTTGCAAGCCTCTGGAAATACAGAGTGACAATTCTGATGAGCATATTCAGAATAATCTCTGGATTCCACACTAAGGAGTGTGTACCTGATGTGCATATTCAGGGAAAACTCCTAAGAGAGACTTTGAGACAGACATGATGTGCAAATTCAGTCTGACTCTTGCAAGCCTCTGGAAATACAGAGTGACAATTCTGATGAGCATATTCAGAATAATATCTCTGGATTCCACACTAAGGAGTGTGTACCTGATGTGCATATTCAGGGGAAACTCCTAACAGAGACTTTGAGACAGACATGATGTGCAAATTCAGTCTGACTCTTGCAAGCCTCTGGAAATACAGAGTGACAATTCTGATGAGCATATTCAGAATAATATCTCTGGATTCCACACTAAGGCGTGTGTACCCGATGTGCATATTCAGGGGAAACTCCTAACAGAGAGTTTGAGACAGACATGATGTGCAAATTCAGTCTGACTCTTGCAAGCCTCTGGAAATACAGAGTGACAATTCTGATGAGCATATTCAGAATAATATCTCTGGATTCCACACTAAGGAGTGTGTACCTGATGTGCATATTCAGGGGAAACTCCTAACAGAGACTTTGAGACAGACATGATGTGCAAATTCAGTCTGACTCTTGCAAGCCTCCGGAAATACAGAGTGACAATTCTGATGAGCATATTCAGAATAATCTCTGGATTCCACACTAAGGAGTGTGTACCTGATGTGCATATTCAGGGAAAACTCCCGACAGAGACTTTGAGACAGACATGATGTGCAAATTCAGTCTGACTCTTGCAAGCCTCTGGAAATACAGAGTGCCAATTCTGATGAGCATATTCAGAATAATCTTTTGATTCCACACTAAGGAGTGTGTACCTGATGTGCATATTCAGGGAAAACTCCTAAGAGAGACTTTGAGACAGACATGATGTGCAAATTCAGTCTGACTCTTGCAAGCCTCTGGAAATACAGAGTGACAATTCTGATGAGCATATTCAGAATAATCTCTGGATTCCACACTAAGGAGTGTGTACCTGATGTGCATATTCAGGGAAAACTCCCGACAGAGACTTTGAGACAGACATGATGTGCAAATTCAGTCTGACTCTTGCAAGCCTCTGGAAATACAGAGTGACAATTCTGATGAGCATATTCAGAATAATATCTCTGGAATCGACACGTAGGAGTGTGTACCTGATGTGCATATTCAGGGAAAACTCCTTACAGAGACTTTGAGACAGACATGATGTGCAAATTCAGTCTGACTCTTGCAAGCCTCTGGAAATACAGAGTGACAATTCCGATGAGCATATTCAGAATAATCTCTGGATTCCATACTAAGGAGTGTGTACCTGATGTGCATATTCAGGGAAAACTCCTTACACAGACTTTAAGACAGACATGATGTGCAAATTCAGTCTGACTCTTGCAAGCCTCTGGAAATACAGAGTTACAATTCTGATGAGCATATTCAGAATAATATCTCTGGATTTCACACTAAGGAGTGTGTACCCGATGTGCATATTCAGGGGAAACTCCTAACAGAGAGTTTGAGACAGACATGATGTGCAAATTCAGTCTGACTCTTGCAAGCCTCTGGAAATACAGAGTGACAATTCTGATGAGCATATTCAGAATAATATCTCTGGATTCCACACTAAGGAGTGTGTACCTGATGTGCATATTCAGGGGAAACTCCTAACAGAGACTTTGAGACAGACATGATGTGCAAATTCAGTCTGACTCTTGCAAGCCTCTGGAAATACAGAGTGACAATTCTGATGAGCATATTCAGAATAATATCTCTGGATTCCACACTAAGGAGTGTGTACCTAATGTGCATATTCAGGGAAAACTCCTAACAGAGACTTGGAGACAGACATGATGTGCAAATTCAGTCTGACTCTTGCAAGCCTCTGGAAATACAGAGTGACAATTCTGATGAGCATATTCAGAATAATCTTTTGATTCCACACTAAGGAGTGTGTACCTGATGTGCATATTCAGGGAAAACTCCCGACAGAGACTTTGAGACAAACATGATGTGCACATTCAGTCTGACTCTTGCAAGCCTCTGGAAATACAGAGTGACAATTCTGATGAGCATATTCAGAATAATCTCTGGATTCCACACTAAGGAGTGTGTACCTGATGTGCATATTCAGGGAAAACTCCTAAGAGAGACTTTGAGACAGACATGATGTGCAAATTCAGTCTGACTCTTGCAAGCCTCTGGAAATACAGAGTGACAATTCTGATGAGCATATTCAGAATAATATCTCTGGATTCCACACTAAGGAGTGTGTACCTGATGTGCATATTCAGGGGAAACTCCTAACAGAGAGTTTGAGACAGACATGATGTGCAAATTCAGTCTGACTCTTGCAAGCCTCTGGAAATACAGAGTGCCAATTCTGATGAGCATATTCAGAATAATCTCTGGATTCCACACTAAGGAGTGTGTACCTGATGTGCATATTCAGGGAAAACTCCCGACAGAGACTTTGAGACAGACATGATGTGCAAATTCAGTCTGACTCTTGCAAGCCTCTGGAAATACAAAGTTACAATTCTGATGAGCATATTCAGAATAATCTCTGGAGTTCACACTAAGGAGTGTGTACCTCATGTGCATATTCAGGGAAAACTCCTAAGAGAGACTTTGAGACAGACATGATGTGCAAATTCAGTCTGACTCTTGCAAGCCTCTGGAAATACAGAGTGACAATTCTGATGAGCATATTCAGAATAATCTCTGGATTCCACACTAAGGAGTGTGTACCTGATGTGCATATTCAGGGAAAACTCCCGACAGAGACTTTGAGACAGACATGATGTGCAAATTCAGTCTGACTCTTGCAAGCCTCTGGAAATACAGAGTGACAATTCTGATGAGCATATTCAGAATAATATCTCTGGAATCGACACTTAGGAGTGTGTACCTGATGTGCATATTCAGGGAAAACTCCTTACAGAGACTTTGAGACAGACATGATGTGCAAATTCAGTCTGACTCTTGCAAGCCTCTGGAAATACAGAGTGACAATTCTGATGAGCATATTCAGAATAATCTCTGGATTCCACACTAAGGAGTGTGTACCTGATGTGCATATTCAGGGAAAACTCCTTACACAGACTTTAAGACGGACATGATGTGCAAATTCAGTCTGACTCTTGCAAGCCTCTGGAAATACAGAGTGACAATTCTGATGAGCATATTCAGAATAATATCTCTGGATTCCACACTAAGGAGTGTGTACCCGATGTGCATATTCAGGGGAAACTCCTAACAGAGAGTTTGAGACAGACATGATGTGCAAATTCAGTCTGACTCTTGCAAGCCTCTGGAAATACAGAGTGACAATTCTGATGAGCATATTTAGAATAATATCTCTGGATTCCACACTAAGGAGTGTGTACCTGATGTGCATATTCAGGGGAAACTCCTAACAGAGACTTTGAGACAGACATGATGTGCAAATTCAGTCTGACTCTTGCAAGCCTCTGGAAATACAGAGTGACAATTCTGATGAGCATATTCAGAATAATATCTCTGGATTCCACACTAAGGAGTGTGTACCTGATGTGCATATTCAGGGAAAACTCCTAACAGAGACTTTAAGACAGACATGATGTGCAAATTCAGCCTGACTCTTGCAAGCCTCTGGAAATAGAGAGTGACAATTCTGATGAGCATATTCAAAATAATATCTCTGGAGTTCACACTAAGGAGTGTGTACCTGATGTGCATATTCAGGGAAAACTCCTAACAGAGACTTGGAGACAGACATGATGTGCAAATTCAGTCTGACTCTTGCAAGCCTCTGGAAATACGGAGTGACAATTCTGATGAGCATATTCAGAATAATCTTTTGATTCCACACTAAGGAGTGTGTACCTGATGTGCATATTCAGGGAAAACTCCCGACAGAGACTTTGAGACAGACATGATGTGCACATTCAGTCTGACTCTTGCAAGCCTCTGGAAATACAGAGTGACAATTCTGATGAGCATATTCAGAATAATCTCTGGATTCCACACTAAGGAGTGTGTACCTGATGTGCATATTCAGGGAAAACTCCTAAGAGAGACTTTGAGACAGACATGATGTGCAAATTCAGTCTGACTCTTGCAAGCCTCTGGAAATACAGAGTGACAATTCTGATGAGCATATTCAGAATAATATCTCTGGATTCCACACTAAGGAGTGTGTACCTGATGTGCATATTCAGGGGAAACTCCTAACAGAGACTTTGAGACAGACATGATGTGCAAATTCAGTCTGACTCTTGCAAGCCTCTGGAAATACAGAGTGACAATTCTGATGAGCATATTCAGAATAATATCTCTGGATTCCACACTAAGGCGTGTGTACCCGATGTGCATATTCAGGGGAAACTCTTAACAGAGACTTTGAGACAGACATGATGTGCAAATTCAGTCTGACTCTTGCAAGCCTCTGGAAATACAGAGTGACAATTCTGATGAGCATATTCAAAATAATATCTCTGGAGTTCACACTAAGGAGTGTGTACCTGATGTGCATATTCAGGGAAAACTCCTAACAGAGACTTGGAGACAGACATGATGTGCAAATTCAGTCTGACTCTTGCAAGCCTCTGGAAATACGGAGTGACAATTCTGATGAGCATATTCAGAATAATCTTTTGATTCCACACTAAGGAGTGTGTACCTGATGTGCATATTCAGGGAAAACTCCCGACAGAGACTTTGAGACAGACATGATGTGCACATTCAGTCTGACTCTTGCAAGCCTCTGGAAATACAGAGTGACAATTCTGATGAGCATATTCAGAATAATCTCTGGATTCCACACTAAGGAGTGTGTACCTGATGTGCATATTCAGGGAAAACTCCTAAGAGAGACTTTGAGACAGACATGATGTGCAAATTCAGTCTGACTCTTGCAAGCCTCTGGAAATACAGAGTGACAATTCTGATGAGCATATTCAGAATAATATCTCTGGATTCCACACTAAGGAGTGTGTACCTGATGTGCATATTCAGGGGAAACTCCTAACAGAGACTTTGAGACAGACATGATGTGCAAATTCAGTCTGACTCTTGCAAGCCTCTGGAAATACAGAGTGACAATTCTGATGAGCATATTCAGAATAATATCTCTGGATTCCACACTAAGGCGTGTGTACCCGATGTGCATATTCAGGGGAAACTCCTAACAGAGAGTTTGAGACAGACATGATGTGCAAATTCAGTCTGACTCTTGCAAGCCTCTGGAAATACAGAGTGACAATTCTGATGAGCATATTCAGAATAATATCTCTGGATTCCACACTAAGGAGTGTGTACCTGATGTGCATATTCAGGGGAAACTCCTAACAGAGACTTTGAGACAGACATGATGTGCAAATTCAGTCTGACTCTTGCAAGCCTCCGGAAATACAGAGTGACAATTCTGATGAGCATATTCAGAATAATCTCTGGATTCCACACTAAGGAGTGTGTACCTGATGTGCATATTCAGGGAAAACTCCCGACAGAGACTTTGAGACAGACATGATGTGCAAATTCAGTCTGACTCTTGCAAGCCTCTGGAAATACAGAGTGCCAATTCTGATGAGCATATTCAGAATAATCTTTTGATTCCACACTAAGGAGTGTGTACCTGATGTGCATATTCAGGGAAAACTCCTAAGAGAGACTTTGAGACAGACATGATGTGCAAATTCAGTCTGACTCTTGCAAGCCTCTGGAAATACAGAGTGACAATTCTGATGAGCATATTCAGAATAATCTCTGGATTCCACACTAAGGAGTGTGTACCTGATGTGCATATTCAGGGAAAACTCCCGACAGAGACTTTGAGACAGACATGATGTGCAAATTCAGTCTGACTCTTGCAAGCCTCTGGAAATACAGAGTGACAATTCTGATGAGCATATTCAGAATAATATCTCTGGAATCGACACGTAGGAGTGTGTACCTGATGTGCATATTCAGGGAAAACTCCTTACAGAGACTTTGAGACAGACATGATGTGCAAATTCAGTCTGACTCTTGCAAGCCTCTGGAAATACAGAGTGACAATTCCGATGAGCATATTCAGAATAATCTCTGGATTCCACACTAAGGAGTGTGTACCTGATGTGCATATTCAGGGAAAACTCCTTACACAGACTTTAAGACAGACATGATGTGCAAATTCAGTCTGACTCTTGCAAGCCTCTGGAAATACAGAGTTACAATTCTGATGAGCATATTCAGAATAATATCTCTGGATTTCACACTAAGGAGTGTGTACCCGATGTGCATATTCAGGGGAAACTCCTAACAGAGAGTTTGAGACAGACATGATGTGCAAATTCAGTCTGACTCTTGCAAGCCTCTGGAAATACAGAGTGACAATTCTGATGAGCATATTCAGAATAATATCTCTGGATTCCACACTAAGGAGTGTGTACCTGATGTGCATATTCAGGGGAAACTCCTAACAGAGACTTTGAGACAGACATGATGTGCAAATTCAGTCTGACTCTTGCAAGCCTCTGGAAATACAGAGTGACAATTCTGATGAGCATATTCAGAATAATATCTCTGGATTCCACACTAAGGAGTGTGTACCTAATGTGCATATTCAGGGAAAACTCCTAACAGAGACTTGGAGACAGACATGATGTGCAAATTCAGTCTGACTCTTGCAAGCCTCTGGAAATACAGAGTGACAATTCTGATGAGCATATTCAGAATAATCTTTTGATTCCACACTAAGGAGTGTGTACCTGATGTGCATATTCAGGGAAAACTCCCGACAGAGACTTTGAGACAAACATGATGTGCACATTCAGTCTGACTCTTGCAAGCCTCTGGAAATACAGAGTGACAATTCTGATGAGCATATTCAGAATAATCTCTGGATTCCACACTAAGGAGTGTGTACCTGATGTGCATATTCAGGGAAAACTCCTAAGAGAGACTTTGAGACAGACATGATGTGCAAATTCAGTCTGACTCTTGCAAGCCTCTGGAAATACAGAGTGACAATTCTGATGAGCATATTCAGGGGAAACTCCTAACAGAGAGTTTGAGACAGACATGATGTGCAAATTCAGTCTGACTCTTGCAAGCCTCTGGAAATACAGAGTGACAATTCTGATGAGCATATTTAGAATAATATCTCTGGATTCCACACTAAGGAGTGTGTACCTGATGTGCATATTCAGGGGAAACTCCTAACAGAGACTTTGAGACAGACATGATGTGCAAATTCAGTCTGACTCTTGCAAGCCTCTGGAAATACAGAGTGACAATTCTGATGAGCATATTCAGAATAATATCTCTGGATTCCACACTAAGGAGTGTGTACCTGATGTGCATATTCAGGGAAAACTCCTAACAGAGACTTTAAGACAGACATGATGTGCAAATTCAGCCTGACTCTTGCAAGCCTCTGGAAATAGAGAGTGACAATTCTGATGAGCATATTCAAAATAATATCTCTGGAGTTCACACTAAGGAGTGTGTACCTGATGTGCATATTCAGGGAAAACTCCTAACAGAGACTTGGAGACAGACATGATGTGCAAATTCAGTCTGACTCTTGCAAGCCTCTGGAAATACGGAGTGACAATTCTGATGAGCATATTCAGAATAATCTTTTGATTCCACACTAAGGAGTGTGTACCTGATGTGCATATTCAGGGAAAACTCCCGACAGAGACTTTGAGACAGACATGATGTGCACATTCAGTCTGACTCTTGCAAGCCTCTGGAAATACAGAGTGACAATTCTGATGAGCATATTCAGAATAATCTCTGGATTCCACACTAAGGAGTGTGTACCTGATGTGCATATTCAGGGAAAACTCCTAAGAGAGACTTTGAGACAGACATGATGTGCAAATTCAGTCTGACTCTTGCAAGCCTCTGGAAATACAGAGTGACAATTCTGATGAGCATATTCAGAATAATATCTCTGGATTCCACACTAAGGAGTGTGTACCTGATGTGCATATTCAGGGGAAACTCCTAACAGAGACTTTGAGACAGACATGATGTGCAAATTCAGTCTGACTCTTGCAAGCCTCTGGAAATACAGAGTGACAATTCTGATGAGCATATTCAGAATAATATCTCTGGATTCCACACTAAGGCGTGTGTACCCGATGTGCATATTCAGGGGAAACTCTTAACAGAGACTTTGAGACAGACATGATGTGCAAATTCAGTCTGACTCTTGCAAGCCTCTGGAAATACAGAGTGACAATTCTGATGAGCATATTCAAAATAATATCTCTGGAGTTCACACTAAGGAGTGTGTACCTGATGTGCATATTCAGGGAAAACTCCTAACAGAGACTTGGAGACAGACATGATGTGCAAATTCAGTCTGACTCTTGCAAGCCTCTGGAAATACGGAGTGACAATTCTGATGAGCATATTCAGAATAATCTTTTGATTCCACACTAAGGAGTGTGTACCTGATGTGCATATTCAGGGAAAACTCCCGACAGAGACTTTGAGACAGACATGATGTGCACATTCAGTCTGACTCTTGCAAGCCTCTGGAAATACAGAGTGACAATTCTGATGAGCATATTCAGAATAATCTCTGGATTCCACACTAAGGAGTGTGTACCTGATGTGCATATTCAGGGAAAACTCCTAAGAGAGACTTTGAGACAGACATGATGTGCAAATTCAGTCTGACTCTTGCAAGCCTCTGGAAATACAGAGTGACAATTCTGATGAGCATATTCAGAATAATATCTCTGGATTCCACACTAAGGAGTGTGTACCTGATGTGCATATTCAGGGGAAACTCCTAACAGAGACTTTGAGACAGACATGATGTGCAAATTCAGTCTGACTCTTGCAAGCCTCTGGAAATACAGAGTGACAATTCTGATGAGCATATTCAGAATAATATCTCTGGATTCCACACTAAGGCGTGTGTACGTGATGTGCATATTCAGGGGAAACTCCTAACAGAGAGTTTGAGACAGACATGATGTGCAAATTCAGTCTGACTCTTGCAAGCCTCTGGAAATACAGAGTGACAATTCTGATGAGCATATTCAGAATAATATCTCTGGATTCCACACTAAGGAGTGTGTACCTGATGTGCATATTCAGGGGAAACTCCTAACAGAGACTTTGAGACAGACATGATGTGCAAATTCAGTCTGACTCTTGCAAGCCTCCGGAAATACAGAGTGACAATTCTGATGAGCATATTCAGAATAATCTCTGGATTCCACACTAAGGAGTGTGTACCTGATGTGCATATTCAGGGAAAACTCCCGACAGAGACTTTGAGACAGACATGATGTGCAAATTCAGTCTGACTCTTGCAAGCCTCTGGAAATACAGAGTGCCAATTCTGATGAGCATATTCAGAATAATCTTTTGATTCCACACTAAGGAGTGTGTACCTGATGTGCATATTCAGGGAAAACTCCTAAGAGAGACTTTGAGACAGACATGATGTGCAAATTCAGTCTGACTCTTGCAAGCCTCTGGAAATACAGAGTGACAATTCTGATGAGCATATTCAGAATAATCTCTGGATTCCACACTAAGGAGTGTGTACCTGATGTGCATATTCAGGGAAAACTCCCGACAGAGACTTTGAGACAGACATGATGTGCAAATTCAGTCTGACTCTTGCAAGCCTCTGGAAATACAGAGTGACAATTCTGATGAGCATATTCAGAATAATATCTCTGGAATCGACACGTAGGAGTGTGTACCTGATGTGCATATTCAGGGAAAACTCCTTACAGAGACTTTGAGACAGACATGATGTGCAAATTCAGTCTGACTCTTGCAAGCCTCTGGAAATACAGAGTGACAATTCCGATGAGCATATTCAGAATAATCTCTGGATTCCACACTAAGGAGTGTGTACCTGATGTGCATATTCAGGGAAAACTCCTTACACAGACTTTAAGACAGACATGATGTGCAAATTCAGTCTGACTCTTGCAAGCCTCTGGAAATACAGAGTTACAATTCTGATGAGCATATTCAGAATAATATCTCTGGATTTCACACTAAGGAGTGTGTACCCGATGTGCATATTCAGGGGAAACTCCTAACAGAGAGTTTGAGACAGACATGATGTGCAAATTCAGTCTGACTCTTGCAAGCCTCTGGAAATACAGAGTGACAATTCTGATGAGCATATTCAGAATAATATCTCTGGATTCCACACTAAGGAGTGTGTACCTGATGTGCATATTCAGGGGAAACTCCTAACAGAGACTTTGAGACAGACATGATGTGCAAATTCAGTCTGACTCTTGCAAGCCTCTGGAAATACAGAGTGACAATTCTGATGAGCATATTCAGAATAATATCTCTGGATTCCACACTAAGGAGTGTGTACCTAATGTGCATATTCAGGGAAAACTCCTAACAGAGACTTGGAGACAGACATGATGTGCAAATTCAGTCTGACTCTTGCAAGCCTCTGGAAATACAGAGTGACAATTCTGATGAGCATATTCAGAATAATCTTTTGATTCCACACTAAGGAGTGTGTACCTGATGTGCATATTCAGGGAAAACTCCCGACAGAGACTTTGAGACAAACATGATGTGCACATTCAGTCTGACTCTTGCAAGCCTCTGGAAATACAGAGTGACAATTCTGATGAGCATATTCAGAATAATCTCTGGATTCCACACTAAGGAGTGTGTACCTGATGTGCATATTCAGGGAAAACTCCTAAGAGAGACTTTGAGACAGACATGATGTGCAAATTCAGTCTGACTCTTGCAAGCCTCTGGAAATACAGAGTGACAATTCTGATGAGCATATTCAGAATAATATCTCTGGATTCCACACTAAGGAGTGTGTACCTGATGTGCATATTCAGGGGAAACTCCTAACAGAGAGTTTGAGACAGACATGATGTGCAAATTCAGTCTGACTCTTGCAAGCCTCTGGAGATACAGAGTGACAATTCTGATGAGCATATTCAGAATAATATCTCTGGATTCAACACTAAGGCGTGTGTACCCGATGTGCATATTCAGGGGAAACTCCTAACAGAGAGTTTGAGACAAACATGATGTGCAAATTGAGTCTGACTCTTGCAAGCCTCTGGAAATACAGAGTGACAATTCTGATGAGCATATTCAGAATAATATCTCTGGATTCCACACTAAGGAGTGTGTACCTGATGTGCATATTCAGGGGAAACTCCTAACAGAGACTTTGAGACAGACATGATGTGCAAATTCAGTCTGACTCTTGCAAGCCTCTGGAAATACAGAGTGACAATTCTGATGAGCATATTCAGAATAATCTCTGGATTCCACACTAAGGAGTGTGTACCTGATGTGCATATTCAGGGAAAACTCCCGACAGAGACTTTGAGACAGACATGATGTGCAAATTCAGTCTGACTCTTGCAAGCCTCTGGAAATACAGAGTGACAATTCTGATGAGCATATTCAGAATAATATCTCTGGAATTGACACTTAGAAGTGTGTACCTGTTGTGCATATTCAGGGAAAACTCCTTACAGAGACTTTGAGACAGACATGATGTGCAAATTCAGTCTGACTCTTGCAAGCCTCTGGAAATACAGAGTGACAATTCTGATGAGCATATTCAGAATAATCTCTGGATTCCACACTAAGGAGTGTGCACCTGATGTGCATATTCAGGGAAAACTCCTTACACAGACTTTAAGACAGACATGATGTGCAAATTCAGTCTGACTCTTGCAAGCCTCTGGAAATACAGATTGACAATTCTGATGAGCATATTCAGAATAATATCTCTGGATTCCACACTAAGGAGTGTTTACCCGATGTGCATATTCAGGGGAAACTCCTAACAGAGAGTTTGAGACAGACATGATGTGCAAATTCAGTCTGACTCTTGGAAGCCTCTGGAAATACAGACTGACAACTCTTATGAGCATATTCAGAATAACCTCTGGATTCCACACTAAGGAGTGTGTACCTGATGTGCATATTCAGGGAAAACTCCTAACAGAGACTTTGAGACAGACATGATGTGCAAATTCAGTTTGACTCTTGCAAGCCTCTGGAAATACAGAGTGACAATTCTGATGAGCATATTCAGAATAATATCTCTGGATTCCACACTGAGAAGTGTGTACCTGATGTGCATATTCAGGGAAAACTCCTAACAGAGACTTTGAGACAGACATGATGTGCAAATTCAGTCTGACTCTTGCAAGCCTCTGGAAATACAGAGTGACAATTCTGATGAGCATATTCAGAATAATATCTCTGGATTCCACACTTAGGAGTGTGTACTTGATGTGCATATTCAGGGAAAACCCCTAACAGAGACTTTGAGACAGACATGATGTGCAAATTCAGTCTGACACGCGCAAGCCTCTGGAAATACAGAGTGACAATTCTGATGAGCATATTCAGAATAATATCTCTGGATTCCACACTAAGGAGTGTGTACCTGATGTGCATATTCAGGGGAAACTCCTAACAGAGACTTGGAGACAGACATGATGTGCAAATTCAGTCTGACTCTTGCAAGCCTCTGGAAATACAGAGTGACAATTCTGATGAGCATATTCAGAATAATCTCTCTGGATTCCACACTAAGGAGTGTGTACCTGATGTGCATATTCAGGGAAAACTCCTAGTAGAGACTTTGAGACAGACATGATGTGCAAATTCAGTCTGACTCTGCAAGCCTCTGGAAATACAGAGTGACAATTCTGATGAGCATTTTTAAAATAATATCTCTGGATTCCACACTAAGGAGTGTGTACCTGATGTGCATATTCAGGGAAAACTCCTAACGAAGACTTTGAGACAGACATGATGTGCAAATTCAGTCTGACTCTTGCAAGCCTCTGGAAATACAGAGTGACAATTCTGATGAGAATATTCAGAATGTTCTCTGGATTTCACACTAAGGAGTGTGTACCTGATGTGCATATTCAGGGAAAACTCCTTACAGAGACTTTGAGACAGACATGATGTGCAAATTCAGTGTTACTCTTGCTAGCCTCTGGGAATACAGAGTGACAATTCTGATGAGCATATTCAGAATAATCTCTGGATTCCACACTAAGGAGTGTGTACCTGATGTGCATATTCAGGGGAAACTCCTAACAGAGACTTTGAGACAGACATGATGTGCAAATTCAGTCTGACTCTTGCAAGCCTCTGGAAATACAGAGTGACAATTCTGATGAGCATATTCAAAATAATATCTCTGAAGTTCACACTAAGGAGTGTGTACCTGATGTGCATATTCAGGGAAAACTCCTAACAGAGACTTGGAGACAGACATGATGTGCAAATTCAGTCTGACTCTTGCAAGCCTCTGGAAATACAGAGTGACAATTCTGATGAGCATATTCAGAATAATCTTTTGATTCCACACTAAGGAGTGTGTACCTGATGTGCATATTCAGGGAAAACTCCCGACAGAGCCTTTGAGACAGACATGATGTGCACATTCAGTCTGACTCTTGCAAGCCTCTGGAAATACAGAGTGACAATTCTGATGAGCATATTCAGAATAATCTCTGGATTCCACACTAAGGAGTGTGTACCTGATGTGCATATTCAGGGAAAACTCCTAAGAGAGACTTTGAGACAGACATGATGTGCAAATTCAGTCTGACTCTTGCAAGCCTCTGGAAATACAGAGTGACAATTCTGATGAGCATATTCAGAATAATATCTCTGGATTCCACACTAAGGAGTGTGTACCTGATGTGCATATTCAGGGGAAACTCCTAACAGAGACTTTGAGACAGACATGATGTGCAAATTCAGTCTGACTCTTGCAAGCCTCTGGAAATACAGAGTGACAATTCTGATGAGCATATTCAAAATAATATCTCTGGAGTTCACACTAAGGAGTGTGTACCTGATGTGCATATTCAGGGAAAACTCCTAACAGAGACTTGGAGACAGACATGATGTGCAAATTCAGTCTGACTCTTGCAAGCCTCTGGAAATACAGAGTGACAATTCTGATGAGCATATTCAGAATAATCTTTTGATTCCACACTAAGGAGTGTGTACCTGATGTGCATATTCAGGGAAAACTCCTTACAGAGACTTTGAGACAGACATGATGTGCACATTTAGTCTGACTCTTGCAAGCCTCTGGAAATACAGAGTGACAATTCTGATGAGCATATTCAGAATAATCTCTGGATTCCACACTAAGGAGTGTGTACCTGATGTGCATATTCAGGGAAAACTCCTAAGAGAGACTTTGAGACAGACATGATGTTCAAATTCAGTCTGAATCTTGCAAGCCTCTGGAAATACAGAGTGACAATTCTGATGAGCATATTTAAAATAATATCTCTGGAGTTCACACTAAGGAGTGTGTACCTGATGTGCATATTCAGGGAAAACTCCTAAGAGAGACTTTGAGACAGACATGATGTGCAAATTCAGTCTGACTCTTGCAAGCCTCTGGAAATACAGAGTGACAATTCTGATGAGCATATTCAGAATAATCTTTTGATTCCACACTAAGGAGTGTGTACCTGATGAGCATATTCAGGGGAAACTCCTAACAGAGACTTTGAGACAGACATGATGTGCAAATTCAGTCTGACTCTTGCAAGCCTCTGGAAATACAGAGTGACAATTCTGATGAGCATATTCAGAATAATCTCTGGATTCCACACTAAGGAGTGTGTACCTGATGTGCATATTCAGGGAAAACTCCGGACAGAGACTTTGAGACAGACATGATGTGCAAATTCAGTCTGACTCTTGCAAGCCTCTGGAAATACAGAGTGACAATTCTGATGAGCATATTCAGAATAATCTTTTGATTCCACACTAAGGAGTGTGTACCTTATGTGCATATTCAGGGAAAACTCCCGACAGAGACTTTGAGACAGACATGATGTGCAAATTCAGTCTGACTCTTGCAAGCCTCTGGAAATACAGAGTGACAATTCTGATGAGCATATTCAGAATAATCTCTGGATTCCACACTAAGGAGTGTATACCTGATGTGCATATTCAGGGAAAACTCCTGACAGAGACTTTGAGACAGACATGATGTGCAAATTCAGTCTGACTCTTGCAAGCCTCTGGAAATACAGAGTTACAATTCTGATAAGCATATTCAGAATAATATCTCTGGAATCGACACTTAGGAGTGTGTACCTGATGTGCATATTCAGGGAAAACTCCCAACAGAGACTTTGAGACACACATGATCTGCAAATTCAGTCTGACTCTTGCAAGCCTCTGGAAATACAGAGTGACAATTCTGATGAGCATATTCAGAATAATCTCTGGATTCCATACTAAGGAGTGTGTACCTGATGTGCATATTCAGGGAAAACTCCTTACAGAGACTTTGAGACAGACATGATGTGCAAATTCAGTCTGACTCTTGCAAGCCTCTGGAAATACAGAGTGACAATTCTGATGAGCATATTCAGAATAATCTCTGGATTCCACACTAAGGAGTGTGTACCTGATGTGCATATTCAGGGAAAACTCCCGACAGAGACTTTGAGACAGACATGATGTGCAAATTCAGTCTGACTCTTGCAAGCCTCTGGAAATACAGAGTGACAATTCTGATGAGCATATTCAGAATAATATCTCTGGAGTTCACACTAAGGAGTGTGTACCTAATGTGCATATTCAGGGAAAACTCCTAACAGAGACTTGGAGACAGACATGATGTGCAAATTCAGTCTGAATCTTGCAAGCCTCTGGAAATACAGAGTGACAATTCTGATGAGCATATTTAAAATAATATCTCTGGAGTTCACACTAAGGAGTGTGTACCTGATGTGCATATTCAGGGAAAACTCCTAAGAGAGACTTTGAGACAGACATGATGTGCAAATTCAGTCTGACTCTTGCAAGCCTCTGGAAATACAGAGTGACAATTCTGATGAGCATATTCAGAATAATCTTTTGATTCCACACTAAGGAGTGTGTACCTGATGAGCATATTCAGGGGAAACTCCTAACAGAGACTTTGAGACAGACATGATGTGCAAATTCAGTCTGACTCTTGCAAGCCTCTGGAAATACAGAGTGACAATTCTGATGAGCATATTCAGAATAATCTCTGGATTCCACACTAAGGAGTGTGTACCTGATGTGCATATTCAGGGAAAACTCCGGACAGAGACTTTGAGACAGACATGATGTGCAAATTCAGTCTGACTCTTGCAAGCCTCTGGAAATACAGAGTGACAATTCTGATGAGCATATTCAGAATAATCTTTTGATTCCACACTAAGGAGTGTGTACCTGATGTGCATATTCAGGGAAAACTCCTAAGAGAGACTTTGAGACAGACATGATGTGCAAATTCAGTCTGACTCTTGCAAGCCTCTGGAAATACAGAGTGACAATTCTGATGAGCATATTCAGAATAATCTCTGGATTCCACACTAAGGAGTGTATACCTGATGTGCATATTCAGGGAAAACTCCTGACAGAGACTTTGAGACAGACATGATGTGCAAATTCAGTCTGACTCTTGCAAGCCTCTGGAAATACAGAGTTACAATTCTGATAAGCATATTCAGAATAATATCTCTGGAATCGACACTTAGGAGTGTGTACCTGATGTGCATATTCAGGGAAAACTCCCAACAGAGACTTTGAGACACACATGATGTGCAAATTCAGTCTGACTCTTGCAAGCCTCTGGAAATACAGAGTGACAATTCTGATGAGCATATTCAGAATAATCTCTGGATTCCATACTAAGGAGTGTGTACCTGATGTGCATATTCAGGGAAAACTCCTTACAGAGACTTTGAGACAGACATGATGTGCAAATTCAGTCTGACTCTTGCAAGCCTCTGGAAATACAGAGTGACAATTCTGATGAGCATATTCAGAATAATCTCTGGATTCCACACTAAGGAGTGTGTACCTGATGTGCATATTCAGGAAAAACTCCAAACAGAGACTTTGAGACAGACATGATGTGCAAATTCAGTCTGACTCTTGCAAGCCTCTGGAAATACAGAGTGACAATTCTGATGAGCATATTCAGAATAATCTCTGGATTCCACACTAAGGAGTGTGTACCTGATGTGCATATTCAGGGAAAACTCCTTACACAGACTTTAAGACAGACATGATGTGCAAATTCAGTCTGACTCTTGCAAGCCTCTGGAAATACAGAGTGATAATTCTGATGAGCATATTCAGAATAATATCTCTTGATTCCACACTAAGGAGTGTGTACCCGATGTGCATATTCAGGGGAAACTCCTAACAGAGAGTTTGAGACGGACATGATGTGCAAATTCAGTCTGACTCTTGCAAGCCTCTGGAAATACAGAGTGACAATTCTGATGAGCATATTCAGAATAATCTCTGGATTCCATACTAAGGAGTGTGTACCTGATGTGCATATTCAGGGAAAACTCCTTACAGAGACTTTGAGACAGACATGATGTGCAAATTCAGTCTGACTCTTGCAAGCCTCTGGAAATACAGAGTGACAATTCTGATGAGCATATTCAGAATAATCTCTGGATTCCACACTAAGGAGTGTGTACCTGATGTGCATATTCAGGGAAAACTCCCGACAGAGACTTTGAGACAGACATGATGTGCAAATTCAGTCTGACTCTTGCAAGCCTCTGGAAATACAGAGTGACAATTCTGATGAGCATATTCAGAATAATATCTCTGGAGTTCACACTAAGGAGTGTGTACCTAATGTGCATATTCAGGGAAAACTCCTAACAGAGACTTGGAGACAGACATGATGTGCAAATTCAGTCTGAATCTTGCAAGCCTCTGGAAATACAGAGTGACAATTCTGATGAGCATATTTAAAATAATATCTCTGGAGTTCACACTAAGGAGTGTGTACCTGATGTGCATATTCAGGGAAAACTCTTAAGAGAGACTTTGAGACAGACATGATGTGCAAATTCAGTCTGACTCTTGCAAGCCTCTGGAAATACAGAGTGACAATTCTGATGAGCATATTCAGAATAATCTTTTGATTCCACACTAAGGAGTGTGTACCTGATGAGCATATTCAGGGGAAACTCCTAACAGAGACTTTGAGACAGACATGATGTGCAAATTCAGTCTGACTCTTGCAAGCCTCTGGAAATACAGAGTGACAATTCTGATGAGCATATTCAGAATAATCTCTGGATTCCACACTAAGGAGTGTGTACCTGATGTGCATATTCAGGGAAAACTCCGGACAGAGACTTTGAGACAGACATGATGTGCAAATTCAGTCTGACTCTTGCAAGCCTCTGGAAATACAGAGTGACAATTCTGATGAGCATATTCAGAATAATCTTTTGATTCCACACTAAGGAGTGTGTACCTGATGTGCATATTCAGGGAAAACTCCTAAGAGAGACTTTGAGACAGACATGATGTGCAAATTCAGTCTGACTCTTGCAAGCCTCTGGAAATACAGAGTGACAATTCTGATGAGCATATTCAGAATAATCTCTGGATTCCACACTAAGGAGTGTATACCTGATGTGCATATTCAGGGAAAACTCCTGACAGAGACTTTGAGACAGACATGATGTGCAAATTCAGTCTGACTCTTGCAAGCCTCTGGAAATACAGAGTTACAATTCTGATAAGCATATTCAGAATAATATCTCTGGAATCGACACTTAGGAGTGTGTACCTGATGTGCATATTCAGGGAAAACTCCCAACAGAGACTTTGAGACACACATGATGTGCAAATTCAGTCTGACTCTTGCAAGCCTCTGGAAATACAGAGTGACAATTCTGATGAGCATATTCAGAATAATCTCTGGATTCCATACTAAGGAGTGTGTACCTGATGTGCATATTCAGGGAAAACTCCTTACAGAGACTTTGAGACAGACATGATGTGCAAATTCAGTCTGACTCTTGCAAGCCTCTGGAAATACAGAGTGACAATTCTGATGAGCATATTCAGAATAATCTCTGGATTCCACACTAAGGAGTGTGTACCTGATGTGCATATTCAGGAAAAACTCCAAACAGAGACTTTGAGACAGACATGATGTGCAAATTCAGTCTGACTCTTGCAAGCCTCTGGAAATACAGAGTGACAATTCTGATGAGCATATTCAGAATAATCTCTGGATTCCACACTAAGGAGTGTGTACCTGATGTGCATATTCAGGGAAAACTCCTTACACAGACTTTAAGACAGACATGATGTGCAAATTCAGTCTGACTCTTGCAAGCCTCTGGAAATACAGAGTGATAATTCTGATGAGCATATTCAGAATAATATCTCTTGATTCCACACTAAGGAGTGTGTACCCGATGTGCATATTCAGGGGAAACTCCTAACAGAGAGTTTGAGACGGACATGATGTGCAAATTCAGTCTGACTCTTGCAAGCCTCTGGAAATACAGAGTGACAATTCTGATGAGCATATTCAGAATAATATCTCTGGATTCCACACTAAGGAGTGTGTACCTGATGTGCATATTCAGTGGAAACTCCTAAGAGAGACTTTGAGACAGACATGATGTGCAAATTCAGTCTGACTCTTGCAAGCCTCTGGAAATACAGAGTGACAATTCTGATGAGCATATTCAGAATAATCTTTGGATTCCACACTAAGGAGTGTATACCTGATGTGCATATTCAGGGAAAACTCCTGACAGAGACTTTGAGACAGACATGATGTGCAAATTCAGTCTGACTCTTGCAAGCCTCTGGAAATACAGAGTTACAATTCTGATAAGCATATTCAGAATAATATCTCTGGAATCGACACTTAGGAGTGTGTACCTGATGTGCATATTCAGGGAAAACTCCCAACAGAGACTTTGAGACACACATGATGTGCAAATTCAGTCTGACTCTTGCAAGCCTCTGGAAATACAGAGTGACAATTCTGATGAGCATATTCAGAATAATCTCTGGATTCCATACTAAGGAGTGTGTACCTGATGTGCATATTCAGGGAAAACTCCTTACAGAGACTTTGAGACAGACATGATGTGCAAATTCAGTCTGACTCTTGCAAGCCTCTGGAAATACAGAGTGACAATTCTGATGAGCATATTCAGAATAATCTCTGGATTCCACACTAAGGAGTGTGTACCTGATGTGCATATTCAGGAAAAACTCCAAACAGAGACTTTGAGACAGACATGATGTGCAAATTCAGTCTGACTCTTGCAAGCCTCTGGAAATACAGAGTGACAATTCTGATGAGCATATTCAGAATAATCTCTGGATTCCACACTAAGGAGTGTGTACCTGATGTGCATATTCAGGGAAAACTCCTTACACAGACTTTAAGACAGACATGATGTGCAAATTCAGTCTGACTCTTGCAAGCCTCTGGAAATACAGAGTGATAATTCTGATGAGCATATTCAGAATAATATCTCTTGATTCCACACTAAGGAGTGTGTACCCGATGTGCATATTCAGGGGAAACTCCTAACAGAGAGTTTGAGACGGACATGATGTGCAAATTCAGTCTGACTCTTGCAAGCCTCTGGAAATACAGAGTGACAATTCTGATGAGCATATTCAGAATAATATCTCTGGATTCCACACTAAGGAGTGTGTACCTGATGTGCATATTCAGTGGAAACTCCTAAGAGAGACTTTGAGACAGACATGATGTGCAAATTCAGTCTGACTCTTGCAAGCCTCTGGAAATACAGAGTGACAATTCTGATGAGCATATTCAGAATAATATCTGGATTCCACACTAAGGAGTGTATACCTGATGTGCATATTCAGGGAAAACTCCTGACAGAGACTTTGAGACAGACATGATGTGCAAATTCAGTCTGACTCTTGCAAGCCTCTGGAAATACAGAGTTACAATTCTGATAAGCATATTCAGAATAATATCTCTGGAATCGACACTTAGGAGTGTGTACCTGATGTGCATATTCAGGGAAAACTCCCAACAGAGACTTTGAGACACACATGATGTGCAAATTCAGTCTGACTCTTGCAAGCCTCTGGAAATACAGAGTGACAATTCTGATGAGCATATTCAGAATAATCTCTGGATTCCATACTAAGGAGTGTGTACCTGATGTGCATATTCAGGGAAAACTCCTTACAGAGACTTTGAGACAGACATGATGTGCAAATTCAGTCTGACTCTTGCAAGCCTCTGGAAATACAGAGTGACAATTCTGATGAGCATATTCAGAATAATCTCTGGATTCCACACTAAGGAGTGTGTACCTGATGTGCATATTCAGGGAAAACTCCCGACAGAGACTTTGAGACAGACATGATGTGCAAATTCAGTCTGACTCTTGCAAGCCTCTGGAAATACAGAGTGACAATTCTGATGAGCATATTCAGAATAATATCTCTGGAGTTCACACTAAGGAGTGTGTACCTAATGTGCATATTCAGGGAAAACTCCTAACAGAGACTTGGAGACAGACATGATGTGCAAATTCAGTCTGAATCTTGCAAGCCTCTGGAAATACAGAGTGACAATTCTGATGAGCATATTTAAAATAATATCTCTGGAGTTCACACTAAGGAGTGTGTACCTGATGTGCATATTCAGGGAAAACTCCTAAGAGAGACTTTGAGACAGACATGATGTGCAAATTCAGTCTGACTCTTGCAAGTCTCTGGAAATACAGAGTGACAATTCTGATGAGCATATTCAGAATAATCTTTTGATTCCACACTAAGGAGTGTGTACCTGAAGAGCATATTCAGGGGAAACTCCTAACAGAGACTTTGAGACAGACATGATGTGCAAATTCAGTCTGACTCTTGCAAGCCTCTGGAAATACAGAGTGACAATTCTGATGAGCATATCCAGAATAATCTCTGGATTCCACACTAAGGAGTGTGTACCTGATGTGCATATTCAGGGAAAACTCCGGACAGAGACTTTGAGACAGACATGATGTGCAAATTCAGTCTGACTCTTGCAAGCCTCTGGAAAGACAGAGTGACAATTCTGATGAGCATATTCAGAATAATCTTTTGATTCCACAATAAGGAGTGTGTACCTGATGTGCATATTCAGGGAAAACTCCTAAGAGAGACTTTGAGACAGACATGATGTGCAAATTCAGTCTGACTCTTGCAAGCCTCTGGAAATACAGAGTGACAATTCTGATGAGCATATTCAGAATAATCTCTGGATTCCACACTAAGGAGTGTATACCTGATGTGCATATTCAGGGAAAACTCCTGACAGAGACTTTGAGACAGACATGATGTGCAAATTCAGTCTGACTCTTGCAAGCCTCTGGAAATACAGAGTTACAATTCTGATAAGCATATTCAGATTAATATCTCTGGAATCGACACTTAGGAGTGTGTACCTGATGTGCATATTCAGGGAAAACTCCCAACAGAGACTTTGAGACACACATGATGTGCAAATTCAGTCTGACTCTTGCAAGCCTCTGGAAATACAGAGTGACAATTCTGATGAGCATATTCAGAATAATCTCTGGATTCCATACTAAGGAGTGTGTACCTGATGTGCATATTCAGGGAAAACTCCTTACAGAGACTTTGAGACAGACATGATGTGCAAATTCAGTCTGACTCTTGCAAGCCTCTGGAAATACAGAGTGACAATTCTGATGAGCATATTCAGAATCATCTCTGGATTCCACACTAAGGAGTGTGTACCTGATGTGCATATTCAGGAAAAACTCCAAACAGAGACTTTGAGACAGACATGATGTGCAAATTCAGTCTGACTCTTGCAAGCCTCTGGAAATACAGAGTGACAATTCTGATGAGCATATTCAGAATAATCTCTGGATTCCACACTAAGGAGTGTGTACCTGATGTGCATATTCAGGGAAAACTCCTTACACAGACTTTAAGACAGACATGATGTGCAAATTCAGTCTGACTCTTGCAAGCCTCTGGAAATACAGAGTGATAATTCTGATGAGCATATTCAGAATAATATGTCTTGATTCCACACTAAGGAGTGTGTACCCGATGTGCATATTCAGGGGAAACTCCTAACAGAAAGTTTGAGACAGACATGATGTGCAAATTCAGTCTGACTCTTGCAAGCCTCTGGAAATACAGAGTGACAATTCTGATGAGCATATTCAGAATAATATCTCTGGATTCCACACTAAGGAGTGTGTACCTGATGTGCATATTCAGTGGAAACTCCTAACAGAGACTTTGAGACAGACATGATGTGCAAATTCAGTCTGACTCTTGCAAGCCTCTGGAAATACAGAGTGACAATTCTGATGAGCATATTCAGAGTAATATCTGGATTCCATACTAACGAGTGTGTACCTGAGGTGCATATTCAGGGAAAACTCCTAAGAGAGACTTTGAGACAGACATGATGTGCAAATTCAGCCTGACTCTTGCAAGCCTCTGGAAATACAGAGTGACAATTCTGATGAGCATATTCAAAATAATATCTCTGGAGTTCACACTAAGGAGTGTGTACCTTATGTGCATATTCAGAGAAAACTCCCAACAGAGACTTCAAGATAGACATGATGTGCAAATTCAGTCTGACTCTTGCAAGCCTCTTGAAAAACAGAGTGACAATTCAGATGAGCATATTAAGAATAATATCTCTGGCTTCCACAATAAGGAGTGTGTACCTGATGTGCATATTCAGGGAAAACTCCTCACAGAGACTTTGAGACGGACATGATGTGCAAATTCAGTCTGACTGTTGCAAGCCTCATAAAATACAGAGTGAAATTTCTGATGAGCATATTCAGAATGATCTATGGATTCCACACTAAGGAGTGTCTACCTGATGTGCATATTCAGGGAAAACTCCTAACAGAGACTTTGAGACAGACATGATGTGCAAATTCAGTCTCTGGAAATACAGAGTGTCAATTCTGATGAGCATATTCAGAATAATCTCTGGATTCCACACTAAGGAGTGTGTACCTGATGTGCATATTCAGGGAAACCTCCAAACTGAGACTTTGAGACAGACATGATGTGCAAATTCAGTCTGACTCTTGCAAGCCTCTGGAAATACAGAGTGACAATTCTGATGAGCATATTCAGAATAATCTCTGGATTCCATACTAAGGAGTGTGTACCTGATGTGCATATTCAGGGAAAACTCCTTACAGAGACTTTGAGATAGACATGATGTGCAAATTCAGTCTCTGGAAATACAGAGTGTCAATTCTGATGAGCATATTCAGAATGATCTCTTGATTGCACACTAATGAGTGTGTACCTGATGTGCATATTCAGGGAAAACTCCTCACAGAGACTTTGAGACAGGCATGATGTGCAAATTCAGTCTGACTCTTGCAAGCCTCTGGAAATACAGAGTGACAATTCTGATGAGCATATTCAGAATAATCTCTTGATTCCACACTAAGGAGTGTGTACCTGATGTGCATATTCAGGGAAAACTCCTCACAGAGACTTTGAGACAGGCATGATGTGCAAATTCAGTCTGACTCTTGCAAGCCTCTGGAAATACAGAGTGTCAATTCTGATGAGCATATTCAGAATGATCTCTTGATTCCACACTGAGGAGTGTGTACCTGATGTGCATATTCAGGGAAAACTCCTCACAGAGACTTTGAGACAGGCATGATGTGCAAATTTAGTCTGACTCTTGCAAGCCTCTGGAAATACAGAGTGACAATTCTGATGAGCATTTTCAGAATGATCTCTGGATTCCACACTAAGGAGTGTGTACCTGATGTGCATATTCAGGAAAAACTCCTAACAAAGACTTTCAGACAGACATGATGTGCAAATTCAGTCTGACTCTTGCAAGCCTCTGGAAATACAGAGTGGCAATTCTGATGAGCATATTCAGAATGATATCTCTCGATTCCACAGTAAGGAGTGTGTACCTGATGTGTATATTCAGGGAAAACTCCTAACACAGACATTGAGATGGACATGATGTGCAAATTCAGTCTGACTCTTGCAAGCCTCTGGAAATACAGAGTGACAATTCTGATGAGCATATTCAGAATAATCTCTGGATTCCACACTAAGGAGTGTTTACCTAATGTGCATATTCAGAGAAAACTCCCGACCGAGACTTTGAGACAGACATGATGTGCAAATTCAGTGTTACTCTTGCAAGCCTCTGGGAATACAGAGTGACAATTCTGATGAGCATATTCCGAATAATCTCTGGATTCCACACTAAGAAGTGTGTACCTAATGTGCATATTCAGAGAAAACTCCCAACAGAGACTTTGAGACAGACATGATGTGCAAATTCAGTCTGAATCTTGCAAGCCTCTGGAAATACAGAGTGACAATTCTGATGAGCATATTCAGAATCATCTCTGGATTCCACACTAAGGAGTGTGTACCTGATGTGCATATTCAGGAAAAACTCCAAACAGAGACTTTGAGACAGACATGATGTGCAAATTCAGTCTGACTCTTGCAAGCCTCTGGAAATACAGAGTGACAATTCTGATGAGCATATTCAGAATAATCTCTGGATTCCACACTAAGGAGTGTGTACCTGATGTGCATATTCAGGGAAAACTCCTTACACAGACTTTAAGACAGACATGATGTGCAAATTCAGTCTGACTCTTGCAAGCCTCTGGAAATACAGAGTGATAATTCTGATGAGCATATTCAGAATAATATGTCTTGATTCCACACTAAGGAGTGTGTACCCGATGTGCATATTCAGGGGAAACTCCTAACAGAAAGTTTGAGACAGACATGATGTGCAAATTCAGTCTGACTCTTGCAAGCCTCTGGAAATACAGAGTGACAATTCTGATGAGCATATTCAGAATAATATCTCTGGATTCCACACTAAGGAGTGTGTACCTGATGTGCATATTCAGTGGAAACTCCTAACAGAGACTTTGAGACAGACATGATGTGCAAATTCAGTCTGACTCTTGCAAGCCTCTGGAAATACAGAGTGACAATTCTGATGAGCATATTCAGAGTAATATCTGGATTCCATACTAACGAGTGTGTACCTGAGGTGCATATTCAGGGAAAACTCCTAAGAGAGACTTTGAGACAGACATGATGTGCAAATTCAGCCTGACTCTTGCAAGCCTCTGGAAATACAGAGTGACAATTCTGATGAGCATATTCAAAATAATATCTCTGGAGTTCACACTAAGGAGTGTGTACCTGATGTGCATATTCAGGGAAAACTCCTGACAGAGACTTTAAGACAGACATGATGTGCAAATTCAGCCTGACTCTTGCAAGCCTCTGGAAATACAGAGTGACAATTCTGATGAGCATATTCAGAATAATCTCTGGATTCCACACTAAGGAGTGTGTACCTTATGTGCATATTCAGAGAAAACTCCCAACAGAGACTTCAAGATAGACATGATGTGCAAATTCAGTCTGACTCTTGCAAGCCTCTTGAAAAACAGAGTGACAATTCAGATGAGCATATTAAGAATAATATCTCTGGCTTCCACAATAAGGAGTGTGTACCTGATGTGCATATTCAGGGAAAACTCCTCACAGAGACTTTGAGACGGACATGATGTGCAAATTCAGTCTGACTGTTGCAAGCCTCATAAAATACAGAGTGAAATTTCTGATGAGCATATTCAGAATGATCTATGGATTCCACACTAAGGAGTGTCTACCTGATGTGCATATTCAGGGAAAACTCCTAACAGAGACTTTGAGACAGACATGATGTGCAAATTCAGTCTCTGGAAATACAGAGTGTCAATTCTGATGAGCATATTCAGAATAATCTCTGGATTCCACACTAAGGAGTGTGTACCTGATGTGCATATTCAGGGAAACCTCCAAACTGAGACTTTGAGACAGACATGATGTGCAAATTCAGTCTGACTCTTGCAAGCCTCTGGAAATACAGAGTGACAATTCTGATGAGCATATTCAGAATAATCTCTGGATTCCATACTAAGGAGTGTGTACCTGATGTGCATATTCAGGGAAAACTCCTTACAGAGACTTTGAGATAGACATGATGTGCAAATTCAGTCTCTGGAAATACAGAGTGTCAATTCTGATGAGCATATTCAGAATGATCTCTTGATTGCACACTAATGAGTGTGTACCTGATGTGCATATTCAGGGAAAACTCCTCACAGAGACTTTGAGACAGGCATGATGTGCAAATTCAGTCTGACTCTTGCAAGCCTCTGGAAATACAGAGTGACAATTCTGATGAGCATATTCAGAATAATCTCTTGATTCCACACTAAGGAGTGTGTACCTGATGTGCATATTCAGGGAAAACTCCTCACAGAGACTTTGAGACAGGCATGATGTGCAAATTCAGTCTGACTCTTGCAAGCCTCTGGAAATACAGAGTGTCAATTCTGATGAGCATATTCAGAATGATCTCTTGATTCCACACTGAGGAGTGTGTACCTGATGTGCATATTCAGGGAAAACTCCTCACAGAGACTTTGAGACAGGCATGATGTGCAAATTTAGTCTGACTCTTGCAAGCCTCTGGAAATACAGAGTGACAATTCTGATGAGCATTTTCAGAATGATCTCTGGATTCCACACTAAGGAGTGTGTACCTGATGTGCATATTCAGGAAAAACTCCTAACAAAGACTTTCAGACAGACATGATGTGCAAATTCAGTCTGACTCTTGCAAGCCTCTGGAAATACAGAGTGGCAATTCTGATGAGCATATTCAGAATGATATCTCTCGATTCCACAGTAAGGAGTGTGTACCTGATGTGTATATTCAGGGAAAACTCCTAACACAGACATTGAGATGGACATGATGTGCAAATTCAGTCTGACTCTTGCAAGCCTCTGGAAATACAGAGTGACAATTCTGATGAGCATATTCAGAATAATCTCTGGATTCCACACTAAGGAGTGTTTACCTAATGTGCATATTCAGAGAAAACTCCCGACCGAGACTTTGAGACAGACATGATGTGCAAATTCAGTGTTACTCTTGCAAGCCTCTGGGAATACAGAGTGACAATTCTGATGAGCATATTCCGAATAATCTCTGGATTCCACACTAAGAAGTGTGTACCTAATGTGCATATTCAGAGAAAACTCCCAACAGAGACTTTGAGACAGACATGATGTGCAAATTCAGTCTGAATCTTGCAAGCCTCTGGAAATACAGAGTGACAATTCTGATGAGCATATTCAAAATGATCTCTGGATTCCACACTAAGGAGTGTGTACCTGATGTGCATATTCAGGGAAAACTCCAAGTAGAGACTTTGAGACAGACATGATGTGCAAATTCAGTGTTACTCTTGCAAGCCTCTGGGAATACAGAGTGACAATTCTGATGAGCATATTCAGAATAATCTCTGGATTCCACACTAAGGAGTGTGTACCTAATGTGCATATTCAGAGAAAACTCCCAACAGAGACTTTGAGACAGACATGATGTGCAAATTCAGTCTGAATCTTGCAAGCCTCTTGAAAAACAGAGTGACAATTCTGATGAGCATATTAAGAATAATATCTCTGGCTTCCACACTAAGGCGTGTGTACCTGGTGTGCATATTCAGGGAAAACTCATAACAGAGACTTTGAGACAGACATGATGTGCAAATTCAGTCTGAATCTTGCAAGCCTCTGGAAATACAGAGTGACAATTCTGATGAGCATATTCAAAATGATCTCTGGATTCCACACTTAGGAGTGTGTACCTGATATGCATATTCAGGGAAAACTCCTCACAGAGACTTTGAGACAGGCATGATGTGCAAATTCAGTCTGAATCTTGCAAGCCTCTGGAAATACAGAGTGACAATTCTGATGAGCATATTCAGAATGATCTCCGGATTCCACACTAAGGAGTGTGTACCTGATGTGAATATTCAGGGAAAACTCCTAACAGAGACTTTGAGACAGACATGATGTGCAAATTCAGTCTGAATCTTGCAAGCCTCTGGAAATACAGAGTGGCAATTCTGATGAGCATATTCAGAATGATATCTCTCAATTCCACACTAAGGAGAGTGTACCTGATGTGTATATTCAGGGAAAACTCCTAACAGAGACCTTGACACAGACATGATGTGCAAATTTAGTCTGACTCTCGCAAGCCTCTGGAAATACAGAGTAACAATTCTGATGAGCATATTCAGAATGATCTCTGGATTCCACACTAAGGAGTGTGTACCTGATGTGCATATTCAGGGAAAACTCCTAGTAGAGACTTTGAGACAGACATGATGTGCAAATTCAGTGTTACTCTTGCAAGCCTCTTGAAAAACAGAGTGACAATTCTGATGAGCATATTAAGAATAATATCTCTGGCTTCCACACTAAGGAGTGTGTACCTGATGTGCATATTCAGGGAAAACTCCTAACAGAGTTTTGAGACGGACATGATGTGCAAATTCAGTCTGACTGTTGCAAGCCTCATGAAATACAGAGTGAAATTTCTGATGAGCATATTCAGAATGATCTCTGGATTCCACACTTAGGAGTGTGTACCTGATGTGCATATTCAGGGAAAACTCCTAACAGAGACTTTGAGACAGACATGATGTGCAAATTCAGTCTCTGGAAATACAGAGTGTTAATTCTGATGAGCATATTCAGAATGATCTCTTGATTCCACACTAAGGAGTGTGTACCTGATGTGCATATTCAGGGAAAACTCCTCACAGAGACTTTGAGACAGGCATGATGTGCAAATTCAGTCTGACTCTTGCAAGCCTCTGGAAATACAGAGTGACAATTCTGATGAGCATTTTCAGAATGATCTCTGGATTCCACACTAAGGAGTGTGTACCTGATGTGCATATTTAGGAAAAACTCCTAACAAAGACTTTCAGACAGACATGATGTGCAAATTCAGTCTGACTCTTGCAAGCCTCTGGAAATACAGAGTGGCAATTCTGATGAGCATATTCAGAATGATATCTCTCGATTCCACAGTAAGGGGTGTGTACCTGATGTGTATATTCAGGGAAAACTCCTAACACAGACTTTGAGATGGACATGATGTGCAAATTCAGTCTGACTCTTGCAAACCTCTGAAAATACAGAGTGACAATTCTGATGAGCATTTTCAGAATGATCTCTGGATTCCACACTAAGGAGTGATGTACCTGATGTGCATATTCAGGGAAAACTCCTAACAAAGACTTTCAGACAGACATGATGTGCAAATTCAGTCTGAATCTTGCAAGCCTCTGAGTATAAAGAGTGACAATTCTGATGAGCATTTTCAGAATGATCTCTGGATTCCACACTAAGGAGTGTGTACCTTATGTGCATATTCAGGGAAAACTCATAACAGAGACTTTGAGACAGACATGATGTGCAAATTCAGTCTGACTCTTGCAAGCCTCTGGAAATACAGAGTGACAATTCTGATGAGCATATTCAGAATGATCTCTGGATTCCACACTAAGGAGTGTGTACCTGATGTGAATATTCAGGGAAAACTCCTAACAGAGACTTTGGGACAGACATGATGTGCAAATTCAGTCTGAATCTTGCAAGCCTCTGGAAATACAGAGTGGCAATTCTGATGAGCATATTCAGAATGATATCTCTCGATTCCACAGTAAGGAGTGTGTACCTGATGTGCATATTCAGGGAAAACTCCTAACAGAGACGTTGAGACAGACAAGATGTGCAAATTCAGTCTGATTCTTGCAAGCCTCTGAAAATACAGAGTAACAATTCTGATGAGCATATTCAGAATAATATCTCTGGATTCCACACTAAGGAGTGTGTACCTGATGTGCATATTCAGGAAAAACTCCTAGTAGAGACTTTGAGACAGACATGATGTGCAAATTCAGTCTGACTCTGCAAGCCTCTGGAAATACAGAGTGACAATTCTGATGAGCATTTTTAAAATAATATCTCTGGATTCCACACTAAGGAGTGTGTACCTGATGTGCATATTCAGGGAAAACTCCTAACGAAGACTTTGAGACAGACATGATGTGCAAATTCAGTCTGACTCTTGCAAGCCTCTGGAAATACAGAGTGACAATTCTGATGAGAATATTCAGAATGTTCTCTGGATTTCACACTAAGGAGTGTGTACCTGATGTGCATATTCAGGGAAAACTCCTTACAGAGACTTTGAGACAGACATGATGTGCAAATTCAGTGTTACTCTTGCTAGCCTCTGGGAATACAGAGTGAAAATTCTGATGAGCATATTCAGAATAATCTCTGGATTCCACACTAAGAAGTGTGTACCTAATGTGCATATTCAGAGAAAACTCCCAACAGAGACTTTGAGACAGACATGATGTGCAAATTCAGTCTGAATCTTGCAAGCCTCTGGAAATACAGAGTGACAATTCTGATGAGCATATTCAAAATGATCTCTGGATTCCACACTAAGGAGTGTGTACCTGATGTGCATATTCAGGGAAAACTCCAAGTAGAGACTTTGAGACAGACATGATGTGCAAATTCAGTGTTACTCTTGCAAGCCTCTGGGAATACAGAGTGACAATTCTGATGAGCATATTCAGAATAATCTTTGGATTCCACACTAAGGAGTGTGTACCTAATGTGCATATTCAGAGAAAACTCCCAACAGAGACTTTGAGACAGACATTATGTGCAAATTCAGTCTGAATCTTGCAAGCCTCTTGAAAAACAGAGTGACAATTCTGATGAGCATATTAAGAATAATATCTCTGGCTTCCACACGAAGGCGTGTGTACCTGATGTGCATATTCAGGGAAAACTCCTAAGAGAGACTTTGAGACAGACATGATGTGCAAATTCAGTCTGAATCTTGCAAGCCTCTGGAAATACAGAGTGACAATTCTGATGAGCATATTCCAAATGATCTCTGGATTCCACACTTAGGAGTGTGTACCTGATGTGCATATTCAGGGAAAACTCCTCACAGAGACTTTGAGACAGGCATGATGTGCAAATTCAGTCTGACTCTTGCAAACCTCTGGAAATACAGAGTGACAATTCTGATGAGCATTTTCAGAATAGTCTCTGGATTCCACACTAAGGAGTGATGTACCTGATGTGCATATTCAGGGAAAACTCCTAACAAAGACTTTCAGACAGACATGATGTGCAAATTCAGTCGGAATCTTGCAAGCCTCTGGATATACAGAGTGACAATTCTGATAAGCATTTTCAGAATGATCTCTGGATTCCACACTAAGGAGTGTGTACCTGATGTGCATATTCAGGGAAAACTCATAACAGAGACTTTGAGACAGACATGATGTGCAAATTCAGTCTGACTCTTGCAAGCCTCTGGAAATGCAGAGTGACAATTCTGATGAGCATATTCAGAATGATCTCTGGATTCCACACTAAGGAGTGTGTACCTGATGTGAATATTCAGGGAAAACTCCTAACAGAGACTTTGAGACAGACACGATGTGCAAATTCAGTCTGAATCTTGCAAGCCTCTGGAAATACAGAGTGGCAATTCTGATGAGCATATTCAGAATGATATCTCTCGATTCCACAGTAAGGAGTGTGTACCTGATGTGTATATTCAGGGAAAACTCCTAACAGAGACTTTGAGACGGACATGATGTGCAAATTCAGTCTGACTCTTGCAAGCCTCTGGAAATACAGAGTGACAAATCTGATGAGCATATTCAGAATGATCTCTGGATTCCACACTAAGGAGTGTGTACCTGATGTGCATATTCAGGGAAAACTCCTAGTAGAGACTTTGAGACAGACATGATGTGCAAATTCAGTCTGACTCTGCAAGCCTCTGGAAATACAGAGTGACAATTCTGATGAGCATTTTTAGAAAAATATCTCTTGAAACCACACTAAGGAGTGTGTACCTGATGTGCATATTCAGGGAAAACTCCTAACAAAGACTTTGAGACAGACATGATGTGCAAATTCAGTGTTACTCTTGCTAGCCTCTGGGAATACAGAGTGACAATTCTGATGAGCATATTCAGAATAATCTCTGGATTCCACACTAAGAAGTGTGTACCTAATGTGCATATTCAGAGAAAACTCCCAACAGAGACTTTGAGACAGACATGATGTGCAAATTCAGTCTGAATCTTGCAAGCCTCTGGAAATACAGAGTGACAATTCTGATGAGCATATTCAAAATGATCTCTGGATTCCACACTAAGGAGTGTGTACCTGATGTGCATATTCAGGGAAAACTTATAACAGAGACTTTGAGACGGACATGATGTGCAAATTCAGTCTGACTCTTGCAAGCCTCTTGAAAAACAGAGTGACAATTCTGATGAGCATATTAAGAATAATATCTCTGGCTTCCACACGAAGGCGTGTGTACCTGATGTGCATATTCAGGGAAAACTCCTAAGAGAGACTTTGAGACAGACATGATGTGCAAATTCAGTCTGAATCTTGCAAGCCTCTGGAAATACAGAGTGACAATTCTGATGAGCATATTCCAAATGATCTCTGGATTCCACACTTAGGAGTGTGTACCTGATGTGCATATTCAGGGAAAACTCCTCACAGAGACTTTGAGACAGGCATGATGTGCAAATTCAGTCTGACTCTTGCAAACCTCTGGAAATACAGAGTGACAATTCTGATGAGCATTTTCAGAATAGTCTCTGGATTCCACACTAAGGAGTGATGTACCTGATGTGCATATTCAGGGAAAACTCCTAACAAAGACTTTCAGACAGACATGATGTGCAAATTCAGTCGGAATCTTGCAAGCCTCTGGATATACAGAGTGACAATTCTGATAAGCATTTTCAGAATGATCTCTGGATTCCACACTAAGGAGTGTGTACCTGATGTGCATATTCAGGGAAAACTCATAACAGAGACTTTGAGACAGACATGATGTGCAAATTCAGTCTGACTCTTGCAAGCCTCTGGAAATGCAGAGTGACAATTCTGATGAGCATATTCAGAATGATCTCTGGATTCCACACTAAGGAGTGTGTACCTGATGTGAATATTCAGGGAAAACTCCTAACAGAGACTTTGAGACAGACACGATGTGCAAATTCAGTCTGAATCTTGCAAGCCTCTGGAAATACAGAGTGGCAATTCTGATGAGCATATTCAGAATGATATCTCTCGATTCCACAGTAAGGAGTGTGTACCTGATGTGTATATTCAGGGAAAACTCCTAACAGAGACTTTGAGACGGACATGATGTGCAAATTCAGTCTGACTCTTGCAAGCCTCTGGAAATACAGAGTGACAAATCTGATGAGCATATTCAGAATGATCTCTGGATTCCACACTAAGGAGTGTGTACCTGATGTGCATATTCAGGGAAAACTCCTAGTAGAGACTTTGAGACAGACATGATGTGCAAATTCAGTCTGACTCTGCAAGCCTCTGGAAATACAGAGTGACAATTCTGATGAGCATTTTTAGAAAAATATCTCTTGAAACCACACTAAGGAGTGTGTACCTGATGTGCATATTCAGGGAAAACTCCTAACAAAGACTTTGAGACAGACATGATGTGCAAATTCAGTGTTACTCTTGCTAGCCTCTGGGAATACAGAGTGACAATTCTGATGAGCATATTCAGAATAATCTCTGGATTCCACACTAAGAAGTGTGTACCTAATGTGCATATTCAGAGAAAACTCCCAACAGAGACTTTGAGACAGACATGATGTGCAAATTCAGTCTGAATCTTGCAAGCCTCTGGAAATACAGAGTGACAATTCTGATGAGCATATTCAAAATGATCTCTGGATTCCACACTAAGGAGTGTGTACCTGATGTGCATATTCAGGGAAAACTTATAACAGAGACTTTGAGACGGACATGATGTGCAAATTCAGTCTGACTCTTGCAAGCCTCTTGAAAAACAGAGTGACAATTCTGATGAGCATATTAAGAATAATATCTCTGGCTTCCACACTAAGGCGTGTGTACCTGATGTGCATATTCAGGGAAAACTTATAACAGAGACTTTGAGACAGACATGATGTGCAAATTCAGTCTGAATCTTGCAAGCCTCTGGAAATACAGAGTGACAATTCTGATGAGCATATTCAAAATGATCTCTGGATTCCACACTTAGGAGTGTGTACCTGATGTGCATATTCAGGGAAAACTCCTCACAGAGACTTTGAGACAGGCATGATGTGCAAATTCAGTCTGACTCTTGCAAACCTCTGGAAATACAGAGTGACAATTCTGATGAGCATTTTCAGAATGATCTCTGGATTCCACACTAAGGAGTGATGTACCTGATGTGCATATTCAGGGAAAACTCCTAACAAAGACTTTCAGACAGACATGATGTGCAAATTCAGTCTGAATCTTGCAAGCCTCTGGATATACAGAGTGACAATTCTGATGAGCATATTCAGAATGATCTCTGGATTCCACACTAAGGAGTGTGTACCTGATGTGCATATTCAGGGAAAACTCATAACAGAGACTTTGAGACAGACATGATGTTCAAATTCAGTCTGACTCTTGCAAGCCTCTGGAAATACAGAGTGACAATTCTGATGAGCATATTCAGAATGATCTCTGGATTCCACACTAAGGAGTGTGTACCTGATGTGAATATTCAGGGAAAACTCCTAACAGAGACTTTGAGACAGACATGATGTGCAAATTCAGTCTGAATCTTGCAAGCCTCTGGAAATACAGAGTGACAATTCTGATGAGCATATTCAGAATGATCTCTGGATTCCACACTAAGGAGTGTGTACCTGATGTGCATATTCAGGGAAAACTCCTAACAAAGACTTTGAGACAGACATGGTGTGCAAATTCGGTCTGACTGTTGCAAGCCTCTGGAAATACAGAGTGACAATTCTGATGAGAATATTCAGAATGATCTCTGGATCCCACACTAAGGAGTGTGTACCTGATGTGCATTTTCAGAAAAAAAAACTCCTAACAGAGATGTTGAGACAGACAAGATGTGCAAATTCAGTCTTACTCTCTCAAACCTCTGGAAATACAGAGTGACAATTCCGATGAGCATATTCAGAATCATATCTCTGGAGTCGACACTAAGGAGTGTGTACCTGATGTGCATATTCAGGGAAAACTCCTAACAGAGACTTTGAGACAGACATGATGTGCAAATTCAGTCTGACTTTTGCAAGCCTCTGGAAATACAGAGTGACCATTCTGATGAGCATATTCAGAATAATATCTCTGGATTCCACACTTAGAAGTGTGTACCTGCTGTGCATATTCAGGGAAAACTCCTAACAGAGACTTCGAGACAGAAATGATGTGCAAATTCAGTCTGACTCTTGCAAGCCTCTGGAAATACAGAGTGACAAATCTGATGAGCATATTCAGAATGATCTTTGGATTCCACACTAAGGAGTGTGTACCTGATGTGCATATTCAGGGAAAACTCCTAACAGAGACTTTAAGACAGACATAATGTGCAAATTTAGACTGACACTTGCAAGCCTCTGGAAATACAGAGTGACAATTCTGATGAGAATATTTAGAATGATCTCTGGATTCCACACTAAGGAGTGTGCACCTGATGTGCTTATTCAGGTAAAAACTCCTAAAAGAGACTTTGAGACAGACATGATGTGCAAATTCAGTCTCTGGAAATACAGAGCGACAATTCTGATGAGCATATTCAGAATGATCTCTGGATTCCACACTCAGGAGTGTGTACCTGATGTTCATATTCAGGGAAAACTCCCAACAGAGACTTTGAGACAGACATGATGTGCAAATTCAGTCTGACTCTTGCAAGCCTCTGGAAATACAGAGTGACATTTCTGATGAGCATATTCAGAATAATATCTCTGTATTCCACACTAAGGAGTGTGTACCTAATGTGCATATTCAGGAAAAACTCCTAACAGAGACTTTGAGACAGACATGATGTGCAAATTCAGTCTGACTCTTGCAAGCCTCTGGAAATACAGAGTGACAATTCTGATGAGCATATTCAGAATGATCTCTGGATTCCACACTAAGGAGTGTGTACCTGATGTGCATATTCAGGAAAAAAAACTCCTAACAGAGACTTTGAGACAGACATGATGTGCAAATTCAGTCTGACTCTTGCAAGCCTCTGGAAATACAGAGTGACAATTCTGATGAGCATATTCAGAATGATCTCTGGATTCCACACTAAGGAGTGTGTACCTGATGTGAATATTCAGGGAAAACTCCTAACAGAGACTTTGAGACAGACATGATGTGCAAATTCAGTCTGAATCTTGCAAGCCTCTGGAAATACAGAGTGACAATTCTGATGAGCATATTCAGAATGATCTCTGGATTCCACACTAAGGAGTGTGTACCTGATGTGCATATTCAGGGAAACCCCCTAACAAAGACTTTGAGACAGACATGGTGTGCAAATTCAGTCTGACTGTTGCAAGCCTCTGGAAATACAGAGTGACAATTCTGATGAGAATATTCAGAATGATCTCTGGATTGCACACTAAGGAGTGTGTACCTGATATGCATTTTCAGAAAAAAAACTCCTTACAGAGATGTTGAGACAGACAAAATGTGCAAATTCAGTCTTACTCTCTCAAACCTCTGGAAATACAGAGTGACAATTCCGATGAGCATATTCAGAATCATATCTCTGGAGTCGACACTAAGGAGTGTGTACCTGATGTGCATATTCAGGGAAAACTCCTAACAGAGACTTTGAGACAGACATGATGTGCAAATTCAGTCTGACTTTTGCAAGCCTCTGGAAATACAGAGTGACCATTCTGATGAGCATATTCAGAATAATATCTCTGGATTCCACACTTAGAAGTGTGTACCTGCTGTGCATATTCAGGGAAAACTCCTAACAGAGACTTCGAGACAGAAATGATGTGCAAATTCAGTCTGACTCTTACAAGCCTCTGGAAATACAGAGTGACAAATCTGATGAGCATATTCAGAATGATCTTTGGATTCCACACTAAGGAGTGTGTACCTGATGTGCATATTCAGGGAAAACTCCTAACAGAGACTTTAAGACAGACATGATGTGCAAATTCAGACTGACACTTGCAAGCCTCTGGAAATACAGAGTGACAATTCTGATGAGAATATTTAGAATGATCTCTGGATTCCACACTAAGGAGTGCGTACCTGATGTGCATATTCAGGTAAAAACTCCTAACAGAGACTTTGAGACAGACATGATGTGCAAATTCAGTCTCTGGAAATACAGAGCGACAATTCTGATGAGCATATTCAGAATGATCTCTGGATTCCACACTCAGGAGTGTGTACCTGATGTTCATATTCAGGAAAAACTCCCAACAGAGACTTTGAGACAGACATGATGTGCAAATTCAGTCTGACTCTTGCAAGCCTCTGGAAATACAGAGTGACATTTCTGATGAGCATATTCAGAATAATATCTCTGTATTCCACACTAAGGAGTGTGTACCTGATGTGCATATTCAGGAAAAACTCCTAACAGAGACTTTGAGACAGACATGATGTGCAAATTCAGTCTGACTCTTGCAAGCCTCTGGAAATACAGAGTGACAATTCTGATGAGCATATTCAGAATGATCTCTGGATTCCACACTAAGGAGTGTGTACCTGATGTGCATATTCAGGAAAAAAAACTCCTAACAGAGACTTTGAGACAGACATGATGTGCAAATTCAGTCTGACTCTTGCAAGCCTCTGGAAATACAGAGTGACAATTCTGATGAGCATATTCAGAATGATCTCTGGATTCCACACTAAGGAGTGTGTACCTGATGTGAATATTCAGGGAAAACTCCTAACAGAGACTTTGAGACAGACATGATGTGCAAATTCAGTCTGAATCTTGCAAGCCTCTGGAAATACAGAGTGACAATTCTGATGAGCATATTCAGAATGATCTCTGGATTCCACACTAAGGAGTGTGTACCTGATGTGCATATTCAGGGAAAACCCCTAACAAAGACTTTGAGACAGACATGGTGTGCAAATTCAGTCTGACTGTTGCAAGCCTCTGGAAATACAGAGTGACAATTCTGATGAGAATATTCAGAATGATCTCTGGATTCCACACTAAGGAGTGTGTACCTGATGTGCATTTTCAGAAAAAAAACTCCTAACAGAGATGTTGAGACAGACAAAATGTGCAAATTCAGTCTTACTCTCTCAAACCTCTGGAAATACAGAGTGACAATTCCGATGAGCATATTCAGAATCATATCTCTGGAGTCGACACTAAGGAGTGTGTACCTGATGTGCATATTCAGGGAAAACTCCTAACAGAGACTTTGAGACAGACATGATGTGCAAATTCAGTCTGACTTTTGCAAGCCTCTGGAAATACAGAGTGACCATTCTGATGAGCATATTCAGAATAATATCTCTGGATTCCACACTTAGAAGTGTGTACCTGCTGTGCATATTCAGGGAAAACTCCTAACAGAGACTTCGAGACAGAAATGATGTGCAAATTCAGTCTGACTCTTGCAAGCCTCTGGAAATACAGAGTGACAAATCTGATGAGCATATTCAGAATGATCTTTGGATTCCACACTAAGGAGTGTGTACCTGATGTGCATATTCAGGGAAAACTCCTAACAGAGACTTTAAGACAGACATGATGTGCAAATTCAGACTGACACTTGCAAGCCTCTGGAAATACAGAGTGACAATTCTGATGAGAATATTTAGAATGATCTCTGGATTCCACACTAAGGAGTGCGTACCTGATGTGCATATTCAGGTAAAAACTCCTAACAGAGACTTTGAGACAGACATGATGTGCAAATTCAGTCTCTGGAAATACAGAGCGACAATTCTGATGAGCATATTCAGAATGATCTCTGGATTCCACACTCAGGAGTGTGTACCTGATGTTCATATTCAGGGAAAACTCCCAACAGAGACTTTGAGACAGACATGATGTGCAAATTCAGTCTGACTCTTGCAAGCCTCTGGAAATACAGAGTGACATTTCTGATGAGCATATTCAGAATAATATCTCTGTATTCCACACTAAGGAGTGTGTACCTGATGTGCATATTCAGGAAAAACTCCTAACAGAGACTTTGAGACAGACATGATGTGCAAATTCAGTCTGACTCTTGCAAGCCTCTGGAAATACAGAGTGATATTTCTGATGAGCATATTCAGAATAATATCTCTGTATTCCACACTAAGGAGTGTGTACCTGATGTGCATATTCAGGAAAAACTCCTAACAGAGACTTTGAGACAGACATGATGTGCAAATTCAGTCTGATTCTTGCAAGCCTCTGGAAATACAGAGTGACAATTCTGATGAGCATATTCAGAATGATCTCTGGATTCCACACTAAGGAGTGTGTACCTGATGTGCATATTCAGGGAAAACTCCTAACAGAGACTTTGAGACAGACATGATGTGCAAATTCAGTCTGACTCTGCAAGCCTCTGGAAATACAGAGTGACAATTCTGATGAGCATATTTAGAATAATATCTCTGGATTCCACACTAAGGAGTGTGTACCTTATGTGCATATTCAGGGAAAACTCCTAACAAAGACTTTGAGACAGACATGATGTGCAAATTCAGTCTGACTCTTGCAAGCCTCTGGAAATACAGAGTGACAATTCTGATGAGCATATTCAGAATGATCTCTGGATTCCACACTAAGGAGTGTGTACCTGATGTGCATATTCAGGAAAATAAACTCCTAACAGAGACTTTGAGACAGACATGATGTGCAAATTCAGTCTCTTGAAATACAGAGTGACAATTCTGATGAGCATATTCAGAATGATCTCTGGATTCCACACTAAGGAGTGTGTACCTGATGTGCATATTCAGGGAAAACTCCTAACAGAGACTTTGAGACAGACATGATGTGCAAATTCAGTCTGACTCTGCAAGCCTCTGGAAATACAGAGTGACAATTCTGATGAGCATATTTAGAATAATATCTCTGGATTCCACACTAAGGAGTGTGTACCTTATGTGCATATTCAGGGAAAACTCCTAACAAAGACTTTGAGACAGACATGATGTGCAAATTCAGTCTGACTCTTGCAAGCCTCTGGAAATACAGAGTGACATTTCTGATGAGCATATTCAGAATGATCTCTGGATTCCACACTAAGGAGTGTGTACCTGATGTGCATATTCAGGAAAATAAACTCCTAACAGAGACTTTGAGACAGACATGATGTGCAAATTCAGTCTCTTGAAATACAGAGTGACAATTCTGATGAGCATATTCAGAATGATCTCTGGATTCCACACTAAGGAGTGTGTACCTGATGTGCATATTCAGGGAAAACTCATAACAGAGACTTTGAGACAGACATGATGTGCAAATTCAGTCTGACTCTTGCAAGCCTCTGAAAATACAGAGTGACAATTCTGATGAGCATATTCAGAATAATCTCTGGATTCCACACTAAGGAGTGTGTATCTGATGTGCATATTCAGGGAAAACTCATAACAGAGACTTTGAGACAGACATGATGTGCAAATTCAGTCTGACTCTTGCAAGCCTCTGGAAATACAGAGTGACAATTCTGATGAGCATATTCAGAATGATCTCTGGATTCCACACTAAGGAGTGTGTACCTGATGTGCATATTCAGGAAAATAAACTCCTAACAGAGACTTTGAGACAGACATGATGTGCAAATTCAGTCTCTTGAAATACAGAGTGACAATTCTGATGAGCATATTCAGAATGATCTCTGGATTCCACACTAAGGAGTGTGTACCTGATGTGCATATTCAGGGAAAACTCCTAACAGAGACTTTGAGACAGACATGATGTGCAAATTCAGTCTGACTCTGCAAGCCTCTGGAAATACAGAGTGACAATTCTGATGAGCATATTTAGAATAATATCTCTGGATTCCACACTAAGGAGTGTGTACCTTATGTGCATATTCAGGGAAAACTCCTAACAAAGACTTTGAGACAGACATGATGTGCAAATTCAGTCTGACTCTTGCAAGCCTCTGGAAATACAGAGTGACATTTCTGATGAGCATATTCAGAATGATCTCTGGATTCCACACTAAGGAGTGTGTACCTGATGTGCATATTCAGGAAAATAAACTCCTAACAGAGACTTTGAGACAGACATGATGTGCAAATTCAGTCTCTTGAAATACAGAGTGACAATTCTGATGAGCATATTCAGAATGATCTCTGGATTCCACACTAAGGAGTGTGTACCTGATGTGCATATTCAGGGAAAACTCCTAACAGAGACTTTGAGACAGACATGATGTGCAAATTCAGTCTGAATCTTGCAAGCCTCTGGAAATACAGAGTGACAATTCTGATGAGCATATTCAGAATGATCTCTGGATTCCACACTAAGGAGTGTGTACCTGATGTGCATATTCAGGGAAAACCCCTAACAAAGACTTTGAGACAGACATGGTGTGCAAATTCAGTCTGACTGTTGCAAGCCTCTGGAAATACAGAGTGACAATTCTGATGAGAATATTCAGAATGATCTCTGGATTCCACACTAAGGAGTGTGTACCTGATGTGCATTTTCAGAAAAAAAACTCCTAACAGAGATGTTGAGACAGACAAAATGTGCAAATTCAGTCTTACTCTCTCAAACCTCTGGAAATACAGAGTGACAATTCCGATGAGCATATTCAGAATCATATCTCTGGAGTCGACACTAAGGAGTGTGTACCTGATGTGCATATTCAGGGAAAACTCCTAACAGAGACTTTGAGACAGACATGATGTGCAAATTCAGTCTGACTTTTGCAAGCCTCTGGAAATACAGAGTGACCATTCTGATGAGCATATTCAGAATAATATCTCTGGATTCCACACTTAGAAGTGTGTACCTGCTGTGCATATTCAGGGAAAACTCCTAACAGAGACTTCGAGACAGAAATGATGTGCAAATTCAGTCTGACTCTTGCAAGCCTCTGGAAATACAGAGTGACAAATCTGATGAGCATATTCAGAATGATCTTTGGATTCCACACTAAGGAGTGTGTACCTGATGTGCATATTCAGGGAAAACTCCTAACAGAGACTTTAAGACAGACATGATGTGCAAATTCAGACTGACACTTGCAAGCCTCTGGAAATACAGAGTGACAATTCTGATGAGAATATTTAGAATGATCTCTGGATTCCACACTAAGGAGTGCGTACCTGATGTGCATATTCAGGTAATAACTCCTAACAGAGACTTTGAGACAGACATGATGTGCAAATTCAGTCTCTGGAAATACAGAGCGACAATTCTGATGAGCATATTCAGAATGATCTCTGGATTCCACACTCAGGAGTGTGTACCTGATGTTCATATTCAGGGAAAACTCCCAACAGAGACTTTGAGACAGACATGATGTGCAAATTCAGTCTGACTCTTGCAAGCCTCTGGAAATACAGAGTGACATTTCTGATGAGCATATTCAGAATAATATCTCTGTATTCCACACTAAGGAGTGTGTACCTGATGTGCATATTCAGGAAAAACTCCTAACAGAGACTTTGAGACAGACATGATGTGCAAATTCAGTCTGACTCTTGCAAGCCTCTGGAAATACAGAGTGATATTTCTGATGAGCATATTCAGAATAATATCTCTGTATTCCACACTAAGGAGTGTGTACCTGATGTGCATATTCAGGAAAAACTCCTAACAGAGACTTTGAGACAGACATGATGTGCAAATTCAGTCTGATTCTTGCAAGCCTCTGGAAATACAGAGTGACAATTCTGATGAGCATATTCAGAATGATCTCTGGATTCCACACTAAGGAGTGCGTACCTGATGTGCATATTCAGGTAATAACTCCTAACAGAGACTTTGAGACAGACATGATGTGCAAATTCAGTCTCTGGAAATACAGAGCGACAATTCTGATGAGCATATTCAGAATGATCTCTGGATTCCACACTCAGGAGTGTGTACCTGATGTTCATATTCAGGGAAAACTCCCAACAGAGACTTTGAGACAGACATGATGTGCAAATTCAGTCTGACTCTTGCAAGCCTCTGGAAATACAGAGTGACATTTCTGATGAGCATATTCAGAATAATATCTCTGTATTCCACACTAAGGAGTGTGTACCTGATGTGCATATTCAGGAAAAACTCCTAACAGAGACTTTGAGACAGACATGATGTGCAAATTCAGTCTGACTCTTGCAAGCCTCTGGAAATACAGAGTGATATTTCTGATGAGCATATTCAGAATAATATCTCTGTATTCCACACTAAGGAGTGTGTACCTGATGTGCATATTCAGGAAAAACTCCTAACAGAGACTTTGAGACAGACATGATGTGCAAATTCAGTCTGATTCTTGCAAGCCTCTGGAAATACAGAGTGACAATTCTGATGAGCATATTCAGAATGATCTCTGGATTCCACACTAAGGAGTGTGTACCTGATGTGCATATTCAGGGAAAACTCCTAACAGAGACTTTGAGACAGACATGATGTGCAAATTCAGTCTGACTCTGCAAGCCTCTGGAAATACAGAGTGACAATTCTGATGAGCATATTTAGAATAATATCTCTGGATTCCACACTAAGGAGTGTGTACCTTATGTGCATATTCAGGGAAAACTCCTAACAAAGACTTTGAGACAGACATGATGTGCAAATTCAGTCTGACTCTTGCAAGCCTCTGGAAATACAGAGTGACAATTCTGATGAGCATATTCAGAATGATCTCTGGATTCCACACTAAGGAGTGTGTACCTGATGTGCATATTCAGGAAAATAAACTCCTAACAGAGACTTTGAGACAGACATGATGTGCAAATTCAGTCTCTTGAAATACAGAGTGACAATTCTGATGAGCATATTCAGAATGATCTCTGGATTCCACACTAAGGAGTGTGTACCTGATGTGCATATTCAGGGAAAACTCCTAACAGAGACTTTGAGACAGACATGATGTGCAAATTCAGTCTGACTCTGCAAGCCTCTGGAAATACAGAGTGACAATTCTGATGAGCATATTTAGAATAATATCTCTGGATTCCACACTAAGGAGTGTGTACCTTATGTGCATATTCAGGGAAAACTCCTAACAAAGACTTTGAGACAGACATGATGTGCAAATTCAGTCTGACTCTTGCAAGCCTCTGGAAATACAGAGTGACATTTCTGATGAGCATATTCAGAATGATCTCTGGATTCCACACTAAGGAGTGTGTACCTGATGTGCATATTCAGGAAAATAAACTCCTAACAGAGACTTTGAGACAGACATGATGTGCAAATTCAGTCTCTTGAAATACAGAGTGACAATTCTGATGAGCATATTCAGAATGATCTCTGGATTCCACACTAAGGAGTGTGTACCTGATGTGCATATTCAGGGAAAACTCATAACAGAGACTTTGAGACAGACATGATGTGCAAATTCAGTCTGACTCTTGCAAGCCTCTGAAAATACAGAGTGACAATTCTGATGAGCATATTCAGAATAATCTCTGGATTCCACACTAAGGAGTGTGTATCTGATGTGCATATTCAGGGAAAACTCATAACAGAGACTTTGAGACAGACATGATGTGCAAATTCAGTCTGACTCTTGCAAGCCTCTGGAAATACAGAGTGACAATTCTGATGAGCATATTCAGAATGATCTCTGGATTCCACACTAAGGAGTGTGTACCTGATGTGCATATTCAGGAAAATAAACTCCTAACAGAGACTTTGAGACAGACATGATGTGCAAATTCAGTCTCTTGAAATACAGAGTGACAATTCTGATGAGCATATTCAGAATGATCTCTGGATTCCACACTAAGGAGTGTGTACCTGATGTGCATATTCAGGGAAAACTCCTAACAGAGACTTTGAGACAGACATGATGTGCAAATTCAGTCTGACTCTGCAAGCCTCTGGAAATACAGAGTGACAATTCTGATGAGCATATTTAGAATAATATCTCTGGATTCCACACTAAGGAGTGTGTACCTTATGTGCATATTCAGGGAAAACTCCTAACAAAGACTTTGAGACAGACATGATGTGCAAATTCAGTCTGACTCTTGCAAGCCTCTGGAAATACAGAGTGACATTTCTGATGAGCATATTCAGAATGATCTCTGGATTCCACACTAAGGAGTGTGTACCTGATGTGCATATTCAGGAAAATAAACTCCTAACAGAGACTTTGAGACAGACATGATGTGCAAATTCAGTCTCTTGAAATACAGAGTGACAATTCTGATGAGCATATTCAGAATGATCTCTGGATTCCACACTAAGGAGTGTGTACCTGATGTGCATATTCAGGGAAAACTCATAACAGAGACTTTGAGACAGACATGATGTGCAAATTCAGTCTGACTCTTGCAAGCCTCTGAAAATACAGAGTGACAATTCTGATGAGCATATTCAGAATAATCTCTGGATTCCACACTAAGGAGTGTGTATCTGATGTGCATATTCAGGGAAAACTCATAACAGAGACTTTGAGACAGACATGATGTGCAAATTCAGTCTGACTCTTGCAAGCCTCTGGAAATACAGAGTGACAATTCTGATGAGCATATTCAGAATGATCTCTGGATTCCACACTAAGGAGTGTGTACCTGATGTGAATATTCAGGGAAAACTCCTAACAGAGACTTTGAGACAGACATGTTGTGCAAATTCAGTCTGAATCTTGCAAGCCTCTGGAAATACAGAGTGGCAAATCTGATGAGCATATTCAGAATGATATCTCTCGATTCCACAGTAAGGAGTGTGAACCTGATGTGTATATTCAGGTAAAACTCCTAACAGAGACTTTGAGACAGACATGATGTGCAAATTCAGTCTGACTCTTGCAAGCCTCTAGAAATACAGAGTGACAATTCTGATGTGCATATTCACAATAATATCTCTGGATTCTACACTAAGGAGTGTGTACCTGCTGTGCATATTCAGGGAAAACTCCTAACAGAGACTTCGAGACAGAAATGATGTGCAAATTCAGTCTGACTCTTGCAAGCCTCTGGAAATACAGAGTGACAAATCTGATGAGCATATTCAGAATGATCTTTGGATTCCACACTAAGGAGTGTGTACCTGATGTGCATATTCAGGGAAAACTCCTAACAGAGACTTTAAGACAGACATGATGTGCAAATTCAGACTGACACTTGCAAGCCTCTGGAAATACAGAGTGACAATTCTGATGAGAATATTTAGAATGATCTCTGGATTCCACACTAAGGAGTGTGCACCTGATGTGCATATTCAGGTAAAAACTCCTAACAGAGACTTTGAGACAGACATGATGTGCAAATTCAGTCTCTGGAAATACAGAGCGACAATTCTGATGAGCATATTCAGAATGATCTCTGGATTCCAGACTCAGGAGTGTGTACCTGATGTTCATATTCAGGGAAAACTCCCAACAGAGACTTTGAGACAGACATGATGTGCAAATTCAGTCTGACTCTTGCAAGCCTCTGGAAATACAGAGTGACATTTCTGATGAGCATATTCAGATTAATATATCTGTATTCCACACTAAGGAGTGTGTACCTGATGTGCATATTCAGGAAAAACTCCTAACAGAGACTTTGAGACAGACATGATGTGCAAATTCAGTCTGACTCTTGCAAGCCTCTGGAAATACAGAGTGACAATTCTGATGAGCATATTCAGAATGATCTCTGGATTCCACACTAAGGAGTGTGTACCTGATGTGCATATTCAGGAAAAAAAACTCCTAACAGAGACTTTGAGACAGACATGATGTGCAAATTCAGTCTGACTCTTGCAAGCCTCTGGAAATACAGAGTGACAATTCTGATGAGCATATTCAGAATGATCTCTGGATTCCACACTAAGGAGTGTGTACCTGATGTGAATATTCAGGGAAAACTCCTAACAGAGACTTTGAGACAGACATGATGTGCAAATTCAGTCTGAATCTTGCAAGCCTCTGGAAATACAGAATGACAATTCTGATGAGCATATTCAGAATGATCTCTGGATTCCACACTAAGGAGTGTGTACCTGATGTGCATATTCAGGGAAAACCCCTAACAAAGACTTTGAGACAGACATGGTGTGCAAATTCAGTCTGACTGTTGCAAGCCTCTGGAAATACAGAGTGACAATTCTGATGAGAATATTCAGAATGATCTCTGGATTCCACACTAAGGAGTGTGTACCTGATGTGCATTTTCAGAAAAAAAACTCCTAACAGAGATGTTGAGACAGACAAAATGTGCAAATTCAGTCTTACTCTCTCAAACCTCTGGAAATACAGAGTGACAATTCCGATGAGCATATTCAGAATCATATCTCTGGAGTCGACACTAAGGAGTGTGTACCTGATGTGCATATTCAGGGAAAACTCCTAACAGAGACTTTGAGACAGACATGATGTGCAAATTCAGTCTGACTTTTGCAAGCCTCTGGAAATACAGAGTGACCATTCTGATGAGCATATTCAGAATAATATCTCTGGATTCCACACTTAGAAGTGTGTACCTGCTGTGCATATTCAGGGAAAACTCCTAACAGAGACTTCGAGACAGAAATGATGTGCAAATTCAGTCTGACTCTTGCAAGCCTCTGGAAATACAGGTTGACAAATCTGATGAGCATATTCAGAATGATCTTTGGATTCCACACTAAGGAGTGTGTACCTGATGTGCATATTCAGGGAAAACTCCTAACAGAGACTTTAAGACAGACATGATGTGCAAATTCAGACTGACACTTGCAAGCCTCTGGAAATACAGAGTGACAATTCTGATGAGAATATTTAGAATGATCTCTGGATTCCACACTAAGGAGTGCGTACCTGATGTGCATATTCAGGTAAAAACTCCTAACAGAGACTTTGAGACAGACATGATGTGCAAATTCAGTCTCTGGAAATACAGAGCGACAATTCTGATGAGCATATTCAGAATGATCTCTGGATTCCACACTCAGGAGTGTGTACCTGATGTTCATATTCAGGGAAAACTCCCAACAGAGACTTTGAGACAGACATGATGTGCAAATTCAGTCTGACTCTTGCAAGCCTCTGGAAATACAGAGTGACATTTCTGATGAGCATATTCAGAATAATATCTCTGTATTCCACACTAAGGAGTGTGTACCTGATGTGCATATTCAGGAAAAACTCCTAACAGAGACTTTGAGACAGACATGATGTGCAAATTCAGTCTGACTCTTGCAAGCCTCTGGAAATACAGAGTGATATTTCTGATGAGCATATTCAGAATAATATCTCTGTATTCCACACTAAGGAGTGTGTACCTGATGTGCATATTCAGGAAAAACTCCTAACAGAGACTTTGAGACAGACATGATGTGCAAATTCAGTCTGATTCTTGCAAGCCTCTGGAAATACAGAGTGACAATTCTGATGAGCATATTCAGAATGATCTCTGGATTCCACACTAAGGAGTGTGTACCTGATGTGCATATTCAGGGAAAACTCCTAACAGAGACTTTGAGACAGACATGATGTGCAAATTCAGTCTGACTCTGCAAGCCTCTGGAAATACAGAGTGACAATTCTGATGAGCATATTTAGAATAATATCTCTGGATTCCACACTAAGGAGTGTGTACCTGATGTGCATATTCAGGGAAAACTCCTAACAAAGACTTTGAGACAGACATGATGTGCAAATTCAGTCTGACTCTTGCAAGCCTCTGGAAATACAGAGTGACAATTCTGATGAGCATATTCAGAATGATCTCTGGATTCCACACTAAGGAGTGTGTACCTGATGTGCATATTCAGGAAAATAAACTCCTAACAGAGACTTTGAGACAGACATGATGTGCAAATTCAGTCTCTTGAAATACAGAGTGACAATTCTGATGAGCATATTCAGAATGATCTCTGGATTCCACACTAAGGAGTGTGTACCTGATGTGCATATTCAGGGAAAACTCCTAACAGAGACTTTGAGACAGACATGATGTGCAAATTCAGTCTGACTCTGCAAGCCTCTGGAAATACAGAGTGACAATTCTGATGAGCATATTTAGAATAATATCTCTGGATTCCACACTAAGGAGTGTGTACCTTATGTGCATATTCAGGGAAAACTCCTAACAAAGACTTTGAGACAGACATGATGTGCAAATTCAGTCTGACCCTTGCAAGCCTCTGGAAATACAGAGTGACAATTCTGATGAGCATATTCAGAATGATCTCTGGATTCCACACTAAGGAGTGTGTACCTGATGTGCATATTCAGGAAAATAAACTCCTAACAGAGACTTTGAGACAGACATGATGTGCAAATTCAGTCTCTTGAAATACAGAGTGACAATTCTGATGAGCATATTCAGAATGATCTCTGGATTCCACACTAAGGAGTGTGTACCTGATGTGCATATTCAGGGAAAACTCATAACAGAGACTTTGAGACAGACATGATGTGCAAATTCAGTCTGACTCTTGCAAGCCTCTGAAAATACAGAGTGACAATTCTGATGAGCATATTCAGAATAATCTCTGGATTCCACACTAAGGAGTGTGTATCTGATGTGCATATTCAGGGAAAACTCATAACAGAGACTTTGAGACAGACATGATGTGCAAATTCAGTCTGACTCTTGCAAGCCTCTGGAAATACAGAGTGACAATTCTGATGAGCATATTCAGAATGATCTCTGGATTCCACACTAAGGAGTGTGTACCTGATGTGAATATTCAGGGAAAACTCCTAACAGAGACTTTGAGACAGACATGTTGTGCAAATTCAGTCTGAATCTTGCAAGCCTCTGGAAATACAGAGTGGCAAATCTGATGAGCATATTCAGAATGATATCTCTCGATTCCACAGTAAGGAGTGTGAACCTGATGTGTATATTCAGGTAAAACTCCTAACAGAGACTTTGAGACAGACATGATGTGCAAATTCAGTCTGACTCTTGCAAGACTCTTGAAAAACAGAGCGAAAATTCTGATGAGCATATTCAGAATAATCTCTGGATTCCACACTAAGGAGTGTGTACCTGATGTGCATATTCAGGGAAAACTCCTAACAGAGACGTTGAGACAGACAAGATGTGCAAATTCAGTCTGACTCTCGCAAGCCTCTGGAAATACAGAGTGACAATTCTGATGAGCATATTCAGAATAATATCTCTGGATTCCACACTAAGGAGTGTGTACCTGATGTGCATATATTTAGGGAAAACTCCTAGTAGAGACTTTGAGACAGACATGATGTGCAAATTCAGTGTTACTCTTTCAAGCCTCTGGGAATACAGAGTGACAATTCTGATGAGCATATTGAGAATAATCTCTGGATTCCACACTAAGGAGTGTGTACCTGATGTGCATATTCAGGGAAAACTCATAACAGAGACTTTGAGACAGACATGATGTGCAAATTCAGTCTGACTCTTGCAAGCCTCTGGAAATACAGAGTGACAATTCTGATGAGCATATTCAGAATAATCTCTGGATTTCACACTAAGGAGTGTGTACCTGATGTGCATATTCAGGGAAAACTCCTAACAGAGACGCTGAGACAGACAAGATGTGCAAATTCAGTCTGACTCTCGCAAGCCTCTGGAAATACAGAGTGACAATTCTGATGAGCATATTCAGAATAATATCTCTGGATTCCACACTAAGGAGTGTGTACCTGATGTGCATATTCAGGGAAAACTCATAGTAGAGACTTTGAGACAGACATGATGTGCAAATTCAGTGTTACTCTTTCAAGCCTCTGGGAATACAGAGTGACAATTCTGATGAGCATATTCAGAATAATATCTCTGGATTCCACACTAAGGAGTGTGTACCTGATGTGCATATTCAGGGAAAACTCATAACAGAGACTTTGAGACTGACATGATGTGCAAATTCAGTCTGACTCTTGCAAGCCTCTGGAAATACAGAGTGACAATTCTGATGAGCATATTCAGAATGATCTCTGGATTCCACACTAAGGAGTGTGTACCTCATGTGAATATTCAGGAAAAACTCCTAACAGAGACTTTGAGACAGACATGATGTGCAAATTCAGTCTGAATCTTGCAAGCCTCTGGAAATACAGAGTGGCAATTCTGATGAGCATATTCAGAATGATATCTCTGGATTCCACACTAAGGAGTGTGTACCTGGACCCAGTTCGTAAGCAAACTAGCTAAATTGTAGATTTACGTCACTTAAAGAAGTCACTTAATTTAATTGACTTAATGCTGAGTTCACAAGCACTGGCTAAGTGTTTTCACTAAGTCACTTCTTTAAGTCACTTAAAATCAACGTAAACTATGCATGTACAATACTATTCATGGCAAATTGGACATATTAACCATAAAAAAAAACATGAAAATGATTTAGTTTGTCAATAGCCATAATTTTGGTAGCCAAAGACAGTGATTTCTACAATGATTTAAGTCGACATATTCTTAAACTAAGCAGCTATCTACCAATATCCAGTAACCTATCAGTACAGGAGTAGAAATAAGTTACACAAAGTTTCAGGATCAATATATTCATCTATTTTCAGGCTAACATCTAACAAAACATACTATGGATAACTACCTAACAAAGAATGCTATGTTTTCAATCCATGGATAGCAATGGATAGCATAATAAATGGGACTAACATCACATGGCCAACACTATTCCAAAGATTATATCACTGCATGACCCTCTTCTGTACTATAAGCCTATTCAATTTCATGGTAAGTGATATGCTGTCTAATTGCAGGAGTCCTCAATGTCCCATACATGCTAATTCATGCATAATTCATGTTAATGTACAATTCCATCATAGCTGTAGCTACAAGAATAGTACTGTAACCAACAATGTGTGATGCATGCAGTTGCTTAGTCACTTAATAGTACACAATTCGAGCTATGCCAGCAACTTATTGTGATGCTGATTACAGAAGGCTAGTATTACCACACAATGGCAAAGTACTATGTGTATTTAGGGTAAAATGGTAGAATATGACCTAAAATCATTATATATGATGATGTTAGTGTCAGATTGTAGCTTATCAGTGATATGCATGGGAAGATAAAATGATCTTAATTAATTAGCTTAACATTAAGTCACCTCATGGAGGTGACTTAAGCTGCAAGCTAATTAAGTAACTTAGCATTTGCTTATGAACTGAAATTAGCTAATTTGCATAAGGTAGTTCAAGAATAAGTAACTTAAAGCAGTGATCTCGGTGCTTGTAGACTGGGTGTATATTCAGGAAAAAACTCCTAACAGAGACTTTGAGACAGACATGATGTGCAAATTCAGTCTCTGGAAATACAGAGTGACAATTCTGATGAGCATATTCAGAATAATATCTCTGGATTTCACACTAAGGAGTGTGTACCTGATGTGCATATTCAGGGAAAACTCCTAACAGAGACTTTGAGACAGACATGATGTGCAAATTCAGTCTGACTCTTGTAAGCCTCTGGAAATACAGAGTGACAATTCTGATGAGCATATTCAGAATAATATCTCTGGATTCCACACTAAGGAGTGTGTACCTGATATGCATATTCAGGGAAAACTCCTAACAGAGACGCTGAGACAGACAAGATGTGCAAATTCAGTCTGATTCTTGCAAGCCTCTGGAAATACAGAGTGACAATTCTGATGAGCATATTCAGAATAATATCTCTGGATTCCACACTAAGGAGTGTGTACCTTTTTTTTTTGGAAACATTAATCTTTATTCCTGAGTTATTATAGATGGTTACATCGAGATATTTATCGTATTTGTGCTGTGGGTGCACTCCTGTATGTTATCATATATCCCAGTATTACCAGACAAAATATTTATACGATTTTCTAGTTGTACTCAGGTCAAAGAAAGGCTCCCCTCCACCCACTCAAATTAGGTGTGCGGTGGATCTTCTTGGGGGGCCCTTTCCTTCTTATGAAGGTTATAAAATCATGTAAAGTAAAGTCCGGTCCTGTTTAGACCTAGACTCACAAATATTAGCTTAAATCTAAGAAACAGTTTTTGCATGATCTAAATTGTAATAATTTGATGAGCTAATCACATTCATCAATAAGTAGTATATGATCACCTTAATACAATTGGTACCTTGCCAGCCAGCCAAGTTTTTCTATCCATTTTAAATGATTTATGATTAGGCAAGAGGCGAACAGGAGGTGGTAAGGCATTCCATATCATGGAGCCATAGTTTTCTATGCATCTAAAATAAATTTCACAGTGAGGTGTAACTCTAAAGAGTATAGGGCCTTGGTGGGCTCGTGTGGGTACATGTCTGTTGACTGTGTAATCAGTGTCATACGCGCGCTTATATATAAAATTCACAAGATGGGCTTCACGTCTGTCTTTCAATAATGGCATTTTAGACAGTGCATGCACCAACAGGGTGTCAGTTAGGTGGTCAACCTTAAGACATATTTTGAGACATCTGTTTTGGGCATATTGTAAATCATCCAAAATATACTGAGGTGCAGAACAAAACAATTGGTCCCCATAATCAAAGTATGGGAGAATTTTGGAAGAAAAAATTTTGAAGGCTATGCCTTTTGTCATAGATGTCCTAAGGTTTGCCAGCACATAGGTTTTGTGGTTTATCAACTTCAATTGCTGCTTTACATGTAGGTCATATTTGAGATGACAGTCGAGCATGACACCTAAATACTTATATGATTGAACTACCATCAATTTTGTGTCATTAAGATACAAATTTATATTCATAGCATTTAATTTCATTTTGGAGGCTGTAAAGGCCATAACCTTCGTTTTGCCGGTGTTTACTGTAAGCTTATTTTGTAGACACCATAAATAAAAAATACTGAGGCTTTTTTGGAGACGTAGGTGGATATTTTCCAAATTTGTATCAGAATCAAAAATGACAGTATCATCTGCATATAGCTTAATTTCAGAGTCTTTTACACAGTTTGGCAAATCATTCACATATAGGAGGAAGAGTAAGGGTCCCAAAATTGAGCCCTGGGGGACACCGCAGACCACTCTCATTGGATCCGAAAGTATAATATTTACCTTAGTTTTTTGCACTCTATTTGTCAGATAACTATTTAACCATCTTAAATTACTCCCCCGAATGCCATAATTTTCTAATTTGCTCAATAATATGGAGTGGTCTACGGTGTCAAAGGCCTTGCTCAGATCAATAAACACAGCAACTGTGGGCTTAGCTACATTGAGGTTTCTAGCAATGATATTGGTAAAGGCAGCCAGGGTGGCTATGGTTGACTTGCCCGCTCTAAACCCCCCTTGGTGCTTAGACAGGATATTGTATCTAGATAGAAAATTCATAATATGTTTGTGAGCTAGTTTTTCAATTAATTTACAGGGAGTTGGTGTTAATGCTATTGGTCTGTAATTACCTACATGACGCGGGTTAACGGCTTTGTAAATAGGGACAATTTGGGCCACTTTCCATTTAGTGGGTACAGTACATGTGATAAATGAACAGTTGAACATAGCCGTGACTCTTGGGATATCATGTATAAATGCATCCATCAAAACCATATTAGACATATTATCAATCGCTGATGATTTGTGCACCTTGATACCTTTTACCACATCTCTGACTTCATTTTGCGTAGTCTCAAAATGCAATAAATCCTCATCAACTCTGTTATCATATGGCCTCCATACATCGTACATGTTTTTTGACAAATTTGGACCTATGTCCGTGAAAAATGTATTTATGTATTGAGGTACTTCAGCTTCAGGTACAGGTTGATTTAGTACATCGTCATGGAGTTTAACAATCGCATGTTTAGGTGAATCAGGTATCAGTTTCTGGATTTTTCTCCAGAATTCAGTTGATTTGCCCTCACTAGCTTTCAGTTCCTCTCGTATGTACCTTTTCTTGGCAGACCTAGAGAACTTATTTCCCTCCTTTTTAGCTTGTTCAGCTCTGAGTTTATCACCTGCACTTCCTGTGCGCCTAGCTTTGGACATTAAATTATTTTTGTCTCTCAAAGTGTTAACCATATGATCAGTTACCCATTCTTCCCTTTCCTCTGGGATTTTGAAACTCTTTACAGGACACATTTTATCCAATGACTCCTTGATTACAGTGTGAAAAATATCCCATTTGCGTGTGACGTTAGCAGTATTATCATATTCGGAACAATCATGTGCATCCATATCGGCTCTTAACTGTGGCACATTATATTTCTTGTAGGACCTACCAATGTGTTCGACTTTTGGTCTTTTATCAGCACCCTTTTTTCTGACCATGTACACAGCATAGTGGTCTGTTATGCTTAGGTTTATAGTTCCAGACTCATTAACAAATTTAGCATTTGTGCAAATCACATCTAAAATGGACTTAGAGTTGCCAACACAACAAGTGTATTCCTTGATTAGAATTCTAAGGCCAAAATCCCTCATTAGTTTTTTAAAGTCAGTGACTCTGTCATCACGGGGCGCTAAATTAATATTAGTATCGCCAGTCAGGATGATTTCAATTTTGTTTCTTTCAGGTATTGCTGTTAAGGTTTCCTTAAGTAGCCTAATAAACTCATTTTTGCATCCCTTAGGGGGTCTATACGTGTTGACTAGGACAAGACGCTTGTTGTTTGGCTTTTCTATACGTATACTCTGTATTTCTATATCTTTACAACTTTTATTTAAATGGCTGAGATCATAGGCATCATGGTAAATATCATGCCTTATGTATGTACATACGCCCCCTCCAGTTTTTGGATTACCATTAATATGTGATGCGTTTTCACCTAACCAGTCACATGTCGGAAAAATGGATTTGAAGATTATACTGCTTTCAGAGAGAGCACATCAAAGGCTTCATTTTACTTTTTAATTCATCAAAATATCTATATTTTCCAATTTGTAGTGAATTTTCAAAGTTAAAAATTTACGGACACAGATTATCCATAATAGAGCACTAAAATAAGGCTTTATATCAATGTGTACATTAACATAGAACAGCCAGTCCTCTTTGTATTTTTGGTTAGTTTGCACATATCAGCAGCAAATGAAATCAGTGTGGTACCAATGTAAAGAGAAAATGTGTAGCTATTTGTAGAAATTAAATGCTCATGTAAGCTTTAGATAAAATTTGATATAAATTGTGACAGCGATAATCGGTGATGATCATAAAATCAATCAAATTAAGTCATTTCTGCTCATTTTTTGCATTAATCCTTGAACAGTAGTAAAGTAAACATAATAATCATTGCAAACACCTAATAAACTTAATTTCACTAAATTCATCAATTTTGACCTTTTGGCCTGATTATCTCTGGTCTAGGATGTGCGAGATGTGACTGGTTAGGTGAAAACACATCACATATCGTACTCCATGTTGTCATCAATCCATTCTCTATCCACACGATGCAGTACAAAACCATTAAATGCATAACTTAGGGAGTTCTGGGTGTCTTTAAACCAGGATTCAGTAAAACTCATAATATCAAAAGGATTCTGATTTAACTCAATCTGTAATCGTGCATAACTGGCATTAATACTTCTTGCATTCATATGCATAACCTGTAGGCCTCTTTTGCCTAGTAGTGACTGAACACTAGCCATGATCAATTTGGTCAGACATCAAGTAGCTCTGGGCTTTGTGGGTGGTACCTTTCCATGTTGCATGTTTAATTACATGGATTATAAACATCATAAAATAATAAAAAACAACAAACAGTTTAGGTCTGTATGGACCCTGATAACATTTTCCCTGGTCTCTTCTGCTAGACCTCGGCTTATAAGCCATCTAGGAGAAGATGAAAATATATTCCATAGAGCAGAGAAAACAGGTGAACAGCATTATGTGCTCCTCACTATGATTAGGTTTGTTTTCTTCGCCAACAAACCTAGTGTAAGTTTATGAATAACTTAAGTTTACTAGGTAACTAGTGGGTAATTAATATCCGACCGTAGTTTTGATATACTCTTCAAATACCGGTAGTAACATCTAATTATAACTGGTTTGGTATGTTAGTTAAATTAAATCGTAGCCGCTTGTAAACATTAGTTTACTTCCAAAAACCAACGAACAGGGCAGCTGGCATATTTGTCTCAATCAAGCGTTAATGTACCGGTAGTATAGAAGACTACATACATTCTTACCGGTGACTAGACCTTTTTAAACATACAGAATTATGCGTCAAGGTACCGGTAGTATAGATTTTGATTTGTACAATCTAATTTCAACTAGAAAACTACATACATTTTTACCGGTGACTGGACCTTGTTTAACATACAGAATTATGCGTCAAAGTACCGGTAGTATAGATTTTGATTTATACAATCTACTTTCATCTAGAAAACTACATACATTTTTACCAGTGACTAGACCTTGTTTAACATACAGAATTATGTGTCAGCAGTAATTAGTTTTTCACAAAGCAATTTACAAAATCTTGGCCCCATTTCTTGAGTAGGTCAGATGTGGGGTGGATACCATCTTGTCCCAGCATGTGGTATTTGATATTCAGTGTACCATCCCTTTCTTTGAAGTAGTGGTTAGCTACCCACGGGGTAGCAACCTGATTTTCCTCATTAAGTTCAATAATCACTTTATTAAAAGCGAATATTGCATCATCAATGAGTTTTTGCTGACCAGGTAAGACATTTACAACCTTTTTGACTAATTCACAACCTGTAAGTGGACACATTATCACTTTGGCTTCAGGGTGGTAGAAGTATAGCCAGTCCAATCCAACTTCCGTGTATGCACAGAGGTGGGTTGTGAGGTAATCAGCATTGTTCCATACGCATGTAATGGCATTTGGCCTATACTGTTTCTGTGTGACGTCACATTGACCCCCAAATATATAAATTATATCCCTGGGAAAGCTCCTCAAGTGGAACTCAGCTTTCACTATGAGTTCTCTGATAGTGATGCCATCGAAGTGGAAAATCATGAATCGTATACCATTAATGTTTGCACAGTTTATATGGTCATGTAGAAATTTTCCCCTTGAGTCACAGAAAATCACATTCTTGGGTGCAGGTTTCCAGTACTTTAGCATAATGTTCACGTGATCATGCCAGGCTTCTTGGAACTGGATGGATTCATTGTCTATGGAAGCCATGGTGTACTTAGTTTTTCTACTAGTAATTTATACACTTGTTAGCCACACTGAGGGTTCAATACCGTAATTTAACGTGCATCAAGTCATCAGGTTTAAACAAGCTGTTGTATTAATTTAATCTAAGATCTATTGTACATATAATTATATATAATTTGGTATTCCTTGTCTAACCATTAATGTTGTCAATGTCGTAATTTAACGTACTTTAACAACAGTTGGATAGTCAAGTATAAGGTGGTCCTAGTTTTACAATTTTAATAGGTGGGTTTATTATGTTAGTTTGCAATCAAAATGTGTCTGGCATTACGTCATGGGTTTACAGGTTTAAGGGGGGGAATTTTGAGAATTTTGTACTATTTGCTATTTTGCCAGGTAGATTTTATACGTCTCGACCATTTCCTGCTGCGTCAAGGAGGGCTGGGGCCACAGAGGTGTTTGAGGCGTCCTCGTCAGCTGCAATCAACAGATCTTGTCTCAATCTCATAAGAACACTACCCATCAGGTTGCAATCACTACTGACATTCTTTTCGTCATCTCCTTCACTTGGCCTAGATGGTAGCCAGCTCCCCATTTTTGGTGAAAAGTGGCTTCGTATAGCATTTTTCCCTGTGTCTCGAGTAGGGCATTGTTCAGCTCAGGGTTGTAGGTGTATTTGACCTCATTTAAGTCGTACATAAGATCTTCCTCAGCTTCTTCAATGTCCCGTGTCTTCTTGAGTCTTCTACCTGCAATCATGCACTCATAAGGGGTCTCGAGTTTCAGGATTTCATCAGCCAGGTCATCCTGGTCACACTGTAGGGCAAGTTGGTGTTGGAAGCCTCTCTCTGTTGAGTCATATAGGTAATTCTCATATGGGACTTGACATTTATAGAGATTACTCATAGGGGCATGGCAACTTTGGAATGCTACACCATCCGGGGTATCTTGGGTTTTTGCTTTAGCGAGTGACAGACCCTGTGGTAGGTTGTTTATTCTTGCGTATGGGAAGGCCTCTCCTTCTATGATAATCGACAGGTTTTTCACCCTGGACTTGATATTTCGTGATCTTGCTAAGGCATTTATAGCTTTGAGCTCTCCCTGTTTTTGTCTGTCTGCAGGTGACAGGTCATCAGTGAGTGAGACACCAAACCATTGATTGACGTTTCGCAGTTTGTTTACATTTTGAAAGATCAGCTGTTTGAATTGGTTTGATGAGAAGACCACAATGATGGGTCTGGCTCTGACTTTACGGTTGTCACCAGGTCTGGGCTTAATAAATCTCCCGCTTCTATAGACAGATTCGGCAGCAGTCGATGTGAAATTCACTTGAAGACAGGTTAGTAGGTCGTCTACGATCCCCCGTAGATTCTGGCCCTCTTCTTCCTTGTATCCCTCGAGTACTAGAAGTTTTCTGCGATTTTCCTCCTCAATAAACGACAATTTCTTCTCGGTGGATTCAACCCCTTTGACCATTGAGTTTACCTTTTTCTGTAGGGCATCGTGGAGATCATCAGTCTGACTAATACTGTCGTGGTCGCTTGTCACATTTTCTTCGGTAGTAGACAGTCGCGTGTGAATGGTGTCAAACATGTGCGTTATTTTGATAGCGCGCTGGTCGCCGACAGCAAATCTCTTTTCAATCGTTCAAAATAGGTCTAGGATTTTTACCGTGGTGGCCTCTTGTTCCCTCAGTCGAATGTCAAGTTCGTTTATCCTTTCAATGGCCGATTGGTGAGAGGCATTTGATCGTAAAAGGGGTTTATATTCCTTTGTGACAGTCGCGGGTCGCTCATACGTCCATGTTGACGGCGTGTCAACACCGAGGAATGCGGCTGCCCCTGTATCTGGGGCATTGACTCCAGGCGCTGCCGGGTCATGATTTGTCTCGCTCGCCGTAGACATTTTATGTCGGCGAAATTTCTTGATTCTTTGGGGTTTTGGTGGTAAAGATGGTTCCTCCAGGATCACCAAGTATTCCTACGCTTGCTAGACGAGTATTTAGTAGCTAAATGGCGAAGAACATGGATAATTCCAGCAAATAGTGGAGCAGCCGTTCAGTGCGGTCTCTACTCGCTGGCGGCCATTTTCTCAAGTCTCAATACCTTATGTGCATATTCAGGGAAAACTCCTAACAAAGACTTTGAGACAGACATGATGTGCAAATTCAGTCTGACTGTTGCAAGCCTCTGGAAATACAGAGTGACAATTCTGATGAGCATAGTCAGAATAATATCTCTGGATTCCACACTAAGGAGTGTGTACCTTATGTGCATATTCAGGGAAAACTCCTAACAAAGACTTTGAGACAGACATGATGTGCAAATTCAGTCTGACTCTTGCAAGCCTCTGGAAATACAGAGTGACAATTCTGATGAGAATATTCAGAATGATCTCTGGATTCGACACTAAGGAGTGTGTACCTGATGTGCATATTCAGGAAAAAACTCCTAACAGAGACTTTGAGACAGACATGATGTGCAAATTCAGTCTCTGGAAATACAGAGTGACAATTTTGATGAGCATATTCAGAATGATCTCTGGATTCCACACTAAGGAGTGTGTACCTGATGTGCATATTCAGGGAAAACTCCCAACAGAGACGTTGAGACAGACATGATGTGCAAATTCAGTCTGACTCTTGCAAGCCTCTGGAAATACAGAGTGACAATTCTGATGAGCATTTTCAGAATGATCTCTGGATTCCAGACTAAGGAGTGTGTACCTGATGTGCATATTCAGGGAAAACTCATAACAGAGACTTTGAGACAGACATGATGTGCAAATTCAGTCTGACTCTTGCAAGCCTCTGGAAATACAGAGTGACAATTCTGATGAGCATATTCAGAATAATATCTCTGGATTCCAGACTAAGGAGTGTGTACCTGATGTGCATATTCAGGGAAAACTCCTAACACAGACTTTGAGACAGTCATGATGTGCAAATTCAGTCTGACTCTTGCAATCGTCTGGAAATACAGGGTGACAATTCTGATGAGCATATTCAGAATGATCTCTGGATTCCACACTAAGGAGTGTGTACCTGAAGTGCATATTCAGGGAAAACTCCTAACAGAGACTCTGAGACAGACATGATGTGCAAATTCAGTCTGACTCTTGCAAGCCTCTGGAAATACAGAGTGACAATTCTGATGAGCATTTTCAGAATGATCTCTGGATTCTAGACTAAGGAGTGTGTACCTGATGTGCATATTCAGGGAAAACTCCTAACACAGACTTTGAGACAGACATGATGTGCAAATTCAGTGTGACTCTTGCAAGCCTCTGGAAATACAGAGTGACAATTCTGATGAGCATATTCAGAATAATATCTCTGGATTCCACACTTAGGAGTGTGTACCTGATGTGCATATTCAGGGAAAACTCCTAACAAAGACTTTGAGACAGAAATGATGTGCAAATTCAGTCTGACTCTTGCAAGCCTCTGGAAATACAGAGTGACAATTCTGATGAGCATATTCAGAATGATATCTCTTGATTCCACACTAAGGAGTGTGTACCTGATGTGCATATTCAGGAAAAACTCCCAACAGAGACTTTGAGACAGACATGATGTGCAAATTCAGTCTGACTCTTGCAAGCCTCTTGAAAAACAGAGTGACAATTCTGATGAGCATATTCAGAATAATATCTCTGGATTCCACACTAAGGAGTGTGTACCTGATGTGCATATTCAGGGAAAACTCCTAACAAAGACTTTGAGACAGACATGATGTGCAAATTCAGTCTGACTCTTGCAAGCCTCTGGAAATACAGAGTGACATTTCTGATGAGCATATTCAGAATAACATCTCTGTTTTCCACACTAAGGAGTGTGTACCTGATGTGCATATGCAGGAAAAACTCACAACAGAGACTTTGAGACAGACATGATGTGCAAATTCAGTCTGACTGTTGCAAGCCCCTGGAAATACAGAGGGACAATTCTGATGAGCATATTCAGAATAATATCTCTGGATTCCACACTAAGTATTGTGTACCTGATGTGCACATTCAGGGAAAACTCCCAACAGAGACTTTGAGACAGACATGATGTGCAAATTCAGTCTGACTCTTGCAAGCCTCTGGAAATACAGAGTGAAAATTCTGATGAGCATATTCAGAATCATATCTCTGTATTCCATACTAAGGAGTGTGTACCTGATGTGCATAATCAGGAAAAACTCCTCACAGAGACATTGAGACAGACATGATGTGCAAATCCAGTGTGACTCTTGCAAGCCTCTGGAAATACAGAGTGACAATTCTGATGAGCATATTCAGAATAATCTCTGGATTCCCCACTAAGGAGTGTGTACCTGATGTGCATATTTAGGAAAAACTCCTAACAGAGACTTTGAGACAGACATGATGTGCAAATTCAGTCTGATTCTTGCAAGCCTCTGGAAATACAGAGTGACAATTCTGATGAGCATATTCAGAAAATATCTCTGGATTCCACACTAAGGAGTGTGTACCTGATGTGCATATTCAGGGAAAACTCCTGGCCTGTTAAACTTGCCTGGGCAGCTTGAATTAACAGGCTGCCTGGAAATACAGGTCAGGCTGTATCACTGGTCTAGTCCTCCACCTGAGAAAACACAGAGTGACAATTCTGATGAGCATATTCAGAATAATCTCTGAAGTCCACACTTAGGAGTATGTACGCTATGTGCATATTCAGGGAAAACTCCTAACAGAGATTTGAGACAGACATGATGTGCAAATTCAGTCTGCCTCTTACAAGCCTCTGGAAAAACAGATTGACGATTCTGATGAGCACATTAAGAATAATCTCTGGATTCCACACTAAGGAACTTGTGTGTTAGTGTCAAAACTGTGAATTAGACTTAACCCCTGGAAAGAGAAGGATTAATTTTGGTCATAGTCCATACTCTATAGTTTAATAGTTGAGCTGAAGACCAAATTCAAACCATTTTTCTACAAAGAAAAAGAATGCAGGTGACATTTGTATATATTTCTCATTCAGATTCAAAATCTATATCCATCCGTATGTTAGTGTCAAACTAAGAATTAGGCCTAGCTCTTCAAGAATATATTTTTCATGTGTGTTTTAAATCTATATTCATTGTGTGTGAGTGGTAAAACTGAGAATTAAATCTAACCCCCAGAAAGTCATATTGGGGTCCAAGTCAGTACTTTATAGTCTAATATTGGAGCCAAATAGCAAATTCAACCCCCTTCCATGAAGTGGAAAAACACACAAGTGACCTAGGGATATATTTTCAATATGAATTCAAGGTCTATATTACTCCATGCTTTAATGTCAAAACTGTGAATTAGACCTAACCCCTGAGAGAGAAGATAACTTTGAGTCATAATCCAAACTTTATAGTTCAATATTGGAGATGAAAACCAAATTCTAACCCCATTTCTGAGGAGGAAAAAAACACAAGTGACATTCTAATGTATTTCTCATGTGTATTTAAAATCTTTATTCATCCTTATGTTAGTGTCAATCTCAAGTGACTTGGGAATATATTTTTCACGCGAGTTTTAAATTTATATTTTTTGTGTGTTAGTTTCAAAACTGTGACTTAGCCCTAACCCCCCAAAAAAGAAGTGTTACTTTTGGTCATGTTGGATTCCAAGTCAGTACTTTTTAGTTTATTATGGAAGCTGTAGAGCAAACTCAACCCCCTTCCTTGAAGTAGAAAAAAACCTAGGACCTAGGAATATATTTTCAAATATGAATTCAAAGTCCATATTTATCTATACGTAAGTGTCAAAACTGTGAATTTGATCTAACCCCTGGAAAAAGAAGGATAACTTTTAGTCATAATCCATCCTCTATAGTTCAATATCGGAGATGAAAACCAAATTCAAACCCCTTTTCTGAAAGGAAAAAAAACACAAGTGACATTTGTATATGTTTCTCATATGAATTCAAAATCTATCTTCATCCGTATGTTAGTGTCAAACTAAGAATAAGGCTAAGAAAAGAAGGATTACTTTTGGTCATATTGCATTCTTATTCAGTACATTAAAGGTTAATATTGAAGCTGAAGACCAAATTCGAACCCCTTCCCTGAAGTGAAAGAAAACCTCAAGTGACCGAGGAATATATTTTTCACGTGAGTTTTAAATCCATATTCATTGTGTTAGTTTCAAAACTGGGACTTACTTTTTAGTTTATTTTTGGAGCTGAAGAGCAAATTCAATGCCCTTACCTGAAGTAAAAAAAACACAAGTGACCTAGGAATATATTTTCCATATGAATTCAAAGTCATTATTTAACTATGCGTTAGTGTCAAAACTGTCAACTATACCTAACCCCTGAAAAGAAAAGGATAGCTTTTAGTCATAATCCATACTTTATAGTTCAATATTGGAGCTGAAGATCAAATTCAAACCCCTTTTCTGAAAGAAAAAAAACAAAAGTGACATTTGTATATATTTCTCATATGAATTCAAAATCTATCTTCATCCTGTGTTAGTGTCAAACTAAGAATGAGGCCTAACCCTTCAAAAAAAGAAGGATAACTTTTGGTCATATTGCATTCTTATTCAGTACATTAAAGGTTAATATTGAAGCTGAAGACCAAATTCGAACCCCTTCCCTGAAGTGAATGAAAACCTCAAGTGACCTAGGAATATATTTTACACGTGAGTTTTAAATCCATATTCATTATGTGTTAGTTTCAAAACTGGGACTTACTTTTTAGTTTATTATTGGAGCTGAAGAGCTAATTCAATGCCCTTACCTGAAGTAGAAAAAAAGACAATTGACCTGGAAATATATTTTCCATATGAATTCAAAGTCATTATTTAACTATGCGTTAGTGTCAAAACTGTCAACTATACCTAACCCCTGAAAAGAAAAGGTTAGCTTTTAGTCATAATCCATACTTTATAGTTCAATATTGGAGCTGAAGACCAAATTCAAACCCCTTTTCTGAAAGAAAAAAAACAAAAGTGACATTTGTATATATTTCTCATATGAATTCAAAATCTATCTTCATCCGTATGTTAGTGTCAAACTAAGAATGAGGCCTAACCCTTCAAAAAAAGAAGGATAACTTTTGGTCATATTGCATTCTTATTCAGTACATTAAAGGTTAATATTGAAGCTGAAGACCAAATTCGAACCCCTTCCCTGAAGTGAATTAAAACCTCAAGTGACCTAGGAATATATTTTACACGTGAGTTTTAAATCCATATTCATTGTGTGTTAGTTTCAAAACTGTGACTTACTTTTTAGTTTATTATTGGAGCTGAAGAGCTAATTCAATGCCCTTACCTGAAGTAGAAAAAACACAATTGACCTGGAAATATATTTTCCATATGAATTCAAAGTCATTATTTAACTATGCGTTAGAGTCAAAACTGTCAATTAGACCTAACCCCGGGAAAGAGAAGGATAGCTTTTAGTCATAATCCATACTTTATAGTTTAACATTGGAGCTGAAGACTGAATTCAAACCACTTTTCTGAGGAGAAAAAAAACACAAGTGCCAATTGTATATATTTCTCATATGAATTCAAAATCTCTATTCATCCGTATGTTAGTGTCAAACTAAGAATTACGCCTGGCCCCTCAGGTAAAGAAGGATTTCTTTTGGTCATATTGCATTCTTATTCAGTACATTAAGTTTAATATTGAAGCTGAAGACCAAAGTCGAATCCCTTTTCCTGAAGTGAATGAAAAACTCAAGTGACTTGGGAATATATTTTTTAAAGTGCGTTTTAAATCTATATTCATTGTGTGTTAGTGTAAAAACTGTGACTTAGCCCTAACCCCCCAAAAAAGAAGTGTTACTTTTGGTCATGTTGGAGATCAAGTCAGTACTTTTTAGTTTAATATTGGAGCTGAAGAGCAAATTTAATGCCCTTCCCTGAAGTGGAAAAAAACACAAGTGACCTAGGAATATATTTTCCAATATGAATTCAAAGTCTATACTTATCTTTACGTAAGTGTCAAAACTGTGAATTTGATCTAACCCCTGGAAAAAGAAGGATAACTTTGAGTCATAATCCATACTTTATAGTTCAATATTGGAGCTGAAGACCAAATTCAAACCCCTTTTCTGAAAGGATAAAAAACCACAAGTGACATTTCTATATATTTCTCATATGAATTCAAAATCTCTATTCATCCGTATGTTAGTGTCAAACTAAGAATAATGCCTGGCCCTTCAAGAAAAGAAGGATTTCTTTTGGTCATATTGTATTCTTATTCAGTACATTAAAGGTTAATATTGAAGCTGAAGACCAAATTCGAACCCCTTCCCTGAAGTGAAAGAAAACCTCAAGTGACCTAAGAAATATTTTTCATGTGCGTTTTAAATCCATATTCATTGTGTGTTAGTTTCAAAACTGGGACTTACTTTTTAGTTTATTATTGGAGCTGAAGAGCTAATTCAATGCCCTTACCTGAAGTAGAAAAAAAGACAATTGAGCTGGAAATATATTTTCCATATAAATTCAAAGTCATTATTTAACTATGCGTTAGTGTCAAAACTGTCAACTATACCTAACCCCTGAAAAGAAAAGGATAGCTTTTAGTCATAATCCATACTTTATAGTTCAATATTGGAGCTGAAGACCAAATTCAAACCCCTTTTCTGAAAGAAAAAAAACAAAAGTGACATTTGTATATATTTCTCATATGAATTCAAAATCTATCTTCATCCTGTGTTAGTGTCAAACTAAGAATGAGGCCTAACCCTTCAAAAAAAGAAGGATAACTTTTGGTCATATTGCATTCTTATTCAGTACATTAAAGGTTAATATTGAAGCTGAAGACCAAATTCGAACCCCTTCCCTGAAGTGAATGAAAACCTCAAGTGACCTAGGAATATATTTTACACGTGAGTTTTAAATCCATATTCATTATGTGTTAGTTTCAAAACTGGGACTTACTTTTTAGTTTATTATTGGAGCTGAAGAGCTAATTCAATGCCCTTACCTGAAGTAGAAAAAAAGACAATTGACCTGGAAATATATTTTCCATATGAATTCAAAGTCATTATTTAACTATGCGTTAGTGTCAAAACTGTCAACTATACCTAACCCCTGAAAAGAAAAGGTTAGCTTTTAGTCATAATCCATACTTTATAGTTCAATATTGGAGCTGAAGACCAAATTCAAACCCCTTTTCTGAAAGAAAAAAAACAAAAGTGACATTTGTATATATTTCTCATATGAATTCAAAATCTCTATTCATCCGTATGTTAGTGTCAAACTAAGAATTACGCCTGGCCCCTCAGGTAAAGAAGGATTTCTTTTGGTCATATTGCATTCTTATTCAGTACATTAAAGTTTAATATTGAAGCTGAAGACCAAAGTCGAATCCCTTTTCCTGAAGTGAATGAAAAACTCAAGTGACTTGGGAATATATTTTTCAAGTGCGTTTTAAATCTATATTCATTGTGTGTTAGTGTAAAAACTGTGACTTAGCCCTAACCCCCCAAAAAAGAAGTGTTACTTTTGGTCATGTTGGAGATCGAGTCTGTACTTTTTAGTTTAATATTGGAGCTGAAGAGCAAATTTAATGCCCTTCCCTGAAGTGGAAAAAAACACAAGTGACCTAGGAATATATTTTCCAATATGAATTCAAAGTCTATACTTATCTTTACGTAAGTGTCAAAACTGTGAATTTGATCTAGCCCCTGGAAAAAGAAGGATAACTTTCAGTCATAATCCATACTTTATAGTTCAATATTGGAGCTGAAGACCAAATTCAAACCCCTTTTCTGAAAGGATAAAAAACCACAAGTGACATTTCTATATATTTCTCATATGAATTCAAAATCTCTATTCATCCGTATGTTAGTGTCAAACTAAGAATAATGCCTGGCCCTTCAAGAAAAGAAGGATTTCTTTTGGTCATATTGTATTCTTATTCAGTACATTAAAGGTTAATATTGAAGCTGAAGACCAAATTCGAACCCCTTCCCTGAAGTGAAAGAAAACCTCAAGTGACCTAGGAATATATTTTTCATGTGCGTTTTAAATCCATATTCATTGTGTGTTAGTTTCAAAACTGGGACTTACTTTTTAGTTTATTACTGGAGCTGAAGAGCTAATTCAATGCCCTTACCTGAAGTAGAAAAAAAGACAATTGACCTGGAAATATATTTTCCATATGAATTCAAAGTCATTATTTAACTATGCGTTAGTGTCAAAACTGTCAACTATACCTAACCCCTGAAAAGAAAAGGATAGCTTTTAGTCATAATCCATACTTTATAGTTCAATATTGGAGCTGAAGACCAAATTCAAACCCCTTTTCTGAAAGAAAAAAAACAAAAGTGACATTGGTATATATTTCTCATATGAATTCAAAATCTATCTTCATCCTGTGTTAGTGTCAAACTAAGAATGAGGCCTAACCCTTCAAAAAAAGAAGGATAACTTTTGGTCATATTGCATTCTTATTCAGTACATTAAAGGTTAATATTGAAGCTGAAGACCAAATTCGAACCCCTTCCCTGAAGTGAATTAAAACCTCAAGTGACCTAGGAATATATTTTACACGTGAGTTTTAAATCCATATTCATTTTGTGTTAGTTTCAAAACTGTGACTTACTTTTTAGTTTATTATTGGAGCTGAAGAGCTAATTCAATGCCCTTACCTGAAGTAGAAAAAACACAATTGACCTGGAAATATATTTTCCATATGAATTCAAAGTCATTATTTAACTATGCGTTAGTGTCAAAACTGTCAACTATACCTAACCCCTGAAAAGAAAAGGATAGCTTTTAGTCATAATCCATACTTTATAGTTCAATATTGGAGCTGAAGACCAAATTCAAACCCCTTTTCTGAAAGAAAAAAAACAAAAGTGACATTTGTATATATTTCTCATATGAATTCAAAATCTATCTTCATCCTGTGTTAGTGTCAAACTAAGAATGAGGCCTAACCCTTCAAAAAAAGAAGGATAACTTTTGGTCATATTGCATTCTTATTCAGTACATTAAATGTTAATATTGAAGCTGAAGACCAAATTCGAACCCCTTCCCTGAAGTGAATGAAAACCTCAAGTGACCTAGGAATATATTTTACACGTGAGTTTTAAATCCATATTCATTGTGTGTTAGTTTCAAAACTGTGACTTACTTTTTAGTTTATTATTGGAGCTGAAGAGCTAATTCAATGCCCTTACCTGAAGTAGAAAAAACACAATTGACCTGGAAATATATTTTCCATATGAATTCAAAGTCATTATTTAACTATGCGTTAGTGTCAAAACTGTCAATTAGACCTAACCCCTGGAAAGAGAAGGATAGCTTTTAGTCATAATCCATACTTTATAGTTTAACATTGGAGCTAAAGACTGAATTCAAACCACTTTTCTGAGGAGAAAAAAAACACAAGTGCCAATTGTATATATTTCTCATATGAATTCAAAATCTCTATTCATCCGTATGTTAGTGTCAAACTAAGAATTACGCCTGGCCCCTCAGGTAAAGAAGGATTTCTTTTGGTCATATTGCATTCTTATTCAGTACATTAAAGTTTAATATTGAAGCTGAAGACCAAAGTCGAATCCCTTTTCCTGAAGTGAATGAAAAACTCAAGTGACTTGGGAATATATTTTTCAAGTGCGTTTTAAATCTATATTCATTGTGTGTTAGTGTAAAAACTGTGACTTAGCCCTAACCCCCCAAAAAAGAAGTGTTACTTTTGGTCATGTTGGAGATCAAGTCAGTACTTTTTAGTTTAATATTGGAGCTGAAGAGCAAATTTAATGCCCTTCCCTGAAGTGGAAAAAAACACAAGTGACCTAGGAATATATTTTCCAATATGAATTCAAAGTCTATACTTATCTTTACGTAAGTGTCAAAACTGTGAATTTGATCTAACCCCTGGAAAAAGAAGGATAACTTTGAGTCATAATCCATACTTTATAGTTCAATATTGGAGCTGAAGACCAAATTCAAACCCCTTTTCTGAAAGGATAAAAAACCACAAGTGACATTTCTATATATTTCTCATATGAATTCAAAATCTCTATTCATCCGTATGTTAGTGTCAAACTAAGAATAATGCCTGGCCCTTCAAGAAAAGAAGGATTTCTTTTGGTCATATTGTATTCTTATTCAGTACATTAAAGGTTAATATTGAAGCTGAAGACCAAATTCGAACCCCTTCCCTGAAGTGAAAGAAAACCTCAAGTGACCTAAGAAATATTTTTCATGTGCGTTTTAAATCCATATTCATTGTGTGTTAGTTTCAAAACTGGGACTTACTTTTTAGTTTATTATTGGAGCTGAAGAGCTAATTCAATGCCCTTACCTGAAGTAGAAAAAAAGACAATTGAGCTGGAAATATATTTTCCATATAAATTCAAAGTCATTATTTAACTATGCGTTAGTGTCAAAACTGTCAACTATACCTAACCCCTGAAAAGAAAAGGATAGCTTTTAGTCATAATCCATACTTTATAGTTCAATATTGGAGCTGAAGACCAAATTCAAACCCCTTTTCTGAAAGAAAAAAAACAAAAGTGACATTTGTATATATTTCTCATATGAATTCAAAATCTATCTTCATCCTGTGTTAGTGTCAAACTAAGAATGAGGCCTAACCCTTCAAAAAAAGAAGGATAACTTTTGGTCATATTGCATTCTTATTCAGTACATTAAAGGTTAATATTGAAGCTGAAGACCAAATTCGAACCCCTTCCCTGAAGTGAATGAAAACCTCAAGTGACCTAGGAATATATTTTACACGTGAGTTTTAAATCCATATTCATTATGTGTTAGTTTCAAAACTGGGACTTACTTTTTAGTTTATTATTGGAGCTGAAGAGCTAATTCAATGCCCTTACCTGAAGTAGAAAAAAAGACAATTGACCTGGAAATATATTTTCCATATGAATTCAAAGTCATTATTTAACTATGCGTTAGTGTCAAAACTGTCAACTATACCTAACCCCTGAAAAGAAAAGGTTAGCTTTTAGTCATAATCCATACTTTATAGTTCAATATTGGAGCTGAAGACCAAATTCAAACCCCTTTTCTGAAAGAAAAAAAACAAAAGTGACATTTGTATATATTTCTCATATGAATTCAAAATCTCTATTCATCCGTATGTTAGTGTCAAACTAAGAATTACGCCTGGCCCCTCAGGTAAAGAAGGATTTCTTTTGGTCATATTGCATTCTTATTCAGTACATTAAAGTTTAATATTGAAGCTGAAGACCAAAGTCGAATCCCTTTTCCTGAAGTGAATGAAAAACTCAAGTGACTTGGGAATATATTTTTCAAGTGCGTTTTAAATCTATATTCATTGTGTGTTAGTGTAAAAACTGTGACTTAGCCCTAACCCCCCAAAAAAGAAGTGTTACTTTTGGTCATGTTGGAGATCGAGTCTGTACTTTTTAGTTTAATATTGGAGCTGAAGAGCAAATTTAATGCCCTTCCCTGAAGTGGAAAAAAACACAAGTGACCTAGGAATATATTTTCCAATATGAATTCAAAGTCTATACTTATCTTTACGTAAGTGTCAAAACTGTGAATTTGATCTAGCCCCTGGAAAAAGAAGGATAACTTTCAGTCATAATCCATACTTTATAGTTCAATATTGGAGCTGAAGACCAAATTCAAACCCCTTTTCTGAAAGGATAAAAAACCACAAGTGACATTTCTATATATTTCTCATATGAATTCAAAATCTCTATTCATCCGTATGTTAGTGTCAAACTAAGAATAATGCCTGGCCCTTCAAGAAAAGAAGGATTTCTTTTGGTCATATTGTATTCTTATTCAGTACATTAAAGGTTAATATTGAAGCTGAAGACCAAATTCGAACCCCTTCCCTGAAGTGAAAGAAAACCTCAAGTGACCTAGGAATATATTTTTCATGTGCGTTTTAAATCCATATTCATTGTGTGTTAGTTTCAAAACTGGGACTTACTTTTTAGTTTATTACTGGAGCTGAAGAGCTAATTCAATGCCCTTACCTGAAGTAGAAAAAAAGACAATTGACCTGGAAATATATTTTCCATATGAATTCAAAGTCATTATTTAACTATGCGTTAGTGTCAAAACTGTCAACTATACCTAACCCCTGAAAAGAAAAGGATAGCTTTTAGTCATAATCCATACTTTATAGTTCAATATTGGAGCTGAAGACCAAATTCAAACCCCTTTTCTGAAAGAAAAAAAACAAAAGTGACATTGGTATATATTTCTCATATGAATTCAAAATCTATCTTCATCCTGTGTTAGTGTCAAACTAAGAATGAGGCCTAACCCTTCAAAAAAAGAAGGATAACTTTTGGTCATATTGCATTCTTATTCAGTACATTAAAGGTTAATATTGAAGCTGAAGACCAAATTCGAACCCCTTCCCTGAAGTGAATTAAAACCTCAAGTGACCTAGGAATATATTTTACACGTGAGTTTTAAATCCATATTCATTTTGTGTTAGTTTCAAAACTGTGACTTACTTTTTAGTTTATTATTGGAGCTGAAGAGCTAATTCAATGCCCTTACCTGAAGTAGAAAAAACACAATTGACCTGGAAATATATTTTCCATATGAATTCAAAGTCATTATTTAACTATGCGTTAGTGTCAAAACTGTCAACTATACCTAACCCCTGAAAAGAAAAGGATAGCTTTTAGTCATAATCCATACTTTATAGTTCAATATTGGAGCTGAAGACCAAATTCAAACCCCTTTTCTGAAAGAAAAAAAACAAAAGTGACATTTGTATATATTTCTCATATGAATTCAAAATCTATCTTCATCCTGTGTTAGTGTCAAACTAAGAATGAGGCCTAACCCTTCAAAAAAAGAAGGATAACTTTTGGTCATATTGCATTCTTATTCAGTACATTAAATGTTAATATTGAAGCTGAAGACCAAATTCGAACCCCTTCCCTGAAGTGAATGAAAACCTCAAGTGACCTAGGAATATATTTTACACGTGAGTTTTAAATCCATATTCATTGTGTGTTAGTTTCAAAACTGTGACTTACTTTTTAGTTTATTATTGGAGCTGAAGAGCTAATTCAATGCCCTTACCTGAAGTAGAAAAAACACAATTGACCTGGAAATATATTTTCCATATGAATTCAAAGTCATTATTTAACTATGCGTTAGTGTCAAAACTGTCAATTAGACCTAACCCCTGGAAAGAGAAGGATAGCTTTTAGTCATAATCCATACTTTATAGTTTAACATTGGAGCTAAAGACTGAATTCAAACCACTTTTCTGAGGAGAAAAAAAACACAAGTGCCAATTGTATATATTTCTCATATGAATTCAAAATCTCTATTCATCCGTATGTTAGTGTCAAACTAAGAATTACGCCTGGCCCCTCAGGTAAAGAAGGATTTCTTTTGGTCATATTGCATTCTTATTCAGTACATTAAAGTTTAATATTGAAGCTGAAGACCAAAGTCGAATCCCTTTTCCTGAAGTGAATGAAAAACTCAAGTGACTTGGGAATATATTTTTCAAGTGCGTTTTAAATCTATATTCATTGTGTGTTAGTGTAAAAACTGTGACTTAGCCCTAACCCCCCAAAAAAGAAGTGTTACTTTTGGTCATGTTGGAGATCGAGTCTGTACTTTTTAGTTTAATATTGGAGCTGAAGAGCAAATTTAATGCCCTTCCCTGAAGTGGAAAAAAACACAAGTGACCTAGGAATATATTTTCCAATATGAATTCAAAGTCTATACTTATCTTTACGTAAGTGTCAAAACTGTGAATTTGATCTAGCCCCTGGAAAAAGAAGGATAACTTTCAGTCATAATCCATACTTTATAGTTCAATATTGGAGCTGAAGACCAAATTCAAACCCCTTTTCTGAAAGGATAAAAAACCACAAGTGACATTTCTATATATTTCTCATATGAATTCAAAATCTCTATTCATCCGTATGTTAGTGTCAAACTAAGAATAATGCCTGGCCCTTCAAGAAAAGAAGGATTTCTTTTGGTCATATTGTATTCTTATTCAGTACATTAAAGGTTAATATTGAAGCTGAAGACCAAATTCGAACCCCTTCCCTGAAGTGAAAGAAAACCTCAAGTGACCTAGGAATATATTTTTCATGTGCGTTTTAAATCCATATTCATTGTGTGTTAGTTTCAAAACTGGGACTTACTTTTTAGTTTATTACTGGAGCTGAAGAGCTAATTCAATGCCCTTACCTGAAGTAGAAAAAAAGACAATTGACCTGGAAATATATTTTCCATATGAATTCAAAGTCATTATTTAACTATGCGTTAGTGTCAAAACTGTCAACTATACCTAACCCCTGAAAAGAAAAGGATAGCTTTTAGTCATAATCCATACTTTATAGTTCAATATTGGAGCTGAAGACCAAATTCAAACCCCTTTTCTGAAAGAAAAAAAACAAAAGTGACATTTGTATATATTTCTCATATGAATTCAAAATCTATCTTCATCCTGTGTTAGTGTCAAACTAAGAATGAGGCCTAACCCTTCAAAAAAAGAAGGATAACTTTTGGTCATATTGCATTCTTATTCAGTACATTAAATGTTAATATTGAAGCTGAAGACCAAATTCGAACCCCTTCCCTGAAGTGAATGAAAACCTCAAGTGACCTAGGAATATATTTTACACGTGAGTTTTAAATCCATATTCATTGTGTGTTAGTTTCAAAACTGTGACTTACTTTTTAGTTTATTATTGGAGCTGAAGAGCTAATTCAATGCCCTTACCTGAAGTAGAAAAAACACAATTGACCTGGAAATATATTTTCCATATGAATTCAAAGTCATTATTTAACTATGCGTTAGTGTCAAAACTGTCAATTAGACCTAACCCCTGGAAAGAGAAGGATAGCTTTTAGTCATAATCCATACTTTATAGTTTAACATTGGAGCTAAAGACTGAATTCAAACCACTTTTCTGAGGAGAAAAAAAACACAAGTGCCAATTGTATATATTTCTCATATGAATTCAAAATCTCTATTCATCCGTATGTTAGTGTCAAACTAAGAATTACGCCTGGCCCCTCAGGTAAAGAAGGATTTCTTTTGGTCATATTGCATTCTTATTCAGTACATTAAAGTTTAATATTGAAGCTGAAGACCAAAGTCGAATCCCTTTTCCTGAAGTGAATGAAAAACTCAAGTGACTTGGGAATATATTTTTCAAGTGCGTTTTAAATCTATATTCATTGTGTGTTAGTGTAAAAACTGTGACTTAGCCCTAACCCCCCAAAAAAGAAGTGTTACTTTTGGTCATGTTGGAGATCGAGTCTGTACTTTTTAGTTTAATATTGGAGCTGAAGAGCAAATTTAATGCCCTTCCCTGAAGTGGAAAAAAACACAAGTGACCTAGGAATATATTTTCCAATATGAATTCAAAGTCTATACTTATCTTTACGTAAGTGTCAAAACTGTGAATTTGATCTAGCCCCTGGAAAAAGAAGGATAACTTTCAGTCATAATCCATACTTTATAGTTCAATATTGGAGCTGAAGACCAAATTCAAACCCCTTTTCTGAAAGGATAAAAAACCACAAGTGACATTTCTATATATTTCTCATATGAATTCAAAATCTCTATTCATCCGTATGTTAGTGTCAAACTAAGAATAATGCCTGGCCCTTCAAGAAAAGAAGGATTTCTTTTGGTCATATTGTATTCTTATTCAGTACATTAAAGGTTAATATTGAAGCTGAAGACCAAATTCGAACCCCTTCCCTGAAGTGAAAGAAAACCTCAAGTGACCTAGGAATATATTTTTCATGTGCGTTTTAAATCCATATTCATTGTGTGTTAGTTTCAAAACTGGGACTTACTTTTTAGTTTATTACTGGAGCTGAAGAGCTAATTCAATGCCCTTACCTGAAGTAGAAAAAAAGACAATTGACCTGGAAATATATTTTCCATATGAATTCAAAGTCATTATTTAACTATGCGTTAGTGTCAAAACTGTCAACTATACCTAACCCCTGAAAAGAAAAGGATAGCTTTTAGTCATAATCCATACTTTATAGTTCAATATTGGAGCTGAAGACCAAATTCAAACCCCTTTTCTGAAAGAAAAAAAACAAAAGTGACATTTGTATATATTTCTCATATGAATTCAAAATCTATCTTCATCCTGTGTTAGTGTCAAACTAAGAATGAGGCCTAACCCTTCAAAAAAAGAAGGATAACTTTTGGTCATATTGCATTCTTATTCAGTACATTAAAGGTTAATATTGAAGCTGAAGACCAAATTCGAACCCCTTCCCTGAAGTGAATGAAAACCTCAAGTGACCTAGGAATATATTTTACACGTGAGTTTTAAATCCATATTCATTGTGTGTTAGTTTAAAACTGTGACTTACTTTTTAGTTTATTATTGGAGCTGAAGAGCTAATTCAATGCCCTTACCTGAAGTAGAAAAAACACAATTGACCTGGAAATATATTTTCCATATGAATTCAAAGTCATTATTTAACTATGCGTTAGTGTCAAAACTGTCAATTAGACCTAACCCCTGGAAAGAAAAGGATAGCTTTTAGTCATAATCCATACTTTATAGTTCAATATTGGAGCTGAAGACCAAATTCAAACCCCTTTTCTGAAAGAAAAAAAACAAAAGTGACATTTGTATATATTTCTCATATGAATTCAAAATCTATCTTCATCCGTATGTTAGTGTCGAACTAAGAATAAGACCTAACCCTTCTAAAAAAGAAGGATTACTTTTGGGCATATTGCATTCTTATTCAGTACATTAAATTTAATATTGAAGCTGAAGACCAAATTTGAACCCCTTCCCTGAAGTGAAAGAAAAACTCAAGTGACCTAGGAATATATTTTTCACGTGAGTTTTAAATCCATATTCCTTGTGTGTTACTTTCAAAACTGCGACTTACTTTTCAGTTTATTATTGGAGCTGAAGAGCAAATTCAATGCCCTTACCTGAAGTAGAAAAAAACACAATTGACCTGGAAATATATTTTCCATATGAATTCAAAGTCTATATTTAACTATGCGTTAGTGTCAAAACTGTCAATTAGACCTAACCCCTGGAAAGAGAAGGATAGCTTTTAGTCATAATCCATACTTTATAGTTTAACATTGGAGCTAAAGACTGAATTCAAACCACTTTTCTGAGGAGAAAAAAAACACAAGTGCCAATTGTATATATTTCTCATATGAATTCAAAATCTCTATTCATCCGTATGTTAGTGCCAAACTAAGAATTACGCCTGGCCCCTCAGGTAAAGAAGGATTTCTTTTGGTCATATTGCATTCTTATTCAGTACATTAAAGTTTAATATTGAAGCTGAAGACCAAAGTCGAATCCCTTTTCCTGAAGTGAATGAAAAACTCAAGTGACTTGGGAATATATTTTTCAAGTGCGTTTTAAATCTATATTCATTGTGTGTTAGTGTAAAAACTGTGACTTAGCCCTAACCCCCCAAAAAAGAAGTGTTACTTTTGGTCATGTTGGAGATCGAGTCTGTACTTTTTAGTTTAATATTGGAGCTGAAGAGCAAATTTAATGCCCTTCCCTGAAGTGGAAAAAAACACAAGTGACCTAGGAATATATTTTCCAATATGAATTCAAAGTCTATACTTATCTTTACGTAAGTGTCAAAACTGTGAATTTGATCTAACCCCTGGAAAAAGAAGGATAACTTTCAGTCATAATCCATACTTTATAGTTCAATATTGGAGCTGAAGACCAAATTCAAACCCCTTTTCTGAAAGGATAAAAAACCACAAGTGACATTTCTATATATTTCTCATATGAATTCAAAATCTCTATTCATCCGTATGTTAGTGTCAAACTAAGAATAATGCATGGCCCTTCAAGAAAAGAAGGATTTCTTTTGGTCATATTGTATTCTTATTCAGTACATTAAAGGTTAATATTGAAGCTGAAGACCAAATTCGAACCCCTTCCCTGAAGTGAAAGAAAACCTCAAGTGACCTAGGAATATATTTTTCATGTGCGTTTTAAATCCATATTCATTGTGTGTTAGTTTCAAAACTGGGACTTACTTTTTAGTTTATTACTGGAGCTGAAGAGCTAATTCAATGCCCTTACCTGAAGTAGAAAAAAAGACAATTGACCTGGAAATATATTTTCCATATGAATTCAAAGTCATTATTTAACTATGCGTTAGTGTCAAAACTGTCAACTATACCTAACCCCTGAAAAGAAAAGGATAGCTTTTAGTCATAATCCATACTTTATAGTTCAATATTGGAGCTGAAGACCAAATTCAAACCCCTTTTCTGAAAGAAAAAAAACAAAAGTGACATTTGTATATATTTCTCATATGAATTCAAAATCTATCTTCATCCTGTGTTAGTGTCAAACTAAGAATGAGGCCTAACCCTTCAAAAAAAGAAGGATAACTTTTGGTCATATTGCATTCTTATTCAGTACATTAAAGGTTAATATTGAAGCTGAAGACCAAATTCGAACCCCTTCCCTGAAGTGAATGAAAACCTCAAGTGACCTAGGAATATATTTTACACGTGAGTTTTAAATCCATATTCATTGTGTGTTAGTTTAAAACTGTGACTTACTTTTTAGTTTATTATTGGAGCTGAAGAGCTAATTCAATGCCCTTACCTGAAGTAGAAAAAACACAATTGACCTGGAAATATATTTTCCATATGAATTCAAAGTCATTATTTAACTATGCGTTAGTGTCAAAACTGTCAATTAGACCTAACCCCTGGAAAGAAAAGGATAGCTTTTAGTCATAATCCATACTTTATAGTTCAATATTGGAGCTGAAGACCAAATTCAAACCCCTTTTCTGAAAGAAAAAAAACAAAAGTGACATTTGTATATATTTCTCATATGAATTCAAAATCTATCTTCATCCGTATGTTAGTGTCGAACTAAGAATAAGACCTAACCCTTCTAAAAAAGAAGGATTACTTTTGGGCATATTGCATTCTTATTCAGTACATTAAATTTAATATTGAAGCTGAAGACCAAATTCGAACCCCTTCCCTGAAGTGAAAGAATAACTCAAGTGACCTAGGAATATATTTTTCACGTGAGTTTTAAATCCATATTCCTTGTGTGTTACTTTCAAAACTGCGACTTACTTTTCAGTTTATTATTGGAGCTGAAGAGCAAATTCAATGCCCTTACCTGAAGTAGAAAAAAACACAATTGACCTGGAAATATATTTTCCATATGAATTCAAAGTCTATATTTAACTATGCGTTAGTGTCAAAACTGTCAATTAGACCTAACCCCTGGAAAGAGAAGGATAGCTTTTAGTCATAATCCATACTTTATAGTTTAACATTGGAGCTAAAGACTGAATTCAAACCACTTTTCTGAGGAGAAAAAAAACACAAGTGCCAATTGTATATATTTCTCATATGAATTCAAAATCTCTATTCATCCGTATGTTAGTGCCAAACTAAGAATTACGCCTGGCCCCTCAGGTAAAGAAGGATTTCTTTTGGTCATATTGCATTCTTATTCAGTACATTAAAGTTTAATATTGAAGCTGAAGACCAAAGTCGAATCCCTTTTCCTGAAGTGAATGAAAAACTCAAGTGACTTGGGAATATATTTTTCAAGTGCGTTTTAAATCTATATTCATTGTGTGTTAGTGTAAAAACTGTGACTTAGCCCTAACCCCCCAAAATAGAAGTGTTACTTTTGGTCATGTTGGAGATCGAGTCTGTACTTTTTAGTTTAATATTGGAGCTGAAGAGCAAATTTAATGCCCTTCCCTGAAGTGGAAAAAAACACAAGTGACCTAGGAATATATTTTCCAATATGAATTCAAAGTCTATACTTATCTTTACGTAAGTGTCAAAACTGTGAATTTGATCTAACCCCTGGAAAAAGAAGGATAACTTTCAGTCATAATCCATACTTTATAGTTCAATATTGGAGCTGAAGACCAAATTCAAACCCCTTTTCTGAAAGGATAAAAAACCACAAGTGACATTTCTATATATTTCTCATATGAATTCAAAATCTCTATTCATCCGTATGTTAGTGTCAAACTAAGAATAATGCATGGCCCTTCAAGAAAAGAAGGATTTCTTTTGGTCATATTGTATTCTTATTCAGTACATTAAAGGTTAATATTGAAGCTGAAGACCAAATTCGAACCCCTTCCCTGAAGTGAAAGAAAACCTCAAGTGACCTAGGAATATATTTTTCATGTGCGTTTTAAATCCATATTCATTGTGTGTTAGTTTCAAAACTGGGACTTACTTTTTAGTTTATTACTGGAGCTGAAGAGCTAATTCAATGCCCTTACCTGAAGTAGAAAAAAAGACAATTGACCTGGAAATATATTTTCCATATGAATTCAAAGTCATTATTTAACTATGCGTTAGTGTCAAAACTGTCAACTATACCTAACCCCTGAAAAGAAAAGGATAGCTTTTAGTCATAATCCATACTTTATAGTTCAATATTGGAGCTGAAGACCAAATTCAAACCCCTTTTCTGAAAGAAAAAAAACAAAAGTGACATTTGTATATATTTCTCATATGAATTCAAAATCTATCTTCATCCTGTGTTAGTGTCAAACTAAGAATGAGGCCTAACCCTTCAAAAAAAGAAGGATAACTTTTGGTCATATTGCATTCTTATTCAGTACATTAAAGGTTAATATTGAAGCTGAAGACCAAATTCGAACCCCTTCCCTGAAGTGAATGAAAACCTCAAGTGACCTAGGAATATATTTTACACGTGAGTTTTAAATCCATATTCATTGTGTGTTAGTTTAAAACTGTGACTTACTTTTTAGTTTATTATTGGAGCTGAAGAGCTAATTCAATGCCCTTACCTGAAGTAGAAAAAACACAATTGACCTGGAAATATATTTTCCATATGAATTCAAAGTCATTATTTAACTATGCGTTAGTGTCAAAACTGTCAATTAGACCTAACCCCTGGAAAGAAAAGGATAGCTTTTAGTCATAATCCATACTTTATAGTTCAATATTGGAGCTGAAGACCAAATTCAAACCCCTTTTCTGAAAGAAAAAAAACAAAAGTGACATTTGTATATATTTCTCATATGAATTCAAAATCTATCTTCATCCGTATGTTAGTGTCGAACTAAGAATAAGACCTAACCCTTCTAAAAAAGAAGGATTACTTTTGGGCATATTGCATTCTTATTCAGTACATTAAATTTAATATTGAAGCTGAAGACCAAATTCGAACCCCTTCCCTGAAGTGAAAGAATAACTCAAGTGACCTAGGAATATATTTTTCACGTGAGTTTTAAATCCATATTCCTTGTGTGTTACTTTCAAAACTGCGACTTACTTTTCAGTTTATTATTGGAGCTGAAGAGCAAATTCAATGCCCTTACCTGAAGTAGAAAAAAACACAATTGACCTGGAAATATATTTTCCATATGAATTCAAAGTCTATATTTAACTATGCGTTAGTGTCAAAACTGTCAATTAGACCTAACCCCTGGAAAGAGAAGGATAGCTTTTAGTCATAATCCATACTTTATAGTTTAACATTGGAGCTAAAGACTGAATTCAAACCACTTTTCTGAGGAGAAAAAAAACACAAGTGCCAATTGTATATATTTCTCATATGAATTCAAAATCTCTATTCATCCGTATGTTAGTGCCAAACTAAGAATTACGCCTGGCCCCTCAGGTAAAGAAGGATTTCTTTTGGTCATATTGCATTCTTATTCAGTACATTAAAGTTTAATATTGAAGCTGAAGACCAAAGTCGAATCCCTTTTCCTGAAGTGAATGAAAAACTCAAGTGACTTGGGAATATATTTTTCAAGTGCGTTTTAAATCTATATTCATTGTGTGTTAGTGTAAAAACTGTGACTTAGCCCTAACCCCCCAAAAAAGAAGTGTTACTTTTGGTCATGTTGGAGATCGAGTCTGTACTTTTTAGTTTAATATTGGAGCTGAAGAGCAAATTTAATGCCCTTCCCTGAAGTGGAAAAAAACACAAGTGACCTAGGAATATATTTTCCAATATGAATTCAAAGTCTATACTTATCTTTACGTAAGTGTCAAAACTGTGAATTTGATCTAACCCCTGGAAAAAGAAGGATAACTTTCAGTCATAATCCATACTTTATAGTTCAATATTGGAGCTGAAGACCAAATTCAAACCCCTTTTCTGAAAGGATAAAAAACCACAAGTGACATTTCTATATATTTCTCATATGAATTCAAAATCTCTATTCATCCGTATGTTAGTGTCAAACTAAGAATAATGCATGGCCCTTCAAGAAAAGAAGGATTTCTTTTGGTCATATTGTATTCTTATTCAGTACATTAAAGGTTAATATTGAAGCTGAAGACCAAATTCGAACCCCTTCCCTGAAGTGAAAGAAAACCTCAAGTGACCTAGGAATATATTTTTCATGTGCGTTTTAAATCCATATTCATTGTGTGTTAGTTTCAAAACTGGGACTTACTTTTTAGTTTATTACTGGAGCTGAAGAGCTAATTCAATGCCCTTACCTGAAGTAGAAAAAAAGACAATTGACCTGGAAATATATTTTCCATATGAATTCAAAGTCATTATTTAACTATGCGTTAGTGTCAAAACTGTCAACTATACCTAACCCCTGAAATAAAAAGGATAGCTTTTAGTCATAATCCATACTTTATAGTTCAATATTGGAGCTGAAGACCAAATTCAAACCCCTTTTCTGAAAGAAAAAAAACAAAAGTGACATTTGTATATATTTCTCATATGAATTCAAAATCTATCTTCATCCTGTGTTAGTGTCAAACTAAGAATGAGGCCTAACCCTTCAAAAAAAGAAGGATAACTTTTGGTCATATTGCATTCTTATTCAGTACATTAAAGGTTAATATTGAAGCTGAAGACCAAATTCGAACCCCTTCCCTGAAGTGAATGAAAACCTCAAGTGACCTAGGAATATATTTTACACGTGAGTTTTAAATCCATATTCATTGTGTGTTAGTTTAAAACTGTGACTTACTTTTTAGTTTATTATTGGAGCTGAAGAGCTAATTCAATGCCCTTACCTGAAGTAGAAAAAACACAATTGACCTGGAAATATATTTTCCATATGAATTCAAAGTCATTATTTAACTATGCGTTAGTGTCAAAACTGTCAATTAGACCTAACCCCTGGAAAGAAAAGGATAGCTTTTAGTCATAATCCATACTTTATAGTTCAATATTGGAGCTGAAGACCAAATTCAAACCCCTTTTCTGAAAGAAAAAAAACAAAAGTGACATTTGTATATATTTCTCATATGAATTCAAAATCTATCTTCATCCGTATGTTAGTGTCGAACTAAGAATAAGACCTAACCCTTCTAAAAAAGAAGGATTACTTTTGGGCATATTGCATTCTTATTCAGTACATTAAATTTAATATTGAAGCTGAAGACCAAATTCGAACCCCTTCCCTGAAGTGAAAGAAAAACTCAAGTGACCTAGGAATATATTTTTCACGTGAGTTTTAAATCCATATTCCTTGTGTGTTACTTTCAAAACTGCGACTTACTTTTCAGTTTATTATTGGAGCTGAAGAGCAAATTCAATGCCCTTACCTGAAGTAGAAAAAAACACAATTGACCTGGAAATATATTTTCCATATGAATTCAAAGTCTATATTTAACTATGCGTTAGTGTCAAAACTGTCAATTAGACCTAACCCCTGGAAAGAGAAGGATAGCTTTTAGTCATAATCCATACTTTATAGTTTAACATTGGAGCTAAAGACTGAATTCAAACCACTTTTCTGAGGAGAAAAAAAACACAAGTGCCAATTGTATATATTTCTCATATGAATTCAAAATCTCTATTCATCCGTATGTTAGTGCCAAACTAAGAATTACGCCTGGCCCCTCAGGTAAAGAAGGATTTCTTTTGGTCATATTGCATTCTTATTCAGTACATTAAAGTTTAATATTGAAGCTGAAGACCAAAGTCGAATCCCTTTTCCTGAAGTGAATGAAAAACTCAAGTGACTTGGGAATATATTTTTCAAGTGCGTTTTAAATCTATATTCATTGTGTGTTAGTGTAAAAACTGTGACTTAGCCCTAACCCCCCAAAAAAGAAGTGTTACTTTTGGTCATGTTGGAGATCGAGTCTGTACTTTTTAGTTTAATATTGGAGCTGAAGAGCAAATTTAATGCCCTTCCCTGAAGTGGAAAAAAACACAAGTGACCTAGGAATATATTTTCCAATATGAATTCAAAGTCTATACTTATCTTTACGTAAGTGTCAAAACTGTGAATTTGATCTAACCCCTGGAAAAAGAAGGATAACTTTCAGTCATAATCCATACTTTATAGTTCAATATTGGAGCTGAAGACCAAATTCAAACCCCTTTTCTGAAAGGATAAAAAACCACAAGTGACATTTCTATATATATTTCTCATATGAATTCAAAATCTCTATTCATCCGTATGTTAGTGTCAAACTAAGAATAATGCATGGCCCTTCAAGAAAAGAAGGATTTCTTTTGGTCATATTGTATTCTTATTCAGTTCATTAAAGGTTAATATTGAAGCTGAAGACCAAATTCGAACCCCTTCCCTGAAGTGAAAGAAAACCTCAAGTGACCTAGGAATATATTTTTCATGTGCGTTTTAAATCCATATTCATTGTGTGTTAGTTTCAAAACTGGGACTTACTTTTTAGTTTATTACTGGAGCTGAAGAGCTAATTCAATGCCCTTACCTGAAGTAGAAAAAAAGACAATTGACCTGGAAATATATTTTCCATATGAATTCAAAGTCATTATTTAACTATGCGTTAGTGTCAAAACTGTCAACTATACCTAACCCCTGAAAAGAAAAGGATAGCTTTTAGTCATAATCCATACTTTATAGTTCAATATTGGAGCTGAAGACCAAATTCAAACCCCTTTTCTGAAAGAAAAAAAACAAAAGTGACATTTGTATATATTTCTCATATGAATTCAAAATCTATCTTCATCCTGTGTTAGTGTCAAACTAAGAATGAGGCCTAACCCTTCAAAAAAAGAAGGATAACTTTTGGTCATATTGCATTCTTATTCAGTACATTAAAGGTTAATATTGAAGCTGAAGACCAAATTCGAACCCCTTCCCTGAAGTGAATGAAAACCTCAAGTGACCTAGGAATATATTTTACACGTGAGTTTTAAATCCATATTCATTGTGTGTTAGTTTAAAACTGTGACTTACTTTTTAGTTTATTATTGGAGCTGAAGAGCTAATTCAATGTCCTTACCTGAAGTAGAAAAAACACAATTGACCTGGAAATATATTTTCCATATGAATTCAAAGTCATTATTTAACTATGCGTTAGTGTCAAAACTGTCAATTAGACCTAACCCCTGGAAAGAAAAGGATAGCTTTTAGTCATAATCCATACTTTATAGTTCAATATTGGAGCTGAAGACCAAATTCAAACCCCTTTTCTGAAAGAAAAAAAACAAAAGTGACATTTGTATATATTTCTCATATGAATTCAAAATCTATCTTCATCCGTATGTTAGTGTCGAACTAAGAATAAGACCTAACCCTTCTAAAAAAGAAGGATTACTTTTGGGCATATTGCATTCTTATTCAGTACATTAAATTTAATATTGAAGCTGAAGACCAAATTCGAACCCCTTCCCTGAAGTGAAAGAAAAACTCAAGTGACCTAGGAATATATTTTTCACGTGAGTTTTAAATCCATATTCCTTGTGTGTTACTTTCAAAACTGCGACTTACTTTTCAGTTTATTATTGGAGCTGAAGAGCAAATTCAATGCCCTTACCTGAAGTAGAAAAAAACACAATTGACCTGGAAATATATTTTCCATATGAATTCAAAGTCTATATTTAACTATGCGTTAGTGTCAAAACTGTCAATTAGACCTAACCCCTGGAAAGAGAAGGATAGCTTTTAGTCATAATCCATACTTTATAGTTTAACATTGGAGCTAAAGACTGAATTCAAACCACTTTTCTGAGGAGAAAAAAAACACAAGTGCCAATTGTATATATTTCTCATATGAATTCAAAATCTCTATTCATCCGTATGTTAGTGCCAAACTAAGAATTACGCCTGGCCCCTCAGGTAAAGAAGGATTTCTTTTGGTCATATTGCATTCTTATTCAGTACATTAAAGTTTAATATTGAAGCTGAAGACCAAAGTCGAATCCCTTTTCCTGAAGTGAATGAAAAACTCAAGTGACTTGGGAATATATTTTTCAAGTGCGTTTTAAATCTATATTCGTTGTGTGTTAGTGTAAAAACTGTGACTTAGCCCTAACCCCCCAAAAAAGAAGTGTTACTTTTGGTCATGTTGGAGATCGAGTCTGTACTTTTTAGTTTAATATTGGAGCTGAAGAGCAAATTTAATGCCCTTCCCTGAAGTGGAAAAAAACACAAGTGACCTAGGAATATATTTTCCAATATGAATTCAAAGTCTATACTTATCTTTACGTAAGTGTCAAAACTGTGAATTTGATCTAACCCCTGGAAAAAGAAGGATAACTTTCAGTCATAATCCATACTTTATAGTTCAATATTGGAGCTGAAGACCAAATTCAAACCCCTTTTCTGAAAGGATAAAAAACCACAAGTGACATTTCTATATATTTCTCATATGAATTCAAAATCTCTATTCATCCGTATGTTAGTGTCAAACTAAGAATATTGCATGGCCCTTCAAGAAAAGAAGGATTTCTTTTGGTCATATTGTATTCTTATTCAGTACATTAAAGGTTAATATTGAAGCTGAAGACCAAATTCGAACCCCTTCCATGAAGTGAATGAAAACCTCAAGTGACCTAGGAATATATTTTACACGTGAGTTTTAAATCCATATTCATTGTGTGTTAGTTTAAAACTGTGACTTACTTTTTAGTTTATTATTGGAGCTGAAGAGCTAATTCAATGCCCTTACCTGAAGTAGAAAAAACACAATTGACCTGGAAATATATTTTCCATATGAATTCAAAGTCATTATTTACCTATGCGTTAGTGTCAAAACTGTCAATTAGACCTAACCCCTGGAAAGAAAAGGATAGCTTTTAGTCATAATCCATACTTTATAGTTCAATATTGGAGCTGAAGACCAAATTCAAACCCCTTTTCTGAAAGAAAAAAAACAAAAGTGACATTTGTATATATTTCTCATATGAATTCAAAATCTATCTTCATCCGTATGTTAGTGTCGAACTAAGAATAAGACCTAACCCTTCTAAAAAAGAAGGATTACTTTTGGGCATATTGCATTCTTATTCAGTACATTAAATTTAATATTGAAGCTGAAGACCAAATTCGAACCCCTTCCCTGAAGTGAAAGAAAAACTCAAGTGACCTAGGAATATATTTTTCACGTGAGTTTTAAATCCATATTCCTTGTGTGTTACTTTCAAAACTGCGACTTACTTTTCAGTTTATTATTGGAGCTGAAGAGCAAATTCAATGCCCTTACCTGAAGTAGAAAAAAACACAATTGACCTGGAAATATATTTTCCATATGAATTCAAAGTCTATATTTAACTATGCGTTAGTGTCAAAACTGTCAATTAGACCTAACCCCTGGAAAGAGAAGGATAGCTTTTAGTCATAATCCATACTTTATAGTTTAACATTGGAGCTAAAGACTGAATTCAAACCACTTTTCTGAGGAGAAAAAAAACACAAGTGCCAATTGTATATATTTCTCATATGAATTCAAAATCTCTATTCATCCGTATGTTAGTGCCAAACTAAGAATTACGCCTGGCCCCTCAGGTAAAGAAGGATTTCTTTTGGTCATATTGCATTCTTATTCAGTACATTAAAGTTTAATATTGAAGCTGAAGACCAAATTTGAATCCCTTTTCCTGAAGTGAATGAAAAACTCAAGTGACTTGGGAATATATTTTTCAAGTGCGTTTTAAATCCATATTCATTGTGTGTTAGTGTAAAAACTGTGACTTAGCCCTAACCCCCCCAAAAAAGAAGTGTTACTTTTGGTCATCTTGGATTCCAAGTCAGTACTTTTTAGTTTAATATTGGAGCTGAAGAGCAAACTCAACCCCCTTCCCTGAAGTGACAAAAAACACAAGTGAACTAGGAATATATTTTCAAATATGAATTCAAAGTCCATATTTATCTATACATAAGTGTCAAAACTGTGAATTTGACCTAACCTCTGGAAAGAGAAGGATAACTTTTAGTCATAATCCATACTTTATAGTTCAATATTGGAGCTGAAAACCAAATTGAAACCCCTTTTCTGAAAGGAAAAAAAACACAAGTGACATTTGTATATATTTCTCTTTTGAATTCAAAATCTATCTTCATCCGTATGTTAGAATCAAACTAAGAATAAGGCCTAACCCTTCAAAAAAAAAAAGAAAACTTTTGGTCATATTGCATTCTTATTCAGTACATTAAATTTAAAATTGAAGCTGAAGACCAAATTCGAACCCCTTCCCTGAAGTGAAAGCAAAACTCAAGTGACCTAGGAATATATTTTTCACGTGAGTTTTAAATCCATGTTCATTGTGTTTTAGTTTTAAAACTGCGACTTACTTTTTAGTTTATTATTAGAGCTGAAGAGCAAATTCAATGCCCTTACCTGAAGTAGAAAAAAAGACAATTGACCTGGAAATATATTTTCCATATGAATTCAAAGTCATTATTTAACTATGCGTTAGTGTCAAAACTGTCAACTATACCTAACCCCTGAAAAGAAAAGGATAGCTTTTAGTCATAATCCATACTTTATAGTTCAATATTGGAGCTGAAGACCAAATTCAAACCCCTTTTCTGAAAGAAAAAAAACAAAAGTGACATTTGTATATATTTCTCATATGAATTCAAAATCTATCTTCATCCGTATGTTAGTGTCAAACTAAGAATGAGGCCTAACCCTTCAAAAAAAGAAGGATAACTTTTGGTCATATTGCATTCTTATTCAGTACATTAAAGTTTAATATTGAAGCTGAAGACCAAATTTGAATCCCTTTTCCTGAAGTGAATGAAAAACTCAAGTGACTTGGGAATATATTTTTCAAGTGCGTTTTAAATCCATATTCATTGTGTGTTAGTGTAAAAACTGTGACTTAGCCCTAACCCCCCCAAAAAAGAAGTGTTACTTTTGGTCATCTTGGATTCCAAGTCAGTACTTTTTAGTTTAATATTGGAGCTGAAGAGCAAACTCAACCCCCTTCCCTGAAGTGGAAAAAAACACAAGTGAACTAGGAATATATTTTCAAATATGAATTCAAAGTCCATATTTATCTATACATAAGTGTCAAAACTGTGAATTTGACCTAACCTCTGGAAAGAGAAGGATAACTTTTAGTCATAATCCTTACTTTATAGTTCAATATTGGAGCTGAAGACCAAATTGAAACCCCTTTTCTGAAAGGAAAAAAAAACACAAGTGACATTTGTATATATTTCTCTTTTGAATTCAAAATCTATCTTCATCCGTATGTTAGAATCAAACTAAGAATAAGGCCTAACCCTTCAAAAAAAAAAGGATTACTTTTGGTCATATTGCATTCTTATTCAGTACATTAAATTTAATATTGAAGCTGAAGACCAAATTCGAACCCCTTCCCTGAAGTGAAAGCAAAACTCAAGTGACCTAGGAATATATTTTTCACGTGAGTTTTAAATCCATATTCCTTGTGTTTTAGTTTTAAAACTGCGACTTACTTTTTAGTTTATTATTAGAGCTGAAGAGCAAATTCAATGCCCTTACCTGAAGTAGAAAAAAACACAATTGACCTGGAAATATATTTTCCATATGAATTCAAAGTCTATTTTTAACTATGCGTTAGTGTCAAAACTGTCAATTAGACCTAACGCCTGGAAAGAGAAGGATAGCTTTTAGTCATAATCCATAATTTATAGTTTAACATTGGAGCTGAATACTGAATTCAAACCCCTTTTCTGAGGAGAAAAAAAACACAAGTGCCAATTGTATATATTTCTCATATGAATTCAAAATCTCTATTCATCCGTATGTTAGTGTCAAACTAAGAATTACCCCTGGCCCTTCAGGTAAAGAAGGATTTCTTTTGGTCATATTGCATTCTTATTCAGTACATTAAAGTTTAATATTGAAGCTGAAGACCAAATTTGAATCCCTTTTTCTGAAGTGAATGAAAAACTCAAGTGACTTGGGAATATATTTTTCAAGGGCGTTTTAAATCTATATTCATTGTGTGTTAGTGTAAAAACTGTGACTTAGCCCTAACCCCCATGAAAAGAAGTGTTACTTTTGGTCATGTTGGAGATCAAGTCAGTACTTTTTAGTTGAATATTGGAGCTGAAGAGCAAATGTAATGCCCTTCCCTGAAGTGGAGAAAAACACAAGTGACCTAGGAATATATTTTCCAATATGAATTCAAAGTCTATACTTATCTTTACGTAAGTGTCAAAACTGTGAATTTGATCTAACCCCTGGAAAGAGAAGGATAACTTATAGTCATAATCCATACTTTATAGTTCAATATTGGAGCTGAAGACCAAATTCAAACCCCTTTTCTGAAAGGATAAAAAACCAGAAGTGACATTTGTATATATTTCTCATATGAATTCAAAATCTCTATTCATCCGTATGTTAGTGTCAAACTAAGAATAATGCCTGGCCCTTCAAGAAAAGAAGGATTTCTTTTGGTCATATTGTATTCTTATTCAGTACATTAAAGGTTAATATTGAAGCTGAAGACCAAATTCGAACCCCTTCCCTGAAGTGAAAGAAAACCTCATGTGACCTAGAAATATATTCTTCACGTGCGTTTTAAATCCATATTCATTGTGTGTTGGTTTCAAAACTGCGACTTACTTTTTAGTTTATTATTGGAGCTGAAGAGCTAATTCAATGCCCTTACCTGAAGTAGAAAAAAACACAATTGACCTGGAAATATATTTTCCATATGAATTCAAAGTCTTTATTTAACTATGCGTTAGTGTCAAAACTGTCAATTATACCTAACCCCTGAAAAGAAAAGGATAGCTTTTAGTCATAATCCATACTTTATAGTTCAATATTGGAGCTGAAGACCAAATTCAAACCCCTTTTCTGAAAGAAAAAAAACAAAAGTGACATTTGTATATATTTCTCATATGAATTCAAAATCTATCTTCATCCGTATGTTAGTGTCAAACTAAGACTAAGGCCTAACCCTTCTAAAAAAGAAGGATTACTTTTGGTCATATTGCATTCTTATTCAGTACATTAAATTTAATATTGAAGCTGAACACCAAATTCGAACACCTTCCCTGAAGTGAAAGAAAAACTCAAGTGACCTAGGAATATATTTTTCACGTGAGTTTTAAATCAATATTCCTTGTGTGTTAGTTTTAAAACTGCGACTTACTTTTTAGTTTATTATTGGAGCTGAAGAGCTAATTCAATGCCCTTACCTGAAGTAGAAAAAACACAATTGACCTGGAAATATATTTTCCATATGAATTCAAAGTCATTATTTAACTATGCGTTAGTGTCAAAACTGTCAATTAGACCTAACCCCTGGAAAGAAAAGGATAGCTTTTAGTCATAATCCATACTTTATAGTTCAATATTGGAGCTGAAGACCAAATTCAAACCCCTTTTCTGAAAGAAAAAAAACAAAAGTGACATTTGTATATATTTCTCATATGAATTCAAAATCTATCTTCATCCGTATGTTAGTGTCGAACTAAGAATAAGACCTAACCCTTCTAAAAAAGAAGGATTACTTTTGGGCATATTGCATTCTTATTCAGTACATTAAATTTAATATTGAAGCTGAAGACCAAATTCGAACCCCTTCCCTGAAGTGAAAGAAAAACTCAAGTGACCTAGGAATATATTTTTCACGTGAGTTTTAAATCCATATTCCTTGTGTGTTACTTTCAAAACTGCGACTTACTTTTCAGTTTATTATTGGAGCTGAAGAGCAAATTCAATGCCCTTACCTGAAGTAGAAAAAAACACAATTGACCTGGAAATATATTTTCCATATGAATTCAAAGTCTATATTTAACTATGCGTTAGTGTCAAAACTGTCAATTAGACCTAACCCCTGGAAAGAGAAGGATAGCTTTTAGTCATAATCCATACTTTATAGTTTAACATTGGAGCTAAAGACTGAATTCAAACCACTTTTCTGAGGAGAAAAAAAACACAAGTGCCAATTGTATATATTTCTCATATGAATTCAAAATCTCTATTCATCCGTATGTTAGTGCCAAACTAAGAATTACGCCTGGCCCCTCAGGTAAAGAAGGATTTCTTTTGGTCATATTGCATTCTTATTCAGTACATTAAAGTTTAATATTGAAGCTGAAGACCAAAGTCGAATCCCTTTTCCTGAAGTGAATGAAAAACTCAAGTGACTTGGGAATATATTTTTCAAGTGCGTTTTAAATCTATATTCATTGTGTGTTAGTGTAAAAACTGTGACTTAGCCCTAACCCCCCAAAAAAGAAGTGTTACTTTTGGTTATGTTGGAGATCGAGTCTGTACTTTTTAGTTTAATATTGGAGCTGAAGAGCAAATTTAATGCCCTTCCCTGAAGTGGAAAAAAACACAAGTGACCTAGGAATATATTTTCCAATATGAATTCAAAGTCTATACTTATCTTTACGTAAGTGTCAAAACTGTGAATTTGATCTAACCCCTGGAAAAAGAAGGATAACTTTCAGTCATAATCCATACTTTATAGTTCAATATTGGAGCTGAAGACCAAATTCAAACCCCTTTTCTGAAAGGATAAAAAACCACAAGTGACATTTCTATATATTTCTCATATGAATTCAAAATCTCTATTCATCCGTATGTTAGTGTCAAACTAAGAATAATGCATGGCCCTTCAAGAAAAGAAGGATTTCTTTTGGTCATATTGTATTCTTATTCAGTACATTAAAGGTTAATATTGAAGCTGAAGACCAAATTCGAACCCCTTCCCTGAAGTGAAAGAAAACCTCAAGTGACCTAGGAATATATTTTTCATGTGCGTTTTAAATCCATATTCATTGTGTGTTAGTTTCAAAACTGGGACTTACTTTTTAGTTTATTACTGGAGCTGAAGAGCTAATTCAATGCCCTTACCTGAAGTAGAAAAAAAGACAATTGACCTGGAAATATATTTTCCATATGAATTCAAAGTCATTATTTAACTATGCGTTAGTGTCAAAACTGTCAACTATACCTAACCCCTGAAAAGAAAAGGATAGCTTTTAGTCATAATCCATACTTTATAGTTCAATATTGGAGCTGAAGACCAAATTCAAACCCCTTTTCTGAAAGAAAAAAAACAAAAGTGACATTTGTATATATTTCTCATATGAATTCAAAATCTATCTTCATCCTGTGTTAGTGTCAAACTAAGAATGAGGCCTAACCCTTCAAAAAAAGAAGGATAACTTTTGGTCATATTGCATTCTTATTCAGTACATTAAAGGTTAATATTGAAGCTGAAGACCAAATTCGAACCCCTTCCCTGAAGTGAATGAAAACCTCAAGTGACCTAGGAATATATTTTACACGTGAGTTTTAAATCCATATTCATTGTGTGTTAGTTTAAAACTGTGACTTACTTTTTAGTTTATTATTGGAGCTGAAGAGCTAATTCAATGCCCTTACCTGAAGTAGAAAAAACACAATTGACCTGGAAATATATTTTCCATATGAATTCAAAGTCATTATTTAACTATGCGTTAGTGTCAAAACTGTCAATTAGACCTAACCCCTGGAAAGAAAAGGATAGCTTTTAGTCATAATCCATACTTTATAGTTCAATATTGGAGCTGAAGACCAAATTCAAACCCCTTTTCTGAAAGAAAAAAAACAAAAGTGACATTTGTATATATTTCTCATATGAATTCAAAATCTATCTTCATCCGTATGTTAGTGTCGAACTAAGAATAAGACCTAACCCTTCTAAAAAAGAAGGATTACTTTTGGGCATATTGCATTCTTATTCAGTACATTAAATTTAATATTGAAGCTGAAGACCAAATTCGAACCCCTTCCCTGAAGTGAAAGAAAAACTCAAGTGACCTAGGAATATATTTTTCACGTGAGTTTTAAATCCATATTCCTTGTGTGTTACTTTCAAAACTGCGACTTACTTTTCAGTTTATTATTGGAGCTGAAGAGCAAATTCAATGCCCTTACCTGAAGTAGAAAAAAACACAATTGACCTGGAAATATATTTTCCATATGAATTCAAAGTCTATATTTAACTATGCGTTAGTGTCAAAACTGTCAATTAGACCTAACCCCTGGAAAGAGAAGGATAGCTTTTAGTCATAATCCATACTTTATAGTTTAACATTGGAGCTAAAGACTGAATTCAAACCACTTTTCTGAGGAGAAAAAAAACACAAGTGCCAATTGTATATATTTCTCATATGAATTCAAAATCTCTATTCATCCGTATGTTAGTGCCAAACTAAGAATTACGCCTGGCCCCTCAGGTAAAGAAGGATTTCTTTTGGTCATATTGCATTCTTATTCAGTACATTAAAGTTTAATATTGAAGCTGAAGACCAAAGTCGAATCCCTTTTCCTGAAGTGAATGAAAAACTCAAGTGACTTGGGAATATATTTTTCAAGTGCGTTTTAAATCTATATTCATTGTGTGTTAGTGTAAAAACTGTGACTTAGCCCTAACCCCCCAAAAAAGAAGTGTTACTTTTGGTCATGTTGGAGATCGAGTCTGTACTTTTTAGTTTAATATTGGAGCTGAAGAGCAAATTTAATGCCCTTCCCTGAAGTGGAAAAAAACACAAGTGACCTAGGAATATATTTTCCAATATGAATTCAAAGTCTATACTTATCTTTACGTAAGTGTCAAAACTGTGAATTTGATCTAACCCCTGGAAAAAGAAGGATAACTTTCAGTCATAATCCATACTTTATAGTTCAATATTGGAGCTGAAGACCAAATTCAAACCCCTTTTCTGAAAGGATAAAAAACCACAAGTGACATTTCTATATATTTCTCATATGAATTCAAAATCTCTATTCATCCGTATGTTAGTGTCAAACTAAGAATAATGCATGGCCCTTCAAGAAAAGAAGGATTTCTTTTGGTCATATTGTATTCTTATTCAGTACATTAAAGGTTAATATTGAAGCTGAAGACCAAATTCGAACCCCTTCCCTGAAGTGAAAGAAAACCTCAAGTGACCTAGGAATATATTTTTCATGTGCGTTTTAAATCCATATTCATTGTGTGTTAGTTTCAAAACTGGGACTTACTTTTTAGTTTATTACTGGAGCTGAAGAGCTAATTCAATGCCCTTACCTGAAGTAGAAAAAAAGACAATTGACCTGGAAATATATTTTCCATATGAATTCAAAGTCATTATTTAACTATGCGTTAGTGTCAAAACTGTCAACTATACCTAACCCCTGAAAAGAAAAGGATAGCTTTTAGTCATAATCCATACTTTATAGTTCAATATTGGAGCTGAAGACCAAATTCAAACCCCTTTTCTGAAAGAAAAAAAACAAAAGTGACATTTGTATATATTTCTCATATGAATTCAAAATCTATCTTCATCCTGTGTTAGTGTCAAACTAAGAATGAGGCCTAACCCTTCAAAAAAAGAAGGATAACTTTTGGTCATATTGCATTCTTATTCAGTACATTAAAGGTTAATATTGAAGCTGAAGACCAAATTCGAACCCCTTCCCTGAAGTGAATGAAAACCTCAAGTGACCTAGGAATATATTTTACACGTGAGTTTTAAATCCATATTCATTGTGTGTTAGTTTAAAACTGTGACTTACTTTTTAGTTTATTATTGGAGCTGAAGAGCTAATTCAATGCCCTTACCTGAAGTAGAAAAAACACAATTGACCTGGAAATATATTTTCCATATGAATTCAAAGTCATTATTTAACTATGCGTTAGTGTCAAAACTGTCAATTAGACCTAACCCCTGGAAAGAAAAGGATAGCTTTTAGTCATAATCCATACTTTATAGTTCAATATTGGAGCTGAAGACCAAATTCAAACCCCTTTTCTGAAAGAAAAAAAACAAAAGTGACATTTGTATATATTTCTCATATGAATTCAAAATCTATCTTCATCCGTATGTTAGTGTCGAACTAAGAATAAGACCCAACCCTTCTAAAAAAGAAGGATTACTTTTGGGCATATTGCATTCTTATTCAGTACATTAAATTTAATATTGAAGCTGAAGACCAAATTCGAACCCCTTCCCTGAAGTGAAAGAAAAACTCAAGTGACCTAGGAATATATTTTTCACGTGAGTTTTAAATCCATATTCCTTGTGTGTTACTTTCAAAACTGCGACTTACTTTTCAGTTTATTATTGGAGCTGAAGAGCAAATTCAATGCCCTTACCTGAAGTAGAAAAAAACACAATTGACCTGGAAATATATTTTCCATATGAATTCAAAGTCTATATTTAACTATGCGTTAGTGTCAAAACTGTCAATTAGACCTAACCCCTGGAAAGAGAAGGATAGCTTTTAGTCATAATCCATACTTTATAGTTTAACATTGGAGCTAAAGACTGAATTCAAACCACTTTTCTGAGGAGAAAAAAAACACAAGTGCCAATTGTATATATTTCTCATATGAATTCAAAATCTCTATTCATCCGTATGTTAGTGCCAAACTAAGAATTACGCCTGGCCCCTCAGGTAAAGAAGGATTTCTTTTGGTCATATTGCATTCTTATTCAGTACATTAAAGTTTAATATTGAAGCTGAAGACCAAAGTCGAATCCCTTTTCCTGAAGTGAATGAAAAACTCAAGTGACTTGGGAATATATTTTTCAAGTGCGTTTTAAATCTATATTCATTGTGTGTTAGTGTAAAAACTGTGACTTAGCCCTAACCCCCCAAAAAAGAAGTGTTACTTTTGGTCATGTTGGAGATCGAGTCTGTACTTTTTAGTTTAATATTGGAGCTGAAGAGCAAATTTAATGCCCTTCCCTGAAGTGGAAAAAAACACAAGTGACCTAGGAATATATTTTCCAATATGAATTCAAAGTCTATACTTATCTTTACGTAAGTGTCAAAACTGTGAATTTGATCTAACCCCTGGAAAAAGAAGGATAACTTTCAGTCATAATCCATACTTTATAGTTCAATATTGGAGCTGAAGACCAAATTCAAACCCCTTTTCTGAAAGGATAAAAAACCACAAGTGACATTTCTATATATTTCTCATATGAATTCAAAATCTCTATTCATCCGTATGTTAGTGTCAAACTAAGAATAATGCATGGCCCTTCAAGAAAAGAAGGATTTCTTTTGGTCATATTGTATTCTTATTCAGTTCATTAAAGGTTAATATTGAAGCTGAAGACCAAATTCGAACCCCTTCCCTGAAGTGAAAGAAAACCTCAAGTGACCTAGGAATATATTTTTCATGTGCGTTTTAAATCCATATTCATTGTGTGCTAGTTTCAAAACTGGGACTTACTTTTTAGTTTATTACTGGAGCTGAAGAGCTAATTCAATGCCCTTACCTGAAGTAGAAAAAAAGACAATTGACCTGGAAATATATTTTCCATATGAATTCAAAGTCATTATTTAACTATGCGTTAGTGTCAAAACTGTCAACTATACCTAACCCCTGAAAAGAAAAGGATAGCTTTTAGTCATAATCCATACTTTATAGTTCAATATTGGAGCTGAAGACCAAATTCAAACCCCTTTTCTGAAAGAAAAAAAACAAAAGTGACATTTGTATATATTTCTCATATGAATTCAAAATCTATCTTCATCCTGTGTTAGTGTCAAACTAAGAATGAGGCCTAACCCTTCAAAAAAAGAAGGATAACTTTTGGTCATATTGCATTCTTATTCAGTACATTAAAGGTTAATATTGAAGCTGAAGACCAAATTCGAACCCCTTCCCTGAAGTGAATGAAAACCTCAAGTGACCTAGGAATATATTTTACACGTGAGTTTTAAATCCATATTCATTGTGTGTTAGTTTAAAACTGTGACTTACTTTTTAGTTTATTATTGGAGCTGAAGAGCTAATTCAATGCCCTTACCTGAAGTAGAAAAAACACAATTGACCTGGAAATATATTTTCCATATGAATTCAAAGTCATTATTTAACTATGCGTTAGTGTCAAAACTGTCAATTAGACCTAACCCCTGGAAAGAAAAGGATAGCTTTTAGTCATAATCCATACTTTATAGTTCAATATTGGAGCTGAAGACCAAATTCAAACCCCTTTTCTGAAAGAAAAAAAACAAAAGTGACATTTGTATATATTTCTCATATGAATTCAAAATCTATCTTCATCCGTATGTTAGTGTCGAACTAAGAATAAGACCTAACCCTTCTAAAAAAGAAGGATTACTTTTGGGCATATTGCATTCTTATTCAGTACATTAAATTTAATATTGAAGCTGAAGACCAAATTCGAACCCCTTCCCTGAAGTGAAAGAAAAACTCAAGTGACCTAGGAATATATTTTTCACGTGAGTTTTAAATCCATATTCCTTGTGTGTTACTTTCAAAACTGCGACTTACTTTTCAGTTTATTATTGGAGCTGAAGAGCAAATTCAATGCCCTTACCTGAAGTAGAAAAAAACACAATTGACCTGGAAATATATTTTCCATATGAATTCAAAGTCTATATTTAACTATGCGTTAGTGTCAAAACTGTCAATTAGACCTAACCCCTGGAAAGAGAAGGATAGCTTTTAGTCATAATCCATACTTTATAGTTTAACATTGGAGCTAAAGACTGAATTCAAACCACTTTTCTGAGGAGAAAAAAAACACAAGTGCCAATTGTATATATTTCTCATATGAATTCAAAATCTCTATTCATCCGTATGTTAGTGCCAAACTAAGAATTACGCCTGGCCCCTCAGGTAAAGAAGGATTTCTTTTGGTCATATTGCATTCTTATTCAGTACATTAAAGTTTAATATTGAAGCTGAAGACCAAAGTCGAATCCCTTTTCCTGAAGTGAATGAAAAACTCAAGTGACTTGGGAATATATTTTTCAAGTGCGTTTTAAATCTATATTCGTTGTGTGTTAGTGTAAAAACTGTGACTTAGCCCTAACCCCCCAAAAAAGAAGTGTTACTTTTGGTCATGTTGGAGATCGAGTCTGTACTTTTTAGTTTAATATTGGAGCTGAAGAGCAAATTTAATGCCCTTCCCTGAAGTGGAAAAAAACACAAGTGACCTAGGAATATATTTTCCAATATGAATTCAAAGTCTATACTTATCTTTACGTAAGTGTCAAAACTGTGAATTTGATCTAACCCCTGGAAAAAGAAGGATAACTTTCAGTCATAATCCATACTTTATAGTTCAATATTGGAGCTGAAGACCAAATTCAAACCCCTTTTCTGAAAGGATAAAAAACCACAAGTGACATTTCTATATATTTCTCATATGAATTCAAAATCTCTATTCATCCGTATGTTAGTGTCAAACTAAGAATAATGCATGGCCCTTCAAGAAAAGAAGGATTTCTTTTGGTCATATTGTATTCTTATTCAGTACATTAAAGGTTAATATTGAAGCTGAAGACCAAATTCGAACCCCTTCCATGAAGTGAATGAAAACCTCAAGTGACCTAGGAATATATTTTACACGTGAGTTTTAAATCCATATTCATTGTGTGTTAGTTTAAAACTGTGACTTACTTTTTAGTTTATTATTGAAGCTGAAGAGCTAATTCAATGCCCTTACCTGAAGTAGAAAAAACACAATTGACCTGGAAATATATTTTCCATATGAATTCAAAGTCATTATTTACCTATGCGTTAGTGTCAAAACTGTCAATTAGACCTAACCCCTGGAAAGAAAAGGATAGCTTTTAGTCATAATCCATACTTTATAGTTCAATATTGGATCTGAAGACCAAATTCAAACCCCTTTTCTGAAAGAAAAAAAACAAAAGTGACATTTGTATATATTTCTCATATGAATTCAAAATCTATCTTCATCCGTATGTTAGTGTCAAACTAAGAATAAGACCTAACCCTTCTAAAAAAGAAGGATTCCTTTTGGGCATATTGCATTCTTATTCAGTACATTAAATTTAATATTGAAGCTGAAGACCAAATTCGAACCCCTTCCCTAAAGTGAAAGAAAAACTCAAGTGACCTAGGAATATATTTTTCTCATGAGTTTTAAATCCATATTTCTTGTGTGTTACTTTCAAAACTGCGACTTACTTTTCAGTTTATTATTGGAGCTGAAGAGCAAATTCAATGCCCTTACCTGAAGTAGAAAAAAACACAATTGACCTGGAAATATATTTTCCATATGAATTCAAAGTCTATATTTAACTATGCGTTAGTGTCAAAACTGTCAATTAGACCTAACCCCTGGAAAGAGAAGGATAGCTTTTAGTCATAATCCATACTTTATAGTTCAATATTGGAGCTGAAGACCAAATTCAAACCCCTTTTCTGAAAGAAAAAAAACAAAAGTGACATTTGTATATATTTCTCATATGAATTCAAAATCTATCTTCATCCGTATGTTAGTGTCAAACTAAGAATGAGGCCTAACCCTTCAAAAAAAGAAGGATAACTTTTGGTCATATTGCATTCTTATTCAGTACATTAAAGTTTAATATTGAAGCTGAAGACCAAATTTGAATCCCTTTTCCTGAAGTGAATGAAAAACTCAAGTGACTTGGGAATATATTTTTCAAGTGCGTTTTAAATCCATATTCATTGTGTGTTAGTGTAAAAACTGTGACTTAGCCCTAACCCCCCCAAAAAAGAAGTGTTACTTTTGGTCATCTTGGATTCCAAGTCAGTACTTTTTAGTTTAATATTGGAGCTGAAGAGCAAACTCAACCCCCTTCCCTGAAGTGACAAAAAACACAAGTGAACTAGGAATATATTTTCAAATATGAATTCAAAGTCCATATTTATCTATACATAAGTGTCAAAACTGTGAATTTGACCTAACCTCTGGAAAGAGAAGGATAACTTTTAGTCATAATCCATACTTTATAGTTCAATATTGGAGCTGAAAACCAAATTGAAACCCCTTTTCTGAAAGGAAAAAAAACACAAGTGACATTTGTATATATTTCTCTTTTGAATTCAAAATCTATCTTCATCCGTATGTTAGAATCAAACTAAGAATAAGGCCTAACCCTTCAAAAAAAAAAAGAAAACTTTTGGTCATATTGCATTCTTATTCAGTACATTAAATTTAAAATTGAAGCTGAAGACCAAATTTGAACCCCTTCCCTGAAGTGAAAGCAAAACTCAAGTGACCTAGGAATATATTTTTCACGTGAGTTTTAAATCCATGTTCATTGTGTTTTAGTTTTAAAACTGCGACTTACTTTTTAGTTTATTATTAGAGCTGAAGAGCTAATTCAATGCCCTTACCTGAAGTAGAAAAAAAGACAATTGACCTGGAAATATATTTTCCATATGAATTCAAAGTCATTATTTAACTATGCGTTAGTGTCAAAACTGTCAACTATACCTAACCCCTGAAAAGAAAAGGATAGCTTTTAGTCATAATCCATACTTTATAGTTCAATATTGGAGCTGAAGACCAAATTCAAACCCCTTTTCTGAAAGAAAAAAAACAAAAGTGACATTTGTATATATTTCTCATATGAATTCAAAATCTATCTTCATCCGTATGTTAGTGTCAAACTAAGAATGAGGCCTAACCCTTCAAAAAAAGAAGGATAACTTTTGGTCATATTGCATTCTTATTCAGTACATTAAAGTTTAATATTGAAGCTGAAGACCAAATTTGAATCCCTTTTCCTGAAGTGAATGAAAAACTCAAGTGACTTGGGAATATATTTTTCAAGTGCGTTTTAAATCCATATTCATTGTGTGTTAGTGTAAAAACTGTGACTTAGCCCTAACCCCCCCAAAAAAGAAGTGTTACTTTTGGTCATCTTGGATTCCAAGTCAGTACTTTTTAGTTTAATATTGGAGCTGAAGAGCAAACTCAACCCCCTTCCCTGAAGTGGAAAAAAACACAAGTGAACTAGGAATATATTTTCAAATATGAATTCAAAGTCCATATTTATCTATACATAAGTGTCAAAACTGTCAATTAGACCTAACCCCTGGAAAGAGAAGGATAGCTTTTAGTCATAATCCATACTTTATAGTTTAACATTGGAGCTGAATACTGAATTCAAACCCCTTTTCTGAGGAGAAAAAAAACACAAGTGCCAATTGTATATATTTCTCATATGAATTCAAAATCTCTATTCATCCGTATGTTAGTGTCAAACTAAGAATTACCCCTGGCCCTTCAGGTAAAGAAGGATTTCTTTTGGTCATATTGCATTCTTATTCAGTACATTAAAGTTTAATATTGAAGCTGAAGACCAAATTTGAATCCCTTTTTCTGAAGTGAATGAAAAACTCAAGTGACTTGGGAATATATTTTTCAAGGGCGTTTTAAATCTATATTCATTGTGTGTTAGTGTAAAAACTGTGACTTAGCCCTAACCCCCATGAAAAGAAGTGTTACTTTTGGTCATGTTGGAGATCAAGTCAGTACTTTTTAGTTGAATATTGGAGCTGAAGAGCAAATGTAATGCCCTTCCCTGAAGTGGAGAAAAACACAAGTGACCTAGGAATATATTTTCCAATATGAATTCAAAGTCTATACTTATCTTTACGTAAGTGTCAAAACTGTGAATTTGATCTAACCCCTGGAAAGAGAAGGATAACTTATAGTCATAATCCATACTTTATAGTTCAATATTGGAGCTGAAGACCAAATTCAAACCCCTTTTCTGAAAGGATAAAAAACCAGAAGTGACATTTGTATATATTTCTCATATGAATTCAAAATCTCTATTCATCCGTATGTTAGTGTCAAACTAAGAATAATGCCTGGCCCTTCAAGAAAAGAAGGATTTCTTTTGGTCATATTGTATTCTTATTCAGTACATTAAAGGTTAATATTGAAGCTGAAGACCAAATTCGAACCCCTTCCCTGAAGTGAAAGAAAACCTCATGTGACCTAGAAATATATTCTTCACGTGCGTTTTAAATCCATATTCATTGTGTGTTGGTTTCAAAACTGCGACTTACTTTTTAGTTTATTATTGGAGCTGAAGAGCTAATTCAATGCCCTTACCTGAAATAGAAAAAAACACAATTGACCTGGAAATATATTTTCCATATGAATTCAAAGTCTTTATTTAACTATGCGTTAGTGTCAAAACTGTCAATTATACCTAACCCCTGAAAAGAAAAGGATAGCTTTTAGTCATAATCCATACTTTATAGTTCAATATTGGAGCTGAAGACCAAATTCAAACCCCTTTTCTGAAAGAAAAAAAACAAAAGTGACATTTGTATATATTTCTCATATGAATTCAAAATCTATCTTCATCCGTATGTTAGTGTCAAACTAAGACTAAGGCCTAACCCTTCTAAAAAAGAAGGATTACTTTTGGTCATATTGCATTCTTATTCAGTACATTAAATTTAATATTGAAGCTGAACACCAAATTCGAACACCTTCCCTGAAGTGAAAGAAAAACTCAAGTGACCTAGGAATATATTTTTCACGTGAGTTTTAAATCAATATTCCTTGTGTGTTAGTTTTAAAACTGCGACTTACTTTTCAGTTTATTATTGGAGCTGAAGAGCAAATTCAATGCCCTTACCTGAAATAGAAAAAAACAAAATTGACCTGGAAATATATTTTTCATATGAATTCAAAGTCTTTATTTAACTATGCGTTAGTGTCAAAACTGTCAACTATACCTAACCCCTGAAAAGAAAAGGATAGCTTTTAGTCATAATCCATACTTTATAGTTCAATATTGGAGCTGAAGACCAAATTCAAACCCCTTTTCTGAAAGAAAAAAAACAAAAGTGACATTTGTATATATTTCTGATATGAATTCAAAATCTATCTTCATCCGTATGTTAGTGTCAAACTAAGAATGAGGCCTAACCCTTCAAAAAAAGAAGGATAACTTTTGGTCATATTGCATTCTTATTCAGTACATTAAAGTTTAATATTGAAGCTGAAGACCAAATTTGAATCCCTTTTCCTGAAGTGAATGAAAAACTCAAGTGACTTGGGAATATATTTTTCAAGTGCGTTTTAAATCCATATTCATTGTGTGTTAGTGTAAAAACTGTGACTTAGCCCTAACCCCCCCAAAAAAGAAGTGTTACTTTTGGTCATCTTGGATTCCAAGTCAGTACTTTTTAGTTTAATATTGGAGCTGAAGAGCAAACTCAACCCCCTTCCCTGAAGTGACAAAAAACACAAGTGAACTAGGAATATATTTTCAAATATGAATTCAAAGTCCATATTTATCTATACATAAGTGTCAAAACTGTGAATTTGACCTAACCTCTGGAAAGAGAAGGATAACTTTTAGTCATAATCCATACTTTATAGTTCAATATTGGAGCTGAAAACCAAATTGAAACCCCTTTTCTGAAAGGAAAAAAAACACAAGTGACATTTGTATATATTTCTCTTTTGAATTCAAAATCTATCTTCATCCGTATGTTAGAATCAAACTAAGAATAAGGCCTAACCCTTCAAAAAAAAAAGGAAAACTTTTGGTCATATTGCATTCTTATTCAGTACATTAAATTTAATATTGAAGCTGAAGACCAAATTCGAACCCCTTCCCTGAAGTGAAAGCAAAACTCAAGTGACCTAGGAATATATTTTTCACGTGAGTTTTAAATCCATATTCATTGTGTTTTAGTTTTAAAACTGCGACTTACTTTTTAGTTTATTATTAGAGCTGAAGAGCAAATTCAATGCCCTTACCTGAAGTAGAAAAAAAGACAATTGACCTGGAAATATATTTTCCATATGAATTCAAAGTCTATATTTAACTATGCGTTAGTGTCAAAACTGTCAATTAGACCTAACGCCTGGAAAGAGAAGGATAGCTTTTAGTCATAATCCATACTTTATAGTTTAACATTGGAGCTGAAGACTAAATTCAAACCCCTTTTCTGAGGAGAAAAAAAACACAAGTGCCAATTGTATATATTTCTCATATGAATTCAAAATCTCTATTCATCCGTATGTTAGTGTCAAACTGAGAATTACGCCTGGCCCTTCAGGTAAAGATGGATTTCTTTTGGTCATATTGCATTCTTATTCAGTACAATAAAGTTTAATATTGAAGCTGAAGACCAAAGTCAAATCCCTTTTTCTGAAGTGAATAAAAAACTCAAGTGACTTGGGAATATATTTTTCAAGTGCGTTTTAAATCCATATTCATTGTGTGTTAGTTTCAAAACTCTGACTTACTTTTTAGTTTATCATTGGAGCTGAAGAGCAAATTCAATGCCCTTACCTGAAGTAGAAAAAACACAATTGACCTGGAAATATATTTTCCATATGAATTCAAAGTCATTATTTAACTATGCGTTAGTGTCAAAACTGTCAATTAGACCTAACCCCTGGAAAGAAAAGGATAGCTTTTAGTCATAATCCATACTTTATAGTTCAATATTGGAGCTGAAGACCAAATTCAAATCCCTTTTCTGAAAGGAAAAAAAAACACAAGTGACATTTATATATTTCTCATATGAATCTAAAATCTATCTTCATCTGTATGCTAGTGTCAAATTAAGAATAAGGCCTTACCCTTCAAGAAAAGAAAGATTACTCTTGGTCATATTGCATTCTTATTCAGTACATTAAAGTTTAATATTGAAGCTGAAGACCAAATTCGAATCCCTTTTCCTGAAGTGAATGAAAAACTCAAGTGACTTGGGAATATATTTTTCAAGTGCGTTTTAAATCCATGTTCATTGTGTGTTAGTGTAAAAACTGTGACTTAGCCCTAACCCCCCCAAAAAAGAAGTGTTACTTTTGGTCATGTTGGATTCCAAGTCAGTACTTTTTAGTTTAATATTGGAGCTGAAGAGCAAACTCAACCCCCTTCCCTGAAGTGGAAAAAAACACAAGTGAACTAGGAATATATTTTCAAATATGAATTCAAAGTCCATATTTATCTATACATAAGTGTCAAAACTGTGAATTTGACCTAACCTCTGGAAAGAGAAGGATAACTTTTAGTCATAATCCTTACTTTATAGTTCAATATTGGAGCTGAAGACCAAATTGAAACCCCTTTTCTGAAAGGAAAAAAAAACACAAGTGACATTTGTATATATTTCTCTTTTGAATTCAAAATCTATCTTCATCCGTATGTTAGAATCAAACTAAGAATAAGGCCTAACCCTTCAAAAAAAAAAGGATTACTTTTGGTCATATTGCATTCTTATTCAGTACATTAAATTTAATATTGAAGCTGAAGACCAAATTCGAACCCCTTCCCTGAAGTGAAAGCAAAACTCAAGTGACCTAGGAATATATTTTTCACGTGAGTTTTAAATCCATATTCCTTGTGTTTTAGTTTTAAAACTGCGACTTACTTTTTAGTTTATTATTAGAGCTGAAGAGCAAATTCAATGCCCTTACCTGAAGTAGAAAAAAACACAATTGACCTGGAAATATATTTTCCATATGAATTCAAAGTCTATTTTTAACTATGCGTTAGTGTCAAAACTGTCAATTAGACCTAACGCCTGGAAAGAGAAGGATAGCTTTTAGTCATAATCCATACTTTATAGTTTAACATTGGAGCTGAAGACTAAATTCAAACCCCTTTTCTGAGGAGAAAAAAAACACAAGTGCCAATTGTATATATTTCTCATATGAATTCAAAATCTCTATTCATCCGTATGTTAGTGTCAAACTAAGAATTACCCCTGGCCCTTCAGGTAAAGAAGGATTTCTTTTGGTCATATTGCATTCTTATTCAGTACATTAAAGTTTAATATTGAAGCTGAAGACCAAAGTCAAATCCCTTTTTCTGAAGTGAATGAAAAACTCAAGTGACTTGGGAATATATTTTTCAAGGGCGTTTTAAATCTATATTCATTGTGTGTTAGTGTAAAAACTGTGACTTAGCCCTAACCCCCATTAAAAGAAGTGTTACTTTTGGTCATGTTGGAGATCAAGTCAGTACTTTTAAGTTGAATATTGGAGCTGAAGAGCAAATTTTATGCCCTTCCCTGAAGTGGAGAAAAACACAAGTGACCTAGGAATATATTTTCCAATATGAATTCGAAGTCTATACTTATCTTTACGTAAGTGTCAAAACTGTGAATTTGATCTAACCCCTGGAAAGAGAAGGATAACTTTTAGTCATAATCCATACTTTATAGTTCAATATTGGAGCTGAAGACCAAATTCAAACCCCTTTTCTGAAAGGATAAAAAACCAGAAGTGACATTTGTATATATTTCTCATATGAATTCAAAATCTCTATTCATCCGTATGTTAGTGTCAAACTAAGAATAATGCCTGGCCCTTCAAGAAAAGAAGGATTTCTTTTGGTCATATTGTATTCTTATTCAGTACATTAAAGGTTAATATTGAAGCTGAAGACCAAATTCGAACCCCTTCCCTGAAGTGAAAGCAAAACTCAAGTGACCTAGGAATATATTTTTCACGTGAGTTTTAAATCCATATTCCTTGTGTTTTAGTTTTAAAACTGCGACTTACTTTTTAGTTTATTATTAGAGCTGAAGAGCAAATTCAATGCCCTTACCTGAAGTAGAAAAAAACACAATTGACCTGGAAATATATTTTCCATATGAATTCAAAGTCTATTTTTAACTATGCGTTAGTGTCAAAACTGTCAATTAGACCTAACGCCTGGAAAGAGAAGGATAGCTTTTAGTCATAATCCATACTTTATAGTTTAACATTGGAGCTGAAGACTAAATTCAAACCCCTTTTCTGAGGAGAAAAAAAACACAAGTGCCAATTGTATATATTTCTCATATGAATTCAAAATCTCTATTCATCCGTATGTTAGTGTCAAACTAAGAATTACCCCTGGCCCTTCAGGTAAAGAAGGATTTCTTTTGGTCATATTGCATTCTTATTCAGTACATTAAAGTTTAATATTGAAGCTGAAGACCAAAGTCAAATCCCTTTTTCTGAAGTGAATGAAAAACTCAAGTGACTTGGGAATATATTTTTCAAGGGCGTTTTAAATCTATATTCATTGTGTGTTAGTGTAAAAACTGTGACTTAGCCCTAACCCCCATAAAAAGAAGTGTTACTTTTGGTCATGTTGGAGATCAAGTCAGTACTTTTAAGTTGAATATTGGAGCTGAAGAGGAAATGTAATGCCCTTCCCTGAAGTGGAGAAAAACACAAGTGACCTAGGAATATATTTTCCAATATGAATTCAAAGTCTATACTTATCTTTACGTAAGTGTCAAAACTGTGAATTTGATCTAACCCCTGGAAAGAGAAGGATAACTTTTAGTCATAATCCATACTTTATAGTTCAATATTGGAGCTGAAGACCAAATTCAAACCCCTTTTCTGAAAGGATAAAAAACCAGAAGTGACATTTGTATATATTTCTCATATGAATTCAAAATCTCTATTCATCCGTATGTTAGTGTCAAACCAAGAATAATGCCTGGCCCTTCAAGAAAAGAAGGATTTCTTTTGGTCATATTGTATTCTTATTCAGTACATTAAAGGTTAATATTGAAGCTGAAGACCAAATTCGAACCCCTTCCCTGAAGTGAAAGAAAACCTCATGTGACCTAGAAATATATTCTTCACGTGCGTTTTAAATCCATATTCATTGTGTGTTAGTTTCAAAACTGCGACTTACTTTTTAGTTTATTATTGGAGCTGAAGAGCTAATTCAATGCCCTTACCTGAAGTAGAAAAAAACACAATTGACCTGGAAATATATTTTCCATATGAATTCAAAGTCTTTATTTAACTATGCGTTAGTGTCAAAACTGTCAATTATACCTAACCCCTGAAAAGAAAAGGATAGCTTTTAGTCATAATCCATACTTTATAGTTCAATATTGGAGCTGAAGACCAAATTCAAACCCCTTTTCTGAAAGAAAAAAAACAAAAGTGACATTTGTATATATTTCTCATATGAATTCAAAATCTATCTTCATCCGTATGTTAGTGTCAAACTAAGACTAAGGCCTAACCCTTCTAAAAAAGAAGGATTACTTTTGGTCATATTGCATTCTTATTCAGTACATTAAATTTAATATTGAAGCTGAAGACCAAATTCGAACACCTTCCCTGAAGTGAAAGAAAAACTCAAGTGACCTAGGAATATATTTTTCACATGAGTTTTAAATCAATATTCCTTGTGTGTTAGTTTTAAAACTGCGACTTACTTTTCAGTTTATTATTGGAGCTGAAGAGCAAATTCAATGCCCTTACCTGAAATAGAAAAAAACACAATTGACCTGGAAATATATTTTCCATATGAATTCAAAGTCTTTATTTAACTATGCGTTAGTGTCAAAACTGTCAATTAGACCTAGCCCCTGGAAAGAGAAGGATAGCTTTTAGTCATTATCCATACTTTATAGTTTAACTTTGGAGCTGAAGACAGAATTCAAACCCCTTTACTGAGGAGAAAAAAAACACAAGTGCAAATTGTATATATTTCTCATATGAATTCAAAATCTCTATTCATCCGTATGTTAGTGTCAAACTAAGAATTACGCCTGGCCCTTCAAGTAAAGAAGGATTTCTTTTGGTCATATTGCATTCTTATACAGTACATTAAAGTTTAATATTGAAGCTGAAGACCAAATTCGAATCCCTTTTCCTGAAGTGAATGAAAAACTCAAGTGACTTGGGAATATATTTTTCACGTGCTTTTTAAATCTATATCTATTGTGTGTTAGTGTAAAAACTGTGACTTAGCATTAACCCCCCGAAAAAGAAGTTCTACTTTTGGTCATGTTGGATTCCAAGTCAGTACTTTTTAGTTTAATATTGGAGCTGAAGAGCAAACTCAACCCCCTTCCCTGAAGTGGAAAAAAACACAATTGAACTAGGAATATATTTTCAAATATGAATTCAAAGTCCATATTTATCTATACATAAATGTCAAAACTGTAAATTTGACCTAACCTCTGGAAAGAGAAGGATACATTTTAGTCATAATCCATACTTCATATTTCAATATTGGAGCTGAAGACCAAATTGAAACCCCTTTTCTGAAAGAAAAAAAAACCACAAGTGACATTTGTGTATATTTCTCTCTAGAATTCAAAATCTCTATTGATCGGTATGTTAGTGTCAAACTAAAAATTATGCCTGGCCCTTTAAGAAAAGAAGGATTTCTTTTGGTCATATTGCATTCTTATTCAGTACATTAAAGTGTAATATTGAAGCTGAAGACCAAATTAGAAACCCTTTTCCTGAAGTGAATGAAAAACTCAAGTGACTTGGGAATATATTCTTCACCTGCGTTTTAAATCTATATCTATTGCGTGTTAGTCTAAAAACTGTGACTTAGCATTACCCCCTCGAATAAGAAGTGTTACTTTAGGTCATGTTGGAGATCAAGTCAGTACTTTTTAGTTTAATATTGGAGCTGAAGAGCAAATTTAATGCCCTTCCCTGAAGTGGAAAAAAACAAAAGTGACCTAGAAATATATTTTCCAATATGAATTCAAAGTCTATATTTATCTATACATAAGTGTCAAAACTGTGAATTTGATCTAACCCCTGGAAAGAGAAGGATAACTTTTAGTCATAATCCATACTTTATCGTTCAATTTTGGAGCTGAAGACCAAATTCAAACCCTTTTTCTGAAAGGCAAAAAAACCACAAGTGACATTTGTATTTATTTCTCATATGAATTCAAAATCTCTATTCATCCGTATGTTAGTGTCAAACTAAGAATAACGCCTGGCCCTTCAAGAAAAGAAGGATTTCTTTTGGTCATATTGCATTCTTTTTCAGTACATTAAAGGTTAATATTGAAGCTGAAGACCAAATTCGAACCCCTTCCCTGAAGTGAAAGAAAACCTCAAGTGACCTAGGAATATATTTTTCACGTGCGTTTTAAATCCATATTCATTGTGTGTTAGTTTCAAAACTGCGACTTACTTTTTAGTTTATTATTGGAGCTGAAGAGCTAATTCAATGCCCTTACCTGAAGTAGAAAAAAACACAATTGACCTGGAAATTTATTTTCCATATGAATTCAATATCATTATTTAATTATGCGTTAGTGTCAAAACTGTCAATTATACCTAACCCCTGAAAAGAAAAGGATAGCTTTTAGTCATAATCCATACTTTATAGTTCAATATTGGAGCTGAAGACCAAATTCAAACCCCTTTTCTGAAAGAAAAAAAACAAAAGTGACATTTGTATATATTTCTCATATGAATTCAAAATCTATCTTCATCCGTATGTTAGTGTCAAACTAAGACTAAGGCCTAACCCTTCTAAAAAAGAAGGATTACTTTTGGTCATATTGCATTCTTATTCAGTACATTAAATTTAATATTGAAGCTGAAGACCAAATTCGAACACCTTCCCTGAAGTGAAAGAAAAACTCAAGTGACCTAGGAATATATTTTTCACGTGAGTTTTAAATCAATATTCCTTGTGTGTTAGTTTTAAAACTGCGACTTACTTTTCAGTTTATTTTTGGAGCTGAAGAGCTAATTCAATGCCCTTACCTGAAGTAGAAAAAAACACAATTGACCTGGAAATATATTTTCCATATGAATTCAAAGTCATTACTTAGGTATGCGTTAGTGTCAAAACTGTCAATTAGACCTAACCCCTTGAAAGAGAAGGATAGCTTTTAGTCATAATCCATACTTTATAGTTTAACATTGGAGTGGAAGACAGAATTCAAACCCCTTTTCTGAGGAGAAAAAAAACACAAGTGCCAATTGTATATATTTCTCATATGAACTCAAAATCTCTATTCATCCGTATGTTAGTGTCAAACTAAGAATAATGCCTGGCCCTTCAAGAAAAGAAGGATTTCTTTTGGTCATATTGCATTCTTATTCAGTACATTAAAGGTTAATATTGAAGCTGAAGCCCAAATTCAAACCCCTTTTCCTGAAGTGAATGAAAAACTCAAGTGACTCAGGAATATATTTTTCACCTGCGTTTTAAATCTATATTCATTGTGTGTTAGTCTAAAAACTTCGACTTAGCATTAACCCCTCGAAAAAGAAGTGTTACTTTTGGCCATGTTGGAGATCAAGTCAGTACTTTTTAGTTTAATATTGGAGCTGAAGAGCAAATCTAATGCCCTTCCCTGAAGTGGAAAAAAAACACAAGTGACCTAGGAATATATTTTCCAATATGAATTCAAAGTCTATATTTATCTATACGTAAGTGCCAAAACTGTGAATTTGATCTAACCCCTGGTAAGAGAAGGATAACTTTTAGTCATAATCCATACTTTATAGTTCAATATTGGAGCTGAAGACCAAATTCAAACCCCTTTTCTGAAAGGAAAAAAACCCACAAGTGACATTTGTATATATTTCTCATATGAATTCAAAATCTCTATTCATCCGTATGTTAGTGTCAAACTAAGAATAACACCTGGCCCTTCAAGAAAAGAAGGGTTTCTTTTGGTCATATTGCATTCTTATTCAGTACATTAAAGGTTAATATTGAAGCTGAAGCCCAAATTCGAACCCCTTTTCCTGAAATGAATGAAAAACTCAAGTGACTCGGGAATATATTTTTCACCTGCGTTTTAAATCTATATTCATTGTGTGTTAGTCTAAAAACTTCGACTTAGCATTAACCCCTCGAAAAAGAAGTGTTACTTTTGGCCATGTTGGAGATCAAGTCAGTACTTTTTAGTTTAATATTGGAGCTGAAGAGCAAATCTAATGCCCTTCCCTGAAGTGGAAAAAAAGACAAGTGACCTAGGAATATATTTTCCAATATGAATTCAAAGTCTATATTTATCTATACGTAAGTGTCAAAACTGTGAATTTGATCTAACCCCTGGAAAGAGAAGGATAACTTTTAGTCATAATCCATACTTTATAGTTCAATATTGGAGCTGAAGACCAAATTCAAACCCCTTTTCTGAAAGGAAAAAAACCCACAAGTGACATTTGTATATATTTCTCATATGAATTCAAATTCTCTATTCATCCGTATGTTAGAGTCAAACTAAGAATAACACCTGGCCCTTCAAGAAAAGAAGGATTACTTTTGGTCATATTGCATTCTTATTCGGTACATTAAAGTTTAATATTGTAGCTGAAGACCAAATTCGAAGCCCTTACCTGAAGTGAAAGAAAAAATCAAGTGACCTAGAAATATATTTTTCACGTGAGTTTTAAATCTATATTCATTGTGTGTTACTTTCAAAACTGTGACTTACTTTTTAGTTTATTTTTGGAGCTGAAGAGCTAATTCAATGCCCTTACCTGAAGTAGAAAAAAACACAATTGACCTGGAAATATATTTTCCATATGAATTCAAAGTCATTACTTAGGTATGCGTTAGTGTCAAAACTGTCAATTAGACCTAACCCCTGGAAAGAGAAGGATAGCTTTTAGTCATAATCCATACTTTATAGTTCAATATTGGAGCTGAAGACCAAATTCAAACCCCTTTCCTGAGGAGAAAAAAAACACAAGTGCCAATTGTATATATTTCTCATATGAACTCAAAATCTCTATTCATCAGTATGTTAGTGTCAAACTAAGAATAATGCCTGGCCCTTCAAGAAAAGAAGGGTTTCTTTTGGTCCTATTGCATTCTTATTCAGTACATTAAAGGTTAATATTGAAGCTGAAGCCCAAATTTGAACCCCTTTTCCTGAAGTGAATGAAAAACTCAAGTGACTCGGGAATATATTTTTCACCTGCGTTTTAAATCTATATTCATTGTGTGTTAGTCTAAAAACTTCGACTTAGCATTAACCCCTCGAAAAAGAAGTGTTACTTTTGGCCATGTTGGAGATCAAGTCAGTACTTTTTAGTTTAATATTGGAGCTGAAGAGCAAATCTAATGCCCTTCCCTGAAGTGGAAAAAAACACAAGTGACCTAGGAATATATTTTCCAATATGAATTCAAAGTCTATATTTATCTATACGTAAGTGTCAAAACTGTGAATTTGACCTAACCCCTGGAAAGAGAAGGATAACTTTCAGTCATAATCCATACTTTATAGTTCAATATTTGAGCTGAAGACCAAATTCAAACCCCTTTTTCGAAAAGAAAAAAAAACACAACTGACATTTGTATATATTTCTCATATGAATCTAAAATCTATCTTCATCCGTATGTTAGTGTCAAACTAAGAATAAGGCCTAACCCTTCAAGAAAAGAAGAATTACTTTTGGTCATATTGCATTCTTTTTCAGTACATTAAAGTTCAATATTGTAGCTGATGACCAAATTCGAACCCCTTCCCTGAAGTGAAAGAAAAACTCAAGTGACCTAGGAATATATTTTTCATGTGAGTTTTAAATCCATATTCCTTGTGTGTTAGTTTCAAAACTGCGACATACATTTTATTTCATTATTGGAGCTGAAGAGCAAATTCAATGCCCTGACCTGAAGTAGAAAAAAAATACAATTGACCTGGAAATATATTTTTCATATGAATTCAAAGTCTTTATTTAACTATGCGTTAGTGTCAAAACTGTCAATTAGACCTAACCCCTGGAAAGAGAAGGATAGCTTTTAGTCATAATCCATACTTTATAGTTCAATATTGGAGCTGAAGACCAAATTCAAACCCCTTTTCTGAAAGGAATAAAAACCACAAGAGACATTTGTATATATTTCTCTTATGAATTCAAAATCTCTATTGATCCTTATGTTAGTGTCAAACTAAGAATTATGCCTGGCCCTTCAAGAAAAGAAGGATTTCTTTTGGTCATATTGCAATCTTATTCAGTACATTAAAGTTGAATATTGAAGCTTAAGACCAAATTCGAACCCCTTTTCCTGAAGTGAATGAAAAACTCAAGTGACTTGGGAATATATTTTTCACCTGCGTTTTAAATCTATATTCATTGTGTGTTTGTCTAAACACTGTGACTTAGCATTAACCCCCCGAAAAAGAAGTGTTACTTTTGGTCATGTTGGATTCCAAGTCAGTACTTTTTAGTTTAATATTGGAGCTGAAGAGCAAATTTAATGCCCCTCCCTGAAGTGGAAAAAAACATAAGTGACCTAGGAATATATTTTCCAACATGAATTCAAAGTCCATATTTATCTATACGTAAGGGTCAAAACTGTGAATTTGACCTAACCCCTGGAAAGAGAAGGATAACTTTCAGTCATAATCCATACTTTATAGTTCAATATTTGAGCTGAAGACCAAATTCAAACCCCTTTTTCGAAAAGAAAAAAAAACACAACTGACATTTGTATATATTTCTCATATAAATCTAAAATCTATCTTCATCGGTATGTTAGTGTCAAACTAAGAATAAGGCCTAACCCTTCAAGAAAAGAAGAATTACTTTTGGTCATATTGCATTCTTTTTCAGTACATTAAAGTTCAATATTGTAGCTGAAGACCAAATTCGAACCCCTTCCCTGAAGTGAAAGAAAAACTCAAGTAACCTAGGAATATATTTTTCATGTGAGTTTTTAATCCATATTCCTTGTGTGTTAGTTTCAAAACTGCGACATACATTTTATTTCATTATTGGAGCTGAAGAGCAAATTTAATGCCCTGACCTGAAGTAGAAAAAAAATACAATTGACCTGGAAATATATTTTCCATATGAATTCAAAGTCTTTATTTAACTATGCGTTAGTGTCAAAACTGTCAATTAGACCTAACCCCTGGAAAGAGAAGGATAGCTTTTAGTCATAATCCATACTTTATAGTTCAATATTGGAGCTGAAGACCAAATTCAAACCCCTTTTCTGAAAGGAATAAAAACCACAAGAGACATTTGTATATATTTCTCTTATGAATTCAAAATCTCTATTGATCCGTATGTTAGTGTCAAACTAAGAATAACACCTGGCCCTTCAAGAAAAAAAAGATTTCTTTTGGTCATATTGCATTCTTATTCAGTACATTGAAGTTTAATATTGAAACTGAAGCCCAAATTCGAACCCCTTTTCCTGAAGTGAATGAAAAACTCAAGTGACTTGGGAATATATTTTTCACCTGCGTTTTAAATCGATATTTATTGTGTGTTAGTCTAAAAACTTCGACTTAGCATTAACCCCTCGAAAAAGAAGTAATACTTTTGGCCATGTTGGAGATCAAGTCAGTACTTTTTAGTTTAATATTGGAGCTGAAGAGCAAATCTAATGCCCTTCCCTGAAGTGGGAAAAAACACAAGTGACCTAGGAATATATTCTCCAATATGAATTCAAAGTCTATATTTATCTATACGTAAGTGTCAAAACTGTGAATTTGATCTAACCCCTGGAAAGAGAAGGATAACTTTTAGTCATAATCCATACTTTATAGTTCAATATTGGAGCTGAAGACCAAATTCAAACCCCTTTTCTGAAAGGGAAAAAACCCACAAGTGACATTTGTATATATTTCTCATATGAATTCAAAATCTCTATTCATCCGTATGTTAGTGTCAAACTAAGAATAACACCTGGCCCTTCAAGAAAAGAAGGATTTCTTTTGGTCATATTGCATTTTTATTCAGTACATTAACGTTTAATATTGAAGCTGAAGACCGAATTTAAACCCCTTACCGGAAGTGAAAGAAAAACTCAAGTGACCTAGGAATATATTTTTCACGTGAGTTTTAAATCCATATTCATTGTGTGTTACTTTCAAAACTGTGACTTACTTTTTAGTTTATTTTTGGAGCTGAAGAGCTAATTCAATGCCCTTACCTGAAGTAGAAAAAAACACAATTGACCTGGAAATATATTTTCCATATGAATTCAAAGTCATTACTTAAGTATGCGTTAGTGTCAAAACTGTCAATTAGACCTAACCCCTGGAAAGAGAAGGATAGCTTTTAGTCATAATCCATACTTTATAGTTTAACATTGGAGCGGAAGACAGAATTCAAACCCCTTTTCTGAGGAGAAAAAAAACACAAGTGCCAATTGTATATATTTCTCATATGAACTCAAAATCTCTATTCATCCGTATGTTAGTGTCAAACTAAGAATAATGCCTGGCCCTTCAAGAAAAGAAGGATTTCTTTTGGTCATATTGCATTCTTATTCAGTACATTAAAGGTTAATATTGAAGCTGAAGACCCAATTGGAACCCCTTTTCCTGAAGTGAATGAAAAACTCAAATGACTTGGGAAAATATTTTTCACGTGAGTTTCAAATCTATATTCATTGTGTGTTAGTGTAGAAACTGTGACTTAGCCCTAACCCCCCTAAAAACAAGTGTTACTTTTGGTCATGTTGGATTCCAAGTCAGTACTTTTTAGTTAAATATTGGAGCTGAAGAGCAGACTCAACCCCCTACCCTGAAGTGAAAAAAAAACACAAGTGACCTAGGAATATATTTTCAAATATGAATTCGAAGTCCATATTTATCTATACGTAAGTGTCAAAACTGTGAATTTGACCTAACCCCTTGAAAGAATGGATAACTTTTAGTCATAATCTATACTTAATAGTTCAATATTGGAGTTATATGACCAAATTCAAACCCCTTTTCTGAAAGGAAAAAAAAACACTAGTGACATTTGTATATATTTCTCATATGGATCTAAGATCTATCTTCATCCGTATGTTAGTGTCAAACTAAGAATAAGGCCTAACCCTTCAAGAAAAGAAGGATTACTTTTGGTCATATTGCATTCTTATTTAGTACATTAAAGTTTAATATTGTAGCTGAAGACCAAATTCGAACCCCTTACCTGAAGTGAAAGAAAAACTCAAGTGACCTAGGAATATATTTTTCACGTGAGTTTTAAATCCATATTCATTGTGTGTTACTTTCAAAACTGTGACTTACTTTTTAGTTTATTTTTGGAGCTGAAGAGCTAATTCAATGCCCTTACCTGAAGTAGAAAAAAACACAATTGACCTGGAAACATATTTTCCATATGAATTCAAAGTCATTATTCAACTATGCGTTAATGTCAAAACTGTCAATTAGACCTAACCCCTGGAAAGAGAAGGATAGCTTTTAGTCATAATCCATACTTTATAGTTTAACATTGGAGCTGAAAACCGAATTCAAACCCCTTTTCTGAGGAGAAAAAAAACACAAGTGCCAATTGTATATATTTCTTATATGAATTCAAAATCTCTATTGATCCGTATGTTAGTGTCAAACTAAGAATAACGCCTGGCCCATCAAGAAAAAAAGGATTTCTTTTGGTCATATTGCATTCTTATTCAGTACATTAAAGTTTAATATTGAAACTAAAGCCCAAATTCGAACCCCTTTTCCTGAAGTGAATGAAAAACTCAAGTGACTTGGGAATATATTTTTCACCTGCGTTTTAAATCTACATTCATTGTGTGTAAGTCTAAAAACTTCGACTTAGCATTAACCCCTGGAAAAAGAAGTGTTACTTTTGGCCATGTTGGAGATCAAGTCAGTACTTTTTAGTTTAATATTGGAGCTAAAGAGCAAATCTAATGCCCTTCCCTGAAGTGGGAAAAAACACAAGTGACCTAGGAATATATTCTCCAATATGAATTCAAAGTCTATATTTATCTATACGTAAGTGTCAAAACTGTGAATTTGATCTAACCCCTGGAAAGAGAAGGATAACTTTTAGTCATAATCCATACTTTATAGTTCAATATTGGAGCTGAAGACCAAATTCAAACCCCTTTTCTGAAAGGGAAAAAACCCACAAGTGACATTTGTATATATTTCTCATATGAATTCAAAATCTCTATTCATCCGTATGTTAGTGTCAAACTAAGAATAACACCTGGCCCTTCAAGAAAAGAAGGATTTCTTTTGGTCATATTGCATTTTTATTCAGTACATTAACGTTTAATATTGAAGCTGAAGACCGAATTTAAACCCCTTACCGGAAGTGAAAGAAAAACTCAAGTGACCTAGGAATATATTTTTCACGTGAGTTTTAAATCCATATTCATTGTGTGTTACTTTCAAAACTGTGACTTACTTTTTAGTTTATTTTTGGAGCTGAAGAGCTAATTCAATGCCCTTACCTGAAGTAGAAAAAAACACAATTGACCTGGAAATATATTTTCCATATGAATTCAAAGTCATTACTTAAGTATGCGTTAGTGTCAAAACTGTCAATTAGACCTAACCCCTGGAAAGAGAAGGATAGCTTTTAGTCATAATCCATACTTTATAGTTTAACATTGGAGCGGAAGACAGAATTCAAACCCCTTTTCTGAGGAGAAAAAAAACACAAGTGCCAATTGTATATATTTCTCATATGAACTCAAAATCTCTATTCATCCATATGTTAGTGTCAAACTAAGAATAATGCCTGGCCCTTCAAGAAAAGAAGGATTTCTTTTGGTCATATTGCATTCTTATTCAGTACATTAAAGGTTAATATTGAAGCTGAAGACCCAATTGGAACCCCTTTTCCTGAAGTGAATGAAAAACTCAAATGACTTGGGAAAATATTTTTCACGTGAGTTTCAAATCTATATTCATTGTGTGTTAGTGTAGAAACTGTGACTTAGCCCTAACCCCCCTAAAAAGAAGTGTTACTTTTGGTCATGTTGGATTCCAAGTCAGTACTTTTTAGTTAAATATTGGAGCTGAAGAGCAGACTCAACCCCCTACCCTGAAGTGAAAAAAAAACACAAGTGACCTAGGAATATATTTTCAAATATGAATTCGAAGTCCATATTTATCTATACGTAAGTGTCAAAACTGTGAATTTGACCTAACCCCTTGAAAGAATGGATAACTTTTAGTCATAATCTATACTTAATAGTTCAATATTGGAGTTATATGACCAAATTCAAACCCCTTTTCTGAAAGGAAAAAAAAACACTAGTGACATTTGTATATATTTCTCATATGGATCTAAGATCTATCTTCATCCGTATGTTAGTGTCAAACTAAGAATAAGGCCTAACCCTTCAAGAAAAGAAGGATTACTTTTGGTCATATTGCATTCTTATGTAGTACATTAAAGTTTAATATTGTAGCTGAAGACCAAATTCGAACCCCTTACCTGAAGTGAAAGAAAAACTCAAGTGACCTAGGAATATATTTTTCACGTGAGTTTTAAATCCATATTCATTGTGTGTTACTTTCAAAACTGTGACTTACTTTTTAGTTTATTTTTGGAGCTGAAGAGCTAATTCAATGCCCTTACCTGAAGTAGAAAAAAACACAATTGACCTGGAAACATATTTTCCATATGAATTCAAAGTCATTATTCAACTATGCGTTAATGTCAAAACTGTCAATTAGACCTAACCCCTGGAAAGAGAAGGATAGCTTTTAGTCATAATCCATACTTTATAGTTTAACATTGGAGCTGAAGACCGAATTCAAACCCCTTTTCTGAGGAGAAAAAAAACACAAGTGCCAATTGTATATATTTCTTATATGAATTCAAAATCTCTATTGATCCGTATGTTAGTGTCAAACTAAGAATAACGCCTGGCCCATCAAGAAAAAAAGGATTTCTTTTGGTCATATTGCATTCTTATTCAGTACATTAAAGTTTAATATTGAAACTAAAGCCCAAATTCGAACCCCTTTTCCTGAAGTGAATGAAAAACTCAAGTGACTTGGGAATATATTTTTCACCTGCGTTTTAAATCTACATTCATTGTGTGTAAGTCTAAAAACTTCGACTTAGCATTAACCCCTGGAAAAAGAAGTGTTACTTTTGGCCATGTTGGAGATCAAGTCAGTACTTTTTAGTTTAATATTGGAGCTAAAGAGCAAATCTAATGCCCTTCCCTGAAGTGGGAAAAAACACAAGTGACCTAGGAATATATTTTCCAATATGAATTCAAAGTCTATATTTATCTATACGTAAGTGTCAAAACTGTGAATTTGATCTAACCCCTGGAAAGAGGAGGATAACTTTTAGTCATAATCCATACTTTATAGTTCAATATTGGAGCTGAAGACCAAATTCAAACCCCTTTTCTGAAAGGAAAAAAACCCACAAGTGACATTTGTATATATTTCTCATATGAATTCAAAATCTCTATTGATCCGTATGTTAGTGTCAAACTAAGAATAACACCTGGCCCTTCAAGAAAAAAAAGATTTCTTTTGGTCATATTGCATTCTTATTCAGTACATTGAAGTTTAATATTGAAACTGAAGCCCAAATTCGAACCCCTTTTCCTGAAGTGAATGAAAAACTCAAGTGACTTGGGAATATATTTTTCACCTGCGTTTTAAATCGATATTTATTGTGTGTTAGTCTAAAAACTTCGACTTAGCATTAACCCCTCGAAAAAGAAGTAATACTTTTGGCCATGTTGGAGATCAAGTCAGTACTTTTTAGTTTAATATTGGAGCTGAAGAGCAAATCTAATGCCCTTCCCTGAAGTGGGAAAAAACACAAGTGACCTAGGAATATATTCTCCAATATGAATTCAAAGTCTATATTTATCTATACGTAAGTGTCAAAACTGTGAATTTGATCTAACCCCTGGAAAGAGAAGGATAACTTTTAGTCATAATCCATACTTTATAGTTCAATATTGGAGCTGAAGACCAAATTCAAACCCCTTTTCTGAAAGGGAAAAAACCCACAAGTGACATTTGTATATATTTCTCATATGAATTCAAAATCTCTATTCATCCGTATGTTAGTGTCAAACTAAGAATAACACCTGGCCCTTCAAGAAAAGAAGGATTTCTTTTGGTCATATTGCATTTTTATTCAGTACATTAACGTTTAATATTGAAGCTGAAGACCGAATTTAAACCCCTTACCGGAAGTGAAAGAAAAACTCAAGTGACCTAGGAATATATTTTTCACGTGAGTTTAAAATCCATATTCATTGTGTGTTACTTTCAAAACTGTGACTTACTTTTTAGTTTATTTTTGGAGCTGAAGAGCTAATTCAATGCCCTTACCTGAAGTAGAAAAAAACACAATTGACCTGGAAATATATTTTCCATATGAATTCAAAGTCATTACTTAAGTATGCGTTAGTGTCAAAACTGTCAATTAGACCTAACCCCTGGAAAGAGAAGGATAGCTTTTAGTCATAATCCATACTTTATAGTTTAACATTGGAGCGGAAGACAGAATTCAAACCCCTTTTCTGAGGAGAAAAAAAACACAAGTGCCAATTGTATATATTTCTCATATGAACTCAAAATCTCTATTCATCCGTATGTTAGTGTCAAACTAAGAATAATGCCTGGCCCTTCAAGAAAAGAAGGATTTCTTTTGGTCATATTGCATTCTTATTCAGTACATTAAAGGTTAATATTGAAGCTGAAGACCCAATTGGAACCCCTTTTCCTGAAGTGAATGAAAAACTCAAATGACTTGGGAAAATATTTTTCACGTGAGTTTCAAATCTATATTCATTGTGTGTTAGTGTAGAAACTGTGACTTAGCCCTAACCCCCCTAAAAAGAAGTGTTACTTTTGGTCATGTTGGATTCCAAGTCAGTACTTTTTAGTTAAATATTGGAGCTGAAGAGCAGACTCAACCCCCTACCCTGAAGTGAAAAAAAAACACAAGTGACCTAGGAATATATTTTCAAATATGAATTCGAAGTCCATATTTATCTATATGTAAGTGTCAAAACTGTGAATTTGACCTAACCCCTTGAAAGAATGGATAACTTTTAGTCATAATCTATACTTAATAGTTCAATATTGGAGTTATATGACCAAATTCAAACCCCTTTTCTGAAAGGAAAAAAAAACACTAGTGACATTTGTATATATTTCTCATATGGATCTAAGATCTATCTTCATCCGTATGTTAGTGTCAAACTAAGAATAAGGCCTAACCCTTCAAGAAAAGAAGGATTACTTTTGGTCATATTGCATTCTTATTTAGTACATTAAAGTTTAATATTGTAGCTGAAGACCAAATTCGAACCCCTTACCTGAAGTGAAAGAAAAACTCAAGTGACCTAGGAATATATTTTTCACGTGAGTTTTAAATCCATATTCATTGTGTGTTACTTTCAAAACTGTGACTTACTTTTTAGTTTATTTTTGGAGCTGAAGAGCTAATTCAATGCCCTTACCTGAAGTAGAAAAAAACACAATTGACCTGGAAACATATTTTCCATATGAATTCAAAGTCATTATTCAACTATGCGTTAATGTCAAAACTGTCAATTAGACCTAACCCCTGGAAAGAGAAGGATAGCTTTTAGTCATAATCCATACTTTATAGTTTAACATTGGAGCTGAAGACCGAATTCAAACCCCTTTTCTGAGGAGAAAAAAAACACAAGTGCCAATTGTATATATTTCTTATATGAATTCAAAATCTCTATTGATCCGTATGTTAGTGTCAAACTAAGAATAACGCCTGGCCCATCAAGAAAAAAAGGATTTCTTTTGGTCATATTGCATTCTTATTCAGTACATTAAAGTTTAATATTGAAACTAAAGCCCAAATTCGAACCCCTTTTCCTGAAGTGAATGAAAAACTCAAGTGACTTGGGAATATATTTTTCACCTGCGTTTTAAATCTACATTCATTGTGTGTAAGTCTAAAAACTTCGACTTAGCATTAACCCCTGGAAAAAGAAGTGTTACTTTTGGCCATGTTGGAGATCAAGTCAGTACTTTTTAGTTTAATATTGGAGCTAAAGAGCAAATCTAATGCCCTTCCCTGAAGTGGGAAAAAACACAAGTGACCTAGGAATATATTTTCCAATATGAATTCAAAGTCTATATTTATCTATACGTAAGTGTCAAAACTGTGAATTTGATCTAACCCCTGGAAAGAGAAGGATAACTTTTAGTCATAATCCATACTTTATAGTTCAATATTGGAGCTGAAGACCAAATTCAAACCCCTTTTCTGAAAGGAAAAAAACCCACAAGTGACATTTGTATATATTTCTCATATGAATTCAAAATCTCTATTTATCCGTATGTTAGTGTCAAACTAAGAATAACACCTGGCCCTTCAAGAAAAGAAGGATTTCTTTTGGTCATATTGCATTTTTATTCAGTACATTAACGTTTAATATTGAAGCTGAAGACCGAATTCAAACCCCTTACCGGAAGTGAAAGAAAAACTCAAGTGACCTAGGAATATATTTTTCACGTGAGTTTTAAATCCATATTCATTGTGTGTTACTTTCAAAACTGTGACTTACTTTTTAGTTTATTTTTGGAGCTGAAGAGCTAATTCAATGCCCTTACCTGAAGTAGAAAAAAACACAATTGACCTGGAAATATATTTTCCATATGAATTCAAAGTCATTACTTAAGTATGCGTTAGTGTCAAAACTGTCAATTAGACCTAACCCCTTGAAAGAGAAGGATAGCTTTTAGTCATAATCCATACTTTATAGTTTAACATTGGAGCGGAAGACAGAATTCAAACCCCTTTTCTGAGGAGAAAAAAAACACAAGTGCCAATTGTATATATTTCTCATATGAGCTCAAAATCTCTATTCATCCGTATGTTAGTGTCACACTAAGAATAATGCCTGGCCCTTCAAGAAAAGAAGGATTTCTTTTGGTCATATTGCATTCTTATTCAGTACATTAAAGGTTAATATTGAAGCTGAAGACCCAATTGGAACCCCTTTTCCTGAAGTGAATGAAAAACTCAAATGACTTGGGAAAATATTTTTCACGTGAGTTTCAAATCTATATTCATTGTGTGTTAGTGTAGAAACTGTGACTTAGCCCTAACCCCCCTAAAAAGAAGTGTTACTTTTGGTCATGTTGGATTCCAAGTCAGTACTTTTTAGTTAAATATTGGAGCTGAAGAGCAGACTCAACCCCCTTCCCTGAAGTGAAAAAAAACACAAGTGACCTAGGAATATATTTTCAAATATGAATTCGAAGTCCATATTTATCTATACGTAAGTGTCAAAACTGTGAATTTGACCTAACCCCTTGAAAGAATGGATAACTTTTAGTCATAATCTATACTTAATAGTTCAATATTGGAGTTATATGACCAAATTCAAACCCCTTTTCTGAAAGGAAAAAAAAACACAAGTGACATTTGTATATATTTCTCATATGAATCTAAGATCTATCTTCATCTGTATGTTAGTGTCAAACTAAGAATAAGGCCTAACCCTTCAAGAAAAGAAGGATTACTTTTGGTCATATTGCATTCTTATTTAGTACATTAAAGTTTAATATTGTAGCTGAAGACCAAATTCGAACCCCTTACCTGAAGTGAAAGAAAAACTCAAGTGACCTAGGAATATATTTTTCACGTGAGTTTTAAATCCATATTCATTGTGTGTTACTTTCAAAACTGTGACTTACTTTTTAGTTTATTATTGGAGCTGAAGAGCTAATTCAAACCCCTTTTCTGAGGAGAAAAAAAACACAAGTGCCAATTGTATATATTTCTCATATGAATTCAAAATCTCTATTGATCCATATGTTAGTGTCAAACTAAGAATAACGCCTGGCCCATCAAGAAAAGAAGGATTTCTTTTGGTCATATTGCATTCTCATTCAGTACATTAAAGTTTAATATTGAAGCTGAAGACCAAATTCGAACCCCTTTTCCTGAAGTAAATGAAAAACTCAAGTGACTTGGGAATATATTTTTTACGTGCGTTTTAAATTTATATTCATTGTGTGTTAGTGTAAAAACTATGACTTAGCATTAACCCCCCGAAAAAGAAGTGTTACTTTTGGTCATGTTGGATTCCAAGTCAGTACTTTTTAGTTTAATATTGGAGCTGAAGAGCAAATTTAATGCCCTTCCCTGAAGTGGAAAAAAGCATAAGTGACCTAGGAATATATTTTCCAATATGAATTCAAAGTCCATATTTATCTATACGTAAGTGTCAAAACTGTGAATTTGACCTAACCCCTGGAAAGAGAAGGATAACTTTTAGGCATAATCCATACTTTATAGTTCAATATTGGAGCTGAAGACCAAATTCAAACCCCTTTTCTGAAAAGAAAAAAAAACACAAGTGACATTTGTATATATTTCTCATATGAATCTAAAATCTATCTTCATCCGTATGTTAGTGTCAAACTAAGAATAAGGCCTAACCCTTTAAGAAAAGAAGGATTACTTTTGGTCATATTGCATTCTTTTTCAGTACATTAAAGTTTAATATTGTAGCTGAAGACCAAATTCAAACCCCTTCCCTGAAGTGAAAGAAAAACTCAAGTGACCTAGGAATATATTTTTCATGTGAGTTTAAAATCCATATTCCTTGTGTGTTAGTTTCAAAACTGTGACATACTTTTTATTTTATTATTAGAGCTGAAGAGCAAATTCAATGCCCTTACCTGAAGTAGAAAAAAACACAATTAACCTGGAAATATATTTTCCATATGAATTCAAAGTCTTTATTTAACTATGCTTTAGTGTCAAAACTGTCAATTAGACCTAACCCCTGGAAAGAGAAGGATAGATTTTGGTTATAATCCATACTTTATAGTTTAACATTGGAGCTGAAGACTGAATTCAAACCCCTTTTCTGAGGAGAAAAAAAGCACAATTGACAATTGTATATATTTCTCATATGTATTCAAAATCTTTATTCATCCGTATGCTAGTGTCAAACTAACAATTATGCCTGGCCCTTCAAGAAAAGAAGGATTTCTTTTGGTCATATTGCATTCTTATTCAGTACATTAAAGTTTAATATTGAAGCTGAAGACCAAATTCGAACCCCTTTTCCTGAAGTAAATGAAAAACTCAAGTGACTTGGGAATATATTTTTCACGTGGGTTTTAAATCTATATTCATTGTGTGTTAGTGTAAAAACTGTGACTTAGCATTAACCCCCCAAAAAAGAAGTGTTACTTTTGGTCATGTTGGATTCCAAGTCAGTACTTTTTAGTTCAATATTGGAGCTGAAGAGCAAATCTAATGCCCTTCCCTGAAGTGGAAAAAAGCATAAGTGACCTAGGAATATATTTTCCATATGAATTCAAAGTCATGATTTAAATATGCGTTAGTGTCAAAACTGTCAATTAGACCTAACCCCTGGAAAGAGAAGGATAGCTTTTAGTCATAATCATTACTTTATAGTTTAACATTGGAGCTGAAGACCGAATTCAAACCCCTTTTCTGAGGAGAAAAAAAACACAAGTGCCAATTGTATATATTTCTCATATGAATTCAAAATCTCTATTGATCCGTACATTAGTGTCAAACTAAGAATTACGCCTGGCCCTTCAAGAAAAGAAGGATTTCTTTTGGTCATATTGCATTCTTATCGAGTACATTAAAGTTTAATATTGAAGCTGAAGACCAAATTCGAACCCCTTTTCCTGAAGTAAATGAAAAACTCAAGTGACTTGGGAATATATTTTTTACGTGCGTTTTAAATCTATATTCATTGTGTGTTAGTGTAAAAACTGTGACTTAGCATTAACCCCCCGAAAAAGAAGTGTTACTTTTGGTCATGTTGGATTCCAAGTCAGTACTTTTTAGTTTAATATTGGAGCTGAAGAGCAAATTTAATGCCCTTCCCTGAAGTGGAAAAAAGCATAAGTGACCTAGGAATATATTTTCCATATGAATTCAAAGTCATGATTTAAATATGCGTTAGTGTCAAAACTGTCAATTAGACCTAACCCCTGGAAAGAGAAGGATAGCTTTTAGTCATAATCATTACTTTATAGTTTAACATTGGAGCTGAAGACCGAATTCAAACCCCTTTTCTGAGGAGAAAAAAAACACAAGTGCCAATTGTATATATTTCTCATATGAATTCAAAATCTCTATTGATCCGTACATTAGTGTCAAACTAACAATTACGCCTGGCCCTTCAAGAAAAGAAGGATTTCTTTTGGTCATATTGCATTCTTATCGAGTACATTAAAGTTTAATATTGAAGCTGAAGACCAAATTCGAACCCCTTTTCCTGAAGTAAATGAAAAACTCAAGTGACTTGGGAATATATTTTTTACGTGCGTTTTAAATCTATATTCATTGTGTGTTAGTGTAAAAACTGTGACTTAGCATTAACCCCCCGAAAAAGAAGTGTTACTTTTGGTCATGTTGGATTCCAAGTCAGTACTTTTTAGTTTAATATTGGAGCTGAAGAGCAAATTTAATGCCCTTCCCTGAAGTGGAAAAAAGCATAAGTGACCTAGGAATATATTTTCCAATATGAATTCAAAGTCCATATTTATCTATACGTAAGTGTCAAAACTGTGAATTTGACCTAACCCCTGGAAAGAGAAGGATAACTTTTAGGCATAATCCATACTTTATAGTTCAATATTGGAGCTGAAGACCAAATTCAAACCCCTTTTCTGAAAAGAAAAAAAAACACAAGTGACATTTGTATATATTTCTCATATGAATCTAAAATCTATCTTCATCCGTATGTTAGTGTCAAACTAAAAATAAGGCCTAACCCTTTAAGAAAAGAAGGATTACTTTTGGTCATATTGCATTCTTTTTCAGTACATTAAAGTTTAATATTGTAGCTGAAGACCAAATTCAAACCCCTTCCCTGAAGTGAAAGAAAAACTCAAGTGACCTAGGAATATATTTTTCATGTGAGTTTAAAATCCATATTCCTTGTGTGTTAGTTTCAAAACTGTGACATACTTTTTATTTTATTATTAGAGCTGAAGAGCAAATTCAATGCCCTTACCTGAAGTAGAAAAAAACACAATTAACCTGGAAATATATTTTCCATATGAATTCAAAGTCTTTATTTTACTATGCTTTAGTGTCAAAACTGTCAATCAGACCTAACCCCTGGAAAGAGAAGGATAGATTTTGGTTATAATCCATACTTTATAGTTTAACATTGGAGCTGAAGACTGAATTCAAACCCCTTTTCTGAGGAGAAAAAAAGCACAATTGACAATTGTATATATTTCTCATATGTATTCAAAATCTTTATTCATCCGTATGCTAGTGTCAAACTAACAATTACGCCTGGCCCTTCAAGAAAAGAAGGATTTCTTTTGGTCATATTGCATTCTTATTCAGTACATTAAAGTTTAATATTGAAGCTGAAGACCAAATTCGAACCCCTTTTCCTGAAGTAAATGAAAAACTCAAGTGACTTGGGAATATATTTTTCACGTGGGTTTTAAATCTATATTCATTGTGTGTTAGTGTAAAAACTGTGACTTAGCATTAACCCCCCAAAAAAGAAGTGTTACTTTTGGTCATGTTGGATTCCAAGTCTGTACTTTTTAGTTCAATATTGGAGCTGAAGAGCAAATCTAATGCCCTTCCCTGAAGTGGAAAAAAGCATAAGTGACCTAGGAATATATTTTCCATATGAATTCAAAGTCATGATTTAAATATGCGTTAGTGTCAAAACTGTCAATTAGACCTAACCCCTGGAAAGAGAAGGATAGCTTTTAGTCATAATCATTACTTTATAGTTTAACATTGGAGCTGAAGACCGAATTCAAACCCCTTTTCTGAGGAGAAAAAAAACACAAGTGCCAATTGTATATATTTCTCATATGAATTCAAAATCTCTATTGATCCGTACATTAGTGTCAAACTAAGAATTACGCCTGGCCCTTCAAGAAAAGAAGGATTTCTTTTGGTCATATTGCATTCTTATCGAGTACATTAAAGTTTAATATTGAAGCTGAAGACCAAATTCGAACCCCTTTTCCTGAAGTAAATGAAAAACTCAAGTGACTTGGGAATATATTTTTTACGTGCGTTTTAAATCTATATTCATTGTGTGTTAGTGTAAAAACTGTGACTTAGCATTAACCCCCCGAAAAAGAAGTGTTACTTTTGGTCATGTTGGATTCCAAGTCAGTACTTTTTAGTTTAATATTGGAGCTGAAGAGCAAATTTAATGCCCTTCCCTGAAGTGGAAAAAAGCATAAGTGACCTAGGAATATATTTTCCATATGAATTCAAAGTCATGATTTAAATATGCGTTAGTGTCAAAACTGTCAATTAGACCTAACCCCTGGAAAGAGAAGGATAGCTTTTAGTCATAATCATTACTTTATAGTTTAACATTGGAGCTGAAGACCGAATTCAAACCCCTTTTCTGAGGAGAAAAAAAACACAAGTGCCAATTGTATATATTTCTCATATGAATTCAAAATCTCTATTGATCCGTACATTAGTGTCAAACTAAGAATTACGCCTGGCCCTTCAAGAAAAGAAGGATTTCTTTTGGTCATATTGCATTCTTATCGAGTACATTAAAGTTTAATATTGAAGCTGAAGACCAAATTCGAACCCCTTTTCCTGAAGTAAATGAAAAACTCAAGTGACTTGGGAATATATTTTTTACGTGCGTTTTAAATCTATATTCATTGTGTGTTAGTGTAAAAACTGTGACTTAGCATTAACCCCCCGAAAAAGAAGTGTTACTTTTGGTCATGTTGGATTCCAAGTCAGTACTTTTTAGTTTAATATTGGAGCTGAAGAGCAAATTTAATGCCCTTCCCTGAAGTGGAAAAAAGCATAAGTGACCTAGGAATATATTTTCCAATATGAATTCAAAGTCCATATTTATCTATACGTAAGTGTCAAAACTGTGAATTTGACCTAACCCCTGGAAAGAGAAGGATAACTTTTAGGCATAATCCATACTTTATAGTTCAATATTGGAGCTGAAGACCAAATTCAAACCCCTTTTCTGAAAAGAAAAAAAAACACAAGTGACATTTGTATATATTTCTCATATGAATCTAAAATCTATCTTCATCCGTATGTTAGTGTCAAACTAAAAATAAGGCCTAACCCTTTAAGAAAAGAAGGATTACTTTTGGTCATATTGCATTCTTTTTCAGTACATTAAAGTTTAATATTGTAGCTGAAGACCAAATTCAAACCCCTTCCCTGAAGTGAAAGAAAAACTCAAGTGACCTAGGAATATATTTTTCATGTGAGTTTAAAATCCATATTCCTTGTGTGTTAGTTTCAAAACTGTGACATACTTTTTATTTTATTATTAGAGCTGAAGAGCAAATTCAATGCCCTTACCTGAAGTAGAAAAAAACACAATTAACCTGGAAATATATTTTCCATATGAATTCAAAGTCTTTATTTTACTATGCTTTAGTGTCAAAACTGTCAATCAGACCTAACCCCTGGAAAGAGAAGGATAGATTTTGGTTATAATCCATACTTTATAGTTTAACATTGGAGCTGAAGACTGAATTCAAACCCCTTTTCTGAGGAGAAAAAAAGCACAATTGACAATTGTATATATTTCTCATATGTATTCAAAATCTTTATTCATCCGTATGCTAGTGTCAAACTAACAATTACGCCTGGCCCTTCAAGAAAAGAAGGATTTCTTTTGGTCATATTGCATTCTTATTCAGTACATTAAAGTTTAATATTGAAGCTGAAGACCAAATTCGAACCCCTTTTCCTGAAGTAAATGAAAAACTCAAGTGACTTGGGAATATATTTTTCACGTGGGTTTTAAATCTATATTCATTGTGTGTTAGTGTAAAAACTGTGACTTAGCATTAACCCCCCAAAAAAGAAGTGTTACTTTTGGTCATGTTGGATTCCAAGTCTGTACTTTTTAGTTCAATATTGGAGCTGAAGAGCAAATCTAATGCCCTTCCCTGAAGTGGAAAAAAGCATAAGTGACCTAGGAATATATTTTCCATATGAATTCAAAGTCATGATTTAAATATGCGTTAGTGTCAAACCTGTCAATTAGACCTAACCCCTGGAAAGAGAAGGATAGCTTTTAGTCATAATCATTACTTTATAGTTTAACATTGGAGCTGAAGACCGAATTCAAACCCCTTTTCTGAGGAGAAAAAAAACACAAGTGCCAATTGTATATATTTCTCATATGAATTCAAAATCTCTATTGATCCGTACATTAGTGTCAAACTAAGAATCACGCCTGGCCCTTCAAAAAAAGAAGGATTTCTTTTGGTCATATTGCATTCTTATCGAGTACATTAAAGTTTAATATTGAAGCTGAAGACCAAATTCGAACCCCTTTTCCTGAAGTAAATGAAAAACTCAAGTGACTTGGGAATATATTTTTTACGTGCGTTTTAAATCTATATTCATTGTGTGTTAGTGTAAAAACTGTGACTTAGCATTAACCCCCCGAAAAAGAAGTGTTACTTTTGGTCATGTTGGATTCCAAGTCAGTACTTTTTAGTTTAATATTGGAGCTGAAGAGCAAATTTAATGCCCTTCCCTGAAGTGGAAAAAAGCATAAGTGACCTAGGAATATATTTTTCATATGAATTCAAAGTCATGATTTAAATATGCGTTAGTGTCAAAACTGTCAATTAGACCTAACCCCTGGAAAGAGAAGGATAGCTTTTAGTCATAATCATTACTTTATAGTTTAACATTGGAGCTGAAGACCGAATTCAAACCCCTTTTCTGAGGAGAAAAAAAACACAAGTGCCAATTGTATATATTTCTCATATGAATTCAAAATCTCTATTGATCCGTACATTAGTGTCAAACTAAGAATTACGCCTGGCCCTTCAAGAAAAGAAGGATTTCTTTTGGTCATATTGCATTCTTATCGAGTACATTAAAGTTTAATATTGAAGCTGAAGACCAAATTCGAACCCCTTTTCCTGAAGTAAATGAAAAACTCAAGTGACTTGGGAATATATTTTTTACGTGCGTTTTAAATCTATATTCATTGTGTGTTAGTGTAAAAACTGTGACTTAGCATTAACCCCCCGAAAAAGAAGTGTTACTTTTGGTCATGTTGGATTCCAAGTCAGTACTTTTTAGTTTAATATTGGAGCTGAAGAGCAAATTTAATGCCCTTCCCTGAAGTGGAAAAAAGCATAAGTGACCTAGGAATATATTTTCCAATATGAATTCAAAGTCCATATTTATCTATACGTAAGTGTCAAAACTGTGAATTTGACCTAACCCCTGGAAAGAGAAGGATAACTTTTAGTCATAATCCATACTTTATAGTTCAATATTGGAGCTGAAGACCAAATTCAAACCCCTTTTCTGAAAAGAATAAAAAACACAAGTGACATTTGTATATATTTCTCATATGAATCTAAAATCTATCTTCATCCGTATGCTAGTGTCAAACTAAGAATAAGGCCTAACCCTTCAAGAAAAGAAGGATTACTTTTGGTCATATTGCTTTTTTTTTTCAGTACATTAAAGTTTAATATTGTAGCTGAAGACCAAATTCAAACCCCTTCCCTGAAGTGAAAGAAAAACTCAAGTGACCTAGGAATATATTTTTCATGTGAGTTTTAAATCCATATTCCTTGTGTGTTAGTTTCAAAACTGTGACATACTTTTTATTTCATTATTAGAGCTAAAGAGCAAATTCAATGCCCTTACCTGAAGTAGAAAAAAACACAATTAACCTGGAAATATATTTTCCATATGAATTCAAAGTCTTTATTTAACTATGCTTTAGTGTCAAAACTGTCAATTAGACCTAACCCCTGGAAAGAGAAGGATAGCTTTTAGTTATAATCCATACTTTATAGTTTAACATTCAAACCCCTTTTCTGAGGAGAAAAAAAGCACAATTGACAATTGTATATGGGTCAAGCCGCTGACTTATGTAGGTATTGAGCTGGGGAAGGACAAATCAGAAACCTCAGAATATGTTTATGTAAGTTTATTTTATTGAAAGGTATATATCTTGGCTCCATGAAACCACCACCAGTACGCTTCTAACCCTAGCGGTTCAGTTTTTATAACAATGCAAAGATGAGTGGGCATTTTTGGTGTTACTCCGTGCTTTTAAGTACAGGGACACCGTATTTTCCCCTGAAATACAACACAGCAACTAATAATTCCATTTACAGCATGGCACAATATACATCCTTAACCCCAATTAAGATTGAAATTATAAATTTAATAAATTCTGAGATATGGGCCTGTGAAATTTGGATTTATTGGAAAAATTGAAAAGTTTTATCACACTTCCCTACCTTTACTCCTACTTCTTCAAAAGGAGTCAAATACTCTTGTTACTCAATCTGTATTATCTTCAACATATCTACTTTTGTTTAAAGCTAGTACTTTAGCCCATTCCATCACCCGCCTTTCACAGTACGGGCCTGAATATGGCCAATATCAGCACTTTAAAGCACGGAGTAACACTAGTTACTCCGTGCTTTTAATAGAATATCACAATAAATAGTAAAAGAAATGTGAAATTCCCACATTTATGGATGCAGACTATCTAAGAGGGTTGGTAGCAAAGCAATAAAGTAGTTAAAACTTAGATATATTGGATATTAGCATTTCTGTGAGCCTTTATTTTTTTCAAGAGTTACTCCGTGCTTTTAAGTCAAGGTGAATTTTCAAATTACCCACAGACTCTAGATATGTGAGGCATTGTTGATTATAAAGCATTAAAATGATCAAGGTGTGTTGTAGGCACCCTCTTGAGCACAGAGAAGTTGATTATAAGTGAGGATTTGCCTGCTGCTACTTAAAAGCACGGAGTAACACTGCAACTTAAAAGCACGGAGTAACACCATCCGGGATTCAAATTTGTCATAGTGAAGCATTTGGGTGTGCACGGGTGAATGAATAATCAACCATAGCTATCAAGCACTGAGCCCCTGTCACCACAAGTCCTTTTGGAACATAATATCTCAATATATGGCCAGAAATAACCACAGGAGAGAAAGAAATGGCAATTGTTACTCCGTGCTTTTATGTTGTATCAAATATGCATCTGCCCATGGAGCCTAGAGGATTGGATTTTTTTGAAAATCTTCTTTTTCCAGTATAAGGCCCACATGTTACCTCAACATAGAGGGGTAAAATAATTATGCTGGGGTATCTCTTTAATTACTTTATGAGGACACCAATATAATAACATAGATTGACAATAAGTGACAAATTCACAGCAAATAGTCTACAGTAAAAAATAAAAGATACATATCATGGTAAAATCTCTTGAATCCATCTACTATAACATAGGCCTAATGGTAAAAATTATTTGGGATGGGCTATTGATTCCTCAGATTAAATGAGGGGCATGTAAAATATGTCATTTTTGTCATTTTTATCATTTTTTGGGGCTTTTTTGGCTTCGGGGGGCCATAAAAGACAAAATCTTGGTCCAATACACAAAAATATTTTTTTTCCCTGAAATGTTAGGATGTTTTGTCACACATGCCAAAGAATATAAGCATTTGAAGCAAAAGTCTTAATTCTGTAGGCTAATAAAGCTAAAAAGGCCTGAAAAGACCAAACCTACATAAGTCAGCGGCTTGACCCATATATTTCTCATATGTATTCAAAATCTTTATTTATCTATATGTTAGTGTCAAACTAAGAATTACGCCTGGCCCTTCAAGAAAAGAAGGATTTCTTTTGGTCATATTGCATTCTTATTCAGTACATTTAAGTTTAATATTGAAGCTGAAGACCAAATTCGAACCCCTTTTCCTGAAGTGAATGAAAAACTCAAGTGACTTGGGAATATATTTTTCACGTGCATTTTAAATCTATATTCATTTTGTGTCAGTGTAAAAACTGTGACTTAGCCCTAACCCCCCGAAAAAGAAGTGTTACTTTTGGTCATGTTGGATTCCAAGTCAGTACTTTTTAGTTCAATATTGGAGCTGAAGAGCAAACTCAACCCCCTTCCCTGAAGTGGAAAAAAACACAAGTGACCTAGGATTATATTTTCAAATATGAATTCAAAGTCCATATTTATCTATACGTAAGTGTCAAAACTGTGAATTTGTTCTAACCCATGGAAAGAGAAGGATAACTTTTAGTCATAATCCATACTTTATAGTTTAATATTGGAGCTGAAGACCAAATTCATACCCCTTTTCTGAGGAGAAAAAAAAACAAGTGACATTCTTATATATTTCTCATATGTTTTCAAAATCTTTATTCATCTGTATGTTAGTGTCAAACTAAGAATTAGGCCTAGCCCTTCCAGAAAAGAAGGATTTCTTTTGATCATATTGCATCCTTTTTCAGTACATTCAAGTTTAATATTGAAGCTGAAGACCAAATTCGAACCCCTTCCCTGAAGTGAAAGAGAAACTCAAGTGACTAGGGAATATATTTTTCACTTGAGTTTTAAATCTCTATTCATTGTGTGTTGGTTTCAAACAGCGACTTGGCCCTAACCCCCGGAAATAGAAGTGTTCCTTCTAGTCATGTTGGATTCCAAGTCAGTACTTTTTAGTTTAATATTGGAGCTGAAGAGCAAATTCAGTATATGAGACCACTATATGGGTTTTTTTTTCCCACAAAGACACATTGATATCATTATAAAATATATTTTGGGGCATGAAGTCAAGATGATACTTCAAGTCAACATGGTAGCTGAGAGTTGGCAGACTGTGCAGTACATAGGTTTTCTGATATGAAGGCCAAAAGAATTTTAAGGGCAATTGGATATGTGGGAACAGTATAAATCTGTGATATAAAGGCAAGTTTATATGTAAGAAGAGCTTGATATCATAGAGGGAAGTTCAGTAAATGTGATCAGTTTACATAGGTTTTGTGATATTATGGCTAGGTAATATCATTATCAAAAAGGTGAGATGAAGGCCAGTTGAGTTATTAGGGCAATTTGACATGTTAGAGTAGTATATATATATAAACTGGATATTACTGTCCCCTAGGACAGTTCCTTTTCTTTTCTTTTTTTGGGGTATGTGAGGAGAAATTTGGTATATCAGACCACTTTATGTGTATAGGTTTTGTGATATAAAGGCCATTTGATATGAAAACTAAATAGCTTTTGTCAGATAAAGGCCTGTTGATACTACAATTATGTAACTTTTGTGATATAGAGGCCAGAGGAGAGATTAGCGCAATTTGACATGTTGGAGTAGTATATATATCATCTGGATATTACTGTTGCGGGAATATTAGTGTATGATGGACCCACCAGATGATGGATGTGCTATGTGTATGGTTCACTATTCCCACCCATCACTGTTCCAACAGGCTTTTCATGGTTGCTGGTGTGAGTTTCACCAAGACTCTGTGCATGAGTAGCTTGACAGATTGCATGAAACTAAATGGTGGTTGTGGTAATTAATTATGGATGACATCGGGCCAGGTATTAACTCAGGCCCCAGATGGTAGGGACCATCGCGGTATGGTTTCAATTCCACACAGTGTTTGAGACTAATATCTTGATTCAGGATTAACTATGGATTACATCAGGTCTCGAGGGGTTAGGGTGCAATGGGGTATGGTTTCACCAGTGGCATGTTACCTCAGCCTCATATTAATGTAACTATGCATGCTGGTTTTCAAACACCATCTGTGCTGTTTCATCATTTTCACTATGTAGACACTGCATGCAAACAGTCAATTTACTATGAGTACCTCACTACCATGTAGCATGTCAGATTTTTTGCCAATATCATAAATAGTTAATGAATATGCGAACAGAGTAAGGTCTCATTCCTGCTCTGTCTCTTTCCCCTACTGTCTAATTATTAACTCATTCTCACAGTTTATCATTCTTGTATGAACTTACTCTCCCTGTTTCAATTCCTCACTATCACACTTTCCTCTATATGGGCTGGATCAAAATCACCATTGACTGTTCATGTCACACCTTGAAGATACAATTTAAAATAATTAATCAATGATGCACTGACAGACTGTGTGCTGCACTGACAGACTGTGTGCTGCACTGGCAGACTGTGTGCTACACTGACAGACTGTGTGCTACACTGACAGACTATGTGCTTCATTGGCAGACTGTTTGCTGCACTGGCTGACTGTGTGCTGCACTGACAGACTATGTGCTTCATTGGCAGACTGTTTGCTGCACTGGCAGACTGTGTGCTGCACTGACAGACTGTGTGCTGTACTGGCAGACTGTGTGCTGCACTGGCAGACTGTGTGGTGCACTGACAGACTGTGTGCTGCACTGGCAGACTGTGTGCTGCACTGGCAGACTGTGTGCTGCACCGACAGACTGTGTGCTTCATTGGCAGACTGTTTGCTGCATTAGCAGACATTGTTCTTCATTGCCAATGATACTACAAGCACTTCGGTACCTGGATGAAAGCAAACTCCACATGATTGTACATACCTGCTGGGGGGGGGGGGGGGGGGGTTAGCCAGTTAATTATCTAAGTTTTGCAGCCATTGCATGCAGACAGTCAATTGTCTGTGACTACAACATCACCAAACTTAACAGATACCTGAACTAAATATTTTTTGTGATTATTATATACAAATAAGTTTGTACTAAATTACTGGCTAGGTTTAGAAAGAAGATTCTGTGAATTAAATAATTTGGTTTGAGGTGTAGGAGTTAATTTTCAAGATGAAGTAATTTGCCCTAGATTATTCCCTAAAATTGATATCAAAAGAGCATTGTGCATGTGGAATCTGGTAATTAATTATGTATAACACAAGCAGATGTCCACTCGAAGTATGGTTTCAATATTGCAGGGCACTTCAGACCAATTGGTGTTTGTGGTAGCTAACTATGGCTTACCCCAGGCCTCACTGTGTCAGGGTGCATTGGGGAACTTGAGGGGAGGGGTTTGGATTTAGTCTTCAGCTCCAATATCAAACTATAACGTACTGACTCAGACTCCAATATGACCAAAAGTGACATTTCTATTTCAGGGGGTTCCACCTAATTCTCAGTATTGACCCTAACACACAGATAAATATAAAGGTTGAATACATTTATATATATATATATATATATATATATATATATATATATATATATATATATATAAATGTAATAGTTGGTCATTTGTTTTATTGCTGAAACGGTAGCATAGCCACCTGGTGGCACCACCAGGACGAGGTATATAATGTTTGCACTTAACCAAAAGTCAGAACCGGTGCTGCCATCTTGGATTGCGCCGCCATCATGGATTAAGGAGTCACAACAGATATTTATCCTAAGTGATAGCAATAAGGTCCTGAGGTTGATTATAATTATACCTACCACCACCCCCCTCCCCACATTGACCAAAGAAATTCAATGGTTCTATTTGTTTGTTGCTAATACATCTGGTTGCCAGGCAACAACTATTCTTAATCTTTTATCAGCCTAGCAACACACATATCCATGTTGATTATTATCACACCTACCCCCCCCCCCCCTAACATGGACCCAAGGAATCCAATGGTTCTATTGGTTTGTTGCTAATACAGCTGGTTGCCTAGCAACAACTATTCTAATTATGTATCTGCCTAGCAACACACATATCAATGGTCCTGAGCTTGATTGTATTCATACATCTTCCCCTAATATGCTAATACAGCTTGTTCCCTAGCAATATGTATTCTCATTGTTTATCTGCCTAGCAACGCACATTTCCATGGCCCCGATGTTGATTATAATCATATCTACTGCCCGAAAATTGACCCCAGGAATTCATCATAGGAACTACAATATTTGAAGTTATATCATCCTTCCCCCTGATAACTCCCCCCCTGCTTATTTGGTGTCTTAAATTAATCTCCCTTAAACATACCTATAATGTAAACATTATGTTCCTTCAAATGCAAGAATTGTTGAGGTTGCTGCATGTAAAGAGTACATCACAACTCTTGTTACCTCTTGGGAGGGGTTTAAATTAGGTTTTGAGCTCCTATCTTAAATACTCAAGTAGTGAGTTAGACTCCCAAGTGACCAAAAGTTGGGTTTTTTCGGGGGGGGGGGGGGGGTGTTAGGCCTATTATACTATATACAAATATATTCCTAGGTTACTCTAAAGTACTGACTTAGCTTCCAAGATGACCAAGATAATATCTGATAATATCTCACCATAGCCCCCAGGTATGTCAACATGTCCTTTAGATGATGGTGTGTAAGTCACCACTCCCTCCTACAACCTACAGCTCATAGCTGTAAACCTTCTCCCCCCCCCCTTCAGGCAGGCAGTTGCAGAAACAGCAGTAGCAGAAGGAGCAGCAGCAGAAGCAGCCACAGCATTGGCAGCAGCAGCAGCAGAGGCCACAGCAGCAGTTCCCATAGCAGTAGTGGCAGGAGCAGCAGCAGCAGCAACAGCAGCAGCAGCAGCAGCAGTAGCAGCTAGACCAGCAACACACACTCATCACAAATAAAAGTACTTACCTCATCACAGTAACTACAATAGCTTCCCATGTATATTAGTAATTGATTGTTTATCTCCTACATGCCACCTTTGCATATGCCACCTGTGTATTGACTCTCTCTTCATGTAGACATTACTACTGCAGTAGATTACCTTGCCCCTCTGATGAATGCAGAATCAGATAGCTTAATTTCATCAATCAGTAAAATGAGCCTTAGTCCCTTTACGCTCTGAGGTAATTTATGTTGAATACATTATTAATGTATGACCTCTGTCCACCTACACAGAGCACAGCCTATGAGTCACTCAGCAACCAGATGTCAGACAAGCCAGACGCGTCAGCCATTCACCCCCTACACACATAGACCAGCACACAGTGTGAGCCCCATGCAGTCACCCCTAAACCAACGTACAGAGCACAGAGTGCTACAGTGTGATCCTGAGCCACAAGACTAGGACAACCCTCAGGTAAGTAATACTTTGCGTATTCTGTGCTTACAATATGTTCTTATTTCAAATTTCATAATCAAAGTGTATAATGAAAAATCAAAGTGGTTTTTCAATTCAAAAATAGTTGCTGTCCTTCTCCAAACTCTCAAGAGGGACTTGTGACTGCTACTTGGTATGAAACGAAAATGTGTATTGAACAAAAGGCAGTAAAATGGGTGTGGGAACAATTAGGCATTGGGCATTGGAAGCTTGGTGTACAATCCAGTTGGGACTGTACATGAAAATCAATAGAAAATCACAGCAAGGTAGCACAATGATAAGGGCATGTTTGGTATAGATGTACAACTAACTGAGTGAAATATTGACCATATACCCACATCAGTAGTGTGCCTGCCTTCACCATTCTATAATTAAGGGACATCAACAACTCTAACCATGTATGTATGTCTTGATTGGTATACTCTGCATTGAAGTTGGTGAGTGATCAGGACCAGTAAGTGTAGGTACCCACTAGTGAGTGATTGGGGGTGGGGGAGAAGAGGTGTTAGGTGGGGGAAGGAGCATTAAAATCAGCAGAAAACATATGGCCCAGGCAGACAACCTAGTCTGGCTTGGGTCAGAGGTTGGGAGAGGGGAGGTCATATGTAGGAAAGAAGTGTGTGGAGGCATGATTGCAGCTTGGGGAGGGAGGGTAGATGTATGGGGGGGGGTCAGGGGGGAGGCAGTACACCCTGCGGTACACCCTACTGTCAGGTTCTACTGTAGACGCAGCCTATTGTTGGCTCTGCCTCTCTCCTCCCCTCCCAGCTCCCACACTGCAGTTGGTGGTTACAGGTGAGTGATATTGCAAATATGACTGGCAGTCTGACACCTCCACCTATGAACTACCCAGCTCTGCCTTACAAACCTGGGTTCTGGGGGAAAATACATAGTTGCCCCGGTGGAGTCCCTCAAAGTATAGGAGAGATTCAAGTTGCAGATTGTAACTTATAATAACATGAAGGAGGGGCAAACAAACATCATATGATTAATGGGTAAGAGAAAAATAAAATGCAAAAAGACGCCTATGCAACATGTAGTTAATACACCTGAAGGGTGTTGTTGAAAATGTTTACATTTGATAACAAATTAAAATACGGTAAATCATACACCAGGTATGGTCCAAGACCATATTAGGGCTATGGTGTCTCCATATATAACGTAGTACTATAGCGTGACGTTCTGCCCCCCCCCCCCTCACTAATACACGGCTGCAGAGTGTGAAAGCTATGTAGGGTGGGGGGGGGGGGCGGCGCATTCACACACGCACCTCATGTACCAGCATGACATGTAGTATAATGCAGAGGAGGAGGGGATCCTTGGCAGAGATACATGTTGAATTTTAACCCCCCTTTTCTCCTGAATGCAACACAGCATCAACTAGGTGCATCCACAGGTCTCTATAGGCTTATGGCATTACTTTATTCCACTAATTCGCAAGAAAGATCACAAATCAGTTTTAATTAAAGTTGTATATACATTGAATCATGCATCTCAGTAAAACACTACGGTGTGACAAAGTGTCTGTGAGTGTATACTAAATAGCACTACGGCTTCTTATCCAGCACTGATGAGGGAGTCATGGTTAGCTGTCACCTGTACACATATAGTTTTTGGTATCTCAGTTCACATGAGGGCCTTGTAAAACTTGTGTAATAAGCTCAGAATCAGGGATTTTTGCCATCTTTTAAACTTTGGATGCTAATAAATCAAACAAAAAAGTGTCCTCCTTTTAAAAAAGGACAATTGAAGTATTTTTCTTTATTCTGTAGCAGTTGCAGAAACTTAGATCTCCCCTAGTGGGTCTTAGGGTCACCCCTATTAGCAGTTTGTGATACAGGGAAATATAGAACTCTAATCTTTTTTTTTGTGAAACAAAACTTGACCATGCCTATTTGTCAGTTCAAACTACTCTGTTGTGTACGCTGCCCAGCCATGACAGAGGTATTACCCAGCTGTCACCATCTACCATCTACAGGCCATTTCTGATTGCCCTACCTGGTTAAAAGTGGGGAAGGGTCTGACTAGGGGAGGACATGAGAAGCTGTATTCATGAGGATAGAATACACTGATGATTTATATAATGTCTTCCTTCCTGGTTTTCAAATCTTCAGGCGGGGGGGGGGGCAGCAAGGCTGGGAGGCAGGCAGACAGGGAGGCAGGGCGGGGCAGGGATCGGTAGGGAGGAAGGGAGGAAGGAATATACATGGAGGCAGGCTGGGAAGCAAGGAGGCAGGAAGGCAGGGAGGCAGGTAGAAAAGGAGGCAGGGAGACAAGGATGCAGGGAGGCAGGGCAGCAAAATGGCCGGAAGGGAAGGAGGCAGGGAGGCAAGGAAGCAGGGAGGCAGGGAAGCAGGGAGGCAGTGATGCTTGGAGGTTTTGAGGCAGGGAGGCAAGAAGGCTGGGAGGTAGGGAGGCAGGGATGCATGGAGGCAGGAAGACAAAGAGGCAGGGAGGGAAGGAGGCACAAAGACAGGGAGACAGGGAAGCAGTGAGGCAGGGAGGTTGGGAGGCAGGGAGGCATGGAGGCAAGGAGGCAGGGAGGGAAGGAGGCACAAAGACAGGGAGACAGGGAAGCAGTGAGGCAGGGAGGTTGGGAAGCAGGGAGGCAGAAAGGCAAGGAGGCAGGGAGGGAAGGAGGCACAAAGACAGGGAGACAGGGAAGCAGTGAAGCAGGGAGGCATGAAGGCAAGGAGGCAAGGAGGGAAGGAGGCATGGAGATGGGGAGAGATGGAAGCAGGGAGGGATGGAGATTGGGAGGCAGGGAAGCAGGGAAGAGGCAGGGTGGCAAAGAGGCAGGGAGGGAAGGAGGCAGAGAGGCAGGGAAGCAGGCAGGCAGGGTGGCAGGGAAGCAGGGCGGCAAAGAGGCAGGGAATGAAGGAGGCAGTGAGGCAGGGAAGCAGGGAAGCAGTGAGGCTGGTAGGCAGGGTGACAAGGAGGCAGGGAAGCAGGGAGACAGGGAAGCGGGAGACAGGGAAGCAGTGAGGCAGGGAGGTTGGGAGGCAGGGAGGCAGGGAAGCAGGGAGACAGGTTGACAAGGAGGCACGGAGGCAGGGGAGCAGTGAGGCAGGGAGGCAAGGATTCAGGGAGGCAAGGAGGCAGGGAGGCAGGGAGGGGCAGGGAGGAGGGAGCAAGGAGGGGGATAGAGGGACAATTCGGGCCAAGGATTTGAGGATTTTAGGATCAATATCAAACCAATCCAGCTCTGCCTCCTCCCCTCAACCCCCTGCACACACAATGTTACCTTCTACTCTCTACCCATACACATCACTCATGCTGGCAGATCTAGCCTTGTACCCTGTCCCTGTCACTCCCCCTCCTACCCCTGTACCTACACACTGTATCAGTGTCTGAGGTATGGAATCTCTTTAGCTGAGACACATTGTGATACCAATACATTTACAGCAATATTATAATCAGTTGTATCAGGGAATTCGATTCTGGTGGGTGCTGGGTGGGCAATGGTAGAAATGTTTTCCAGTAAACATGGTATTTTGGAGTTAATTGTGGTACAAGTATACATATATACCAGTGTAAAAGAAGACACAAACCTTGGTTCAGAGCACTTATAGTGGATATAAAGAAAGCTGAGAGCATAAGGTAATAGACTCTCCCCCCGCACACATCCTGTGTCTAGCTTACTGTGCAGGCAGCTCCTCTCTTACTCATTGTTTTCACATGGAGTATGAGATAAAGACTCAGGAGTAGACACATAATTCCAACACTTCACATACTAAACCTGGGGTGACCGATGCCTCTTTTAGGTTCCCACTGATTGGTCTATGATTTAGTGGAGCCAATATCATTAAGTTGGTTACATTTCCCCCCTTTCCAATGATATATTGCATGAATATCTTAAGACTGCAGGGGCTGCTAGGAATTTGGGAGAGGGGGCAACTACCTGAAACATTGATCTGAAAAATTTGGAAGGTGAGGGGGGGGTTAACATGAACATTATTCTAATTTTGATGATTGTCAGCTATCTTGGTTAACATTAGTTGTCTGTGTCTGTGTGTGTTGGTGAGGGAATGAACCACAGCATTAGGGGGTGGAGCAGGGCATCATGCAGACCAGGTGCTGCCAACTGCCGCCCCTCCTGTCTGCTGCCTGGCCCAGGGCAGCACCTGGGCCACACACCACATGCAAACACAGGCTACGGTCTGAAAGACATCTGATAGATGCCATTTTCACTTCAGATCTCTTTATGATGCAAAGCAACATTCCTTTGCTACTTTCCCAGGCCTTCTAAGGAATATCTCTGCAATAGACACAACAGCAGTTTATATAGCTGTTTTCTTAGAAACATCAGTAATCAGATTAGGTTAAGGTTGCAAATACGAAGGCTCATAAAGTGTTTGACACTAGTTTATTGATTGTGGTAATTAATTATGGATGACATCAGGCCTCAAGGGGTCAGGGTGCAATGAGGTATGGTTTCACCTTTTGCGTGTTAACTCAACCTTCAAACACCATCTGTGCTGTTTCATTATTAACACTATGTAGGCACTGCATGCAAACAGTCAATTTACAATGAGTACCAAACTACCAGTCTTAGTCACACATCATGTCAGATTGTTTGCCAATATCATAAATAGTCAGTGAATATTTGAACGGAATAAGGTTTCATTCCTGCTCCGTATCTTCTCCCAAACTGTCTCATTCTCACAGTTTATCATTCTTGTATGAGCTAACTCTCTCTCTCTGTTTCAATTCCTCACTATCCTTCTCACACTTTGCTCTACCTGGGCTGGGGTTTTATATATAGTTGTTGAAGGATTGACAGAACCTATATCCTGAATCTGAATCACTATTCACTTTTTCTATCACACCTTGAATATGGAATTTGAATGAAATAATCAAATTAATCTTTGGTCCTTGGATGTAGATAACCATAGTCAATCTATGCTGCACTGTCCTGACATACTGCATTGACAGACCGTCTGCTGCACTTACATACTGCACTGACAGGCCATGTGCTGGAATAACGTACTGCACTGACAGACGATATGCTGCACCGACAGACAATGTGCTGCACTGACAGACTGTGTGCTGCACTGTCAGATAATGTGCTGTACTGACAGACCATGTGCTGCACTGGCAGACTTTGTGCTGAACTGACAGAATGTGTGCTGCACTGACAGACCATATGCTGCACTGACAACCTGTGTGCTGCACTGACAGACCATATGCTGCACTGCCAGACCATGTGCTGCACTGACAGACCATGTGCTGCACTGACTTACTGTGTGCTGCACTGGCTGACTGTGTGCTGCACTGACAGACCATGTGCTGCACTGGCTGACTGTGTGCTGCAATGACAGACTGTGTGCTGCACTGCCAGACTGTGTGTGACACTGATAGTTTCTGTCCTATGTGATCTCCTCCCTGCAGGCACAGAGCCCTGAATACAGGAAATATCATTTTCTACTACACCTATGATACTGCAAGCAATTAGTTACTGGGTACGTTGAAGAAAGCATACCCGACATGATCGTGAATTACCACACCGGAGGGGATAGGGGCTGGTGCTGGTGAATTACTTATGTTTTGGAGCCATTGCATGCAGACAGTCAATTGTCGGTGAGCAGCTGGTCACGACCCTTAACATGAACATGCAAACAAGGTTAGGTTATACAATGTTCCTATTAAGACCACTTTTAGAACAAGGACCACCATTTGATACAATCATTCTGTACATTCAGAGGACATTGCCTGCTTGTATTATAATGAAGTATTGTGATTATCATGTACAAATTGCATAATTTGGTATTAGGTAAATAAGTAAACTTTCAAGATGAAGTAATTTGCCTGAGATTATCCCCTAGGAGTAATACTGCAAGTTTTCTAGAACAGTGTGTTTGCAGAAGGGTAATCAACTAAGGGAGAGCCTACAGCTAGTGTGCTACACCCACAGCCACCCACTACATGTCACTAATGTTGCTCTTATTATAATACCCTCTCTTGTGTAACACTACAAATAAATTTTGTAAGTAAGCCTACCCAAGTCAATTATTTGTTTGTATCTATGTAAATGTGTGGTTAAGGCACCAAAGATGGTACCTGATGAGCTGTTTTCCATCCCTGAGTTTATTGTCTATTAAGGCTGACAATGCACATTAAGTCTGTACCAAGACATTGCTGGTGTGGGTTTCAAACAGACTGTGTGCATGAGTGGTACTGAGTGCTCGAGCCTAATTAGTATTTAAATATGCATGACATCCAACCTCCAGATGTCAGAGTGCCTTGGGGTAGGCTCTCACTAACATGCATTCCTTACTGAGGTGTTTCGTGGTTACTGCTGTGCAGACACTAATTGGTGATTGTGGTAGTTTATTATGGATGAGACCAGGCCTCCAGCAGACAGGGTGTATGGGGGAACGGTCTCAGTTTATGCATGTTGAGTGAGCCTCATGTTAATGTCACACTGTGTGCTGACAGACAAACACCAGCTGTGCTATTTCATTATTTACACTAATATAGGCACTTCATGCAAACAGTCAATTGACTGTGAGTACCTCATTACCAGCCTTAGTCATGCAGCTTACAGATTATTTGCAATATCAAGAGTAATCAATAAACGTATACCAGGGTCGTGTTTCATTCTGTGTGTGTCTCTGTGTCATTCTCCATCTTCACCCACTGTGTCATTCTCCAGAAAGAACTCTCATTGGTTAAAAATAACACAGAAACATACCAAATACAGTGAAACTCTGTCCCAGTGATACTTTATCAAATAACATGCCTCCAGCAATTAGTACCTTCACTGATATTCATGATTGTTCATGGTTTCTTCCACCATTTATAGCCACTGACTGGTAGAATAGATCACCGGCCAGCCATACAGCCCAACATAACACACTCTATAACAAGGTCTATTGCTGCTTTTCATTTGATTCATGATAGCATAAAACATATATATAGGTATACATGACATCACATTTTTGATATACGCATGAAGATATTATTACCTTGGATGATATTCATGATTGTTTATGATTTCTCTTTGAACAGGCACAGGGGCAATTATAGCTTTGCCATGGATAACAATACGTGTGTATTGGTTGATAATTATACAAATTAAAGATTTGCATCAAACACACAAATAGGCATATGTAACACCACATTGTTGGACCTTCATATCAAGATAAAACCATTAGTACTTTGTATGATATTCTTTTTTAAATCAAACACACACATGTTGTACATAGTATGAGCTTGGTTGACAAATGACTCCATCCCAACCAAGCCTGGAATGGGAAAAGTGGAAAGATGGATTAACAGCAGGCAACCTAGCCCAACATCACACACACCCAACAATCATTACAGGCCCCTTTGCAAAACATATTTCAGGATGGCATATAACATACCACATCTATTAAGAAATATCATGACAAGCTATGATAATATCCATATTGATTCATGTCAGCATATTACACATAAATGATCACAAATGGGACTACATTGTTTGCAATACATATGTTGATAATAGTTCAATACCTTTGATGATACTCTGATTGTTTATGGTTGCTTCATACAAACAAAAGGGTGTTTATAGCTTCACAATAATAGGCATATACATATGACCATGATATCTAGGTTCTTTGTCTACATTCAGACTAATTTATGAGTGCACACTACTTATAAATGGGCATACAAAACACACATTGATACCTTAAAATACCTTTGATGATATGAATGATTGTTCATGGTTTCTTCATACAGACATAGAGGCATTCATTGCTACCAATGACATAGATATGGACATGACATCCAAGTATTTGGTTTACTATTCATAATTGCATCACACACACAAATTGGCATAGTGATGATACCTTGTTTGACATACATATCAAGATACAAACATGAACTGAATAAAAAACCAAGGGCAACAGGAGTGATCCGGTGGTTTTAAGGGGAGTGATAAGTTTCAGATGACAAAGGACTCTATCCCAACCAAACCTGGGTCTGATGATTATTTCAGGCACCCGAGCCAAACATACTTCAAGACACCAAACACTATACCTTATGCATTAAGAGACACCATAATGACTACTTGAGATGACGTTTATGTTATCTTATTACTTTTGACTATATTCATGATTGTTTGTGGTTTCTTTGTACAGACAAAGTGATATTTATAGCTTTGCCATGGATTACATACATGTGAGCTTGATATTTAAGTTATTTAGTTGATAATCATTTGATTTCATGACTGCAGCAGATACACAAATGGTACACATGACACCACATCTTTAAATTATTTATCAAGATACAATCGTTACTTTAGGTGATTTATTTATTTTTGAACCAAACACATACATAGGCATACAATCATGACACTGGTTAACATACAGTAAACTATTGTGCTCCACCTGAAGAACTGAGGCCTTCAGGGGTTACCATGGGGTGGGGAGTGGAGTGGTAAGTATCATATGCCAAATGACTCCATCCCTCTCTAGCCTGGAATGGTAGAAGCCGATAGATGGATCAGCAGCAGACAACCAAGCCACAACGTCACAAACACCCAACGCAGGTCGCCACAGTTTTTGTTATACTGGTTTCTTTGGTTGCTCATTTTCTTAAATTTCCAGGTTATTTAGAATGTGCAGCTACTTACAGATCACCTAGAGTATGTACCTACTTTCAGGTTACAGTTTACAGTTTACTTAGACTGTGTACCTACTTAAAGGTCATTTATACTGTGAGGATGTTGTATTGGTAGATATTCAAACTTATTTACAGTTGCATCATACAAGCTTTGTCAACACATATGTCAAGTTTGGACTCTTGGTGAGGGCGACATGAAATATTCTCTGGAGGGGAGTGGATGTGTAAGTATCAGATGTTATTTGACCTCACCCCAACCAGCCTGGAAGACAAGAAGTGGAAAAATTATTCAGTAGCTGACCAAGGCCAACTATATACAGGTTAAAGGATCATCACAGTCTCCTAGGTCAAACATACTTCAAGATACCACACACTTTACTTAAGACCATAAATGATATATAAAAAAAAAGGGAAACCAAAACAACACCTTATTCCACATACCCATGAATATAATATTCAAGTAGCTTGATGAAATACAAGATTGCTATCAGCTACTTCATACACATGAAATGTGTATGTAACCTTTGCTCAGTTGGTATACATATCAAGATAATATCTGCATACTTTGGTTGATGTTCATACTTATTTATAATTGCATTAGCCACACAAACAAGCATGTCTAGCATCAACAAGGTTGACAGACATATTGAGATTGGGCTTAGGAAATACAGGAATTGCAGCACGGTAAAGAGTTACGTTAAGTATAAGACAACTGACTACATCGCCAACCAATGTTGTACGGAAGAAGCGGAACAAGAGATCAGCAGGATGAAAACAAGCCCAACTTAGCACAAGCGTCTGATGATCATCAAGAAATATCATAAAAATTCTTTTCATGATATTTTGATTCCCCAAAAAACATGATATAAAAGGAATACATAACACAACATTATGCCACATCCACATGAATATAATATTCAAGTTCATTGATAATGTTAGAGGTTGTTTCTGATTGCTTCACACAGATAAAAGGGTATATGAAGTCTTTGTTCAGTTGGCATACATATGCAAATAATATTCAAATACATTGGTTGATATTCATACTTATTCATGATTGCATTAAACACACAAAAATCACCATGCTTTATATACATATCAAGATCCGGCTTAGACAGAAAAGGTGATGGCTACATAAAATACTGTGTGGCAGGGCGTGAAGTGGTGAGTATGAGACAACCTGAGAAGTGGAACAATAAATCAGCGGCAAAAACAAGCATAATTTAACACTAGGACACAATGATCAACACAGGCCCCTTGGCAAAAAATTAATTTGTAACCATACATTATTTATTCATCAATGGACCTTCTCACAGTATTATTAATTTGTATATTAAATTATTTGTATCCCTAGCTAGCTCTTGTCCCTGCACAAAAGTAGTGTTTTTTTTTGTTTATTCAGGCCTTTTTGAAAAAATGAATTCAATCAAAACCAAAATGTAAACATTATATATTGTTTTAGCAAGGACACAGTAAGAGTTGAAATTGTATCTCTACTCTACATGAAAACCAATTTTCGTTTACTAAATGGAACAAATTAAAAAAAAAAACATTAATGACAAGCCTCTGGAAATACAGACTGACAATTCTGATGAGCATATTCAGAATAATCTCTGGATTCCACACTAAGGAGTGTATACCTGATGTGCATATTCAGGGAACACTCCTAACAGAGACTTTGAGACAGACATGATGTGCAAATTCAGTCTGACTCTTGCAAGCCTCTAGAAATACAGAGTGACAATTCCGATGTGCATATTCAGAATAATATCTCTGGATTCTACACTAAGGAGTGTGTACCTGATGTGCATATTCAGGGATAACTCCTAACATAGACTTTGAGACAGACATGATGTGCAAATTCAGTCTGACTCTTGCAAGCCTCTGGAAATACAGAGTGACAATTCTGATGAGCATATTCAGAATAATCTCTGGATTCCACACTAAGGAGTGTGTACCTGATATGCATATTCAGGGAAAACTCCTAACTGAGACTTTGAGACAGACATGATGTGCAAATTCAGTCTGACTCTTGCAAGCCTCTGGAAATACAGAGTGACAATTCTGATGAGCATATTCAGAATGATCTATGGATTCCGTACTTAGGAGTGTGTACCTGATGTGCATATTCAGGGAACACTCCTAACAGAGACTTTGAGACAGACATGATGTGCAAATTCAGTCTGACTCTTGCAAGCCTCTAGAAATACAGAGTGACAATTCTGATGTGCATATTCAGAATAATATATCTGGATTCTACACTAAGGAGTGTGTACCTGATGTGCATATTCAGGGATAACTCCTAACTGAGACTTTGAGACAGACATGATGTGCAAATTCAGTCTGACTCTTGCAAGCCTCGGAAAATACAGAGTGACAATTCTGATGAGCATATTCAGAATAATATCTGGATTCCACACTAAGGAGTGTGTACCTGATATGCATATTCAGGGAAAACTCCTAACAGAGACTTTGAGACAGACATGATGTGCAAATTCAGTCTGACTCTTGCAAGCCTCTGGAAATACAGAGTGACAATTCTGATGAGCATATTCAGAATATTCTCTGGATTCCATACTAAGGAGTGTGTCCCTGATATGCATATTCAGGGAAAACTCCTAACTGAGACTTTGAGACAGACATGATGTGCAAATTCAGTCTGACTCTTGCAAGCCTCTGAAAATACAGAGTGACAATTCTGATGAGAATATTCAGAATAATCTCTGGATTCCACACTATGGAGTGTTTACCTGATGTGCATATTCAGGGAAAACTCCTAACAGAGACTTTGAGACAGACATGATGTGCAAATTCAGTCTGACTCTTGCAAGCCTCTGGAAATACAGAGTTTCAATTCTGATGAGCATATTTAGAATAATCTCTGGATTCCATACTAAGGAGTGTGTATCTGATGTGCATATTCAGGGAAAACTCCTAACAGAGACTTTGAGACAGACATGATGTGCAAATTCAGTCTGACTCTTGCAAGCCTCTGGAAATACAGAGTGTCCATTCTGATGAGCATATTCAGAATAATATATCTGGATTCCACACTAAGGAGTGTGTACCTGATATGCATATTCATGGAAAACTCCTAACTGAGACTTTGAGACAGACATGATGTGCAAATTCAGTCTGACTCTTGCAAGCCTCTGGAAATACAGAGTGACAATACTTATGAGCATATTCAGAATGATCTCTGGACTCCACACTAAGGAGTGTGTACCTGATATGCATATTCAGGGAAAACTCCTAACTGAGACTTTGAGACAGACATGATGTGCAAATTCAGTCTGACTCTTGCAAGCCTCTGGAAATACAGAGTGACAATTCTGATGAGCATATTCAGAATAATCTCTGGACTCCACACTAAGGAGTGTGTACCTGATATGCATATTCAGGGAAAACTCCTAACTGAGACTTTGAGACAGACATGATGTGCAAATTCAGTCTGACTCTTGCAAGCCTCTGGAAATACAGAGTGACAATTCTGATGAGCATATTCAGAATGATCTATGGATTCCGTACTTAGGCGTGTGTACCTGATATGCATATTCAGGGAAAACTCCTAACTGAGACTTTGAGACAGACATGATGTGCAAATTCAGTCTGACTCTTGCAAGCCTCTGGAAATACAGAGTGTCCATTCTGATGAGCATATTCAGAATAATATATCTGGATTCCACACTAAGGAGTGTGTACCTGATATGCATATTCATGGAAAACTCCTAACTGAGACTTTGAGACAGACATGATGTGCAAATTCAGTCTGACTCTTGCAAGCCTCTGGAAATACAGAGTGACAATTCTTATGAGCATATTCAGAATGATCTATGGATTCCGTACTTAGGAGTGTGTACCTGATGTGCATATTCAGGGAACACTCCTAACAGAGACTTTGAGGCAGACATGATGTGCAAATTCAGTCTGACCTTTGCAAGCCTCTAGAAATACAGAGTGACAATTCTGATGTGCATATTCAGAATAATATAACTGGATTCTACACTTAGGAGTGTGTACCTGATGTGCATATTCAGGGAACACTCCTAACAGAGACTTTGAGACAGACATGATGTGCAAATTCAGTCTGACTCTTGCAAGCCTCTAGAAATACAGAGTGACAATTCTGATGTGCATATTCAGAATAATATCTCTGGATTCTACACTAAGGAGTGTGTACCTGATGTACATATTCAGGGATAACTCCTTACATAGACTTTGAGACAGACATGATGTGCAAATTCAGTCTGACTCTTGCAAGCCTCTGGAAATACAGAGTGACAATTCTGATGAGCATATTCAGAATAATCTCTGGACTCCACACTAAGGAGTGTGTACCTGATATGCATATTCAGGGAAAACTCCTAACTGAGACTTTGAGACAGACATGATGTGCAAATTCAGTCTGACTCTTGCAAGCCTCTGGAAATATAGAGTGACAATTCTGATGAGCATATTCAGAATGATCTATAGATTCCGTACGTAGGCGTGTGTACCTGATGTGCATATTCAGGGAACACTCCTAACAGAGACTTTGAGACAGACATGATGTGCAAATTCAGTCTGACTCTTGCAAGCCTCTAGAAATACAGAGTGACAATTCTGATGTGCATATTCAGAATAATATATCTGGATTCTACACTAAGGAGTGTGTACCTGATGTGCATATTCAGGGATAACTCCTAACTGAGACTTTGAGACAGACATGATGTGCAAATTCAGTCTGACTCTTGCAAGCCTCTGGAAATACAGAGTTTCAATTCTGATGAGCATATTTAGAATATTCTCTGGATTCCACACTAAGGAGTGTGTACCTGATATGCATATTCAGGGAAAACTCCTAACTGAGACTTTGAGACAGACATGATGTGCAAATTCAGTCTGACTCTTGCAAGCCTCTAGAAATACAGAGTGACAATTCTGATGTGCATATTCAGAATAATATCTCTGGATTCTACACTAAGGAGTGTGTACCTGAAATGCGTATTCAGGGATAACTCCTAACAGAGACTTTGAGACAGACATGATGTGCAAATTCAGTCTGACTCTTGCAAGCCTCTGGAAATACAGAGTGACAATTCTTATGAGCATATTCAGAATGATCTATGGATTCCGTACTTAGGAGTGTGTACCTGATGTGCATATTCAGGGAACACTCCTAACAGAGACTTTGAGGCAGACATGATGTGCAAATTCAGTCTGACCTTTGCAAGCCTCTAGAAATACAGAGTGACAATTCTGATGTGCATATTCAGAATAATATAACTGGATTCTACACTAAGGAGTGTGTACCTGATGTGCATATTCAGGGATAACTCCTAACTGAGACTTTGAGACAGACATGATATGCAAATTCAGTCTGACTCTTGCAAGCCTCTGGAAATACAGAGTGACAATTCTGATGAGAATATTCAGAATAATCTCTGGATTCCACACTATGGAGTGTATACCTGATGTGCATATTCAGGGAAAACTCCTAACAGAGACTTTGAGACAGACATGATGTGCAAATTCAGTTTGACTCTTGCAAGCCTCTAGAAATACAGAGTGACAATTCTGATGTGCATATTCAGAATAATATCTCTGGATTCTACACTAAGGAGTGTGTACCTGATGTACATATTCAGGGATAACTCCTAACATAGACTTTGAGACAGACATGATGTGCAAATTCAGTCTGACTCTTGCAAGCCTCTGGAAATACAGAGTGACAATTCTGATGAGCATATTCAGAATAATCTCTGGACTCCACACTAAGGAGTGTGTACCTGATATGCATATTCAGGGAAAACTCCTAACTGAGACTTTGAGACAGACATGATGTGCAAATTCAGTCTGACTCTTGCAAGCCTCTGGAAATACAGAGTGACAATTCTGATGAGCATATTCAGAATGATCTATGGATTCCGTACTTAGGCGTGTGTACCTGATGTGCATATTCAGGGAACACTCCTAACAGAGACTTTGAGACAGACATGATGTGCAAGTTCAGTCTGACTCTTGCAAGCCTCTAGAAATACAGAGTGACAATTCTGATGTGCATATTCAGAATAATATATCTGGATTCTACACTAAGGAGTGTGTACCTGATGTGCATATTCAGGGATAACTCCTAACTGAGACTTTGAGACAGACATGATGTGCAAATTCAGTCTGACTCTTGCAAGCCTCTGGAAATACAGAGTGACAATTCTGATGAGCATATTCAAAATAATATCTCTGGATTCCACACTAAGGAGTGTGTACCTGATATGCATATTCAGGGAAAACTCCTAACTGAGACTTTGAGACAGACATGATGTGCAAGTTCAGTCTGACTCTTGCAAGCCTCTGGAAATACAGAGTGTCAATTCTGATGAGCATATTCAGAATAATCTCTGGATTCCACACTAAGGAGTGTGTACCTGATGTGCATATTCAGGGAACACTCCTTACAGAGACTTTGAGACAGACATGATGTGCAAATTCAGTCTGACTCTTGCAAGCCTCGGAAAATACAGAGTGACAATTCTGATGAGCATATTCAGAATAATCTCTGGATTCCACACTAAGGAGTGTGTACCTGATATGCATATTCAGGGAAAACTCCTAACTGAGACTTTGAGACAGACATGATGTGCAAATTCAGTCTGACTCTTGCAAGCCTCTGGAAATACAGAGTGACAATTCTGATGAGCATATTCAGAATATTCTCTGGATTCCATACTAAGGAGTGTGTCCCTGATATGCATATTCAGGGAAAACTCCTAACTGAGACTTTGAGACAGACATGATGTGCAAATTCAGTCTGACTCTTGCAAGCCTCTGAAAATACAGAGTGACAATTCTGATGAGAATATTCAGAATAATCTCTGGATTCCACACTATGGAGTGTTTACCTGATGTGCATATTCAGGGAAAACTCCTAACAGAGACTTTGAGACAGACATGATGTGCAAATTCAGTCTGACTCTTGCAAGCCTCTGGAAATACAGAGTTTCAATTCTGATGAGCATATTTAGAATAATCTCTGGATTCCATACTAAGGAGTGTGTATCTGATGTGCATATTCAGGGAAAACTCCTAACAGAGACTTTGAGACAGACATGATGTGCAAATTCAGTCTGACTCTTGCAAGCCTCTGGAAATACAGAGTGTCCATTCTGATGAGCATATTCAGAATAATATATCTGGATTCCACACTAAGGAGTGTGTACCTGATATGCATATTCATGGAAAACTCCTAACTGAGACTTTGAGACAGACATGATGTGCAAATTCAGTCTGACTCTTGCAAGCCTCTGGAAATACAGAGTGACAATTCTTATGAGCATATTCAGAATGATCTCTGGACTCCACACTAAGGAGTGTGTACCTGATATGCATATTCAGGGAAAACTCCTAACTGAGACTTTGAGACAGACATGATGTGCAAATTCAGTCTGACTCTTGCAAGCCTCTGGAAATACAGAGTGACAATTCTGATGAGCATATTCAGAATAATCTCTGGACTCCACACTAAGGAGTGTGTACCTGATATGCATATTCAGGGAAAACTCCTAACTGAGACTTTGAGACAGACATGATGTGCAAATTCAGTCTGACTCTTGCAAGCCTCTGGAAATACAGAGTGACAATTCTGATGAGCATATTCAGAATGATCTATGGATTCCGTACTTAGGCGTGTGTACCTGATATGCATATTCAGGGAAAACTCCTAACTGAGACTTTGAGACAGACATGATGTGCAAATTCAGTCTGACTCTTGCAAGCCTCTGGAAATACAGAGTGTCCATTCTGATGAGCATATTCAGAATAATATATCTGGATTCCACACTAAGGAGTGTGTACCTGATATGCATATTCATGGAAACTCCTAACTGAGACTTTGAGACAGACATGATGTGCAAATTCAGTCTGACTCTTGCAAGCCTCTGGAAATACAGAGTGACAATTCTTATGAGCATATTCAGAATGATCTATGGATTCCGTACTTAGGAGTGTGTACCTGATGTGCATATTCAGGGAACACTCCTAACAGAGACTTTGAGGCAGACATGATGTGCAAATTCAGTCTGACTCTTGCAAGCCTCTAGAAATACAGAGTGACAATTCTGATGTGCATATTCAGAATAATATCTCTGGATTCTACACTAAGGAGTGTGTACCTGATGTACATATTCAGGGATAACTCCTAACATAGACTTTGAGACAGACATGATGTGCAAATTCAGTCTGACTCTTGCAAGCCTCTGGAAATACAGAGTGACAATTCTGATGAGCATATTCAGAATAATCTCTGGACTCCACACTAAGGAGTGTGTACCTGATATGCATATTCAGGGAAAACTCCTAACTGAGACTTTGAGACAGACATGATGTGCAAATTCAGTCTGACTCCTGCAAGCCTCTGGAAATATAGAGTGACAATTCTGATGAGCATATTCAGAATGATCTATAGATTCCGTACGTAGGCGTGTGTACCTGATGTGCATATTCAGGGAACACTCCTAACAGAGACTTTGAGACAGACATGATGTGCAAATTCAGTCTGACTCTTGCAAGCCTCTAGAAATACAGAGTGACAATTCTGATGTGCATATTCAGAATAATATATCTGGATTCTACACTAAGGAGTGTGTACCTGATGTGCATATTCAGGGATAACTCCTAACTGAGACTTTGAGACAGACATGATGTGCAAATTCAGTCTGACTCTTGCAAGCCTCTGGAAATACAGAGTTTCAATTCTGATGAGCATATTTAGAATATTCTCTGGATTCCACACTAAGGAGTGTGTACCTGATATGCATATTCAGGGAAAACTCCTAACTGAGACTTTGAGACAGACATGATGTGCAAATTCAGTCTGACTCTTGCAAGCCTCTAGAAATACAGAGTGACAATTCTGATGTGCATATTCAGAATAATATCTCTGGATTCTACACTAAGGAGTGTGTACCTGAAATGCGTATTCAGGGATAACTCCTAACAGAGACTTTGAGACAGACATGATGTGCAAATTCAGTCTGACTCTTGCAAGCCTCTGGAAATACAGAGTGACAATTCTTATGAGCATATTCAGAATGATCTATGGATTCCGTACTTAGGAGTGTGTACCTGATGTGCATATTCAGGGAACACTCCTAACAGAGACTTTGAGGCAGACATGATGTGCAAATTCAGTCTGACCTTTGCAAGCCTCTAGAAATACAGAGTGACAATTCTGATGTGCATATTCAGAATAATATAACTGGATTCTACACTAAGGAGTGTGTACCTGATGTGCATATTCAGGGATAACTCCTAACTGAGACTTTGAGACAGACATGATATGCAAATTCAGTCTGACTCTTGCAAGCCTCTGGAAATACAGAGTGACAATTCTGATGAGAATATTCAGAATAATCTCTGGATTCCACACTATGGAGTGTATACCTGATGTGCATATTCAGGGAAAACTCCTAACAGAGACTTTGAGACAGACATGATGTGCAAATTCAGTTTGACTCTTGCAAGCCTCTAGAAATACAGAGTGACAATTCTGATGTGCATATTCAGAATAATATCTCTGGATTCTACACTAAGGAGTGTGTACCTGATGTACATATTCAGGGATAACTCCTAACATAGACTTTGAGACAGACATGATGTGCAAATTCAGTCTGACTCTTGCAAGCCTCTGGAAATACAGAGTGACAATTCTGATGAGCATATTCAGAATGATCTATGGATTCCGTACTTAGGCGTGTGTACCTGATGTGCATATTCAGGGAACACTCCTAACAGAGACTTTGAGACAGACATGATGTGCAAGTTCAGTCTGACTCTTGCAAGCCTCTAGAAATACAGAGTGACAATTCTGATGTGCATATTCAGAATAATATATCTGGATTCTACACTAAGGAGTGTGTACCTGATGTGCATATTCAGGGATAACTCCTAACTGAGACTTTGAGACAGACATGATGTGCAAATTCAGTCTGACTCTTGCAAGCCTCTGGAAATACAGAGTTTCAATTCTGATGAGCATATTTAGAATATTCTCTGGATTCCACACTAAGGAGTGTGTACCTGATATGCATATTCAGGGAAAACTCCTAACTGAGACTTTGAGACAGACATGATGTGCAAATTCAGTCTGACTCTTGCAAGCCTCTAGAAATACAGAGTGACAATTCTGATGTGCATATTCAGAATAATATCTCTGGATTCTACACTAAGGAGTGTGTACCTGAAATGCGTATTCAGGGATAACTCCTAACAGAGACTTTGAGACAGACATGATGTGCAAATTCAGTCTGACTCTTGCAAGCCTCTGGAAATACAGAGTGACAATTCTTATGAGCATATTCAGAATGATCTATGGATTCCGTACTTAGGAGTGTGTACCTGATGTGCATATTCAGGGAACACTCCTAACAGAGACTTTGAGGCAGACATGATGTGCAAATTCAGTCTGACCTTTGCAAGCCTCTAGAAATACAGAGTGACAATTCTGATGTGCATATTCAGAATAATATAACTGGATTCTACACTAAGGAGTGTGTACCTGATGTACATATTCAGGGATAACTCCTAACATAGACTTTGAGACAGACATGATGTGCAAATTCAGTCTGACTCTTGCAAGCCTCTGGAAATACAGAGTGACAATTCTGATGAGCATATTCAGAATAATCTCTGGACTCCACACTTAGGAGTGTGTACCTGATATGCATATTCAGGGAAAACTCCTAACTGAGACTTTGAGACAGACATGATGTGCAAATTCAGTCTGACTCTTGCAAGCCTCTGGAAATACAGAGTGACAATTCTGATGAGCATATTCAGAATGATCTATGGATTCCGTACTTAGGCGTGTGTACCTGATGTGCATATTCAGGGAACACTCCTAACAGAGACTTTGAGACAGACATGATGTGCAAATTCAGTCTGACTCTTGCAAGCCTCTAGAAATACAGAGTGATAATTCTGATGTGCATATTCAGAATAATATATCTGGATTCTACACTAAGGAGTGTGTACCTGATGTGCATATTCAGGGATAACTCCTAACTGAGACTTTGAGACAGACATGATGTGCAAATTCAGTCTGACTCTTGCAAGCCTCTGGAAATACAGAGTGACAATTCTGATGAGCATATTTAGAATATTCTCTGGATTCCACACTAAGGAGTGTGTACCTGATATGCATATTCAGGGAAAACTCCTAACTGAGACTTTGAGACAGACATGATGTGCAAATTCAGTCTGACTCTTGCAAGCCTCTGGAAATACAGAGTGACAATTCTGATGAGCATATTCAAAATAATATCTCTGGATTTCACACTAAGGAGTGTGTACCTGATGTGAATATTCAGGGAAAACCCCTAACAGAGACTTTGAGACAGACATGATGTGCAAATTCAGTCTGACTCTTGCAAGCCTCTGGAAATACTGAGTGACAATTCTGATGAGCATATTCAGAATAATCTCTGGATTCCACACTATGGAGTGTGTACCTGATATGCATATTCAGGGAAAACTCCTAACTGAGACTTTGAGACAGACATGATGTGCAAATTCAGTCTGACTCTTGCAAGCCTCTGGAAATACAGAGTGACAATTCTGATGAGCATATTCAGAATATTCTCTGGATTCCATACTAAGGAGTGTGTCCCTGATATGCATATTCAGGGAAAACTCCTAACTGAGACTTTGAGACAGACATGATGTGCAAATTCAGTCTGACTCTTGCAAGCCTCTGAAAATACAGAGTGACAATTCTGATGAGAATATTCAGAATAATCTCTGGATTCCACACTAAGGAGTGTATACCTGATGTGCATATTCAGGGAACACTCCTAACAGAGACTTTGAGACAGACATGATGTGCAAATTCAGTCTGACTCTTGCAAGCCTCTGAAAATACAGAGTGACAATTCTGATGAGAATATTCAGAATAATCTCTGGATTTCACACTAAGGAGTGCGCACATGATGTGCATATTCAGGTAAAAACTTCTAACAGAGAATTTGAGACAGACATAATGTGCAAATTCAGTCTGACTCTTGCAAGCCTCTAGAAATACAGAGTGACAATTCTGATGTGCATATTCAGAATAATATCTCTGGATTCTACACTAAGGAGTGTGTACCTGATGTACATATTCAGGGATAACTACTAACATAGACTTTGAGACAGACATGATGTGCAAATTCAGTCTGACTCTTGCAAGCCTCTGGAAAAACAGAGTGACAATTCTGATGAGCATATTCAGAATAATCTCTGGACTCCACACTAAGGAGTGTGTACCTGATATGCATATTCAGGGAAAACTCCTAACTGAGACTTTGAGACAGACATGATGTGCAAATTCAGTCTGACTCTTGCAAGCCTCTGGAAATACAGAGTGACAATTCTGATGAGCATATTCAGAATGATCTATGGATTCCGTACTTAGGCGTGTGTACCTGATGTGCATATTCAGGGGACACTCCTAACAGAGACTTTGAGACAGACATGATGTGCAAATTCAGTGTGACTCTTGCAAGCCTCTAGAAATACAGAGTGACAATTCTGATGTGCATATTCAGAATAATATATCTGGATTCTACACTAAGGAGTGTGTACCTGATGTGCATATTCAGGGATAACTCCTTACTGAGACTTTGAGACAGACATGATGTGCAAATTCAGTCTGACTCTTGCAAGCCTCTGGAAATACAGAGTTTCAATTCTGATGAGCATATTTAGAATATTCTCTGGATTCCACACTAAGGTGTGTGTACCTGATATGCATATTCAGGGAAAACTCCTAACTGAGACTTTGAGACAGACATGATGTGCAAATTCAGTCTGACTCTTGCAAGCCTCTAGAAATACAGAGTGACAATTCTGATGTGCATATTCAGAATAATATCTCTGGATTCTACACTAAGGAGTGTGTACCTGAAATGCGTATTCAGGGATAACTCCTAACTGAGACTTTGAGACAGACATGATGTGCAAATTCAGTCTGACTCTTGCAAGCCTCTGGAAATACAGAGTGACAATTCTTATGAGCATATTCAGAATGATCTATGGATTCCGTACTTAGGAGTGTGTACCTGATGTGCATATTCAGGGAACACTCCTAACAGAGACTTTGAGGCAGACATGATGTGCAAATTCAGTCTGACCTTTGCAAGCCTCTAGAAATACAGAGTGACAATTCTGATGTGCATATTCAGAATAGTATAACTGGATTCTACACTAAGGAGTGTGTACCTGATGTGCATATTCAGGGATAACTCCTAACTGAGACTTTGAGACAGACATGATATGCAAATTCAGTCTGACTCTTGCAAGCCTCTGGAAATACAGAGTGACAATTCTGATGAGAATATTCAGAATAATCTCTGGATTCCACACTATGGAGTGTATACCTGATGTGCATATTCAGGGAAAACTCCTAACAGAGACTTTGAGACAGACATGATGTGCAAATTCAGTCTGACTCTTGCAAGCCTCTAGAAATACAGAGTGACAATTCTGATGTGCATATTCAGAATAATATCTCTGGATTCTACACTAAGGAGTGTGTACCTGATGTACATATTCAGGGATAACTCCTAACATAGACTTTGAGACAGACATGATGTGCAAATTCAGTCTGACTCTTGCAAGCCTCTGGAAATACAGAGTGACAATTCTGATGAGCATATTCAGAATAATCTCTGGACTCCACACTAAGGAGTGTGTACCTGATATGCATATTCAGGGAAAACTCCTAACTGAGACTTTGAGACAGACATGATGTGCAAATTCAGTCTGACTCTTGCAAGCCTCTGGAAATACAGAGTGACAATTCTGATGAGCATATTCAGAATGATCTATGGATTCCGTACTTAGGCGTGTGTACCTGATGTGCATATTCAGGGAACACTCCTAACAGAGACTTTGAGACAGACATGATGTGCAAATTCAGTCTGACTCTTGCAAGCCTCTAGAAATATAGAGTGACAATTCTGATGTGCATATTCAGAATAATATATCTGGATTCTACACTAAGGAGTGTGTACCTGATGTGCATATTCAGGGATAACTCCTAACTGAGACTTTGAGACAGACATGATGTGCAAATTCAGTCTGACTCTTGCAAGCCTCTGGAAATACAGAGTTTCAATTCTGATGAGCATATTTAGAATATTCTCTGGATTCCACACTAAGGAGTGTGTACCTGATATGCATATTCAGGGAAAACTCCTAACTGAGACTTTGAGACAGACATGATGTGCAAATTCAGTCTGACTCTTGCAAGCCTCTGGAAATACAGAGTGACAATTCTGATGAGCATATTCAAAATAATATCTCTGGATTTCACACTAAGGAGTGTGTACCTGATGTGAATATTCAGGGAAAACCCCTAACAGAGACTTTGAGACAGACATGATGTGCAAATTCAGTCTGACTCTTGCAAGCCTCTGGAAATACAGAGTGACAATTCTGATGAGCATATTCAGAATAATCTCTGGATTCCACACTATGGAGTGTGTACCTGATATGCATATTCAGGGAAAACTCCTAACTGAGACTTTGAGACAGACATGATGTGCAAATTCAGTCTGACTCTTGCAAGCCTCCGGAAATACTGAGTGACAATTCTGATGAGCATATTCAGAATATTCTCTGGATTCCATACTAAGGAGTGTGTCCCTGATATGCATATTCAGGGAAAACTCCTAACTGAGACTTTGAGACAGACATGATGTGCAAATTCAGTCTGACTCTTGCAAGCCTCTGAAAATACAGAGTGACAATTCTGATGAGCATATTCAGAATAATCTCTGGATTCCACACTAAGGAGTGTATACCTGATGTGCATATTCAGGGAACACTCCTAACAGAGACTTTGAGACAGACATGATGTGCAAATTCAGTCTGACTCTTGCAAGCCTCTAGAAATACAGAGTGACAATTCTGATGTGCATATTCAGAATAATATCTCTGGATTCTACACTAAGGAGTGTGTACCTGATATGCATATTCAGGGATAACTCCTAACAGAGACTTTTATACAGACATGATGTGCTAATTCAGTCTGACTCTTGCAAGCCTCTGGAAATACAGAGTGTCAATTCTGATGAGCATATTCAAAATAATATCTCTGGATTTCACACTAAGGAGTGCGCACATGATGTGCATATTCAGGTAAAAACTTCTAACAGAGAATTTGAGACAGACATAATGTGCAAATTCAGTCTGACTCTTGCAAGCCTCTAGAAATACAGAGTGACAATTCTGATGTGCATATTCAGAATAATATCTCTGGATTCTACACTAAGGAGTGTGTACCTGATGTACATATTCAGGGATAACTACTAACATAGACTTTGAGACAGACATGATGTGCAAATTCAGTCTGACTCTTGCAAGCCTCTGGAAAAACAGAGTGACAATTCTGATGAGCATATTCAGAATAATCTCTGGACTCCACACTAAGGAGTGTGTACCTGATATGCATATTCAGGGAAAACTCCTAACTGAGACTTTGAGACAGACATGATGTGCAAATTCAGTCTGACTCTTGCAAGCCTCTGGAAATACAGAGTGACAATTCTGATGAGCATATTCAGAATGATCTATGGATTCCGTACTTAGGCGTGTGTACCTGATGTGCATATTCAGGGGACACTCCTAACAGAGACTTTGAGACAGACATGATGTGCAAATTCAGTGTGACTCTTGCAAGCCTCTAGAAATACAGAGTGACAATTCTGATGTGCATATTCAGAATAATATATCTGGATTCTACACTAAGGAGTGTGTACCTGATGTGCATATTCAGGGATAACTCCTTACTGAGACTTTGAGACAGACATGATGTGCAAATTCAGTCTGACTCTTGCAAGCCTCTGGAAATACAGAGTTTCAATTCTGATGAGCATATTTAGAATATTCTCTGGATTCCACACTAAGGTGTGTGTACCTGATATGCATATTCAGGGAAAACTCCTAACTGAGACTTTGAGACAGACATGATGTGCAAATTCAGTCTGACTCTTGCAAGCCTCTAGAAATACAGAGTGACAATTCTGATGTGCATATTCAGAATAATATCTCTGGATTCTACACTAAGGAGTGTGTACCTGAAATGCGTATTCAGGGATAACTCCTAACAGAGACTTTGAGACAGACATGATGTGCAAATTCAGTCTGACTCTTGCAAGCCTCTGGAAATACAGAGTGACAATTCTTATGAGCATATTCAGAATGATCTATGGATTCCGTACTTAGGAGTGTGTACCTGATGTGCATATTCAGGGAACACTCCTAACAGAGACTTTGAGGCAGACATGATGTGCAAATTCAGTCTGACCTTTGCAAGCCTCTAGAAATACAGAGTGACAATTCTGATGTGCATATTCAGAATAGTATAACTGGATTCTACACTAAGGAGTGTGTACCTGATGTGCATATTCAGGGATAACTCCTAACTGAGACTTTGAGACAGACATGATATGCAAATTCAGTCTGACTCTTGCAAGCCTCTGGAAATACAGAGTGACAATTCTGATGAGCATATTCAGAATAATCTCTGGACTCCACACTAAGGAGTGTGTACCTGATATGCATATTCAGGGAAAACTCCTAACAGAGACTTTGAGACAGACATGATGTGCTAATTCAGTCTGACTCTTGCAAGCCTCTGGAAATACAGAGTGACAATTCTGATGAGCATATTCAAAATAATATCTCTGGATTCCACACTAAGGAGTGTGTACCTGATGTGAATATTCAGGGAAAACCCCTAACAGAGACTTTGAGACAGACATGATGTGCAAATTCAGTCTGACTCTTGCAAGCCTCTGGAAATACAGAGTGTCAATTCTGATGAGCATATTCAGAATAATCTCTGGATTCCACACTAAGGAGTGTGTACCTGATGTGCATATTCAGGGAAAACTCCTAACATAGACTTTGAGACAGACATGATGTGCAAATTCAGTCTGACTCTTGCAAGCCTCTGGAAATACAGAGTGACAATTCTGATGAGCATATTCAAAATAATATCTCTGGATTTCACACTAAGGAGTGTGTACCTGATGTGAATATTCAGGGAAAACCCCTAACAGAGACTTTGAGACAGACATGATGTGCAAATTCAGTCAGACTCTTGCAAGCCTCTGGAAATACTGAGTGACAATTCTGATGAGCATATTCAGAATAATATATCTGGATTCTACACTAAGGTGTGTGTACCTGATATGCATATTCAGGGAAAACTCCTAACTGAGACTTTGAGACAGACATGATGTGCAAATTCAGTCTGACTCTTGCAAGCCTCTAGAAATACAGAGTGACAATTCTGATGTGCATATTCAGAATAATATATCTGGATTCTACACTAAGGAGTGTGTACCTGATGTGCATATTCAGGGATAACTCCTTACTGAGACTTTGAGACAGACATGATGTGCAAATTCAGTCTGACTCTTGCAAGCCTCTGGAAATACAGAGTTTCAATTCTGATGAGCATATTTAGAATATTCTCTGGATTCCACACTAAGGTGTGTGTACCTGATATGCATATTCAGGGAAAACTCCTAACTGAGACTTTGAGACAGACATGATGTGCAAATTCAGTCTGACTCTTGCAAGCCTCTAGAAATACAGAGTGACAATTCTGATGTGCATATTCAGAATAATATCTCTGGATTCTACACTAAGGAGTGTGTACCTGAAATGCGTATTCAGGGATAACTCCTAACAGAGACTTTGAGACAGACATGATGTGCAAATTCAGTCTGACTCTTGCAAGCCTCTGGAAATACAGAGTGACAATTCTTATGAGCATATTCAGAATGATCTATGGATTCCGTACTTAGGAGTGTGTACCTGATGTGCATATTCAGGGAACACTCCTAACAGAGACTTTGAGGCAGACATGATGTGCAAATTCAGTCTGACCTTTGCAAGCCTCTAGAAATACAGAGTGACAATTCTGATGTGCATATTCAGAATAGTATAACTGGATTCTACACTAAGGAGTGTGTACCTGATGTGCATATTCAGGGATAACTCCTAACTGAGACTTTGAGACAGACATGATATGCAAATTCAGTCTGACTCTTGCAAGCCTCTGGAAATACAGAGTGACAATTCTGATGAGAATATTCAGAATAATCTCTGGATTCCACACTAAGGAGTGTGTACCTGATGTGCATATTCAGGGAAAACTCCTAACAGAGACTTTGAGACAGACATGATGTGCAAATTCAGTCTGACTCTTGCAAGCCTCTAGAAATACAGAGTGACAATTCTGATGTGCATATTCAGAATAATATCTCTGGATCCTACACTAAGGAGTGTGTACCTGATGTACATATTCAGGGATAACTCCTAACATAGACTTTGAGACAGACATGATGTGCAAATTCAGTCTGACTCTTGCAAGCCTCTGGAAATACAGAGTGACAATTCTGATGAGCATATTCAGAATAATCTCTGGACTCCACACTAAGGAGTGTGTACCTGATATGCATATTCAGGGAAAACTCCTAACTGAGACTTTGAGACAGACATGATGTGCAAATTCAGTCTGACTCTTGCAAGCCTCTGGAAATACAGAGTGACAATTCTGATGAGCATATTCAGAATGATCTATGGATTCCGTACTTAGGCGTGTGTACCTGATGTGCATATTCAGGGAACACTCCTAACAGAGACTTTGAGACAGACATGATGTGCAAATTTAGTCTGACTCTTGCAAGCCTCTAGAAATACAGAGTGACAATTCTGATGAGCATATTCAGAATAATCTCTGGATTCCACACTAAGGAGTGTGTACCTGATGTGCATATTCAGGGAAAACTCCTAACATAGACTTTGAGACAGACATGATGTGCAAATTCAGTCTGACTCTTGCAAGCCTCCGGAAATACTGAGTGACAATTCTGATGAGCATATTCAAAATAATATCTCTGGATTCTACACTAAGGAGTGTGTACCTGAAATGCGTATTCAGGGATAACTCCTAACAGAGACTTTGAGACAGACATGATGTGCTAATTCAGTCTGACTCTTGCAAGCCTCTGGAAATACAGAGTGACAATTCTGATGAGCATATTCAAAATAATATCTCTGGATTCCACACTAAGGAGTGTGTACCTGATGTGAATATTCAGGGAAAACCCTTAACAGAGACTTTGAGACAGACATGATGTGCAAATTCAGTCTGACTCTTGCAAGCCTCTGGAAATACAGAGTGTCAATTCTGATGAGCATATTCAGAATAATCTCTGGATTCCACACTAAGGAGTGTGTACCTGATGTGCATATTCAGGGAAAACTCCTAACATAGACTTTGAGACAGACATGATGTGCAAATTCAGTCTGACTCTTGCAAGCCTCTGGAAATACAGAGTGACAATTCTGATGAGCATATTCAAAATAATATCTCTGGATTTCACACTAAGGAGTGTGTACCTGATGTGAATATTCAGGGAAAACCCCTAACAGAGACTTTGAGACAGACATGATGTGCAAATTCAGTCAGACTCTTGCAAGCCTCTGGAAATACTGAGTGACAATTCTGATGAGCATATTCAGAATAATCTCTGGATTCCACACTATGGAGTGTGTACCTGATATGCATATTCAGGGAAAAACTCCTAACTGAGACTTTGAGACAGACATGATGTGCAAATTCAGTCTGACTCTTGCAAGCCTCCGGAAATACTGAGTGACAATTCTGATGAGCATATTCAGAATATTCTCTGGATTCCATACTAAGGAGTGTGTCCCTGATATGCATATTCAGGGAAAACTCCTAACTGAGACTTTGAGACAGACATGATGTGCAAATTCAGTCTGACTCTTGCAAGCCTCCGGAAATACTGAGTGACAATTCTGATGAGCATATTCAAAATAATATCTCTGGATTCTACACTAAGGAGTGTGTACCTGAAATGCGTATTCAGGGATAACTCCTAACAGAGACTTTGAGACAGACATGATGTGCTAATTCAGTCTGACTCTTGCAAGCCTCTGGAAATACAGAGTGACAATTCTGATGAGCATATTCAAAATAATATCTCTGGATTCCACACTAAGGAGTGTGTACCTGATATGCATATTCAGGGAAAACTCCTAACTGAGACTTTGAGACAGACATGATGTGCTAATTCAGTCTGACTCTTGCAAGCCTCTGGAAATACAGAGTGACAATTCTGATGAGCATATTCGAAATAATATCTCTGGATTTCACACTAAGGAGTGTGTACCTGATGTGAATATTCAGGTAAAACCCCTAACAGAGACTTTGAGACAGACATGATGTGCAAATTCAGTCAGACTCTTGCAAGCCTCTGGAAATACTGAGTGACAATTCTGATGAGCATATTCAGAATAATCTCTGGATTCCACACTATGGAGTGTGTACCTGATATGCATATTCAGGGAAAACTCCTAACTGAGACTTTGAGACAGACATGATGTGCAAATTCAGTCTGACTCTTGCAAGCCTCCGGAAATACTGAGTGACAATTCTGATGAGCATATTCAGAATATTCTCTGGATTCCATACTAAGGAGTGTGTCCCTGATATGCATATTCAGGGAAAACTCCTAACTGAGACTTTGAGACAGACATGATGTGCAAATTCAGTCTGACTCTTGCAAGCCTCTAGAAATACAGAGTGACAATTCTGATGTGCATATTCAGAATAATATCTCTGGATTCTACACTAAGGAGTGTGTACCTGATATGCATATTCAGGGATAACTCCTAACAGAGACTTTTATACAGACATGATGTGCTAATTCAGTCTGACTCTTGCAAGCCTCTGGAAATACAGAGTGTCAATTCTGATGAGCATATTCAAAATAATATCTCTGGATTTCACACTAAGGAGTGCGCACATGATCTGCATATTCAGGTAAAAACTTCTAACAGAGAATTTGAGACAGACATAATGTGCAAATTCAGTCTGATTCTTGCAAGCCTCTGGAAATACAGAGTGGCAATTCTGATGAAAATATTCAGCATAATATCTTTGGATTCCACACTCAGGAGTGTGTACCTGATGTGCATAATTAGGTAAATCTCCTAACAGAAACTTTGAGACAGACATGATGTGCAAATTCAGTCTGACTCTTGCAAGCCTCTTGAAATACAGAGTGACAATTCTGATGAGAATATTCAGAATAATCTCTGGATTCCACACTATGGAGTCTATACCTAATGTGCATATTTAGGGAAAACTCCTAACTGAGACTTTGAGACAGACATGATGTGCAAATTCAGTCTGACTCTTGCAAGCCTCTGGAAATACAGAGTGTCAATTCTGATGAGCATATTCAGAATAATCTCTGGATTCCACACTAAGGAGTGTGTACCTGATATGCATATTTGGGACGAACTCCTAACAGAGACTTTGAGACAGACATGATGTGCGAATTCCGTCTGACTCTTGCAAGCCTCTGGGAATACAGAGTGACAATTCTGATGTGCATATTTAGAATAATATATCTGGATTCCACACGAAGGAGTGTGTACCTGATGTGCATATTCAGGAAAAACTCCTAACAGAGACTTTGAGACAGACATGATGTGCAAATTCAGTCTGACTCTTGCAAGCGTCTGAAAATACAGAGTGACAATTCTGATGAGAATATTCAGAATAATCTCTGGATTCCACACTATGGAGTGTATACCTGATGTGCATATTCAGGGAAAACTCCTAACAGAGACTTTGAGACAGACATGATGTGCACATTCAGTCTGACTCTTGCAAGCCTCTGGAAATACAGAGTTTCAATTCTCATGAGCATATTCAGAATAATCTCTGGATTCCACACTAAGGAGTGTATACCTGATGTGCATATTCAGGGAACACTCCTAACAGAGACTTTGAGACAGACATGATGTGCAAATTCAGTCTGACTCTTGCAAGCCTCTAGAAATACAGAGTGACAATTCTGATGTGCATATTCAGAATAATATCTCTGGATTCTACACTAAGGAGTGTGTACCTGATATGCATATTCAGGGATAACTCCTAACAGAGACTTTTATACAGACATGATGTGCTAATTCAGTCTGACTCTTGCAAGCCTCTGGAAATACAGAGTGTCAATTCTGATGAGCATATTCAAAATAATATCTCTGGATTTCACACTAAGGAGTGCGCACATGATGTGCATATTCAGGTAAAAACTTCTAACAGAGAATTTGAGACAGACATAATGTGCAAATTCAGTCTGATTCTTGCAAGCCTCTGGAAATACAGAGTGACAATTCTGATGAGAATATTCAGCATAATATCTTTGGATTCCACACACAGGAGTGTGTACCTGATGTGCATAATTAGGTAAAACTCCTAACAGAAACTTTGAGACAGACATGATGTGCAAATTCAGTCTGACTCTTGCAAGCCTCTTGAAATACAGAGTGACAATTCTGATGAGAATATTCAGAATAATCTCTGGATTCCACACTATGGAGTCTATACCTAATGTGCATATTTAGGGAAAACTCCTAACTGAGACTTTGAGACAGACATGATGTGCAAATTCAGTCTGACTCTTGCAAGCCTCTGGAAATACAGAGTGTCAATTCTGATGAGCATATTCAGAATAATCTCTGGAGTCCACACTAAGGAGTGTGTACCTGATATGCATATTTGGGAAAAACTCCTAACAGAGACTTTGAGACAGACATGATGTGCGAATTCCGTCTGACTCTTGCAAGCCTCTGGGAATACAGAGTGACAATTCTGATGTGCATATTTAGAATAATATATCTGGATTCCACACGAAGGAGTGTGTACCTGATGTGCATATTCAGGAAAAACTCCTAACAGAGACTTTGAGACAGACCTGATGAGCAAATTCAGTTTGACTCTTGCAAGCCTCTGGAAATACAGAGTGCCAATTCTGATGAGCATATTCAGAATAATCTCTGGATTCCACACTAAGGAGTGTGTATCTGATGTGCATATTCAGGGAAAACCCCTAAAAGAGACTTTGAGACAGACATGATGTGCAAATTCAGTCTGACTCTTGCAAGCCTCTGGGAAAACACAGTGACAATTCTGATGAGCATATTCAGAATAATCTCTGGATTCCACACTAAGGAGTGTGTACCTGATGTGAATATATTCAGAGAAATACCCTAACAGAGACTTTGAGACAGACATGATGTGCAAAGTCAGTCTGATTCTTGCAAGCCTCTGGAAATACAGAGTGACAATTCTGATGAGCATATTCAGAATAATCTATGGATTTCACACTAAAGAGGGTGTACCTGATGTGGATATTGAGGAAAAACTCCTAACAGAGACTTTGAGACAGACATGATGTGCAAATTCAGTTGGACTCTTGCAAGCCTCTGGAAATACAGAGTGACAATTCTGATGTGCATATTCAGAATAATATCTCTCGATTCCACACTAAGGAGTGTGTACCTGATATGCATATTCAGGGAAAACTCCTAACTGAGACTTTGAGACAGACATGATGTGCAAATTCAGTCTGACTCTTGCAAGCCTCTGGAAATACAGAGTTTCAATTCTGATGAGCATATTCAGAATAATCTCTGGATTCCACACTAAGGAGTGTGTATCTGATGTGCATATTCAGGGAAAACTCCTAACAGAGACTTTGAGACAGACATAATGTGCAAATTCATTCTGACTCTTGCAAGACTCTGGAAATACAGAGTGACAATTCTGATGTGCATATTCAGAATAATATCTCTGGATTCTACACTAAGGAGTGTATACCTGATGTGCATATTCAGGGAACACTCCTAACAGAGACTTTGAGACAGACATGATGTGCAAATTCAGTCTGACTCTTGCAAGCCTCTAGAAATACAGAGTGACAATTCTGATGTGCATATTCAGAATAATATCTCTGGATTCTACACTAAGGAGTGTGTACCTGATATGCATATTCAGGGATAACTCCTAACAGAGACTTTTATACAGACATGATGTGCTAATTCAGTCTGACTCTTGCAAGCCTCTGGAAATACAGAGTGTCAATTCTGATGAGCATATTCAAAATAATATCTCTGGATTTCACACTAAGGAGTGCGCACATGATGTGCATATTCAGGTAAAAACTTCTAACAGAGAATTTGAGACAGACATAATGTGCAAATTCAGTCTGATTCTTGCAAGCCTCTGGAAATACAGAGTGACAATTCTGATGAGAATATTCAGCATAATATCTTTGGATTCCACACACAGGAGTGTGTACCTGATGTGCATAATTAGGTAAAACTCCTAACAGAAACTTTGAGACAGACATGATGTGCAAATTCAGTCTGACTCTTGCAAGCCTCTTGAAATACAGAGTGACAATTCTGATGAGAATATTCAGAATAATCTCTGGATTCCACACTATGGAGTCTATACCTAATGTGCATATTTAGGGAAAACTCCTAACTGAGACTTTGAGACAGACATGATGTGCAAATTCAGTCTGACTCTTGCAAGCCTCTGGAAATACAGAGTGTCAATTCTGATGAGCATATTCAGAATAATCTCTGGAGTCCACACTAAGGAGTGTGTACCTGATATGCATATTTGGGAAAAACTCCTAACAGAGACTTTGAGACAGACATGATGTGCGAATTCCGTCTGACTCTTGCAAGCCTCTGGGAATACAGAGTGACAATTCTGATGTGCATATTTAGAATAATATATCTGGATTCCACACGAAGGAGTGTGTACCTGATGTGCATATTCAGGAAAAACTCCTAACAGAGACTTTGAGACAGACCTGATGAGCAAATTCAGTTTGACTCTTGCAAGCCTCTGGAAATACAGAGTGCCAATTCTGATGAGCATATTCAGAATAATCTCTGGATTCCACACTAAGGAGTGTGTATCTGATGTGCATATTCAGGGAAAACCCCTAAAAGAGACTTTGAGACAGACATGATGTGCAAATTCAGTCTGACTCTTGCAAGCCTCTGGGAAAACACAGTGACAATTCTGATGAGCATATTCAGAATAATCTCTGGATTCCACACTAAGGAGTGTGTACCTGATGTGAATATATTCAGAGAAATACCCTAACAGAGACTTTGAGACAGACATGATGTGCAAAGTCAGTCTGATTCTTGCAAGCCTCTGGAAATACAGAGTGACAATTCTGATGAGCATATTCAGAATAATCTATGGATTTCACACTAAAGAGGGTGTACCTGATGTGGATATTGAGGAAAAACTCCTAACAGAGACTTTGAGACAGACATGATGTGCAAATTCAGTTCGACTCTTGCAAGCCTCTGGAAATACAGAGTGACAATTCTGATGTGCATATTCAGAATAATATCTCTCGATTCCACACTAAGGAGTGTGTACCTGATATGCATATTCAGGGAAAACTCCTAACTGAGACTTTGAGACAGACATGATGTGCAAATTCAGTCTGACTCTTGCAAGCCTCTGGAAATACAGAGTTTCAATTCTGATGAGCATATTCAGAATAATCTCTGGATTCCACACTAAGGAGTGTGTATCTGATGTGCATATTCAGGGAAAACTCCTAACAGAGACTTTGAGACAGACATAATGTGCAAATTCATTCTGACTCTTGCAAGACTCTGGAAATACAGAGTGTCAATTCTGATGAGCATATTCAGAATAATATATCTAGATTCCATACTAAGGAGTGCGCACATGATGTGCATATTCAGGTAAAAACTTCTAACAGAGAATTTGAGACAGACATAATGTGCAAATTCAGTCTGATTCTTGCAAGCCTCTGGAAATACAGAGTGACAATTCTGATGAGCATATTCAGAATAATCTCTGGATTCCACACTAAGGAGTGTGCATCTGATGTGCATAGTTGGGAAAAAATCCTAACAGAGACTTTGAGACAGAAATGATGTGCAAATTCAGTTTGACTCTAGCAAGCCTCTGGGAATACAGAGTGACAATTCTGATGAGCATATTCAGAATAATGTCTGGATTCCACACTAAGGAGTGTGTACCTGATGTGCATATTCAGTGAAAACTCCTAACAGAGACTTTGAGAGAGACATGATGTGCAAATTCAGTCCAACTCTTGCAAGCCTCTGGAAATACAGAGTGACAATTCTGATGAGAATATTCAGCATAATATCTTTGGATTCCACACTCAGGAGTGTGTACCTGATGTGCATAATTAGGTAAAACTCCTAACAGAGACTTCGAGACGGACATGATGTGCAAATTCAGTCTGACTCTTGCAAGCCTCTTGAAATACAGAGTGACAATTCTGATGAGAATATTCAGAATAATCTCTGGATTCCACACTATGGAGTCTATACCTAATGTGCATATTCAGGGAAAACTCCTAACTGAGACTTTGAGACAGACATAATGTGCAAATTCAGTTTGACTCTTGCAAGCCTCTGGGAAAACACAGTGACAATTCTGATGAGCATATTCAGAATAATCTCTGGATTCCACACTAAGGAGTGTGTACCTGATGTGAATATATTCAGAGAAATACCCTAACAGAGACTTTGAGACAGACATGATGTGCAAAGTCAGTCTGATTCTTGCAAGCCTCTGGAAATACAGAGTGACAATTCTGATGTGCATATTTAGAATAATATATCTGGATTCCACACGAAGAAGTGTGTACCTGATGTGCATATTCAGGAAAAACTCCTAACAGAGACTTTGAGAAAGACATGATGTGCAAATTCAGTTTGACTCTTGCAAGCCTCTGGAAATACAGAGTGCCAATTCTGATGAGCATATTCAGAATAATCTCTGGATTCCACACTAAGGAGTGTGTATCTGATGTGCATATTCAGGGAAAAACCCCTAAAAGAGACTTTGAGACAGACATGATGTGCAAATTCAGTTTGACTCTTGCAAGCCTCTGGGAAAACACAGTGACAATTCTGATGAGCATATTCAGAATAATCTCTGGATTCCACACAAAGGAGTGTGTACCTGATGTGAATATATTCAGAGAAATACCCTAACAGAGACTTTGAGACAGACATGATGTGCAAAGTCAGTCTGATTCTTGCAAGCCTCTGGAAATACAGAGTGACAATTCTGATGAGCATATTCAGAATAATCTATGGATTTCACACTAAAGAGGGTGTACCTGATGTGGATATTGAGGAAAAACTCCTAACAGAGACTTTGAGACAGACATGATGTGCAAATTCAGTTCAACTCTTGCAAGCCTCTGGAAATACAGAGTGACAATTCTGATGTGCATATTCAGAATAATATCTCTCGATTCCACACTAAGGAGTGTGTACCTGATATGCATATTCAGGGAAAACTCCTAACTGAGACTTTGAGACAGACATGATGTGCAAATTCAGTCTGACTCTTGCAAGCCTCTGGAAATACAGAGTTTCAATTCTGATGAGCATATTCAGAATAATCTCTGGATTCCACACTATGGAGTGTATACCTGATGTGCATATTCAGGGAAAACTCCTAACAGAGACTTTGAGACTGACATGATGTGCAAATTCAGTCTGACTCTTGCAAGCCTCTGGAAATACAGAGTTTCAATTCTGATGAGCATATTCAGAATAATCTCTGGATTCCACACTAAGGAGTGTGTATCTGATGTGCATATTCAGGGAAAACTCCTAACAGAGACTTTGAGACAGACATGATGTGCAAATTCAGTTTGACTCTTGCAAGCCTCTGGAAATACAGAGTGACAATTCTGTTGTGCATATTCAGAATAATATATCTGGATTCCACACTAAGGAGTGTGTACCTGATGTGCATATTCAGGAAAAACTCCTAACAGTGACTTTGAGACAGACTTGAATTCCACACTAAGGAGTGTGTATCTGATGAGCATATTCAGAATAATCTCTGGCTTCCACACTAAGCAGTGTATACCTGATGTGCATATTCAGGGAAAACTCCTAACAGAGACTTTGAGACAGACATGATGTGCAAATTCAGTCTGACTCTTGCAAGCCTCCGGAAATACAGAGTGACAATTCTGATGAGCATATTCAGAATAATGTCTGGATTCCACACTAAGGAGTGTGTACCTGATGTGCATAATTAGGTGAAACTCCTAACAGAGACTTTGAGACAGACATGATGTGCAAATTCAGTTTGACTCTTGCAAGCCTCTGGAAATACAGAGTGACAATTCTGATGTGCATATTCAGAATAATATATCTGGATTCCACACGAAGGAGTGTGTACCTGATGTGCATATTCAGGAAAAACTCCTAACAGAGACTTTAAGACAGACCTGATGAGCAAATTCAGTTTGACTCTTGCAAGCCTCTGGAAATACAGAGTGCCAATTCTGATGAGCATATTCAGAATAATCTCTGGATTCCACACTAAGGAGTGTGTATCTGATGTGCATATTCAGGGAAAACCCCTAAAAGAGACTTTGAGACAGACATGATGTGCAAATTCAGTCTGACTCTTGCAAGCCTCTGGGAAAACACAGTGACAATTCTGATGAGCATATTCAGAATAATCTCTGGATTCCACACTAAGGAGTGTGTACCTGATGTGAATATATTCAGAGAAATACCCTAACAGAGACTTTGAGACAGACATGATGTGCAAAGTCAGTCTGATTCTTGCAAGCCTCTGGAAATACAGAGTGACAATTCTGATGAGCATATTCAGAATAATCTATGGATTTCACACTAAAGAGGGTGTACCTGATGTGGATATTGAGGAAAAACTCCTAACAGAGACTTTGAGACAGACATGATGTGCAAATTCAGTTCGACTCTTGCAAGCCTCTGGAAATACAGAGTGACAATTCTGATGTGCATATTCAGAATAATATCTCTCGATTCCACACTAAGGAGTGTGTACCTGATATGCATATTCAGGGAAAACTCCTAACTGAGACTTTGAGACAGACATGATGTGCAAATTCAGTCTGACTCTTGCAAGCCTCTCGAAATACAGAGTTTCAATTCTGATGAGCATATTCAGAATAATCTCTGGATTCCACACTAAGGAGTGTGTATCTGATGTGCATATTCAGGGAAAACTCCTAACAGAGACTTTGAGACAGACATGATGTGCAAATTCAGTCTGACTCTTGCAAGACTCTGGAAATACAGAGTGTCAATTCTGATGAGCATATTCAGAATAATATATCTAGATTCCATACTAAGGAGTGCGCACATGATGTGCATATTCAGGTAAAAACTTCAAACAGAGAATTTGAGACAGACATAATGTGCAAATTCAGTCTGATTCTTGCAAGCCTCTGGAAATACAGAGTGACAATTCTGATGAGCATATTCAGAATAATCTCTGGATTCCACACTAAGGAGTGTGCATCTGATGTGCATAGTTGGGAAAAAATCCTAACAGAGACTTTGAGACAGAAATGATGTGCAAATTCAGTTTGACTCTAGCAAGCCTCTGGGAATACAGAGTGACAATTCTGATGAGCATATTCAGAATAATGTCTGGATTCCACACTAAGGAGTGTGTACCTGATGTGCATATTCAGTGAAAACTCCTAACAGAGACTTTGAGAGAGACATGATGTGCAAATTCAGTCTGACTCTTGCAAGCCTCCGGAAATACAGAGTGACAATTCTGATGAGCATATTCAGAATAATGTCTGGATTCCACACTAAGGAGTGTGTACCTGATGTGCATAATTAGGTAAATCTCCTAACAGAGACTTTGAGACAGACATGATGTGCAAATTCAGTTTGACTCTTGCAAGCCTCTGGAAATACAGAGTGACAATTCTGATGTGCATATTCAGAATAATATATCTGGATTCCACACGAAGGAGTGTGTACCTGATGTGCATATTCAGGAAAAACTCCTAACAGAGACTTTGAGACAGACCTGATGAGCAAATTCAGTTTGACTCTTGCAAGCCTCTGGAAATACAGAGTGCCAATTCTGATGAGCATATTCAGAATAATCTCTGGATTCCACACTAAGGAGTGTGTATCTGATGTGCATATTCAGGGAAAACCCCTAAAAGAGACTTTGAGACAGACATGATGTGCAAATTCAGTCTGACTCTTGCAAGCCTCTGGGAAAACACAGTGACAATTCTGATGAGCATATTCAGAATAATCTCTGGATTCCACACTAAGGAGTGTGTACCTGATGTGAATATATTCAGAGAAATACCCTAACAGAGACTTTGAGACAGACATGATGTGCAAAGTCAGTCTGATTCTTGCAAGCCTCTGGAAATACAGAGTGACAATTCTGATGAGCATATTCAGAATAATCTATGGATTTCACACTAAAGAGGGTGTACCTGATGTGGATATTGAGGAAAAACTCCTAACAGAGACTTTGAGACAGACATGATGTGCAAATTCGGTTCGACTCTTGCAAGCCTCTGGAAATACAGAGTGACAATTCTGATGTGCATATTCAGAATAATATCTCTCGATTCCACACTAAGGAGTGTGTACCTAATATGCATATTCAGGGAAAACTCCTAACTGAGACTTTGAGACAGACATGATGTGCAAATTCAGTCTGACTCTTGCAAGCCTCTGGAAATACAGAGTTTCAATTCTGATGAGCATATTCAGAATAATATATCTAGATTCCATACTAAGGAGTGCGCACATGATGTGCATATTCAGGTAAAAACTTCAAACAGAGAATTTGAGACAGACATAATGTGCAAATTCAGTCTGATTCTTGCAAGCCTCTGGAAATACAGAGTGACAATTCTGATGAGCATATTCAGAATAATCTCTGGATTCCACACTAAGGAGTGTGCATCTGATGTGCATAGTTGGGAAAAAATCCTAACAGAGACTTTGAGACAGAAATGATGTGCAAATTCAGTTTGACTCTAGCAAGCCTCTGGGAATACAGAGTGACAATTCTGATGAGCATATTCAGAATAATGTCTGGATTCCACACTAAGGAGTGTGTACCTGATGTGCATATTCAGTGAAAACTCCTAACAGAGACTTTGAGAGAGACATGATGTGCAAATTCAGTCTGACTCTTGCAAGCCTCCGGAAATACAGAGTGACAATTCTGATGAGCATATTCAGAATAATGTCTGGATTCCACACTAAGGAGTGTGTACCTGATGTGCATAATTAGGTAAAACTCCTAACAGAGACTTTGAGACAGATATGATGTGCAAATTCAGTTTGACTCTTGCAAGCCTCTGGAAATACAGAGTGTCAATTCTGATGAGCATATTCAGAATAATCTCTGGATTCCACACTAAGGAGTGTGTACCTGATATGCATATATATTCAGGAAAAACTCCTAACAGAGACTTTGAGACAGACATGATGTGCAAATTCAGTCTGACTCTTGCATGCCTCTGGAAATACAGAGTGACAATTCTGATGTGCATATTCAGAATAATATATCTGGATTCCACACGAAGGAGTGTGTACCTGATGTGCATATTCAGGAAAAACTCCTAACAGAGACTTTGAGACAGACATGATGTGCAAATTCAGTTTGACTCTTGCAAGCCTCTGGAAATACAGAGTGACAATTCTGATGTGCATATTCAGAATAATATATCTGGATTCCACACGAAGGAGTGTGTACCTGATGTGCATATTGAGGAAAAACTCCTAACAGAGACTTTGAGACAGACATGATGTGCAAATTCGGTTCGACTCTTGCAAGCCTCTGGAAATACAGAGTGACAATTCTGATGTGCATATTCAGAATAATATCTCTCGATTCCACACTAAGGAGTGTGTACCTAATATGCATATTCAGGGAAAACTCCTAACTGAGACTTTGAGACAGACATGATGTGCAAATTCAGTCTGACTCTTGCAAGCCTCTGGAAATACAGAGTTTCAATTCTGATGAGCATATTCAGAATAATATATCTAGATTCCATACTAAGGAGTGCGCACATGATGTGCATATTCAGGTAAAAACTTCAAACAGAGAATTTGAGACAGACATAATGTGCAAATTCAGTCTGATTCTTGCAAGCCTCTGGAAATACAGAGTGACAATTCTGATGAGCATATTCAGAATAATCTCTGGATTCCACACTAAGGAGTGTGCATCTGATGTGCATAGTTGGGAAAAAATCCTAACAGAGACTTTGAGACAGAAATGATGTGCAAATTCAGTTTGACTCTAGCAAGCCTCTGGGAATACAGAGTGACAATTCTGATGAGCATATTCAGAATAATGTCTGGATTCCACACTAAGGAGTGTGTACCTGATGTGCATATTCAGTGAAAACTCCTAACAGAGACTTTGAGAGAGACATGATGTGCAAATTCAGTCTGACTCTTGCAAGCCTCCGGAAATACAGAGTGACAATTCTGATGAGCATATTCAGAATAATGTCTGGATTCCACACTAAGGAGTGTGTACCTGATGTGCATAATTAGGTAAAACTCCTAACAGAGACTTTGAGACAGATATGATGTGCAAATTCAGTTTGACTCTTGCAAGCCTCTGGAAATACAGAGTGTCAATTCTGATGAGCATATTCAGAATAATCTCTGGATTCCACACTAAGGAGTGTGTACCTGATATGCATATATATTCAGGAAAAACTCCTAACAGAGACTTTGAGACAGACATGATGTGCAAATTCAGTCTGACTCTTGCATGCCTCTGGAAATACAGAGTGACAATTCTGATGTGCATATTCAGAATAATATATCTGGATTCCACACGAAGGAGTGTGTACCTGATGTGCATATTCAGGAAAAACTCCTAACAGAGACTTTGAGACAGACATGATGTGCAAATTCAGTTTGACTCTTGCAAGCCTCTGGAAATACAGAGTGACAATTCTGATGTGCATATTCAGAATAATATATCTGGATTCCACACGAAGGAGTGTGTACCTGATGTGCATATTCAGGAAAAACTCCTAACAGAGACTTTGAGACAGACCTGATGAGCAAATTCAGTTTGACTCTTGCAAGCCTCTGGAAATACAGAGTGCCAATTCTGATGAGCATATTCAGAATAATCTCTGGATTCCACACTAAGGAGTGTGTATCTGATGTGCATATTCAGGGAAAACTCCTTACAGAGACTTTGAGACAGACATGATGTGCAAATTCAGTCTGACTCTTGCAAGACTCTGGAAATATTGAGTGTCAATTCTGATGAGCATATTCAGAATAATATATCTAGATTCCATACTAAGGAGTGCGCACATGATGTGCATATTCAGGTAAAAACTTCAAACAGAGAATTTGAGACAGACATAATGTGCAAATTCAGTCTGATTCTTGCAAGCCTCTGGAAATACAGAGTGACAATTCTGATGAGCATATTCAGAATAATCTCTGGATTCCACACTAAGGAGTGTGCATCTGATGTGCATAGTTGGGAAAAAATCCTAACAGAGACTTTGAGACAGAAATGATGTGCAAATTCAGTTTGACTCTAGCAAGCCTCTGGGAATACAGAGTGACAATTCTGATGAGCATATTCAGAATAATGTCTGGATTCCACACTAAGGAGTGTGTACCTGATGTGCATATTCAGTGAAAACTCCTAACAGAGACTTTGAGAGAGACATGATGTGCAAATTCAGTCTGACTCTTGCAAGCCTCCGGAAATACAGAGTGACAATTCTGATGAGCATATTCAGAATAATGTCTGGATTCCACACTAAGGAGTGTGTACCTGATGTGCATAATTAGGTAAAACTCCTAACAGAGACTTTGAGACAGATATGATGTGCAAATTCAGTTTGACTCTTGCAAGCCTCTGGAAATACAGAGTGTCAATTCTGATGAGCATATTCAGAATAATCTCTGGATTCCACACTAAGGAGTGTGTACCTGATATGCATATATATTCAGGAAAAACTCCTAACAGAGACTTTGAGACAGACATGATGTGCAAATTCAGTCTGACTCTTGCATGCCTCTGGAAATACAGAGTGACAATTCTGATGTGCATATTCAGAATAATATATCTGGATTCCACACGAAGGAGTGTGTACCTGATGTGCATATTCAGGAAAAACTCCTAACAGAGACTTTGAGACAGACATGATGTGCAAATTCAGTTTGACTCTTGCAAGCCTCTGGAAATACAGAGTGACAATTCTGATGAGCATATTCAGAATAATCTCTGGATTCCACACTAAGGAGTGTGTATCTGATGTGCATATTCAGGGAAAACCCCTAAAAGAGACTTTGAGACAGACATGATGTGCAAATTCAGTCCAACTCTTGCAAGCCTCTGGGAAAACACAGTGACATTTCTGATGAGCATATTCAGAATAATCTATGGATTCACCACTAAAGAGGGTGTACCTGATGTGCATATTGAGGAAAAACTCCTAACAGAGACTTTGAGACAGACATGATGTGCAAATTCAGTCTGATTCTTGCAAGCCTCTGGAAATACAGAGTGACAACTCTGAGGAGCATATTCAGAATAATCTCTGGATTCCACACTAAGGATTTGCCTAGCCCTTCGAGAAAAGAAGGATTATTTTTGGTCATATTGCATTCTTATTCAGTACATTATAGTTTAATTTTGAAGCTGAAACCAAATTCCAACCCCTTCCCTGAAGTGAAAGAAAAACTCAAGTGACCTAGGAATATATTTTTCACGTGAGTTTCAAATCTATATTTATTGTGCATTAGTGTCAAAACTGCAACTAAGCCCTTACCTCCAAAAATAGAAGTGTTCTTTTTGGTCATGTTGGATTCCAAGTCAGTGCTTTTTAGTTTAATATTGGAGGTGAAGAGCAAATTCAACCCCCTTCCCTGAAGGGGAAAAAAACACAAGTGATCTAGGAATATATTTTCCATGTGAATTCAAAGTCTATGTTTATCTATGCGTTTGTGTCAAAACTGTGAATTAGACCTAACCCCTGGAAAGAGAAAGATAACTTTTTATCACATTCCATGTTTTATAGTTTAATATTGGAGCTGAAGACCGAATTCAAACCCCTTTTCTGAAGAGAAATAAAATACAAGTGACATTTGTTTATATTTCTCATATGAATTCAAAATCTATATTCATCCCTATGTAAGTGTCTAACCAAGAATTAAGCCTAGCCCTTCACGAAAAGAAGGATTACTTTTGGTCATATTGCATTCTTAATCAGTACACTATAGTATTATATTGAAGCTAAAGACGGAATTCCAACCCCTCCCTGAAGTGAAAGAAAAACTCAAGTGACCTAGGAATATATTTTTCACGTGAGTTTCAAATCTATATTCATTGTGCATTAGTGTCAAAACTCCAACTTGGCCCTTACCTCCGAAAATAGAAGTTTTCTTTTTGGTCATGTTGGATTCCAAGTCAGTACTCTTTAGTTTAATATTGGAGGTAAAGAGCAAATTCAACCCTCTTCCCTGAAGTGGAAAAAAACACAAGTGACCTAGGAAGATATTTTCCATATGAATTCAAAGTCTATGTTTATCTATGCGTTAGTGTCAAAACTGTGAATTAGACCTATCCCTGGAAAGAGAAGGACAACTTTTAGTCATAATCAATGTTTTATAGTTTAATATTGGGGCTGATGACCGAATTCAAACCCCTTTTCGGAAGAGAAAAAAAACACAAGTGACATTTGTATATATTTCTCATATGAATTCAAAATCTATATTCATCCGTATGTTAGTGTCAAACTAAGAATTAGGCCTAGCCCTTCAAGAAAAGAAGGATTACTTTTGGTCATGATGCATTCTTATTCAGTACATTATAGTTTAATTTTGAAGCTGAAACCAAATTCCAACCCCTTCCCTGAAGTGAAAGAAAAACTCAAGTGACCTAGGAATATATTTTTCACGTGAGTTTCAAATCTATATTTATTGTGCATTAGTGTCAAAACTGCAACTTAATCCTTACCTCCAAAAATAGAAGTGTTCTTTTTGGTCATGTTGGATTCCAGGTCAGTGCTTTTTAGTTTAATATTGGAGGTGAAGAGCAAATTCAACCCCCTTCCCTGAAGGGGAAAAAAACACAAGTGATCTAGGAATATATTTTCCATAAGAATTCAAAGTCTATGTTTATCTATGCGTTTGTGTCAAAACTGTGAATTAGACCTAACCCCTGGAAAGAGAAAGATAACTTTTTATCACAATCCATGTTTTATAGTTTAATATTGGAGCTGAAGACCGAATTCAAACCCCTTTTCTGAAGAGAAATAAAATACAAGTGACATTTGTATATATTTCTCATATGAATTCAAAATCTATATTCATCCCTATGTAAGTGTCTAACCAAGAATTAAGCCTAGCCCTTCACGAAAAGATAGATTACTTTTGGTCATATTGCATTCTTAATCAGTACATTATAGTATTATATTGAAGCTAAAGACGGAATTCCAACCCCTCCCTGAAGTGAAAGAAAAACTCAAGTGACCTAGGAATATATTTTTCACGTGAGTTTCAAATCTATATTTATTGTGCATTAGTGTCAAAACTCCAACTTGGCCCTTACCTCCGAAAATAGAAGTTTTCTTTTTGGTCATGTTGGATTCCAAGTCAGTACTCTTTAGTTTAATATTGGAGGTGAAGAGCAAATTCAACCCTCTTCCCTGAAGTGGAAAAAAACACAAGTGACCTAGGAAGATATTTTCCATATGAATTCAAAGTCTATGTTTATCTATGCGTTAGTGTCAAAACTGTGAATTAGACCTATCCCTGGAAAGAGAAGGACAACTTTTAGTCATAATCAATGTTTTATAGTTTAATATTGGGGCTGAAGACCGAATTCAAACCCCTTTTCGGAAGAGAAAAAAAACACAAGTGACATTTGTATATATTTCTCATATGAATTCAAAATCTATATTCATCCGTATGTTAGTGTCAAACTAAGAATTAGGCCTAGCCCTTCAAGAAAAGAAGGATTACTTTTGGTCATGATGCATTCTTATTCAGTACATTATTGTTTAATTTTGAAGCTGAAGACCAAATTCCAACCTCTTCCCTGAAGTGAAAGAAAAACTCAAGTGACCTAGGAATATATTTTTCACGTGAGTTTCAAATCTATATTTATTGTGCATTAGTGTCAAAACTGCAACTTAGCCCTTACTTCCAAAAATAGAAGTGTTGTTTTTGGTCATGTTGGATTCCAAGTCAGTGCTTTTTAGTTTAATATTGGAGGTGAAGAGCAAATTCAACCCCCTTCCCTGAAGGGGAAAAAAACACAAGTGATCTAGGAATATATTTTCCATATGAATTCAAAGTCTATGTTTATCTATGCGTTTGTGTCAAAACTGTGAATTAGACCTAACCCCTGGAAAGAGAAAGATAACTTTTTATCACAATCCATGTTTTATAGTTTAATATTGGAGCTGAAGACCGAATTCAAACCCCTTTTCTGAAGAGAAATAAAATACAAGTGACATTTGTATATATTTCTCATATGAATTCAAAATCTATATTCATCCCTATGTAAGTGTCTAACCAAGAATTAAGCCTAGCCCTTCACGAAAAGAAGGATTACTTTTGGTCATATTGCATTCTTAATCAGTACATTATAGTATTATATTGAAGCTAAAGACGGAATTCCAACCCCTCCCTGAAGTGAAAGAAAAACTCAAGTGACCTAGGAATATATTTTTCACGTGAGTTTCAAATCTATATTTATTGTGCATTAGTGTCAAAACTCCAACTTGGCCCTTACCTCCGAAAATAGAAGTTTTCTTTTTGGTCATGTTGGATTCCAAGTCAGTACTCTTTAGTTTAATATTGGAGGTGAAGAGCAAATTCAACCCTCTTCCCTGATGTGGAAAAAAACACAAGTGACCTAGGAAGATATTTTCCATATGAATTCAAAGTCTATGTTTATCTATGCGTTAGTGTCAAAACTGTGAATTAGACCTATCCCTGGAAAGAGAAGGACAACTTTTAGTCATAATCAATGTTTTATAGTTTAATATTGGGGCTGAAGACCGAATTCAAACCCCTTTTCGGAAGAGAAAAAAAACACAAGTGACATTTGTATATATTTCTCATATGAATTCAAAATCTATATTCATCCGTATGTTAGTGTCAAACTAAGAATTAGGCCTAGCCCTTCAAGAAAAGAAGGATTACTTTTGGTCATGATGCATTCTTATTCAGTACATTATTGTTTAATTTTGAAGCTGAAGACCAAATTCCAACCTCTTCCCTGAAGTGAAAGAAAAACTCAAGTGACCTAGGAATATATTTTTCACGTGACTTTCAAATCTATATTCATTGTGCATTAGTGTCAAAACTACAACTTAGCCCTTACCTCCGAAAAAAGAAGTGTTCTTTTTGGTCATGTAAGATTCCAAGTCAGTACTTTTTAGTTTAATATTGGAGCTGAAGAGCAAATTCAACCCCCTTCCCTGAAGGGGATAAAAACACAAGTGATCCAGGAATATATTTTCCATATGAATTCAAAGTCTATGTTTATCTATGCGTTTGTGTCAAAACTGTGAATTAGACCTAATCCCTGGAAAGAGAAGGATAACTTTTTATCACAATCCATGTTTTATAGTTTAATATTGGAGCTGAAGACCGAATTCAAACCCCTGTTCTGAAAAGAAAAAAAATACAAGTGACATTTGTATATATTTCTCATATGAATTCAAAATCTATATTCATCCCTATGTAAGTGTCTAACCAAGAATTAGGCCTAGCCCTTCACGAAAAGATGGATTACTTTTGGTCATATTGCATTCTTAACAGTACATTATAGTTTTATATTGAAGCTAAAGACGGAATTCCAACCCCTCCCTGAAGTGAAAGAAAAACTCAAGTGACCTAGGAATATATTTTTCACGTGAGTTTCAAATCTATATTTATTGTGCATTAGTGTCAAAACTCCAACTTGGCCCTTACCTCCGAAAATAGAAGTTTTCTTTTTGGTCATGTTGGATTCCAAGTCCGTACTTTTTAGTTTAATATTGGAGGTGAAGAGCAAATTCAACCCCCTTCCCTGAAGTGGAAAATAACAAAAGTGACCTAGGAATATATTTTCCATATGAACTCAAAGTCTATGTGTGTCCATGCGTTAGGCCTATGCGTTAGTGTCAAAACTGTGAATTAGACCTATCGCTGGAAAGAGAAGGACAAATTTTGGTCATAATCCATGTTTTATAGTTTAATATTGGAGCTGAAGACCGAATTCAAACCCCTTTTCTGAAGAGAAAAAAAACACAAGTGACATTTGTATATATTTCTCATATGAATTCAAAATCTATATTCATCCGTATGTTAGTGTCAAACTAAGAATTAGGCCTAGCCCTTCAAGAAAAGAAGGATTACTTTTGGTCATATTGCATTCTTATTCAGTACATTTTAATTTAATTTTGAAGCTGAAGACCAAATTCCAACCCCTTCCCTGAAGTGAAAAAAAAACTCAAGTGACCTAGAAATATATTTTTCACATGAGTTTCAAATCTACATTTATTGTGGATTGGTATCAAAACTGTGAATTTGCCCTTACCTCCCGAAATAGAAGTGTTCTTTTTGGTCATGTTGGATTCCAAGTCAGTACTTTTTAGTTTAATATTGGAGCTGAAGAGCAAATTCAACCCCCTTCCCTGAAGGGGAAAAAAACACAAGTGACCTAGGAATATATTTTCCATATGAACTCAAAGTCTATGTGTATCTATGCGTTAGGCCTATGCATTAGTGTCAAAACTGTGAATTAGACCTATCCCTAGAAAGAGAAGGACAACTTTTAGTCATAATCCATGTTCATAGTTTAATATTGGGGCTGAAGACTGAATTCAAACCCCTTTTCTGAAGAGAAAAAAAACACAAATGACATTTGTATATATTTCTCATATGACAGTCATAGTACAGACCGGCTCCACCCCCCCCCTCCACGCCAACCCCTACGGTAGCAGCCACAGTAGTGATCACTCCTATAACCATCACAACCGCTCAGCCTCCAGCCCAGACGACTGTAACACCAACGGGAGCTGCCACACTGACCCCTGCTGCTCAGAGCACGCCGACCACGAATGCTGTGATGATACCCTTCAGACTGGACAGTCCTACTACTACGTCTCTGATTGCTAACACCACTGTATCCTCAACCACGACAGCGCCCATAGTGTCTCCAATTGAGAAGAGATCCAAGGTCAGCCAGGAAACGACAAAACTAAGACAAAGGTTTATGTCTGTTGTGAACTCCTCCAAGAAAAAGAACAAGGCTCCAGCCGGTACCATGAACACCTCTTTTAATAAGTAAAAGTAGTAACATAAGACAGTATAATTAATTAATTAACTATGCTGCTTAATGAAACTTGTGATGATGAGTAATATTATGACACAAATGTGTAAATGCATTAAATGGACAATGTGGGACAAACAGTTCGCCTATCGGATGTATACACACAGAGAACATGTATAGACTTTAGTGGCTTACGTAAGAAAAGTAATTCGCATAATGTTAATGACCTACGCCCTATTAGTCTGTTACCCCTTCCAGGGAAAATACTTGAAAAAATTGTCTGTGTTAGACTTCAAGAATATATGTCGAGTCAGCACTTATTATGCCCGTCTCAACATGGATATCGAAAAGGACGCTCCACACAGTCGGCCATTGGGGAACACCTTCATACAATCATAAAGAACTCTATTAATAATAAACCCACTTTTTCACTATACCTCGATCATAAAAAAGCTTTTGATACGATTTCACATAAAATTATGATAAAAAAATTATACGCTTTTGGACTTAGTAAAAAAACATGTGACTTTTTTGATAGCTACCTTAACCAGCGAAAACAATGTACAATAGCTAATGATATCACTTCTTCTAACCTGAATATTACCTATGGTGTTCCCCAGGGGTCTGTACTAGGTCCTGTACTTTTTTCCATATATATAAATAGTTTGCCGAAAATTGCTCCTAATGTGGACATAACGTTATATGCTGACGACGCTGTTATGTCTGTCTCCTCTCCTGAAGGTTTGCATAGTCTATTACCTGTATTGTCTAAATGGTGTATTAGTAATAGTCTAACTGTGAATGAGACAAAAACTAAGTGGATAGCTTTTAATTGTACTTTTAATAATGGGCACCCCCCCCTGTATTTACTTTAAACAATAATGTCCTCGAGCAGGTGAATACATTCCCATATCTGGGCCTAATATTGGATCCTGAACTGAAGTTTGTAGAGCATAGGAAAGACACTACTGCCAATATTAAAACACAACTTTATCAGCATATTCGAGTTAAGGGATACGTTGGAGAAGAGGTTGCACTAGATATATATAAGAGTATGGTACTGCCAACCTTCGACTACGTTGATTATGTGTGGGACAGGGATAATTTAGGGGAAAATAGAGAGTTACAATTGATTCAAAATAAGGCATTGCGGGTAGTCTTTAATGTTAAATTAGAAAAAAATCCTAAATTTACAACTGATCAATTGCATGAAAAGGGAAAATGTCAGAGCTTGAGTATAAGAAGAGACATGCATTTGCTCTTCTATGCCCATAGCCTTTCTCTAGATGAAAATAATTTAGATAAAAGAAATATTCCTTCTAGAAGAAATGTTGGGCGAAGAATGGTTGTACCTAGGTCATTAAAACCAATTGTTCTGCGCAGTGCGTATTATAGAGCAATATGTAGATGGAATCAATTGAAACCGTACTATACTGAGATAGAAGGTCTGACTGCTTTCAAATTAGCTATTAAGAAAGACTACAAATCGTGTTTCATGTAAGCCAGCATTTCTTTATTTAGCCATACATACTGTAGGCATGTCTGCCACCATTGATATAGTTACCTTTTCTACTCATTACTCATCTCATCTCATCAAAACTGCAATAATTATGTAGTGAAACTATGTTGTTTTTTTCTTCATGATAATAAGAGTATAATTGACACTGTAGTCCGCCATACTGTGTTCTTTAACGCTATCTACATACAGCACAGTCAAGGGGTCCTAGCGTAAGTAAAGCAATGCGCATGTGCTAGGTTAATTTCATTTCATTTTATTATGTATTTGTTATTATTCAACCCAATAAAACACTTTAAAAAATATTTTTCACGAGAGTTTCAAATCTATATTCATTGTGCATTAGTGTTAAAACTGGGACTAAGCCGTTACCTCCCGAAATAGAAGTGTTCTTTTTGGTCATGTTGGATTCCAAGTCAGTACTTTTTAGTTTAATATTCGAGTTGAAGAGCAAATTCATCCCGCTTCCCTGAAGTGGAAAAAAATACACAAGTGACTTAGGAATATATTTTCCATATGAATTCAAAGTCTATGTTTATCTATGCATTAGTGTCAAAACTGTGAATTAGACCTAACCCCTGGAAAGAGAAGGATAACTTTTAGTCATAATCCATGTTTTATAGTTTAATATTGGAGCTGAAGACCGAATTCAAACCCCTTTTCTGAAGAGAAAAAAAACACAAGTGATATTTGTATATATTTCTCATATGAATTCAAAATCTATATTCATCCCTATGTTAGTGTCAAACCAAGAATTAGGCCTAGGCCTTCAAGAAAAGAAGGATTACTTTTGGTCATATTGCATTCTTTTTCAGTACATTATACTCTAATATTAAAGCTAAAGACCAAATTCGAACCCCATCCCTGAAGTGAAAGAAAAACTCAAGTGACCTAGGAATATATTTTTCAAGTGAGTTTCAAATCTATATTCATTGTGCATTAGTGTCAAAACTGTGAATTAGCCCTTAACTCCCGAAATAGAAGTGTTCTTTTTGGTCATGTTGGATTCCAAGTCAGTACTTTTTAGTTTCATATTGGAGCTGAAGAGCAAATTCACCCCCCTTCCCTGAAGTGGAAACAAACACAAGTGACCTAGGAATACATTTTCCATATGAATTCAAAGTCTATGTTTTCGTATGCGTTAGTGTAGAAACTGTAATTTGACCTAACCCCTGAAAAGAGAAGGATAATTTTTTTGTCATAATCCATGTTTTTTAGTTTAATATTGGAGCTGAAGACCGAATTCAAACTCCTTTTCTGAAGAGAAAAAAAACACAAGTGACATTTGTATATATTTCTCTTATGAATTCAAAGTCAATATTCAACCCTATGTAAGTGTCTAACCAAGAATTAGGCCTAGCCCTTCACGAAAAGAAGGATTACTTTTGGTCATATTGCATTCTTAATCAGTACATTATAGTTTAATATTGAAGCTAAAGACCGAATTCCAACCCCTCCCTGAGGTGAAAGAAAAACTCAAGTGACCTAGGAATATATTTTTCACATGAGTTTCAAATCTATATTTATTGTGCATTAGTGTCAAAACTGCACCTTAGCCCTTACCTCCGAAAATAGAAGTGTTCTTTTTGGTCATGTTGGATTCCAAGTCAGTACTTTTTAGTTTAATATTGGAGCTGAAGAGCAAATTCACCCCCCTTCCCTTAAGTGGAAACAAACACAAGTGACCTAGGAATATATTTTCCATATGATTTCAAAGTCTATGTTTATCTATGCGTTAGTTTCAAAACTGTGAATTAGACCTAACCCCTGAAAAGAGAAGGATAACTTTTAGTCATAATCCATGTTTTATAGTTTAATATTGGATCGGAAGGCCGAATTCAAACCCCTTTTCTGAAGAGGAAAAAAACACAAGTGACATTTGTATATATTTCTCATATGAATTCGAAATCTATATTTTCATCCATATGTTAGTGTCAAACAAAAATTAGGCCTAGCCCCTTAAGAAAAGAATGTTCACTTTTGGTCATATTGCATTCTTATTCAGTACATTATAGTTTAATATTGAAGCTGAAGACCAAATTTGAACCCCTTTCCTGAAGTGAAAGAAAAACTCAAGTGACCTAAGAATATATTTTTCACGAGAGTTTCAAATCTATATTCATTGTGCATTAGTGACAAAACTGGGACTTAGCCGTTACCTCTCAAAATAGAAGTGTTCTTTTTGGTCATGTTGGATTCCAAGTCAGTACTTTTTAGTTTAATATTGGAGTTGAAGAGCAAATTCAACCCCCTTCCCTGAACTGGAAACAAACACAAGTGACCTAGGAATATATTTCTCATATGAATTCAAAATCTATATTCATCTGAATGTTAGTGTCAAACCAAAAATCAGGCTTAGCCCTTCAAGAAAAGAATGTTTGCTTTCGGTCATATTGCATTCTTATTCAGTACATTATAGTCTAATATTGAAGCTGAAGACCGAACTCGAACCCCTTTCCTAAAGTGAAAGAAAAACTCAAGTGACCTAGGAATATATTTTTCAGGTGAGTTTCAAATCTATATTCATTGTGCATAACTGTCAAAACTGTGATTTAGCCCTTACCTCCCAAAATAGAAGTGTTCTTTTAGGTCATGTTTGATTCCAAGTCAGTACTTTTTAGGAAAAAAACACAAGTGACATTTGTATATATTTCTCATATGAATTCAAAATCTATATTCATCTGAATGTTAGTGTCAAACCAAGAATCAGGCCTAGCCCTATAAGAAAAGAATGTTTACTTTTGGTCATATTGCAATCTTATTCAGTACAATATAGTCTAATATTGAAGCTGTAGACCAAACTCGAACCCCTTCCCTGAAGTGAAAGAAAAACTCAAGTGACCTAGGAATATATTTTTCAAGTGAGTTTCAAATCTATATCCTTAGCACAACCATAGCGGGCCAATGCGTATAGTAAAAAGGGCCCCCTGAAAGCCAGGATTTTGCGTTTGCATTGGAAACAATACGCTATGGCAGTGCACCTCCAGAAAGTACTGGCAGTCCTAAGGATATTCATTGTGCATTAGTGTCAAAACTGTGAATAAGCCCTTACCTCCCAAAATAGAAGTGTTCTTTACCGTTATGTTGGATTCCAAGTCAGTACTTTTTAGTTTAATATTGGAGCTGAAGAGCAAATTCAACCCTCTTTCCTGAAGTGGAAACAAACACAAGTGACCTAGGAATATATTTTTCATATGAATTCAAAGTCTATGTTTATCTATGCGTTGGTGTCAAAAGTGTGAATTAGACCTAACCCCTGGAAAGAGAAGGATAACTTTTAGTCATAATCCATGTTTCATAGTTTAATATTGGAGGTGAAGACCGAATTCAAACCCCTATTCTGAAGAGATAAAAAACACAAGTGACATTTGTATATATTTCTCATATGAATTCAAAATCTATATTCATCCGTATGTTAGTGTCAAACCAAGAATTAGGCCTTGCCCTTCAAGAAAAGAAGGATTACTTTTGGTCATATTGCATTCTTATTCAGTACATTATAGTTTAATATTGAAGCTGAAGACCAAATTTGAACCCCTTCCCTGAAGTGAAAGAATAACTCAAGTGACCTAAGAATATATTTTTCATGAGAGTTTCAAATCTATATTCATTGTGCATTAGTGTTAAAACTGGGACTAAGCCGTTACCTCCCGAAATAGAAGTGTTCTTTTTGGTCATGTTGGATTCCAAGCCAGTACTTTTTAGTTTAATATTCGAGTTGAAGAGCAAATTCATCCCGCTTTCCTGAAGTGGAAAAAAATACACAAGTGACTTAGGAATATATTTTCCATATGAATTCAAAGTCTATGTTTATCTATGCTTTAGTGTCAAAACTGTGAATGAGACCTAACCCCTGAAAAGAGAAGGATAACTTTTAGTCATAATCCATGTTTTATAGTTTAATATTGGAGCTGAAGACCAAATTCAAACCCCTTTTCTGAAGAGAAAAAAAACACAAGTGATATTTGTATATATTTCTCATATGAATTCAAAATCTATATTCATCCCTATGTTAGTGTCAAACCAAGAATTAGGCCTAGGCCTTCAAGAAAAGAAGGATTACTATTGGTCATATTGCATTCTTATTCAGTACATTATACTCTAATATTAAAGCTGAAGACCAAATTCGAACCCCATCCCTGAAGTGAAAGAAAAACTCAAGTGACCTAGGAATATATTTTTCAAGTGAGTTTCAAATCTATATTCATTGTGCATTAGTGTCAAAACTGTGAATTAGCCCTTAACTCCCGAAATAGAAGTGTTCTTTTTGGTCATGTTGGATTCCAAGTCAGTACTTTTTAGTTTCATATTGGAGCTGAAGAGCAAATTCACCCCCCTTCCCTGAAGTGGAAACAAACACAAGTGACCTAGGAATATATTTTCCATATGAATTCAAAGTCTATGTTTATCTATGCTTTAGTGTCAAAACTGTGAATTAGACCTAAACCCTGAAAAGAGAAGGATAACTTTTTAGTCATAATCCATGTTTTATAGTTTAATATTGGAGCTGAAGACCGAATTCAAACTCCTTTTCTGAAGAGAAAAAAAACACAAGTGACATTTGTATATATTTCTCATATGAATTCAAAATCTATATTCATCCCTATGTTAGTGTCAAACCAAGAATTAGGCCTAGGCCTTCAAGAAAAGAAGGATTACTATTGGTCATATTGCATTCTTATTCAGTACATTATACTCTAATATTAAAGCTGAAGACCAAATTCGAACCCCATCCCTGAAGTGAAAGAAAAACTCAAGTGACCTAGGAATATATTTTTCAAGTGAGTTTCAAATCTATATTCATTGTGCATTAGTGTCAAAACTGTGAATTAGCCCTTAACTCCCGAAATAGAAGTGTTCTTTTTGGTCATGTTGGATTCCAAGTCAGTACTTTTTAGTTTCATATTGGAGCTGAAGAGCAAATTCACCCCCCTTCCCTGAAGTGGAAACAAACACAAGTGACCTAGGAATATATTTTCCATATGAATTCAAAGTCTATGTTTATCTATGCTTTAGTGTCAAAACTGTGAATTAGACCTAAACCCTGAAAAGAGAAGGATAACTTTTTAGTCATAATCCATGTTTTTTAGTTTAATATTGGAGCTGAAGACCGAATTCAAACTCCTTTTCTGAAGAGAAAAAAAACACAAGTGACATTTGTATATATTTCTCTTATGAATTCAAAGTCTATATTCAACCCTATGTAAGTGTCTAACCAAGAATTAGGCCTAGCCCTTCACGAAAAGAAGGATTACTTTTGGTCATATTGCATTCTTAATCAGTACATTATAGTTTAATATTGAAGCTAAAGACCGAATTCCAACCCCTCCCTGAGGTGAAAGAAAAATCAAGTGACCTAGGAAAATATTTTTCACATGAGTTTCAAATCTATATTTATTGTGCATTAGTGTCAAAACTGCACCTTAGCCCTTACCTCCGAAAAAAGAAGTGTTCTTTTTGGTCATGTTGGATTCCAATTCAGTACTTTTTAGTTTAATATTGGAGCTGAAGAGCAAATTTAACCCCCTTTCCTAAAGTGGAAACAAACACAAGTGACCTAGGAATATATTTTTCATATGAATTTAAAGTCTATGTTTATCTATGCATTAGTGTCAAAACTGTGAATTAGACCTAACCCCTGAAAAGAGAAGGATAACTTTTAGTCATGATCAATGTTTTTTAGTTAAATATTGGAGCTAAAGACCGAATTCAAACCCCTTTTCTGAAGAGAAAAAAACAAAGGTGACATTTTTATATATTTCTCATATGAATTCAAAATCTATATTCATCCGTATGTTAGTGTCAAACAAAGAATTAGGCCTTGCCCTTCAAGAAAAGAAGGACAACTTTTGGTCATATTGCATTCTTATTCAGTACATTATAGTTTAATATTGAAGCTGAAGACCAAATTTGAACCCCTTCCCTGAAGTGAAAGAAAAACTCAAGTGACCTAAGAATATATTTTTCACGAGAGTTTTAAATCTATTTTCATTGTGCATTAGTGACAAAACTGGGACTTAGCCGTTACCTCTCAAAATATATTTTTCATATGAATTCAAAGTCTATGTTTATCTATGCATTAGTGTCAAAACTGTGAATTAGACCTAACCCCTGAAAAGAGAAGGATAACTTTTAGTCATAATCCATGTTTTATAGTTTAATATTGGATCTGAAGGCCGAATTCAAACCCCTTTTCTAGGTCACTTGTGTTTGTTTCCACTTCAGGGAAGGGGGTTGAATTTGCTCTTCAGCTCCAATATTAAACTAAAAAGTACTGACTTGGAATCCAACATGACCAAAAAGAACACTTGTGGGGACACTAGGCCACAAACGTGACATTAGGCCTCAAACAGGACCTTTTTGAGGCCTAATGTCACCCTCGGGACACTAGGCCACAAATGTGACACTAAAGCACAAATGACATTAGGCCTCAAATGACATTAGGCCTCAAATGATGTTAGGCCTCAAATGACATTAGGCCTCAAATGGCAGTAGGCCTCAAACAGATATCATTTGAGGCCTAATGTCATATGTCTGGACATTAGACCACAAACAGGACAGTATGCCTCAAATGGCATTAGGCCTCAAACAAATATCATTTGAGGCCTTATGTCATACATGTCTGGACATTAGACACTGAAGCACAAATGACATTAGGCCTCAAATGGCATTAGGCCTCAAACAGATATCATTTGAGGCCTAATGTCATATGTCTGCACATTAGACAACTAACAGGACAGTATGCCTCAAATGCCATTAGCTGACTGTATAGTGTTTAAGGCATAAGGGCAAGGAGATATTTTATGGCACTTTGCAATAATTTCAACCTATATAGCATTTGAGGCATAAGGGCAAGTTGATATTTTCATGGCAGTTTGCTATGTTGTCAACCTATATAGCATTTGAGGCATAAAGGCAAGTTGATAGCTAACGTACTTAGCTGCAGTTAACTAACTACATAGTGTTTGAGACAGTCAGCTAATGCCATTTGAGGTATACTGTCCTGTTGGTTGTCTAATGTCCAGACATATGACATTAGGCCTAAAATGATATCTGTTTGAGGCCTAATGCCATTTGAGGCCTAATGTCATTTGTGCTTTAGTGTCTAATGTCCAGACATGTATGACATAAGGCCTCAAATGATATTTGTTTGAGGCCTAATGCCATTTGAGGTATACTGTACTGTTTGTGGTCTAATGTCCAGACATATGACATTAGGCCTCAAATGATATCTGTTTGAGGCCTAATGCCATTTGAGGCCGGAAATTATAGCAAACTTTCATAAAATATCTCCTTGCCGTTATGCTTCAAACACTATATTCTGTGGTCGTACTTTATTTCGCTGGGTATATATTTTCGCTATATTCACAGAAATGAAAAATCCGCGAAATTCTTATATGCTACAGTATGGAATAAATACCCGCGAATTAGTATTTTTTGCCACATCAGCGAAAATTTACACCCGTGAATATAAGTACTTTCACAGTAGTCAGCTAATGTACTTAACTGCGGTAAACTATCAACTTGCCCTTATGCCTCAAATGCTATATTGGTTGAAATTATAGCAAACTTTCATAAAATATCTCCTTGCCCTTATGCCTCAAACACTATACAGTCAGCTAATGCCATTTGAGGCATACTGTCCTGTTGGTTGTCTTATGTCCAGACATATATGACATTAGACCTCAAATGATATCTGTTTGAGGCCTAATGCCATTTGAGGCCTAATGTCATTTGTGCTTTAGTGTCTAATGTCCAGACATGTATATGACATTAGGCCTCAAATGATATTTGTTTGAGGCCTAATGCCATTTGAGGCATACTGTCCTGTTTGTGGTCTAATGTCCAGACATATGACATTAGGCCTCAAATGATATCTGTTTGAGGCCTACTGCCATTTGAGGCCTAATGTCATTTGAGGCCTAATGTCATTTGAGGCCTAATGTCATTTGTGCTTTAGTGTCACTTTTGTGGCCTAGTGTCCCGAGGGTGACATTAGGCCTCAAAAAGGTCCCGTTTGAGGCCTAATGTCACGTTTGTGGCCTAGTGTCCCCACAACACTTCTATTTCGGGAGGTAAGGGCTAAGTCGCAGTTTTAACACTAATGCACAATGAATATAGGTTTGAAACTCACATGAAAAATATATTCCTAGGTCACTTGAGTTTTTCTTTTACTTCAGGGAAGGGGTTCGAGTTTGGTCTTCAGCATCAATATTAAACTACAATGTACTGAATAAGAATGCAATATGACCAATAGTAATCCTTCTTTTCTTGAAGTGCTAGGCCTAGTTCTTAGTTTGACACTAACATACGGATGAATATAGATTTTGAATTCATATGAGAAATATATACAAATGTCACTTGTGTTTTTTTTCTCTTTAGAAAAGGGGTTGAAATTCGGTCTTCAGCTCCAATATTAAACTATAAAACATCGATTATGACTAAAAGTTATCCTTCTCTTTTCAGGGGTTAGGTCTAATTCACAGTTTTGAGACTAAAGCATAGATAAACATAGACTTTGAAATCATATAGTAACATATTCCTAGGTCACTTGTGTTTGTTTCCACTTCAGGGAAGGGGGTTGAATTTGCTCTTCAGCTCCAATATGAAACTAAAAAGTACTGACTTGGAATCCAACATGACCAAAAAGAACATTTCTATTCACGGAGGTAAGGGCTAAGTCGCAGTTTTTACACTAATGCACAATGAATATATAGATTTGAAACTATAAAACATGGATTATGACTAAAAGTTATCCTTCTCTTTCCAGGGGTTAGGTCTAATTCACACTTTTGACATTAACGCATAGATAAACATAGACTTTGAAATCATATGGAAAATATTTTCAGGGGTTAGGTCTAATTCACACTTTTGACACTAAAGCATAGATAAACATAGACTTTGAAATCATATGAAAAATATATTCCTAGGTCACTTGTGTTTGTTTCCACTTCAGGGAAGTGGGTTGAATTGGCTCTTCAGCTCCAATATTAAGATAAAAAGCACTGACTTGGAATCCAACATGAACAAAAAGAACACTTCTATTTCGGGAGCTAAGGGCTAAATCACAGTTTTGACACTAATGCACAATGAATATAGATTTGAAACTCACATGAAAAATATATTCCTAGGTCACTTGAGTTTTTCTTTTACTTCAGGGAAGGGGTTCGAGTTTGGTCTTCAGCATTAATATTAAACTACAATGTACTGAATAAGAATGCAAAATGACCAATAGTAATCCTTCTTTTCTTGAAGTGCTAGGCCTAGTTCTTAGTTTGACACTAACATACGGATGAATATAGATTTTGAATTCATATTAGGATCATATTCAAATGTCACTTGTGTTTTTTTTCTCTTCAGAAAAGGGGTTTGAATTAGGTCTTCAGCTCCAATATTAAATTATAAAACATGGATTATGACTAAAAGTTATCCTTCTCTTTTCAGGGGTTAGGTCTAATTCACAGTTTTGACACTAAAGCCTAGATAAACATTGACTTTGAAATCATATGGAAAATATATTCCTAGGTCACTTGTGTATTTTTTTCCACTTCAGGGAAGCGGGATGAATTTGCTCTTCAACTCCAATATTAAATTAAAAAGTACTGACTTGGAATCCAACATGACCAAAAAGAACACTTCTATTTCGGGAGGTAAGGCCTAAATCACAGTTTTGGCACTAATGCACAATCAATATACATTTGAAACTCACGTGAAAAATATATTCCTAGGTCACCTGAGTTTTTCTTTTACTTCAGGGAAGGGGTTCGAGTTTGGTCTTCAGCACTAATATTAAACTACAATGTACTGAATAAAAATGCAATATGACCAAAAGTAAACATTCTTTTCTTAAGGGGCTAGGCCTAATTCTTGGCTTGACACTAACATACGGATGAATATAGACTTTGAATTCATATGAAAAATATATTCCTAGGTCACTTGTGTTTGTTTCCACTTCAGGGAAGGGGGTTGAATTTGCTCTTCAGCTCCAATATGAAACTAAAAAGTACTGACTTGGAATCCAACATGACCAAAAAGAACACTTCTATTTTGGGAAGTAAGGGCGAAGTAGCAGTTTTAACACTAATTCACAATGAATATAGATTTGAAACTCACGTGAAAAATATATTCCTAGGTCACTTGAGTTTTTCTTTCACTTCAGGGAAGGGGTTCAAATTTGGTCTGTAGCTTCAATTTTAAACTATAATGTACTCAATAAGAATGCAATATGACCAAAAGTAATCCTTCTTTTCTTGAAGGGCTAGGCCTAATTCTTGGTTTGACACTAACATACGGATGAATATAGATTTTGAATTCATATGAGAAATATATACAAATGTCACTTGTGTATTTTTTCTCTTCAGAAAAGGGGTTTGAATTTGGTCTTCAGCTCCAATATTAAACTATAAAACATGGATTATGACTAAAAGTTTTTTCAGGGGTTAGGTCTAATTCACAGTTTTGACACTAACGCATAGATAAACATAGACTTTGAAATCATATTGAAAATATATTCCTAGGTCACTTGAGTTTTTCTTTTACTTCAGGGAAGGGGTTCGAATTTGGTCTTCAGCATCAATTTAAAACTATAATGTACTGAATAAGAATGCAATATGACCAAAAGTAATCCTTCTTTTCTTGAAGGGCTGGACCTAATTATTGGTTTGACACTAACATACAGATGAATAAAGATTTTGAATTCATATGAGAAATATATACAAATGTCATCTGTGTTTTTTTTCTCTTCAGAAAAGGCGTTTGAATTCGGTCTTTAGCTCCAATATTAAACTATTGATACTGTCGGATTCTGGAGAGATAAAGGAAGGCACATGTGGACTTGGGCCGTACCAATAATTGATGGCCTATTTATTAACATACTATAATATTATAATAAACAAGCAAGCAAAGAAAAAATTTCGTAAGCTGGTCGGTGGAGCCGACCTGCCCCGACCTGAAGCGAAGCAATAATAACACAGTAACCCGGGACGCGCGGCCCTTGACAACCGGGCGAAACGCACACCAGGTGGCAGAGCAGTTTGGCGCGCCGAACCTTGAACAATACATGTATCACCGGGGTTGATACTTTCTATTGATACTGTCGGATTCTGGAGAGATAAACGAAGGCACATGTAGACTTGGGCCGTACCAATAATTGACGGCAACACCCAGAATCAAATTCATAACTTCATAAGTTCATACTCTTGCACATATGGCATCAGTGACCAGTCTATCCAGGTTAATTCGTGAGGAGAGTGGCTTTGCCAAATAAATAAGGGCAGTCAGGGAAGCCCAATCTCCTGCCTGTCTGATGTCTTCCAGTGGCACTCCAGCGTGATGTAGAAAGGCAGCCCCAGCCTGTCTCAGGGAATGGCAACCGGCCCCTTTTAAGTCCAGGTTAACAGCCTTTAACAGCCTCTTGAGGTATTTCATGAGTACCGGGTATGTTAGGGGAACCGATACCCCACCCTGCTTGAGCATAAACACAGGTGAGTTGGAACATGAAGCAGGGACGTCATTGAAATGTCTATAAAGCAGAGTCACCGCACACAGTGGAGAACCCCGAGCAAAGGTCAGGGGAACTAGGTGTAATCTTTGTCCATACTGTATAGTCTTAGAGCTCGAAACTCTTAGTTACATACCCCAAGATGTGAATTTAACTGACTTTCTGCGCAAGAAATGACCTTGCAACTTAAAATTATCCGGTACTAAATTACACTTGCGCAGGAGCGACCTAAAACTCATGACAATACATGACCAAATACAGCGCTCATTTACATTCAGATAATCCACAGACAAAGACATAGACAGCAAGTTATCCAAGGTAAGTGTAACCCTAGTGGGAGTTGGATCGCCCAACACGCGTCTCAGACCCTTCAAAGTTGTGAGAAAAATGAAGTCTTGGCGAATACATGATACATCATAACCAAAATACTTATTCAAGCTTATAACCCCTGACACATAATTATCTATGCTAACATACGACAGAGTGTCTGATAAATAAACCACAAACCGACACATGGTGGTAACAGTTGTAGGCACTACCGGTAACAATAAGAGTGCACAGAAAGTTATATATTTTTTCCACTGTGAGGCTTTGGTTTTCCATGTGGATGGGGCCCAACAGTAAGCCCTGACCTGAGCCCCCCTAGAATCTAGGCTCTGACGAAGGCGGGTGGCATCTGCAACAACATAAAGTACCGGGTATGTGAAAACCATCACACAATAACCTAGATAAAGAATCTGTCTTTACATTCAATTTCCCCGGAACATGCTCAGCTACTACATGACAATTATATAATAATGACAGCCAGAAAATATGTCTTAGAAAACCCATAGCTGTAGAATTTACACTCTTACCGGTATTTAAACAAGCTACTACCTGCGTATTATCTGTTTTACAAATTATCTTACAATTCTTCCAGGAATCCCCCCATCTCCAGATGGCCTCTATCATGGGATACAATTCCTGAACGTTAATGTTATCTGGGACATCATCCCCCGGTGCATGGCAAAGGTGTGTATGGATATCGTTCACAGAGTCAAGATCTTTACTCCACGCCCCTGCTAACCAGTCTGTATCCCACACTACACCAAACCCATATGACGAAGCGTCCATTGATATCTCCAGTTGTTCATTGAGCCTCCTGCCGACCATTCTTGCCTCTCCGTTGAACCAATGAGAGCAAGACTGCCACCAATCTAAGTCCTTGAAGAAACCCTTGCTCAGATTAATTCTCCTCTTGTTGGCTGAAAAGTTACTAAGTAAACCAATTATACGGTGGGAGAAGGTCCTCCCCCCCCCTGATGACAGTGGCACAATGTGCTAATATGCCGCATAACTTTTGGAGCTGCCTACGCGTAGCCTGACGGCGACCATTAAAAAACGTGAGCTCATCCTTGAGTTTCTGCAACTTGTCATCTGGTAAACTTAACTTCATCTCGACAGTGTCAATGTCTATTCCCAAATATCTTTGCTTAGTGGCTGGAGATAATACCTTCTTGTAGGCTATGTCAAAACCCAAGGATCGTAGCAAAGAGTGTAGGGCGAGTTGGGCATCCTTACATTGTTCAAAAGTTTCTCCCATCACTAACATGTCATCCAAATAATTGTAACATGTAAAGCCACACAACCACATGTAGCGAGAAACTGCATCTGTGAGGCTATTGAAAATATATGGTGACGCCCGGGCACCAAAAGACAGAAAATTATCCTCCAGGTAGACCTCCTCACCATCTATATTCCACCTGAGCCCCTGGTATTTCCTGTCACTGGGCCTGATCATGCACGTTCTGTAGGCAGCAGAGACATCAGTCACAGCTAAGAAACATCCCAGGGTTAGGCTGTCACAAATGCTGTCCATACTACAGAATTTAAAATTCTGAAAAGTCTCTGACATGTAATTGTTTATGGAGTGAGTATTCGGTTTACTTGCATCTGTAATAGGTCTGTAGCCCCCTGTACTTTTTTCTACAGCACCAAGGGCGTGGATACAATGTGGTTTTCTATCAACCACCGAGAGTTTACCACTGGCTATTTCTTTAACAATAATATTGTGCATGTATTCTTTGGCTACCCCAGTGGCTGACGCATAATTCACACAATCATAGCTAGGAACCTCAGCATATGGATCCACAGTTTTAAAACCATGCAGAATGCCATCGAGTAGGTACAAACTATTAACATCCCACTCACCACTGAATACATCACACACACCACCGGATAACATTTCTCTCCAGCCACTGGGTTTAAATTGAGAACGCACACCCCTGACAACATGAGGCTTAGAAGATGTCCATAAAGGCGTGTAAGTGTCATAATTGCACAATAATTCCTCGATTGACTTGAAGCATGTCAACTCCTCACTGTCTTCATGCCCGTAACTAGAGAAGTCGAGGGACAGGGGCTCTACGCCTGGCGCTGACCCCCCCCCCTGGTGCGGGTTACGGTACTGCTGCTGATATTGCCCCTCCATGCCCTGATTTGGCTGATGAGACTGCTGGTTGTAGTAGGATTGCTGGCTATCGGGTTGACGATGATAACCCTGACTCTGGACATAACCTTGGCCTTGATTACAGCCTCCCCGGGCCTTGTGAGTACCTCTGCAGATGCAACACACATGCTGTTTGCGACATGGATTATAGTTACAACTGGTGAAGTTCCATGAGGCACACACGTCATCCGGGCACATTATACGGGGAGAAGTACCACTAGGTCCCTTGGAGCCCCCTTGACTGCCCCCTCTGGGGCCCGATCCTGACTGATGACCACCCTGGAGCAACTTCATGGCATCAACATAAGCCCGGGTGTTTTCAATGCCGAAGTGGGTAGCATTTGCTGTATGCTCGGCAGCCATGAAAGATATACGGCCCTCCGTGACCCTTGATGTCACGTCATGTTCATATTTCACAACCGCCCTAGCCGTATAAGTGGGGCGTATTTCCTTGAGGGTTATATACTTAAAATGTTCTATGTACCCTTCCAGTGAGAATCTGCTATCCTTTGCTCTGTGAATGCTATCCAACACACACACCATGCCGTACATTAGTTCCCTATACGACATCTCGTCAAAGCCCTTGTCATAAGGTAAATGGTAGTCAGGCCTGATCCAGTGACGAGACCTTTTACGACGTAGAGAACCAAATAGCCCCTGCTCACCTGTCGAGTTGACACTGCCTGACGAGTCCCCCGCCAGCCCCAGTGCCTGAAGGCCTAGGCCCACTGAGTGCAGCCCGGCCTGCAGCGTAGAAGTGGCCGGCGTAGATGGATCCGCAGCACTAAATGGAGACCCTTCGGCGTAGAATAATTGATGCCCGAAGCTCAACGCAGCCTGATCCTTGTCTGTCGTATGCCCTGGAGGGAGAGGAGACGCCACAAATCCACCACCGGGCTGAAAACCAGGTTGCGGTCCCTGCCCGTTGTTGATGCTGGAAGCGCCGCCATCTTTGCCTGGAGCTGGTTGCCGGCCTGCGGGCCCCGCCGACTCCTCCAACGCCGCGTTTTCCAGATTTATCTGGGCTAACCGCTCCTCCAGCACCCTGATTTCCTGCTTGCGCTCCAAAATTACCTTAGTCTCCTCTGCTAAAGCAATCTGTTTGCGGAGAATTTCCTCCCTGTCGATGGAGGGTGATTGTGGTTCTCCCAGCTCGACTTTCTGGCCCGTCTCGGCCGCCCGCTTCAAGTCAAAATCCTCCTCGGCTTCCTCCTCCAGTCCCTGTTTAGTCCCCTTGTTCGGGGCAGAACACTGCAGGCAAGCCTTCTTCCTCCCATCATACAGAAATTGGCAATTGTAGCAAGGTTTCATGACTATTTGGAAAGCTGGACGGTGGAGCCGACCTGCCGCGACCTGAATCGAAGCAATAATAACACAGTAACCCGGAAACGCACACCAGGTGGCAGAGCAGATTGGCGCGCCGAACCTTGAACAATACATGTATCACCGGGGTTGATACTTTCTATAAGACCTTGATTATGACTAAAAGTTATCCTTCTTTTTCATGGGTTAGGTATAATTCACAGTTTTGACATTAACGCATAGATAAACATAGACTTTGAATTCATATGAAAAATATATTCCTAGGTCACTTGTGTTTGCTTCCACTTCAAGGAATGGGGTTGAATTTGCTCTTCAGCTCCAATATTAAACTAAAAAGTACTGACTTGGAATCCAACATGACCAAAAACAACACTTCTATTGTGGGAGGTGAGGGCTAAATCGCAGTTTTGGCACTAATGCACAGTCAATATACATTTAAAACTCATGTGAAAAATATATTCCTAGGTCACTTGAGTTTTTCTTTTACTTCAGGGAAGGGGTTCGAATTTGGTCTTCAGCATCAATATTAAACTATAATGTACTGAATAAGAATGCAATATGACCAAAAGTAATCCTTCTTTTCTTGAAGTGCTAGGCCTAGTTCTTATTTTGACACAAACATACGGATGAATATAGATTTTCAATTCATATGAGAAATATATACAAATGTCACTTGTGTTTTTTTTCTCTTCAGAAAAGGGGTTTGAATTCGGTCTTCAGCTACAATATTAAACTATAAAACATGGATTATGACTAAAAGTTATCCTTCTCTTTCCAGGGGTTAGGTCTAATTCACACTTTTGACACTAACGCATAGATAAACATAGACTTTGAAATCATATGGAAAATATATTCCTAGGTCACTTGTGTTTGTTTGCACTTCAGGGAAGGGGGTTGAATTTGCTCTTCAGCTCCAATATTAAACTAAAAAGTACAGACTTGGAATCCAACATGAACAAAAAGTACACTTCTATTTCCGGAGCTAAGGGCTTTTTCACAGTTTTGACACTAATGCACAATGAATATAGATTTAAAACTCACGTGAAAAATATATTCCTAGGTCACTTGAGTTTTTCTTTCACTTCAGGGAAGGGGTTCGAGTTTGGTCTTCAGCTTCAATATTAGACTATAATGTACTGAATAAGAATGCAATATGACCAAAAGTAAACATTGTTTTCTTAAGGGGCTAGGCCTAATTCTTGGTTTGACACCAATGTAGTGGGTCGACGCGATACTATTTCTATAGAACCAGTTTGGGTTATATTGGGTATGTGTGTTGCCGTGTATCCGGGCTGCACTCCTGTCTGGTGCCGGGTATATAGTTACATAAGTCTACACCTGAGGATTGAGAGAGCGCGGCCTGGTTATGTGCATTGAGCCGTGACCGCCACGTGTCACCCGAACTCAAGTGTTTACGAGTAATGAAGAGAGTTACATAAGGATCAGTACATAAGACCTGGGGTTCTGCTAATCGAGGACCCAGTCTTGCTGTGCACTTCGGCCAGCTCGACTGCTCCACAACAGAGCTTCCCCGAACTCTGTTGTACCTTTTTAGGCCTAGTCCTGTCGCTGCTTCCAACTTGGTCACCCTGTGTCTCTCTCTCTGTTCTACCCTCCGGGGGAACTAGAGGAGATAGACGCACTGGTGGACAACTCCGGACACAGAACTCCTCCCGCGGAGTCTGGTCCAAGTGGAGTTAACCATGATGGAAGAGAGCCTTGGAACTCGGGAATTATGTACTAGACCGTGAGCGTATACCTCTTGTATGTTCATATGACCACTGGTGTTCAGAAGCCTATTTGATTGTTACTATCCGTCTGTATGATTACGAGCAATATGTCAAAATGAATAAAGTGTAATTTCTGAACAACCTATTTTCAATCTGGAGTTTTTCATAGCCGATGCCTATCTTAGAATAGCCAACAGCTACACTAGTGCCGTGACCACTTTGGGTAAGTATTGATTTACATTTTTTTCTTTGAAATTGAGAGGTAAGCTCTTATATGTTTGAACCAGAATTGGTAGGTTTCAAGGATAGTTATTACAGGTTGCTTTTGTGTGTTGAAGAGATGTTGGATACAGAGGTACCTCCCCCGTCGGTTACAAACCAAGGGGGAGGTATGCGCCCTAGGTTACGATCTAGGGTGAGGTTTAATTCTAGGCAGAAGGTACATACGTTCAATTAGAATAGGGAAATTGGACATGGAGGGGAGGATCAAGCCCACGAGGTGAGATCTGAGGATTCACAAGGGGACCCCCCAGCGAAACGTCCAGCTCTAGAACCAGATAGGGGTATGGAGGGACCTGTCCAGGTGGGGGACACATCGCGGGAGGATGTGACACTTGGACAGGTGACATGGAAGATGCTGGAGAGGATAGTGACTCTAGTATACCTAGTCTGGAGGGTACGATAGATGTACCAGTGACATGGGAACGTAGACCAGTGCCCACTGTAGAAACAGTGGAAAGGACTAGGATAGTAGTGCAGGGTAGTCAAGAAGGGGTTGAGGCTGTCAAAGGGGACGTCCTGGAGAAAACTCCGGAGGAAGGAAAAGAAACAGCTGTGGCAATCTCCAAGGGGGATAAGCTGTTTCCAGATCCTTTTAGGTTGACGATACCTGGTTTAGAGGTTCCGCCTTATGGACCCAGGGAGAGGTTGAGCCTGGATGACATAAGGACGCTCAGATTAAGGAATGAGCATGATCACATGAAGGAAGGGATAAGGATAGAAGAGGAATTCCTGAGAAAGTTGAAGGAAGAGAGGGAGGCTTTTGAAAAGAGTTTTTTGGCGAAAAGGTCAGGAAATATTGGGGAACATGCAGCTCAGATAAAACATCTGGAACAGATCTCTGTCAATGTGGGTCTACTTGAAGGTACTGAAGTCAGACTGAAGTCTGAAACAGAAAAGCTAGTGGTACGGAATAAGGAAATTAGTTCCGAGATTCTAGCAAGGCAGTTACAAGTAGCTGAATACGATGAGTTGCTGAAGAAGCAAAATAGTAAGCTGGGGGAGCTAGAGAGGCTAGCTCAACAAGCTGAAAATCACATGGTGAATAAACTAGAACCTGAAGGAGTGAAGGCAGATGGGGACCCGGTCGGAAAGGCGCAGGAGGTATCTAGAGATGAGACCTTTGTAACTGCCGACGAGCCCTCAGTATTTGTCGTCAATGCAGCGGAGCAGGTAGAGAAACCACCGGCCACTGAGGATCTAGATGGTTCCATGGTGATACATACAGCAGATATGTTATCCAGTGTGAGTGGACACTCATCTAGGCAAGGCAATAAGTTTGACAAGAATGAGGAGTTCATGTTGGAACTTTGTGGTAGAGTGGAGAAGCTGTTTCAAGAGAAGTTAGATTGCTTTCTTGAAGAAACAGAATCAGTGAGCGTAGAAAATGACACTAAGAGAGAAAGAGGGAATGTTCCAGTAGCTCAGGCTACAGGACATAAGGCTCCTGTGGGAACAGCTAATGCTGCTCCAGCTCCCGGTGCTCCTTCTACTCCAGCTCCAGGAGCAGGGCAGGTTCATACAGTTCCGGTAAATGTGTCTACAGTGGGTAGACCAGGTTTGCCAAGGGGGGTAAACATGAATGCTCGGCCGCCAGGTCAAGGGAATCTGGCTGGGCCTAACACCTCCTATGGGGGGTGGGGCAATGTGGGACCGGATAACTGTTATGGGAACGCGAGACCTATGTTCAATATACCACCTCCCCCATTACCTGGCAGTCATATAACTCCAGGAAGCATGTATACACCAAGGACCGGGGGGGCTGATCAGAGAGGGATGCCTTATCAACATAGGGGAAATATGTCGATGGAGGATGAGGCAGTGTTCCAAAGCAATCCAGCAATTAGAAGATTGGGGATTGATGCAGTACCGAATGACGTGGGGAACTCTAGAGCAGTGGATTATGAGTCAGGCTGACATACCGTTAGGAACGGGGATAACGGCTGTGAAGAAGCAGGCTATCAAGATGAAGCAGTATGATAGCTCAGTTCCATGGAGGAAATGGTTCACACAATTTTCAGCAGATATGCGACATAATGGCTGGGAAGGGGATGAGTGCCTTGCAGCTTTGTCGTGGTGTCTGCAGGACGGTCCTGGTGATCCCGCCCTAACGAGCTTTGAAGTAAGCGGGGGTAGAACGTACAAGGGATTAGTGGAAACAGCTTCTTGGGCTTTGGGTTCCACATCCGGTGCGGATCCCGCATCTGAACTGGAGGCAAGGGTTCAGAAGCTCGGTGGAGGACACCAACAGTTTGGAATGGCTCTCCCAGTGCTGGCAGCGGAAGCATTTGAATCTATGAGTCTGAGTGATCCATGGCTGGTGAGGAAGTTGTCCAGCTTGTATATAGATGGACTTAGGGATGAAAGATTGTCAACCGAGATTGCTTCGCAGTGGAAGACCACTATGTCGCTGGCAGACATCTTCGAGCTCACAGAGGATGCTCTAAGAAAGAGGAAGTTATTGAAAACTGTGGAGGCAGCTCCTGTAGCTGGAATTGAGATACCTGAAGCGGGGGGTGATCTAGCTACAGAGGGTGTGCAGGAGGTGGCAGCTATAGGTCCTAATTGGGGAGAACGTCATACTTTGTATAAAAGACGAAAGGTTCCAGGATCGGACGCTCCAGCGCCAGAGGAGGGTGCATTGAAAACCATGATCGGAAAAGTCATGGATGAGCGTAGTAAAGCTGAGAAGGCTGAAGAGGTCGCAACTCGTGGTCGCGGTAAGGGGAAACCCAACAAAGACACGAAATGTTACAATTGTGGGAAGAAGGGTCACTTTGCAAGGACATGTTGGTCCAAGGATACTAGGAATGTATCATCGGTCGAAAAAACAAAAAGATGGACCCTCTTCTGACCAAAGCCCACTGCCGACGAAAAACTAGTAGGGGTTGTTGTCGATGACAAGATAACAACCCTGCCTGTGATTGTCAAAGGTACTGAGTAGTATTGTATGTATCGGAACGGGACTATAGTTAAGTACTGTTTATTACTCAATCGACCTGCAGCCAATCAGAGGCCTCCATTTGGTCACGTGACCGGAAGTGACCTACTTAGGGGATTAGTGGTGCATTCTGGGTAACCCTGCAGCCAATCAGAGGCCTCCATTTGGTCACGTGACCGGAAGTGACCTACTTAGGGGATTAGTGGTGCATTCTGGGTAACCTACTGACCTACTTAGAAGCTCTCAGCCAATCAGAGGCCGGCATTCTGGTAACCATGGTAACGTGACTTACTTACGTCACGTGACCTACTTAGGCTCAGCCAATCAGAAGCCGGCATTCTGGTAACTAGGGTAACGTGACCTACTTAGGGTTTGTTTGTAAACAACACCACGTGGCTCTCTTGTTTGTAAACAACACCACGTGACACGTGACTGTTTGTAAACAAACAATTCGACTTAGTCTGACATTTTCAGCTGTCGCATGCTGACCTGCTGCTATCATAAGAGAAACAAAAGCCCTAATCACGCTTTTCAGCTGGATCCTTCCACCCACCAGACATGGATCCAGATGGGAGGGTGGTTTAAAATTAATCTGTGTACCGACTGTCATACAATAGTGTAATTAGTTGAACACGTGTTACCTGTATAAAGGATTAGCAGGTCATGGGCTTAGAGTGTGTATAGAAAAACAACTACAGGTAGCGTGAACAAAGCGACCCCCTCCCTTTCTGTCACTCTGTCTGTGACTAGAGGGCGCGCGTGTGGTAAGCGGCTTAAATCTAAAGAAAAAAAATCACCCTCTCCTGTCGTCAGCAGTCAGCTGGCCGGCGGCTGGAAAATGCGATTAGAGGGATGATGAGCGCGGTTTTTTATATTCAATATATTAGAAGTGTGCTTTGTTGCTTATATAGTTCATTATGCGTTTAAAATGTTCGCGAGTATCGTAGAAATGTACAAAAATCCTATTGTGGCGCCATCTGACGAAAAGAGCGGAGAACTATACTAGGGTATGGCGAGCTAGACTAGAGCATGTAATCACCAGGCGGCAGAGTGGTCAAAAGACAATCTCGTAGTAGTAGGTCTACTTGGATCTTGAGTAGCCACCCTTGTGGTTGCAATTACCTAGACTAGTTGACCCTGCCAGCCTGGTCAAGTGAAATTAGTAAGGAGACCGCACATTAACGCGCTCCACAGTCTTTAGACAGTTAAGACTATAGTACCGTAGATTCTACTGTGTACTCACACTAACTATTTACAGTGCTACATATTCATACTCGTGTTCTAAGTGTTTTTTTAGAAAAAAGCGATCTACTCACCCATTTTTTTTTTAGACAAACTCCTATTAGCAGGTAACCCCTGTATAAACCATACTGCAAAGATCTGCTACTTCGAGCGTCTGCCTCGTGACTGATAGTGTACAACAAGACGAAGTGGGCAGAGGTGAAGTACTGTTCCAAGAAAAATTGAGGCTCTTTATATAGCTGAGAGAGCGGCTAATCCGGATGTTCTAAGCTTGTTTTCACCTAGAGCCCCACCCTCTTCCAGAGAGGAATCAAATTGCTTTTCACCTGGACCCTTCCACCCCTCATCCATCAGCATGAAAAGAGGGATAACAAGTGTAACGTGCGCTACATGTATATGGGATTATAGCTGGTGAAGAGATAAAGCCAGGTCAACTGTGTATACAAAGACTACAGGAGGTGATTAACGACAGGTGTGACGCGCCAGCCCGTGGACGGATTATCTTCTAAGCTGACGCTTATTCAACTAGCCAGCTGCCGTCCGCTCCACTCACCACGGCAAGAGGAGGTGCTTTTGTTTTACACTTAAGTCGCTTACCACATGTACTCGTCTCTACCTCACAGACAGACACCCTCTCGCTTGCTTCACGACCCCTGTAGCTTTTTTTGTATACACACTCTAATCTCATAACCCCCTGATCCGTTATACAGGTAACGGGTATTCTCTTTTAAATAGCTGCCAGTCAGCCTGCGGCAGCTGAAAACGACGGTAAGTAGCTTAGCTCTAGAAGCAAGAAGGCGTATATAAGGAGGCTCACACGTGTATAGGCGCCTTATAAGTCGGCAGGGGGTAAATACTAGTGAAAAAGGAAGGCAGGTGTGCAGGTAGCTTTCTAACAGACACGTGTGTGCACTAAGCTGCTTAAGTCTAAACCCACCTGCAGTAGTCAGGTAGCATGTGAAAACTTACTTAACAGATCTCTTAATTGAGTAGAGACTCTGTACTGAGAGAGTCTTTTCAGCCGTTTAAGAGGATTATCTAGGACAGGGTACATAAGGAGTGAAACGACGCTCTCACCCATCACACTTTCTCGACCCGCCCTTCATCATCGTAGCATCGTCCACTCTACGCTCGCTCAGAATGTTATGATGGTTAGTTCTGCTATTTTCAGCTACTTTTCTTATCGAAGTGTTGACGCTACAGAGCATCGAAACTCTCTCCAAATGAGTCCAAGAAAGAAAAAGCAACTTCCACTTGAAGCAGGAAGAGAAACAGTGCCCTATGATGCATGTGAGGTAAAGAAACATTGGAAGGACGTCACCAAGGAGCAATGGATAGAAGCATGCTTCAACTTCATCGGAACGGAAGTAGTTTCATTTGGACAGAGGGAGAAGATTTTGTTGGAGCTATTTTTCTTAGCTCCGTATACTTGGCCTGACTGTGGTGAAATTCCTTCAGGTATTTGTTCAGTCTTCGCCATAGAAGTTATCAGGTCTTTGAAGGAGCTTCGATATATGCAAGGCACTCACGAGGAGATTGTTCAGAAAATGACGGAATTCGAAACAGGAGAAGACACAATATGGTGCGAGGAGACGACATATACGGACGATGATCTGGAGTACATCATTTGTAGCCCGTTGGAACATTATGTTAAAGACTTTGAGGACATGCTAGACAGCACTGAGATGAACCCGAAAGAGAGATCCCTTACTGCACAGAAAGAGGCCAAAGCTGTGTTGGAAAAGCTCAAGTTTGGTCAAGGATTCACTCTTCAAAGCAGCTGTGTGAGTGTGATAAAAGGCCTTGTGTTGAAACATCCAGACATGAAGTTTTCGCGTGCTGTTGACACACTTCCTTTGCCTGAACTGATGATGAACATGATCGATCCCATCGTACCAACATGTTTCGACTCTGCCAATTGTCCCATGTATAAAATGGTTTCAAGTTTTGCCCGTGGCCGATGGCTAAACGATCCACTGAAGTCAGAAAACCTCCTTGATTTAATCAACTGACTAAATGTATTTTCTCATACTAGTATTAGTAGCATTAGTAATAGCAGCTACTCAGTCTCGTGCAGCACAAGCAGCAGCATCTGTCAGCAGCATCCGTGACATCGTCAGCAGCAGCAGCAGCTGCACGAGCAGCACAAGCAGCAGCATCTGTCAACAGCATCCGTGACATCGTCAGCAACTGCAGCAGCTGCACGAGCAGCACAAGCAGCAGCAGCTGTCAGCAGCTGCAGCAGCTGCACGAGCAGCACAAGCAGCAGCACCAACAGCAGCAGCAACAGCAAATCAGCAGCAGCAGCAGCAGCAGCAGCAGCAGCAGCAGCAGCGGCGGTGTGGACCACTAAATTCGAGATGGCGACATGTCTGTTTCTTAGAATCGACATTCGACATGAGGCCTAGTGACATTTGACATGAAGCTTGAAAAACATAGTGACAGGTGACATGAGCAATTCTTAAAATCGACATGAGATATGAGCATAATTAAGCGACATCGACATGTGCCATGGCTATTTTTTTTTAAGACAAACGCCATAGACTCCTCATTCAAACCCCCACTAGTAGTGCTCTATAAGCGCAAGCTTTGCCTTAAGAGAGCTGTGGCTGTGAACCCTCTTCTCCCCCCGTACACACAGGTAAATATCAGAGTCAGCCAATGTCGCCAATACTACTCTCATACAAGGGTCAGGCACTGCTGGACTATAATAGATGGGTCAAGGACCATTCTACTGAGGGTCAGGCTAGGCTGGACATTCAATAACAGGCTGGACTTTGGCAAACTTGCTTGAAAGTCTGGCCAGCAAGAGTCCGTTGAAGGACTATACGGTAAAAAGGCTGCTGTTACAGTCAAGATACTCATATTTCAAGCCCAGAAAACTGTAATTAGCTTTCCAAGTTGTTTATTTAACAATATCCTGGCCTAGCAAGAAGCTGTCAGATGACATCTAAGAAAAATGGGGCTGTTAATTGATCAAGAGAGCTACATTGTTACAGAGTCCTATTCCTCTTTTGAGGTGGGACCAAATTTGAAAAAAGAATAAACTCAAAAAAAAAGCCTTAAGATTGAAACAGTTGTAGATGACAAATTTAATGAGGAAGTCGTATTAATTAGTTTACAAATAGCTGCTGCACGAGCAGCACAAGCAGCTCGTGCAGCTGCTGCAGCTGACACTAGTGTCAGCTGCTGCTTGTGCTGCTTGTGCAGCGGCTATTTGTAAACTAATTAATACGACTTCCTCATTAAATTTGTCATCTACAACTGTTTCAATCTTAAGGCTTTTTTTTTGAGTTTATTCTTTTTTCAAATTTGGTCCCACCTCAAAAGAGGAATAGGACTCTGTAACAATGTAGCTCTCTTGATCAATTAACAGCCCCATTTTTCTTAGATGTCATCTGACAGCTTCTTGCTAGGCCAGGATATTGTTAAATAAACAACTTGGAAAGCTAATTACAGTTTTCTGGGCTTGAAATATGAGTATCTTGACTGTAACAGCAGCCTTTTTACCGTATAGTCCTTCAACTGACTCTTGCTGGCCAGACTTTCAAGCAAGTTTGCCAAAGTCCAGCCTGTTATTGAATGTCCAGCCTAGCCTGACCCTCAGTAGAATGGTCCTTGACCCATCTATTATAGTCCAGCAGTGCCTGACCCTTGTATGAGAGTAGTATTGGCGACATTGGCTGACTCTGATATTTACCTGTGTGTACGGGGGGAGGAGAGGGTTCACAGCCACAGCTCTCTTAAGGCAAAGCTTGCGCTTATAGAGCACTACTAGTGGGGGTTTGAATGAGGAGTCTATGGCGTTTGTCTTAAAAAAAAATAGCCATGGCACATGTCGATGTCGCTTAATTATGCTCATATCTCATGTCGATTTTAAGAATTGCTCATGTCACCTGTCACTATGTTTTTCAAGCTTCATGTCAAATGTCACTAGGCCTCATGTCGAATGTCGATTCTAAGAAACAGACATGTCGCCATCTCGAATTTAGTGGTCCACACCGCCGCTGCTGCTGCTGCTGCTGCTGCTGCTGCTGCTGATTTGCTGTTGCTGCTGCTGTTGGTGCTGCTGCTTGTGCTGCTCGTGCAGCTGCTGCAGCTGCTGACAGCTGCTGCTGCTTGTGCTGCTCGTGCAGCTGCTGCAGTTGCTGACGATGTCACGGATGCTGTTGACAGATGCTGCTGCTTGTGCTGCTCGTGCAGCTGCTGCTGCTGCTGACGATGTCACGGATGCTGCTGACAGATGCTGCTGCTTGTGCTGCACGAGACTGAGTAGCTGCTATTACTAATGCTACTAATACTAGTATGAGAAAATACATTTAGTCAGTTGATTAAATCAAGGAGGTTTTCTGACTTCAGTGGATCGTTTAGCCATCGGCCACGGGCAAAACTTGAAACCATTTTATACATGGGACAATTGGCAGAGTCGAAACATGTTGGTACGATGGGATCGATCATGTTCATCATCAGTTCAGGCAAAGGAAGTGTGTCGACAGCACGCGAAAACTTCATGTCTGGATGTTTCAACACAAGGCCTTTTATCACACTCACACAGCTGCTTTGAAGAGTGAATCCTTGACCAAACTTGAGCTTTTCCAACACAGCTTTGGCCTCTTTCTGTGCAGTAAGGGATCTCTCTTTCGGGTTCATCTCAGTGCTGTCTAGCATGTCCTCAAAGTCTTTAACATAATGTTCCAACGGGCTACAAATGATGTACTCCAGATCATCGTCCGTATATGTCGTCTCCTCGCACCATATTGTGTCTTCTCCTGTTTCGAATTCCGTCATTTTCTGAACAATCTCCTCGTGAGTGCCTTGCATATATCGAAGCTCCTTCAAAGACCTGATAACTTCTATGGCGAAGACTGAACAAATACCTGAAGGAATTTCACCACAGTCAGGCCAAGTATACGGAGCTAAGAAAAATAGCTCCAACAAAATCTTCTCCCTCTGTCCAAATGAAACTACTTCCGTTCCGATGAAGTTGAAGCATGCTTCTAGCCATTGCTCCTTGGTGACGTCCTTCCAATTTCTTTACCTCACATGCATCATAGGGCACTGTTTCTCTTCCTGCTTCAAGTGGAAGTTGCTTTTTCTTTCTTGGACTCATTTGGAGAGAGTTTCGATGCTCTGTAGCGTCAACACTTCGATAAGAAAAGTAGCTGAAAATAGCAGAACTAACCATCATAACATTCTGAGCGAGCGTAGAGTGGACGATGCTACGATGATGAAGGGCGGGTCGAGAAAGTGTGATGGGTGAGAGCGTCGTTTCACTCCTTATGTACCCTGTCCTAGATAATCCTCTTAAACGGCTGAAAAGACTCTCTCAGTACAGAGTCTCTACTCAATTAAGAGATCTGTTAAGTAAGTTTTCACATGCTACCTGACTACTGCAGGTGGGTTTAGACTTAAGCAGCTTAGTGCACACACGTGTCTGTTAGAAAGCTACCTGCACACCTGCCTTCCTTTTTCACTAGTATTTACCCCCTGCCGACTTATAAGGCGCCTATACACGTGTGAGCCTCCTTATATACGCCTTCTTGCTTCTAGAGCTAAGCTACTTACCGTCGTTTTCAGCTGCCGCAGGCTGACTGGCAGCTATTTAAAAGAGAATACCCGTTACCTGTATAACGGATCAGGGGGTTATGAGATTAGAGTGTGTATACAAAAAAAGCTACAGGGGTCGTGAAGCAAGCGAGAGGGTGTCTGTCTGTGAGGTAGAGACGAGTACATGTGGTAAGCGACTTAAGTGTAAAACAAAAGCACCTCCTCTTGCCGTGGTGAGTGGAGCGGACGGCAGCTGGCTAGTTGAATAAGCGTCAGCTTAGAAGATAATCCGTCCACGGGCTGGCGCGTCACACCTGTCGTTAATCACCTCCTGTAGTCTTTGTATACACAGTTGACCTGGCTTTATCTCTTCACCAGCTATAATCCCATATACATGTAGCGCACGTTACACTTGTTATCCCTCTTTTCATGCTGATGGATGAGGGGTGGAAGGGTCCAGGTGAAAAGCAATTTGATTCCTCTCTGGAAGAGGGTGGGGCTCTAGGTGAAAACAAGCTTAGAACATCCGGATTAGCCGCTCTCTCAGCTATATAAAGAGCCTCAATTTTTCTTGGAACAGTACTTCACCTCTGCCCACTTCGTCTTGTTGTACACTATCAGTCACGAGGCAGACGCTCGAAGTAGCAGATCTTTGCAGTATGGTTTATACAGGGGTTACCTGCTAATAGGAGTTTGTCTAAAAAAAAAATGGGTGAGTAGATCGCTTTTTTCTAAAAAAACACTTAGAACACGAGTATGAATATGTAGCACTGTAAATAGTTAGTGTGAGTACACAGTAGAATCTACGGTACTATAGTCTTAACTGTCTAAAGACTGTGGAGCGCGTTAATGTGCGGTCTCCTTACTAATTTCACTTGACCAGGCTGGCAGGGTCAACTAGTCTAGGTAATTGCAACCACAAGGGTGGCTACTCAAGATCCAAGTAGACCTACTACTACGAGATTGTCTTTTGACCACTCTGCCGCCTGGTGATTACATGCTCTAGTCTAGCTCGCCATACCCTAGTATAGTTCTCCGCTCTTTTCGTCAGATGGCGCCACAATAGGATTTTTGTACATTTCTACGATACTCGCGAACATTTTAAACGCATAATGAACTATATAAGCAACAAAGCACACTTCTAATATATTGAATATAAAAAACCGCGCTCATCATCCCTCTAATCGCATTTTCCAGCCGCCGGCCAGCTGACTGCTGACGACAGGAGAGGGTGATTTTTTTTCTTTAGATTTAAGCTGCTTACCACACGCGCGCCCTCTAGTCACAGACAGAGTGACAGAAAGGGAGGGGGTCGCTTTGTTCACGCTACCTGTAGTTGTTTTTCTATACACACTCTAAGCCCATGACCTGCTAATCCTTTATACAGGTAACACGTGTTCAACTAATTACACTATTGTATGACAGTCGGTACACGGATTAATTTTAAACCACCCTCCCATCTGGATCCATGTCTGGTGGGTGGAAGGATCCAGCTGAAAAGCGTGATTAGGGCTTTTGTTTCTCTTATGATAGCAGCAGGTCAGCATGCGACAGCTGAAAATGTCAGACTAAGTCGAATTGTTTGTTTACAAACAGTCACGTGTCACGTGGTGTTGTTTACAAACAAGAGAGCCACGTGGTGTTGTTTACAAACAAACCCTAAGTAGGTCACGTTACCCTAGTTACCAGAATGCCGGCTTCTGATTGGCTGAGCCTAAGTAGGTCACGTGACGTAAGTAAGTCACGTTACCATGGTTACCAGAATGCCGGCCTCTGATTGGCTGAGAGCTTCTAAGTAGGTCAGTAGGTTACCCAGAATGCACCACTAATCCCCTAAGTAGGTCACTTCCGGTCACGTGACCAAATGGAGGCCTCTGATTGGCTGCAGGGTTACCCAGAATGCACCACTAATCCCCTAAGTAGGTCACTTCCGGTCACGTGACCAAATGGAGGCCTCTGATTGGCTGCAGGTCGATTGAGTAATAAACAGTACTTAACTATAGTCCCGTTCCGATACATACTATACTACTTTACTGTCCAAGGAAGATCAAAAGATTCCATTTCATTGGAGCCGCTGGGGTTAGCCGCACCTGAGTGTGATCCGCAAGGTGGAGATTGGCCCCAGGGAATGGACGAGAGGGGTGTTGAAGATTTAGCTCATCTGGACACCGTCCGTAGAATTGAGTTGGCGGAAGAAGTAGAAAGGTTTTGTGCTTCGTGACTGAAACCCAACGATCCTATAGTTAAGTTTCTCAACTCGAGGGGATATGACTTGGGCGGTGACACTGGAATCCAGAGATTTGCCTTAAAACCTTCCCCTTTACAAGGGAAGAGATGGTATTTGCCTGTGCAGATTCAGGGTTGCTTGGGGGAATTTCTGATCGTTACTGGAGCCAGCCACTCCATGATGGGTCATCATTTCTTCAAGAAACTGGCAGGTCTGCCGACTGGATCTCATATGCGGACACATGGCAGACAGGTGATACCCTTTTGGGTGAATCAACATTCATTTGTTGTTTCAACAACTGTAGCTGAACTGACGGATGAGGGAATCTTGGGAGTGGATTTTTGTTCTCTGTATGGTGCTGTATTCGATAGTGTGACAGGGGAGCTCACTTTTCGATATCCACAAGAGATGAAGGTCCAGTGTGTGCTCCGCCGGATTTCAGGCGTCTCATCTGTCTCTCAGACAGTCCGAATTCCTCCCCGCCATGTATGCAATGTAGTTGTATACTGCCGGGATATGGAATTTGACCGCATGGGGGTGGTGGAACCTAATCAGGAGCATTTGAGTAAGCTAGGGTTGGTTTCCACCAGTGCCCTGGTGCAGAGTTCAAGACGAACAGTAGTGCCAGTCAGTAATATGACTTTTCAGGATGTGTACCTGGAAAAGGGGACGACCTTTGGGGACGTAACATATGCTGATGTGGTAGGGAGAGCTGACTCACCGGAGGTAAAGTTAGCGGCAAGAAGAGCAGTGGAGTTAGGAAGGAAGGCTATGGATTACCACTGCATCTTTTACCATTAGTGACAGATAGCCACCTGGAGAAGGAAGAGGACAAAGGGAGTCTGGCTCAATTGTTGTGTGAGAATGCAGACTTGTTCTCTGCTCCAGGAGAGCAGTTGGGTAGAACCGACCGAGTAACTCATCGGATAGACACCAGTTCTAGCCCGCCGTTACGCTTGCCCTACCGGCGTCTACCTTTGTCTAAGAAGCAGGCATTGGAAGATGAGGTGGACAAGATGTTAGGGGAAGGGATAATAAGGCCTTCTGATAGTCCATGGGCTTGTCCAGTGGTAATGGTTACCAAAAAGGATGGCACTTGTCGGTTCTGTATAGATTACAGGAGACTGAATGGGATTACAAGGAAGAATGCCTATCCCTTGCCGCGCATTGATGAAAGTCTAGATTCCTTGGGTGGCAATCACTGGTTTAGTACCTTAGATCTGCAGTCAGGATACTGGCAGATTGGAATGCACCCAGAGGATAAGGAAAAAACAGCGTTCACAACCCATAGGGGGTTGTTTGAGTTCAATGTGATGCCATTTGGCTTGTGTAACGCTCCGGCTACTTTCGAGAATATGATGGAAACAATGCTGAGGGGCTTGTTGTGGAAAAACTGTCTGGTATATCTGGACGACATCATAGTTTTCAGGAAAACTCGGGAAGAGTGTCTATCAAATTTGACCATGGTGATAGATCGACTGAGATCCTATAGCCTGAGACTGAAAGCTAAGAAATGCAAGTTCTTCAGGTGATCAGTGGAATATCTGGGCCGAATAGTAAGTGGCACAGGTATTTTGGCGGATCCAGGGAAACTGGAGGCAGTAGCGAGTTGGGCAATGCCAAAAGATCAGAAGGAAGTAAGATCGTTTTTGGGTTTTTGCTCGTACTACCGTGATTTCATTCCCAGATTAGCTGAGGTGTTGGCTCCCTTGCAGGCGCTAGTAGTAGGCAAGAGGAAAGGAATGTTGAAGCTACCACCGTTTATTTGGACGGAACTAGCTGAGAAGGCTTTTCAGAAGCTGAAGGAGTTATTTACGGTAACTCCTGTATTGAGCTATCCTACTGAGGGTGATCAGTTCATCCTGGACACCGATGCTAGTAATGACAGTATAGGCGCTGTCTTGTCCCAGGTGCAGGATGGGAAGGAAGTGCCCTTAGCATTTGCTAGCAGCAGCTTGAGTAAGACTCAACGCAATTATTGTACCACCAAGCGAGAGTTGTTGGCCATAGTAGTTTATACGAAGAAATTCCGCCATTATTTGTATGGTGGGAATTTTATTTTGTGTACAGACCATTCGTCCTTGAGATGGCTCCTTAATTTTAAGGAAGCAGATGGGATGATGGGTAAATGGATCTCGGCGTTGTCTGAATTGGGAATAGAGAATACCCAGATTCAGCATCGGAGCGTAGTGAAGCACGTGAATGCGGATTGCTTGTCAAGGAGACCAATCCGAAGATGTGCAAGATTGGACTGTGAAGATTGTGGCATACATAGCGCGTTGGTGGCTCCAATAATGAATTTTGATCCAGCCTGGGTAGAGAACTTGGTGTTCTGGTCGGCGGAGTCCATACTTGAAGCTCAGCAGGAGGACGAAGGTATCAATGTGATACGGAATCTGATCCTGGAGAGAGCTGCTCGTCCCGTCAGACCTGCTCTGTCATTGGAGTGTGTGGAAGTGAGGAACTTAGTAGGCCAATGGTCGCAGTTGGTAGTGCGAGACGGCCTATTGTGCAGATGGAAAACTCTTGAAGGCAAAGCCAGGAGGAGGCTACAGATAGTCCTGCCGGCTTCTCTGAGATGGGAAGTATTTGAGTTTTTCCATGGTCATCAGACTTCCGCTCATTTTGGCAGGAAACAGACTTTGGACAAACTAGTGAGGAGATATTACTGGCCGGGGATGTCTAAGGATGTAATACGTTGGCTGATGGAATGCCCGACGTGTTGCCTGGTAAAGCCGGGCCCTGGGAAAGGTAAAACATCTCTCAGACAAGAACTGTTCGGAGTCAGATTTGCGAGGATAGCCATTGATATAATCACTGGCTTCCAGACTACTCCAAACTCCAACGTGTGCATGATGGTAGTACAGGACTACTATACCAAGTATGTGAGAGTGATCCCAATGAAGGATCACACGGCATTAACCTGCGCACAAGCTTTGGTTGAAGAGTGGGTACTAACATTTGGTGCACCTCTCATGCTACATTCAGACCAGGGTAGAGAGTTTGAATCGCGTCTCTTTCAGGGGATGCTGGAAGAATTGGCCATAGTGAAAACACACACTAATCCTTACCGACCGCAGTCGGATGGGATGGTTGAGAGGTTCAACCGTACATTGATTCAGGGGTTGACAACGCTGGTTAATTCTAATCAGGATGACTGGGACACGTTTTCCCAGTATGTGGCCCATGCTTACAAAGGTACAGTGCATGCTTCTACTGGCTGCACTCCTAACAGTCTGGTATTTGGATCTGAGATCATAATGCCTGCGGATTTGGTCTTTGGCAGTGTGCTGCGGAGGAAGGATGTCCCATGCCGAGTGGCATTTGCGGAATCTCTACGCAGAGAATTGCGAGAAGGCTATGCATTGGTGAGAGGCCACTTGAAGAAAGCAGCCATCCATCAGAAAGTGGGATATGATACAGGCTTGAGAGAAAGGAAGTATGTAGTTGGACAGAAGGTGGTGAGATTGAAACCACCTGTGCATGGAAAAATCTCGAAGGGTTGGGATGGGCCGTTTGAGGTATCAAAAGTAATATCTGATGTTACTGTGTTGTTGAAGAATGTGCGAGGCAAGATAGTTGCCGGCCATGTGGATCGTCTGAAGCCTTGGCTAGGTCGCCGGCCCGGCGATGAGGATGAACCTTTGGTAGAAGTGCCAATGCCCCAACCCTGGTGGGTGCGTAAGAAACAGGTTACGGCACCCCCGCCTACGAAGAAGACTAGAAAAGCAACGCCAGCTAGGAAGGTCGATGGTAGGAAGAAGAAGAAGTCAGTTACTGCAAAGGAGGCTAGAGAAGTTCCTCGAGTGATTGAGAAGAAGAAGCCCCAAGGACCCATACGTAGAAGTGCTCGTATAGTGGGTCGAGGTGCTGTTACGTAAAAGCGGCGGGGCTGGGTTGGTTTGTTATGGTTACCCGGAATAGTTCGGGTTTCCATGGATTCACCCGGTAAACCCCGGAAAGTTGCATAACTGGTGCTGATAGTCAAAAACACAACGAGAAATACTGGATTTTTTTTCTTTAAGCTTTGTGACGGGAATAATGGTGGAAGTAACCAGTAGATGGCATTGGGGTACCCAACGTTCTGCTTTACTAAAGTTAGTTTTGAATGTTTACATGCTATGGTCTGTGAGTTGGTTTCCCATTTAGTACTGGTCGTGATGGTTTCTGGTTAAAATCCAATTAACTAAGTCGGTAATTTTTCTAAGGATGGAATGAGAATCCTAAAAGAAATACTTTGTGAAAAAGGACGGGTGTAGAATTCGTTCTAGTGACACGAGAATAGGACTCGTAAGTCTTCTGAATTTGTTCGGACTACCAAAGAAATTTACTTTGACACGTAATTGTTTATTATGTTCTGTTTAAAGTGCGTTCTAAAGTTCATATGCTACAAATGATACAGCTTTGATGGACTAAAGAATTGCTATTGCTTGAAATAATGTGTGTAAATAGTATCGGAGATAACCCGGCGAAGATTGCAACTACTACGCAGTTTACTTCGTTACCCGGTTTTCTTCGGATAATACCGGATAACTTCTTTGGGAAGGGCTATCCGGTACCCATGATCCTTTGCGGTTGGATGCGCACGCACGCTTGTTTGGCGCGGAAAGCGTCAGTCCTGCACATATCGTTGGAGAGGGTGGATGCGAAGGCACCTCTCTCCGCGTATGTTAAACAACAGTTAGTCGTCTATACTGCTCTACATGTGAGGGAGAGAGGAGACACTAAAGTGAGGTAGTACAGGAGGACACTTTTGTAACAATTTTCCTGATTTTACTACTCATTTAAGCTCATTTGAGAGTGGACTCCTCTGGGCCGCCCTCTGATTAGTTATCATGGCGGATGGCTATCCGTCGGGTAACTCCTGTAGAAGGAGTCACTCGACAGAGGTTACCCCTCTATCGCAGGACGAGAGGGAATTGTTAGCTTTGGGAGACCTGGAGTCTACAGCTCCGGTCGATTGTAATCTTCCAAAACAATTCAGTGAAGCGGATTTACCGAAATTTGTGTATCAACCACCGAGTAAGATGAAGAATAGGGGTGTGAAACGCCGGAATGGCAGTGATATCTCCGAGATAAGGAAAGCTGAACAGGTTAGAACCACACAGTATCTCCTAGCTCGGGGAGCACATGTAAGGAAACTGGTAGATATGGGTTTGTCAGTGGCGCAAGCTAGGGGGTTCGTGTCAGGCCCGGGGTTGAAAGGACTCGAAGCCGGGGGATTTCCCTTGTTCCAGGTTGGGAATATTGCGTCACCACCTTCTTCGGGAGTAACCCGAACTGACCCGAACATGCCCGGGATACCGGTGCACTCGGTCAGTGACGCTCCAGTGGGTGCTCCTTGGGGTTCTATGTCGTATGACCGTGCGGATGGTTTACATCCGGTTCACGGTAAATTTGTACCCGATTGGAATGCCCCTTAACAGTCTACCCTGGTGCGTATTCCAACCATGGCAGTCATGCATTTGGCAGCTAAATTCCAGAAATTTGATCCTGATGATGTAATTCCTGGGAGTAAGATATGCAGGGGGGCATATGTCCGAGAATTAGATAAGTTCAACGAGAGGAAATGTACCAAGCTATTCAGAACTCCTTCCAATAATTCCAAACCCTACACGGGGGAGATTACTGGGGAGATAGGGAGCCGAGCTAGGCTACCCTCCTATGAGGATACGGAGAGGGATATGGAATTCTGGTTAGAACACACTAGTTCAGGGGTACATCAAGCCTACAAGTTTTGGGACGAGGTTATAAAGCAAAGTGTGGGGACATACAGGGCTGCCGACCTCTCAAACAAGGATAGAAATCGTATGAAATGGGCCTGGATGACATTTGTCCCGCCAGGTAGGCCTACCTATAAATCTGGGAGGGGCTGGAGAATAGGTTCGGGGCAGTGCCCATTCAACGAGTGTATGGATAGAAGTCCAGTGGCTGAGTATTTGGACCTGTACCAGTTCGCACGACATCTAGTGGAGTTCCACGGGCACTCCAAAATGATGTGGCAGTGCCGGGCCAAGTCTAATCGCTCAGTTAAATGTATGAAGGATGGTGAACCTTTCAGCACATCTAGAAAGGGTTGTATGGTAAGACACTTAGTGGATGTACACCATATGAAGGCTGAAACTGCCATGTCCAATCTAGATATTCTCGAGAATTGTCCGGAGGCTTTAGGACTCACGGACATGGAAAAGTGTGTGAGGGTACTTCAGGAGTTGGCATACACCTTGGTGTTCAACCATAACCCGAGAAGGTTGTGGCTGAATCGAAAGGCGTGGCCATACTACATTCAGGACTTTCCAGAGAAAGCCGCTGATTATCATAGTAAGATGGAGTTGGCCACTCCTCCCAAAGGTAGAGTCTTGTCTGAAGCTAAAACAGTGGACCATGGAGTGCACACTCCTGTCTCTGTTGCCATAGGACAGGTGAAAACCACAGGTTCAGAGGAGTCCTCAGCTTCTGCTGGGTTAGACTCATCACCTGATGGTCGACCCACCCCAACCAAGAGACATACTCCAGGGTCTTCCTGTGGATTTAGTAGGAACACTACTGAATCTAGTGAGGAGGGTTCTGGCGGATCATTACCGAGGGTTGCTGTTACCCCAAGGCAGGCCATAGAGGAGAGCATGGTAAAAGACCTGTTAGCTTCTCCTGTAGAGGAGGAGGATGACTGTGTATTTGTGGGACAGGAGGTAGTACCTCCTACCACACTCTCTGAGGCTGGTGGGAACCCGCGATTGTCAAGAAAGATATTGAAAACAGAAGATACTTCCACAGATAGTCAAGGGTATGTAACAGGGAAGATAAAGTCAGTAAGTGGGAAAGAGGATTCCAAAACTAAGCCAATCTATAGAACGATTGATTTCCAATCTGAGGGAGACGATTGGGTAGATCATAAGTTCACCCCACCCACAGGCAGGGCTCAATCGAATAAAGTTGATATGGGAAAGGGACAGGAGATTGGTCGTAGGCTATCCTCCGTTCCATCACATCTACCTGTATGGGGGGTCTCTCATTGAATTCTCCATCACCTGGGGTGGGTGAAGAAGGGATGTGTTTGGAATCGGTCCCTCTGCCTAAGCTGACTGGTGATATTGATCACCCTGAGAATGTTAGTATCAGGAATCTTCTGAAAGAACAGTATGTCACTGGGCTGAAAAGTTCATTTGACACACTGGATCTCGCTTGTCAACTAGCTCTGCAAGGAGCTAGGGCTCAAGCTGAGCAATTGGTAAAAGAAAGTCGTTTGGCCGAGTTAGAGAAAGTGGAGACTGCGAAAGCAGAACTCCTGTCTAAAATGTCCAAAATGACTGAGGAGAATGAAGCCCTCAAACGACAGTTGGGACAACGGGATGACATGGTAGCAACCTCTAGCAGAATAGTAGACGATTTGAGATTCAACATTGAAAAATCTCGTATGGAAAGTCAATTTTTAATTGATGGTCTCAAAGTCAAGCTGGATCGCAGTAAGGATATGGTCAGTGCCACTGAACATAAACTGTCTGCTGCCAGGACTGAAATTAGTCTGAAAACTAAAGTTATTTCGAAATTAGAACACGAAATTGGTGGTCTGACGGAGAAATTTTCTGGCTTTAGGAAGGAAGCTCAGCAGAACGATGACTTTTATGAGGAGTTGGCTGAGTTTTTCGAAGATTGCTATGAAATCCCATTGTCAAGTTGGTACGACGAGAGTGTATACAGGGTTGAACGGGGTTCCGCCCCTCTTCCCTTAGGATTTGACGGTGATGCATACGCACAAAGGTTGAGAGCTGACTCTAGGGTTAGTAATATCCTCCTCCTTCACCTGCAGAGGATGAGATGTACCTGGCCGACTGCAGTTACGTGGCTGTCTCCTCCATGGCCTCTGGGTCATCGGAGTTGGTTGCTGTGACGCCTGTTCCTAAGACGTCCGTTCCTGCGACGTCTGTGCCTGTGACGTCCGTTCCTGTGACGTCTGTTCCTGTGACGTCTGTCTCTGTGACGTCCACCTCTGTGCCGTCTGCTGCTAAGACGATGCAGTATACTACAATGGGGGTGGACACAACCGTGTCTTCCCTTGAGACTATGGATACTCCCGCCAGGGTGTCCACTCTTGCGAGGATGGTGGTGAATGAACTGCAGACAGAGTCGCCCAGCTCGGCACCTGTCTCAACACCAATACTCGACGCCACCTCTTGTCAGTCACCTTACCAGATAACGGAAAGTGAGACTAGAGAGGCGGTCCAGATATTGATGGAGCTGACCGATGCAATTGCAGAAGCTGACCTACGTCTGACTGTCTGTGATGCTGAGGTGCTTATGGCTCCTGAAAACGAACTTGAACAATCCATGATGGTGGATCCTCCAGTGGACCTACCTGTGACGACTTGTTCTGTGTTAGGGAACCATCGTCCATCGACCTTGGACATTCCTAAATCCATGGCGAGTGTACCTATGAGTACGCAAGTGCATTTTCTCAACCCTGACGCTTTGCAGCTAGGGTCTGGAATGGACATTTCCATTGAGATGAGTGACAACCGATCTAGTGAGTGCATGTCTCCAGTGTCCAAGAATGAAGAACTTTTGCTGAGTGGCGAGTCATAAAAACATTCCTAGTTTGCAGCATGTATAGAACCTCTACCATGTGTCGTCATCAAGGTTGAACTTTTGCAGTAAAGTGGAGCTATTTGATGTGTTAAATACCATGAACAGTGGGTCACAAGATGACCTTATATATAGATATATTTATAAAAGACTGAGATAACAGGAACTGCTTACAGTGGATCATTATCACCTATTTATGAAAAGACTTTGATATGATACCATATTAGCTTTCATCTAAGTTTTGCAGTTGTTGACATATGAAGACTGCTGAACTATCACCAAAGAGTACTCTATTTGCCATAAGACAGTATTTGTGAAACAGGTTCTGTTTGATTTGATGACATGTGCTATAGGTATGATTATTGTATGCCAATTGTGATACTCTGAATTAACTGTCCAGTAGTAAAAGTATAAAGGACTGGATCCTGATGATACCTACTAAAGTGAAGGGTTACTTGACTGCATTCATACTATATGTGTTTCAATGGTAATAACATATCAATGAACCTGAAAGACGTGAGATCTGTTCAGGTACAGATGATGAAAATTGAGTAAGTTGTTATGGAGATCCGTAGGTTCTCGTTGATTACTTTCAGAAAGAGGGTATCAAGTGAGGAGCTGGATCATTCTATTTTTCAGCTTACTGTTTTTTTCTATAACCTTGAGTGTGGAGATTAATTCTCCATAAGGGTTGAGTTATGTTACCATGCCACTTGATCTGATTGCCTTAGCATTTCTATATGGAAAATGCCACTTGTGTTATTATGTGAGTTACATCACGAAGGACACCTTTGTGACCATGATTTGCATACGGTTTTGAAAGTCCTGGATTTGACTGAAACTGCATTTACCGGATCTACGCTATATGTACATTTATTCCAAAAATATTGATCTTTCAAACCTTACTCTGGCACTTTAAGCGAGTGAGTCTATTCAAATAGACGGGTTGGGTCAAGGTTTACTATAAGTCCGACACTTGCCACCTTTTTGTTTCCAATATGTCTCGTATAAAAATTGGTAACTTTTAAGGAGAAGTGTTCATATTGATCTGTATGTATATGATACCTGTTGTAACAAATCGTTTTCGATGAGACATGGTTAGTATACAGTAGTATGTCTTAAAGGTTTTATTTTTTTATGATATATAGTCAAGTTTGTTTTATAGGGCTTGACTGGCTGTGTGGACTTTATCCTCTTAGTCCCAGAAATCACGACTGTTATTGAAGGATGATACTTGATTATTGTGTAACTGGATCCTGATGGTTGATATGATTGACGTTAATATCAAAAAGGATGAAGACATATCTATAATACTCAAGAAATACATTGGAGATAAAATTTGTCATTATATCAAAGTAGTATGAAAAATACTGCACTTTGTGCCGCTATTTAGACGCTGTGATATTGTCTGAAGGGGGGTAGTGTAGTGGGTCGACGCTATACTATTTCTATAGAACCAGTTTGGGTTATATTGGGTATGTGTGTTGCCGTGTATCCGGGCCGCGCTCCTGTCTGGTGCCGGGTATATAGTTACATAAGTCTACACCTGAGGATTGAGAGAGCGCGGCCTGGTTATGTGCATTGAGCCGTGACCGCCACGTGTCACCCGACATATCTCGGGTACCGTGTCGGCCCGGATGCACCGGTGCGTGGTTACCCGGAGTTCCTCGGGAACTCAAGTGTTTACGAGTAATGAAGAGAGTTACATAAGGATCAGTACATAAGACCTGGGGTTCTGCTAATCGAGGACCCAGTCTTGTTGTGCACTTCGGCCAGCTCGACTGCTCCACAACAGAGCTTCCCCGAACTCTGTTGTACCTTTTTAGGCCTAGTCCTGTCGCTGCTTCCAACTTGGTCACCCTGCGTCTCTCTCTCTGTTCTACCCTCTGGGTGAACTAGAGGAGATAGACGCACTGGTGGACAACTCCAGACACAGAACTCCTCCCGCGGAGTCTGGTCCAAGTGGAGTTAACCATGATGGAAGAGAGCCTTGGAACTCGGGAATTATGTACTAGACCGTGAGCGTATACCTCTTGTATGTTCATATGACCACTGGTGTTCAGATGCCTATTTGATTGTTACTATCCGTCTGTATGATTACGAGCCGTATGTCAAAATGAATAAAGTGTAATTTCTGAACAACCTATTTTCGAATCTGGAGTTTTTCATAGCCGATGCCTATCTTAGAATAGCCAACAGCTACACTAACATACGTATGTAAATAGACTTTGAATTCATATGAAAAATATATTCCTAGGTCAAACTAAAAAGTACTGACTTGGAATCCAACATGACCAAAAAGAACACTTCTATTTCGGAAGGTAAGGGCTAAATCACAGTTTTGGCACTAATGCACAATGAATATAGATTTGAAACTCACGTGAAAAATAAATTCCTAGGTCACTTCCGTTTTTCTTTCACTTCAGGGAAGGGGTTCGAATTTGGTCTTCAGCATCAATATTAAACTATAATGCACTGAATAAGAATGCAATATGACCAAAAGTAATCCTTCTTATCTTGAAGTGCTAGGCCTAGTTCTTAGTTTAACAGAAACATACGGATGAATATAGATTTTGAATTCATATGAGAAATATATACAAATGTCACTTGTGTATTTTTTCTCTTCAGAAAAAGGGTTTGAAGTCGGTCTTCATCTCCAATACTAAAGTATAAAACATGGATTATGACTAAAAGTTATCCTACTCTTTTTAGGGGTTAGGTCTAATTCACAGTTTTGACACTAAAGCATAGATGAACATAGACTTTGAATTCATATGAAAAATATATTTCTAGGTCACTTGTGTTTGTTTCCACTTCAGGGAAGGGGGTTGAATTTGCTCTTCAACTCTAATATTAAACTTAAAATTACTGACTTGGAATCCAACATGACTAAAATGAACACTTCTATTTTGGGAGGTAAGGGCTTAATCACAGTTTCGAAACTAATACACAATGAATATAGATTTGAAACTCATGTGAAAAATATATTCCCACTTTACTTAAGTTTTTCTTTCACTTTAGGGAAGGGGTTCGAATTTGGTCTTCAACATCAATATTAAACTACAATGTACTGAATAAGAATGCAATATGACCAATAGTAATCCTTCTTTTCTTGAAGTGCTAGGCCTAGTTTTTGGTTTGACACTAACATACGGATGAATATAGATTTTGAATTCATATGAGAAATATATACAAATGTCACTTGTGTTTTTTTTCTCTTCAGAAAAGGGGTTTGAATTCGGTCTTCAGCTCCAATATTAAACTATAATGTACTGATTAAGAATGCAATATGACCAAAAGTAATCCTTCTTTTCGTGAAGGGCTAGACCTAATTCTTAGTCTGACACTAACATACCGATGAATATAGATTTTGAATTCATATGAGAAATATATACAAATGTCACTTGTGATTTTTTTCTTTTTAGGAAAGGGGTTTGAATTTGGTCTTCAGCTCCAATATTAAACTATAAAACATGGATTATGACTAAAAGTTATCCTTCTCTTTCCAGGGGTTAGGTCTTATTCACAGTTTTGACACAAATGCATAGATAAACATAGACTTTGAATTCATATGGAAAATATATTCCTAGATCACTTGTGTTTTTTCCCCTTCAGGGAAGGGGGTTGAATTTGCTCTTCAGCTCCAATATTAAACAAAAAAGTACTGACTTTGAATCCAACATGACCAAAAAGAACACTTCTATTTCGGGAGGTAAGGGCAAATTCACAGTTTTGACACTAATGCACAATGAATATAGATTTGAAACTCACACAAAAAATATATTCCTAGGTCACTTGAGTTTGGTCTTCAGCTTCAATATTAGACTATAATGTACTGGATAAGAATGCAATATGACCAAGAGTAAACATTCTTTTCTTAAGGGGCTAGGCCTAATTCTTGGTTTGACACTAACATACGGATGAATATAGATTTTGAATTTATATGAGAAATATATACAAATGTCACTTGTGTTTTTTTTCTCTTCAGAAAAGGGGTTTGATTTCGGTCTTCAGCTCCAATATTAAACTATAAAACATGGATTATGACTAAAAGTTATCCTTCTCTTTCCAGGGGTAAGGTCCAATTCACAGTTTTGGCACTAAAGCATGGATAAACCTAGACTTTGAAATCATATGGAAAATATATTGCTAGGTCACTTGTGTTTGTTTCCACTTCAGGGAAGGGGGTTGAATTTGCTCTTCAGCTCCAATATGAAACTAAAAAGTACTGACTTGGAATCCAACATGACCAAAAAGATTACTTCTATTTCGGGAGGTAAGGGCTAAATCACAGTTTTGACACTAATGCACAATGAACATAGATTTGAAACTCACGTGAAAAATTAATTCCTAGGTCACTTCTGTTTTTCTTTCACTTCAGGGAAGGGGTTCGAATTCGGGGTTCAGCATCAATATTAAACTATAATGCACTGAATAAGAATGCAATATGACCAAAAGTATTCCTTCTTATCTTGAAGTGCTAGGCCTAGTTCTTAGTTAAACACAAACATATGGATGAATATAGATTTTGAATTCATATGAGAAATATATACAAATGTCACTTGTGTATTTTTTCTCTTCAGAAAAGGGGTTTGAAGTCGGTCCTCAGCTCCAATATTAAATTATAAAACATGGATTATGACTAAAAGTTATCCTACTCTTTATAGGGGTTAGGTCGAATTCACAGTTTTGACACTAAAGCATAGATGAACATAGACTTTGAATTCATATGAAAAATATATTCCTAGGTCACGTGTGTTTGTTTCCACTTCAGGGAAGGGGGTTGAATTTGCTCTTCAACTCCGATATTAAACTTAAAATTACTGACTTGGAATCCAACATGACCAAAATGAACACTTCGATTTTGGGAGGTAAGGGCTAAATCACAGTTTTGAAACTAATGCACAATGAATATAGATTTGAAACTCACGTGAAAAATATATTCCCACTTTACTTGAGTTTTTCTTTCACTTTAGGGAACGGGTTTGAATTTGGTCTTCAGCATCAATATTAAACTACAATGTACTGAATAAGAATGCAATATGACCAATAGTAATCCTTCTTTTCTTGAAGTGCTAGGCCTAGTTCTTAGTCTGACACTAACATACGGATGAATATAGATTTTGAATTCATATGAGAAATATATACAAATGTCACTTGTGATTTTTTTCTTTTTAGGAAAGGGGTTTGAATTTGGTCTTCAGCTCCAATATTAAACTATAAAACATGGATTATGACTAAAAGTTATCCTTCTCTTTCCAGGGGTTAGGTCTTATTCACAGTTTTGACACAAATGCATAGATAAACATAGACTTTGAATTCATATGGAAAATATATTCCTAGATCACTTGTGTTTTTTCCCCTTCAGGGAAGGGGGTTGAATTTGCTCTTCAGCTCCAATATTAAACAAAAAAGTACTGACTTTGAATCCAACATGACCAAAAAGAACACTTCTATTTCGGGAGGTAAGGGCAAATTCACAGTTTTGACACCAATGCACAATGAATATAGATTTGAAACTCACACGAAAAATATATTTTCCTAGGTCACTTGAGTTTTTCTTTCACTTCAGTGAAGGGGTTAAAATTCGGTCTTCAGCTTCAAAATTAAACTATAAAGTACTGAATAAGAATGCAATATGACCAAAAGTAATCCTTCTTTTCTTGAAGGGCTAGGCCTAATTCTTAGTTTGACACTAACATACAGATGATATAGATTTTGAATTCATATGAGAAATATAAACTAATGTCACTTGTGTTTTTTTTCTCTTCAGAAAAGGGGTTTGAATTCGGTCTTCAGCTCCAATATTTCCCCTATATATAAAACGGCATTAGGTGGGACCAGCGAACCACCCCATTGAATTAGCCCTGGGTGCTCGCCGGAAACAGATAAACCAAAAGAGGCTATATACAAGTATGTTTTTTTTTCAAAGTTAACTCGATTTTTCTTCTCAATTGTCTCTGAATTAATATTTTGAGTCCTTCATATATGATAGGCCTACTTCGTATATGACTAATGCTCTGAACTCCAATATATTTTATAGAAAGCTAACATAAATAATACAAATAATCTCGCACAGATGATCTAGCAACAAGAGACAGAGAAATACACAAAATTCCGCCATTTTTTCTATCACAGCAAAGCGTCTGAGTTACATAATTACAGTGACAAGGTTGTCAAATCTTATGCAAATCGATAGTAAAATACCATTTCATCTCCCCCATTAAATATGACATGAAAATACATTTAAATAAGCGAGATATATGAAGTACAAATTCTCATGCGGAGAATTGCGGTTGTTAGGTCGGAACTAGGTCAAGGGTCAAAGGTCACTGGAAGTCACTTCTATTTCGGGAGGTAAAGGCAAATTCACAGTTTTGACACTAATGCACAATGAATATAGATTTGAAACTCACGTGAAAAATATATTCCTAGGTCACTTTAATTTTTCTTTCACTTCAGGAAAGGGGTTTGAATTTGGTCTTCAGCTCCAATATTAAACTATAAAACATGGATTATGACTAAAAGTTATCCTTCTGTTGCGAGGGGTTAGGTCTAATTCAGAGTTTTGACACATAGATAAACATGGACTTTGAATTCATGTGGAAAATTTGTTCTTAGATCACCTGAATATGCACATCAGGTACACACTCTTAAGTGTGGAATCCAGAGATTATTCTGAATATGCTCATCAGAATTGTCACTCTGTATTCACAGAGGCTTGCAAAAGTCAGACTGAATTTGCACATCATGTCTGTCTCAAAGTCTCTGTTAGGAGTTTTCCCTGAATATGCTGATCAGGTACACACTCCTTAGTGTGGAATCCAGAGATCATTCTGAATATGCTCATCAGAATTTTCACTCTGTATTTCCAGAGGCTTGCAAGAGTCAGACTGAATTTGCACATCATGTCTGTCTCAAAGTCTCTGTTATGAGTATTCCCTGAATATGCACATCAGGTACACACTCCTTAGTATGGAATCCAGAGATCATTCTGAATAAGCTCATCAGAATTGTCACTCTGTAATTCCAGAGGCTTGCAAGAGTCAGACTGAATTTGCACATCATGTTTGTCTCAAAGTCTTTGTTAGGAGTTTTCCCTGAATATGCACATCAGGTACACACTCCTTAGTGTGGAATCAAGAGATTATTCTGAATATGCTCATCAGAATTGTCACTCTGTATTTCCAGAGGCTTGCAAGAGTCAGACTGAATTTGCACATCATGTCTGTCTCAAAGTCTCTGTTAGGAGTTTTCCCTGAATATGCACATCAGGTACACACTCCTTAGTGTGGAATCCAGAGATCATTCTGAATATGCTCATCAGAATTGTCACTCTGTATTTCCAGAGGCTTGCAAGAGTCAGACTGAATTTGCACATCATGTCTGTCTCAAAGTCTCTGTTATGAGTTTTCCCTGAATATGCACATCAGGTACACACTCCTTAGTGTGGAATCCAGAGATCATTCTGAATATGCTCATCAGAATTTTCACTCTGTATTTCCAGAGGCTTGCAAGAGTCAGACTGAATTTGCACATCATGTCTGTTTCAAAGTCTCTGTTTGGAATTTTCCCTGAATATGCACATCAGGTACACATTCCTAAGTGTGGAGTCCAGAGATATTATTCTGAATATGCTCATCAGAATTGTCACTCTGTATTTCCAGAGGCTTGCAAGAGTCAGACTGAATTTGCACATCATGTCTGTCTCAAAGTCTCTGTTAGGAGTTTTCCCTGAATATGCACATCAGGTACACACTCCTTAGTGTGGAATCCAGAGATCATTCTGAATATGCTCATCAGAATTTTCACTCTGTATTTCCAGAGGCTTGCAAGCGTCAGACTGAATTTGCACATCATGTCTGTCTCAAAGTCTCTGTTATGAGTTTTCCCTGAATATGCACATCAGGTACACACTCCTTAGTGTGGAATCCAGAGATCATTCTGAATATGCTCATCAGCATTGTCACTCTGTATTTCCAGAGGCCTGCAAGAGTCAGACTGAATTTGCACATCATGTCTGTCTCAAAGTCTCTGTTATGAGTTTTCCCTGAATATGCACATCAGGTACATACTCCTAAGTGTAGAATCCAGAGATATTATTCTGAATATGCTCATTAGAATTGTCACTCTGTATTTCCAGAGGCTTGCGCGTATCAGACTGAATTTGCAAATCATGTCTGTCTCAAAGTCTCTGTTAGGAGTTTTTCCTGAATATGCACATCAGGTACACACTCCTTAGTGTGGAATCCAGAGATTTTTCTGAAAACGCTCATCAGAATTGTCACTCTGTATTTCCAGAGGCTTGCAAGATTCAGACTGAATTTGCACATCATGTCTGTCTCAAAGTCTCTGTTAGGGGTTTTCCCTGAATATGCACATCAGGTACACACTCCTAAGTGTGGAATCCAGAGATATTATTTTGAATATGCTCATCAGAATTGTCACTCTGTAGTTCTAGAGGCTTGCAAGAGTCAGACTGAATTTGCACATCATGTCTGTCTCAAAGTCTCTGTCGGGAGTTTTCCCTGAATATGCACATCAGGTACATACTCCTAAGTGTAGAATCCAGAGATATTATTCTGAATATGCTCATTAGAATTGTCACTCTGTATTTCCAGAGGCTTGCGCGTATCAGACTGAATTTGCACATCATGTCTGTCTCAAAGTCTCTGTTAGGAGTTTTTCCTGAATATGCACATCAGGTACACTCTCCTTAGTGTTAAATCCGGAGATATTATTCTGAATATGCTCATCAGAATTGTCACTCTCTATTTCCAGAGGCTTGCAAGAGTCAGACTGAATTTGCACATCATGTCCGTCTCAAAGTCTTTGTTAGGAGTTTTCCCTGAATATGCACATCTGGTACACACTCCTCAGTGTGGAATCCAGAGATCATTCTGAATATACTCATCAGAATTGTCACTTTGTATTTCCAGAGGCTTGCAAGAGTTAGACTGAATTTGCACATCATGTATGTCTCAAAGTCTCTGTTAGGTGTTTTCCCTGAATATGCACATCAGGTACACTCTCCTTAGTTAGAATCCAGAGATCATTCTGAATATGCTCATCAGAATTGTCACTCTGTATTTCCAGAGGCCTGCAAGAGTCAGACTGAATTTGCACATCATGTCTGTCTCAAAGTCTCTGTTATGAGTTTTCCCTGAATATGCACATCAGGTACACACTTCTTAGTGTGGAATCCAGAGATCATTCTGAATATGCTCATCAGAATTTTCACTCTGTATTTCCAGAGGCTTGCAAGATTCAGACTCAATTAGCACATCATGTCTGTTTCAAAGTCTCTGTTATGAGTTTTCCCTGAATATGCACATCAGGTACACACTCCTTAGTGTGGAATCCAGAGATATTATTCTTAATATGCTCATCAGAATTGTCACTCTCTATTTCCAGAGGCTTGCAAGAGTCAGACTGAATTTGCACATCATGTCTGTCTCAAAGTCTTTGTTAGGAGTTTTCCCTGAATATGCACATCAGGTACACTCTCCTTAGTGTGGAATACAGAGATATTATTCTGAATATGCTCATCAGAATTTTCGGTCTGTATTTCCAGAGGCTTGCAAGCGTCAGACTGAATTTGCACATCATGTCTGTCTCAAAGTATCTGTTATGAGTTTTCCCTGAATATGCACATCAGGTACACACTCCTTAGTGTGGAATCCAGAGATCATTCTGAATATGCTCATCAGCATTGTCACTCTGTATTTCCAGAGGCCTGCAAGAGTCAGACTGAATTTGCACATCATGTCTGTCTCAAAGTCTCTGTTAGGAGTTTTCCCTGAATATGCACATCAGGTACACACTCCTTAGTGTGGAATCCAGAGATTTTTCTGAAAACGCTCATCAGAATTGTCACTCTGTATTTCCAGAGGCTTGCAAGATTCAGACTGAATTTGCACATCATGTCTGTCTCAAAGTCTCTGTTAGGGGTTTTCCCTGAATATGCACATCAGGTACACACTCCTAAGTGTGGAATCCAGAGATATTATTTTGAATATGCTCATCAGAATTGTCACTCTGTAGTTCTAGAGGCTTGCAAGAGTCAGACTGAATTTGCACATCATGTCTGTCTCAAAGTCTCTGTTGGGAGTTCTCCCTGAATATGCACATCAGGTACACTCTCCTAAGTGTGGAATCCGGAGATATTATTCTGAATATGCTCATCAGAATTGTCACTCTCTATTTCCAGAGGCTTGCAAGAGTCAGACTGAATTTGCACATCATGTCCGTCTCAAAGTCTCTGTTAGGAGTTTTCCCTGAATATGCACATCAGGTACACACTCCTTAGTATGGATTTCAGAGATATTATTCTGAATATGCTCATCAGAATTGTCACTCTGTAATTCCAGAGGCTTGCAAGAGTCAGACTGAATTTGCACATCATGTTTGTCTCAAAGTCTTTGTTAGGAGTTTTCCCTGAATATGCACATCAGGTACACACTCCTTAGTGTGGAATCGAGAGATCATTCTGAATATGCTCATCAGAATTGTCACTCTGTATTTCCAGAGGCTTGCAAGAGTCAGACTGAATTTGCACATCATGTCTGTCTCAAAGTCTCTGTTAGGAGTTTTCCCTGAATATGCACATCAGGTACACACTCCTTAGTGTGGAATCCAGAGATCATTCTGAATATGCTCATCAGAATTGTCACTCTGTATTTCCAGAGGCTTGCAAGAGTCAGACTGAATTTGCACATCATGTCTGTTTCAAAGTCTCTGTTTGGAATTTTCCCTGAATATGCACATCAGGTACACATTCCTAAGTGTGGAGTCCAGAGATATTATTCTGAATATGCTCATCAGAATTGTCACTCTGTATTTCCAGAGGCTTGCAAGAGTCAGACTGAATTTGCACATCATGTCTGTCTCAAAGTCTCTGTTAGGAGTTTTCCCTGAATATGCACATCAGGTACACACTCCTTAGTGTGGAATCCAGAGATCATTCTGAATATGCTCATCAGAATTTTCACTCTGTATTTCCAGAGGCTTGCAAGCGTCAGACTGAATTTGCACATCATGTCTGTCTCAAAGTCTCTGTTATGAGTTTTCCCTGAATATGCACATCAGGTACACACTCCTTAGTGTGGAATCCAGAGATCATTCTGAATATGCTCATCAGCATTGTCACTCTGTATTTCCAGAGGCCTGCAAGAGTCAGACTGAATTTGCACATCATGTCTGTCTCAAAGTCTCTGTTATGAGTTTTCCCTGAATATGCACATCAGGTACATACTCCTAAGTGTAGAATCCAGAGATATTATTCTGAATATGCTCATTAGAATTGTCACTCTGTATTTCCAGAGGCTTGCGCGTATCAGACTGAATTTGCACATCATGTCTGTCTCAAAGTCTCTGTTAGGAGTTTTTCCTGAATATGCACATCAGGTACACACTCCTTAGTGTGGAATCCAGAGATTTTTCTGAAAACGCTCATCAGAATTGTCACTCTGTATTTCCAGAGGCTTGCAAGATTCAGACTGAATTTGCACATCATGTCTGTCTCAAAGTCTCTGTTAGGGGTTTTCCCTGAATATGCACATCAGGTACACACTCCTAAGTGTGGAATCCAGAGATATTATTTTGAATATGCTCATCAGAATTGTCACTCTGTAGTTCTAGAGGCTTGCAAGAGTCAGACTGAATTTGCACATCATGTCTGTCTCAAAGTCTCTGTTGGGAGTTTTCCCTGAATATGCACATCAGGTACACTCTCCTTAGTGTTAAATCCGGAGATATTATTCTGAATATGCTCATCAGAATTGTCACTCTCTATTTCCAGAGGCTTGCAAGAGTCAGACTGAATTTGCACATCATGTCCGTCTCAAAGTCTTTGTTAGGAGTTTTCCCTGAATATGCACATCTGGTACACACTCCTCAGTGTGGAATCCAGAGATCATTCTGAATATGCTCATCAGAATTGTCACTTTGTATTTCCAGAGGCTTGCAAGAGTTAGACTGAATTTGCACATCATGTATGTCTCAAAGTCTCTGTTAGGTGTTTTCCCTGAATATGCACATCAGGTACACTCTCCTTAGTTAGAATCCAGAGATCATTCTGAATATGCTCATCAGAATTGTCACTCTGTATTTCCAGAGGCCTGCAAGAGTCAGACTGAATTTGCACATCATGTCTGTCTCAAAGTCTCTGTTATGAGTTTTCCCTGAATATGCACATCAGGTACACACTTCTTAGTGTGGAATCCAGAGATCATTCTGAATATGCTCATCAGAATTTTCACTCTGTATTTCCAGAGGCTTGCAAGATTCAGACTCAATTAGCACATCATGTCTGTTTCAAAGTCTCTGTTATGAGTTTTCCCTGAATATGCACATCAGGTACACACTCCTTAGTGTGGAATCCAGAGATATTATTCTTAATATGCTCATCAGAATTGTCACTCTCTATTTCCAGAGGCTTGCAAGAGTCAGACTGAATTTGCACATCATGTCTGTCTCAAAGTCTTTGTTAGGAGTTTTCCCTGAATATGCACATCAGGTACACTCTCCTTAGTGTGGAATACAGAGATATTATTCTGAATATGCTCATCAGAATTTTCGGTCTGTATTTCCAGAGGCTTGCAAGCGTCAGACTGAATTTGCACATCATGTCTGTCTCAAAGTATCTGTTATGAGTTTTCCCTGAATATGCACATCAGGTACACACTCCTTAGTGTGGAATCCAGAGATCATTCTGAATATGCTCATCAGCATTGTCACTCTGTATTTCCAGAGGCCTGCAAGAGTCAGACTGAATTTGCACATCATGTCTGTCTCAAAGTCTCTGTTAGGAGTTTTCCCTGAATATGCACATCAGGTACACACTCCTTAGTGTGGAATCCAGAGATTTTTCTGAAAACGCTCATCAGAATTGTCACTCTGTATTTCCAGAGGCTTGCAAGATTCAGACTGAATTTGCACATCATGTCTGTCTCAAAGTCTCTGTTAGGGGTTTTCCCTGAATATGCACATCAGGTACACACTCCTAAGTGTGGAATCCAGAGATATTATTTTGAATATGCTCATCAGAATTGTCACTCTGTAGTTCTAGAGGCTTGCAAGAGTCAGACTGAATTTGCACATCATGTCTGTCTCAAAGTCTCTGTTGGGAGTTCTCCCTGAATATGCACATCAGGTACACTCTCCTAAGTGTGGAATCCGGAGATATTATTCTGAATATGCTCATCAGAATTGTCACTCTCTATTTCCAGAGGCTTGCAAGAGTCAGACTGAATTTGCACATCATGTCCGTCTCAAAGTCTCTGTTAGGAGTTTTCCCTGAATATGCACATCAGGTACACACTCCTTAGTGTGGATTTCAGAGATATTATTCTGAATATGCTCATCAGAATTGTCACTCTGTAATTCCAGAGGCTTGCAAGAGTCAGACTGAATTTGCACATCATGTTTGTCTCAAAGTCTTTGTTAGGAGTTTTCCCTGAATATGCACATCAGGTACACACTCCTTAGTGTGGAATCGAGAGATCATTCTGAATATGCTCATCAGAATTGTCACTCTGTATTTCCAGAGGCTTGCAAGAGTCAGACTGAATTTGCACATCATGTCTGTCTCAAAGTCTCTGTTAGGAGTTTTCCCTGAATATGCACATCAGGTACACACTCCTTAGTGTGGAATCCAGAGATCATTCTGAATATGCTCATCAGAATTGTCACTCTGTATTTCCAGAGGCTTGCAAGAGTCAGACTGAATTTGCACATCATGTCCGTCTCAAAGTCTTTGTTAGGAGTTTTCCCTGAATATGCACATCAGGTACACTCTCCTTAGTGTGGAATACAGAGATATTATTCTGAATATGCTCATCAGAATTTTCGGTCTGTATTTCCAGAGGCTTGCAAGCGTCAGACTGAATTTGCACATCATGTCTGTCTCAAAGTATCTGTTATGAGTTTTCCCTGAATATGCACATCAGGTACACACTCCTTAGTGTGGAATCCAGAGATCATTCTGAATATGCTCATCAGCATTGTCACTCTGTATTTCCAGAGGCCTGCAAGAGTCAGACTGAATTTGCACATCATGTCTGTCTCAAAGTCTCTGTTAGGAGTTTTCCCTGAATATGCACATCAGGTACACACTCCTTAGTGTGGAATCCAGAGATTTTTCTGAAAACGCTCATCAGAATTGTCACTCTGTATTTCCAGAGGCTTGCAAGATTCAGACTGAATTTGCACATCATGTCTGTCTCAAAGTCTCTGTTAGGGGTTTTCCCTGAATATGCACATCAGGTACACACTCCTAAGTGTGGAATCCAGAGATATTATTTTGAATATGCTCATCAGAATTGTCACTCTGTAGTTCTAGAGGCTTGCAAGAGTCAGACTGAATTTGCACATCATGTCTGTCTCAAAGTCTCTGTTGGGAGTTCTCCCTGAATATGCACATCAGGTACACTCTCCTAAGTGTGGAATCCGGAGATATTATTCTGAATATGCTCATCAGAATTGTCACTCTCTATTTCCAGAGGCTTGCAAGAGTCAGACTGAATTTGCACATCATGTCCGTCTCAAAGTCTCTGTTAGGAGTTTTCCCTGAATATGCACATCAGGTACACACTCCTTAGTGTGGATTTCAGAGATATTATTCTGAATATGCTCATCAGAATTGTCACTCTGTAATTCCAGAGGCTTGCAAGAGTCAGACTGAATTTGCACATCATGTTTGTCTCAAAGTCTTTGTTAGGAGTTTTCCCTGAATATGCACATCAGGTACACACTCCTTAGTGTGGAATCGAGAGATCATTCTGAATATGCTCATCAGAATTGTCACTCTGTATTTCCAGAGGCTTGCAAGAGTCAGACTGAATTTGCACATCATGTCTGTCTCAAAGTCTCTGTTAGGAGTTTTCCCTGAATATGCACATCAGGTACACACTCCTTAGTGTGGAATCCAGAGATCATTCTGAATATGCTCATCAGAATTGTCACTCTGTATTTCCAGAGGCTTGCAAGAGTCAGACTGAATTTGCACATCATGTCCGTCTCAAAGTCTTTGTTAGGAGTTTTCCCTGAATATGCACATCAGGTACACACTCCTTAGTGTGGATTTCAGAGATATTATTCTGAATATGCTCATCAGAATTGTCACTCTGTAATTCCAGAGGCTTGCAAGAGTCAGACTGAATTTGCACATCATGTCTGTCTCAAAGTCTATGTTAGGAGTTTTCCCTGAATATGCACATCAGGTACACACTCCTTAGTGTGGAATCAAGAGATCATTCTGAATATGCTCATCAGAATTGTCACTCTCTATTTCCAGAGGCTTGCAAGAGTCAGACTGAATTTGCACATCATGTCTGTCTCAAAGTCTCTGTTAGGAGTTTTCGCTGAATATGCACATCAGGTACACACTCCTTAGTGTAGAATCCAGAGATATTATTCTGAATATGCTCATCAGAATTGTCACTCTGTAATTCCAGAGGCTTGCAAGAGTCAGACTGAATTTGCACATCATGTCTGTCTCGAAGTCTCTGTTAGGAGTTTTCCCTGAATATGCACATCAGGTACACACTCCTTAGTGTGGAATCCAGAGATTTTTCTGAAAACGCTCATCAGAATTGTCACTCTGTATTTCCAGAGGCTTGCAAGATTCAGACTGAATTTGCACATCATGTCTGTCTCAAAGTCTCTGTTAGGGGTTTTCCCTGAATATGCACATCAGGTACACACTCCTAAGTGTGGAATCCAGAGATATTATTTTGAATATGCTCATCAGAATTGTCACTCTGTAGTTCTAGAGGCTTGCAAGAGTCAGACTGAATTTGCACATCATGTCTGTCTCAAAGTCTCTGTTGGGAGTTTTCCCTGAATATGCACATCAGGTACACTCTCCTAAGTGTGGAATCCGGAGAGATTATTCTGAATATGCTCATCAGAATTGTCACTCTCTATTTCCAGAGGCTTGCAAGAGTCAGACTGAATTTGCACATCATGTCCGTCTCAAAGTCTCTGTTAGGAGTTTTCCCTGAATATGCACATCAGGTACACACTCCTTAGTGTGGATTTCAGAGATATTATTCTGAATATGCTCATCAGAATTGTCACTCTGTAATTCCAGAGGCTTGCAAGAGTCAGACTGAATTTGCACATCATGTCTGTCTCAAAGTCTCTGTTAGGAGTTTTCCCTGAATATGCACATCAGGTACACACTCCTTAGTGTGGAGTCCAGAGATATTATTCTGAATATGCTCATCAGAATTGTCACTCTGTAATTCCAGAAGCTTGCAAGAGTCAGAATGAATTTGCACATCATGTTTGTCTCAAAGTCTTTGTTAGGAGTTTTCCCTGAATATGCACATCAGGTACACACTCCTTAGTGTGGAATCAAGATATCATTCTGAATATGCTCATCAGAATTGTCACTCTGTATTTCCAGAGGCTTGCAAGATTCAGACTGAATTAGCACATCATGTCTGTTTCAAAGTCTCTGTTATGAGTTTTCCCTGAATATGCACATCAGGTACACACTCCTTAGTGTGGAATCCAGAGATATTATTCTGAATATGCTCATCAGAATTGTCACTCTCTATTTCCAGAGGCTTGCAAGAGTCAGACTGAATTTGCACATCATGTCTGTCTCAAAGTCTCTGTTAGGAGTTTTCCCTGAATATGCACATCAGGTACACTCTCCTTAGTGTGGAATACGGAGATATTATTCTGAATATGCTCATCAGAATTTTAGGTCTGTATTTCCAGAGGCTTGCAAGCGTCAGACTGAATTTGCACATCATGTCTGTCTCAAAGTATCTGTTATGAGTTTTCACTGAATATGCACATCAGGTACACACTCCTTAGTGTGGAATCCAGAGATCATTCTGAATATGCTCATCAGCATTGTCACTCTGTATTTCCAGAGGCCTGCAAGAGTCAGACTGAATTTGCACATCATGTCTGTCTCAAAGTCTCTGTTGGGAGTTTTCCCTGAATATGCACATCAGGTACACTCTCCTAAGTGTGGAATCCGGAGAGATTATTCTGAATATGCTCATCAGAATTGTCACTCTCTATTTCCAGAGGCTTGCAAGAGTCAGACTGAATTTGCACATCATGTCCGTCTCAAAGTCTCTGTTAGGAGTTTTCCCTGAATATGCACATCAGGTACACACTCCTTAGTGTGGATTTCAGAGATATTATTCTGAATATGCTCATCAGAATTGTCACTCTGTAATTCCAGAGGCTTGCAAGAGTCAGACTGAATTTGCACATCATGTCTGTCTCAAAGTCTCTGTTAGGAGTTTTCCCTGAATATGCACATCAGGTACACACTCCTTAGTGTGGAATCCAGAGATCATTCTGAATATGCTCATCAGAATTGTCACTCTGTATTTCCAGAGGCTTGCAAGAGTCAGACTGAATTTGCACATCATGTCCGTCTCAAAGTCTTTGTTAGGAGTTTTCCCTGAATATGCACATCAGGTACACACTCCTTAGTGTGGAGTCCAGAGATATTATTCTGAATATGCTCATCAGAATTGTCACTCTGTAATTCCAGAAGCTTGCAAGAGTCAGAATGAATTTGCACATCATGTTTGTCTCAAAGTCTTTGTTAGGAGTTTTCCCTTAATATGCACATCAGGTACACACTCCTTAGTGTGGAATCAAGAGATCATTCTGAATATGCTCATCAGAATTGTCACTCTGTATTTCCAGAGGCTTGCAAGATTCAGACTGAATTAGCACATCATGTCTGTTTCAAAGTCTCTGTTATGAGTTTTCCCTGAATATGCACATCAGGTACACACTCCTTAGTGTGGAATCCAGAGATATTATTCTGAATATGCTCATCAGAATTGTCACTCTCTATTTCCAGAGGCTTGCAAGAGTCAGACTGAATTTGCACATCATGTCTGTCTCAAAGTCTCTGTTATGAGTTTTCCCTGAATATGCACATCAGGTACACTCTCCTTAGTGTGGAATACGGAGATATTATTCTGAATATGCTCATCAGAATTTTCGGTCTGTATTTCCAGAGGCTTGCAAGCGTCAGACTGAATTTGCACATCATGTCTGTCTCAAAGTATCTGTTATGAGTTTTCACTGAATATGCACATCAGGTACACACTCCTTAGTGTGGAATCCAGAGATCATTCTGAATATGCTCATCAGCATTGTCACTCTGTATTTCCAGAGGCCTGCAAGAGTCAGACTGAATTTGCACATCATGTCTGTCTCAAAGTCTCTGTTAGGAGTTTTCCCTGAATATGCACATCAGTTACACACTCCTCAGTGTGGAATCCAGAGATTTTTCTGAAAACGCTCATCAGAATTGTCACTCTGTATTTCCAGAGGCTTGCAAGATTCAGACTGAATTTGCACATCATGTCTGTCTCAAAGTCTCTGTTAGGGGTTTTCCCTGAATATGCACATCAGGTACACACTCCTAAGTGTGGAATCCAGAGATATTATTTTGAATATGCTCATCAGAATTGTCACTCTGTAGTTCTAGAGGCTTGGAAGAGTCAGACTGAATTTGCACATCATGTCTGTCTCAAAGTCTCTGTTGGGAGTTTTCCCTGAATATGCACATCAGGTACACTCTCCTAAGTGTGGAATCCGGAGATATTATTCTGAATATGCTCATCAGAATTGTCACTCTCTATTTCCAGAGGCTTGCAAGAGTCAGACTGAATTTGCACATCATGTCCGTCTCAAAGTCTCATTTAGGAGTTTTCCCTGAATATGCACATCAGGTACACACTCCTTAGTGTGGATTTCAGAGATATTATTCTGAATATGCTCATCAGAATTGTCACTCTGTAATTCCAGAGGCTTGCAAGAGTCAGACTGAATTTGCACATCATGTTTGTCTCAAAGTCTTTGTTAAGAGTTTTCCCTGAATATGCACATCAGGTACACACTCCTTAGTGTGGAATCAAGAGATCATTCTGAATATGCTCATCAGAATTGTCACTCTGTATTTCCAGAGGCTTGCAAGAGTCAGACTGAATTTGCACATCATGTCTGTCTCAAAGTCTCTGTTAGGAGTTTTCCCTGAATATGCACATCAGGTACACACTCCTTAGTGTGGAATCCAGAGATCATTCTGAATATGCTCATCAGAATTGTCACTCTGTATTTCCAGAGGCTTGCAAGAGTCAGACTGAATTTGCACATCATGTCCGTCTCAAAGTCTTTGTTAGGAGTTTTCCCTGAATATGCACATCAGGTACACACTCCTTAGTGTGGATTTCAGAGATATTATTCTGAATATGCTCATCAGAATTGTCACTCTGTAAATCCAGAGGCTTGCAAGAGTCAGACTGAATTTGCACATCATGTCTGTCTCAAAGTCTATGTTAGGAGTTTTCCCTGAATATGCACATCAGGTACACACTCCTTAGTGTGGAATCAAGAGATCATTCTGAATATGCTCATCATAATTGTCACTCTGTATTTCCAGAGGCTTGCAAGAGTCAGACTGAATTTGCACATCATGTCTGTCTCAAAGTCTCTGTTAGGAGTTTTCGCTGAATATGCACATCAGGTACACACTCCTTAGTGTAGAATCCAGAGATATTATTCTGAATATGCTCATCAGAATTGTCACTCTGTAATTCCAGAGGCTTGCAAGAGTCAGACTGAATTTGCACATCATGTCTGTCTCGAAGTCTCTGTTAGGAGTTTTCCCTGAATATGCACATCAAGTACACACTCCTTAGTGTGGAATCCAGAGATCATTCTGAATATGCTCATCAGAATTGTCACTCTTTAATTCCAGAGGCTTGCAAGAGTCAGACTGAATTTTCACATCATGTCTGTCTCAAAGTCTTTGTTAGGAGTTTTCCCTGAATATGCACATCAGGTACACACTCCTTAGTGTGGAATCCAGAAATCATTCTGAATATGCTCATCAGAATTGTCACTCTGTATTTCCAGAGGCTTGCAAGAGTCAGACTGAATTTGCAAATCATGTCTGTCTCAAAGTCTCTGTTAGGTGTTTTCCCTGAATATGCACATTAGGTACAAACTCCTTAGTGTGGAATACAGAGATCATTCTGAATATGCTCATCAGAACTGTCACTCTGTAATTCCAGAGGCTTGCAAGAGTCAGACTGAATTTGCACATCATGTCTGTCTCAAAGTCTCTGTTAGGGGTTTTCCCTGAATATGCATATCAGGTACACACTCCTAAGTGTGGAATCCAGAGATATTATTTTGAATATGCTCATCAGAATTGTCACTCTGTAGTTCTAGAGGCTTGCAAGAGTCAGACTGAATTTGCACATCATGTCTGTCTCAAAGTCTCTGTTGGGAGTTTTCCCTGAATATGCACATCAGGTACACTCTCCTTAGTGTGGAATCCGGAGATATTATTCTGAATATGCTCATCACAATTGTCATTCTCTATTTCCAGAGGCTTGCAAGAGTCAGACTGAATTTGCACATCATGTCTGTCTCAAAGTCTCTGTTATGAGTTTTCCCTGAATATGCACATCAGGTACACACTCCTTAGTGTGGAATCCAGAGATTTTTCTGAAAACGCTCATCAGAATTGTCACTCTGTAGTTCTAGAGGCTTGCAAGCGTCAGACTGAATTTGCACATCATGTCTGTCTCAAAGTATCTGTTATGAGTTTTCACTGAATATGCACATCAGGTACACACTCCTTAGTGTGGAATCCAGAGATCATTCTGAATATGCTCATCAGCATTGTCACTCTGTATTTCCAGAGGCCTGCAAGAGTCAGACTGAATTTGCACATCATGTCTGTCTCAAAGTCTCTGTTAGGAGTTTTCCCTGAATATGCACATCAGTTACACACTCCTCAGTGTGGAATCCAGAGATCTTTCTGAAAATGCTCATCAGAACTGTCACTCTGTATTTCCAGAGGCTTGCAAGATTCAGACTGAATTTGCACATCATGTCTGTCTCAAAGTCTCTGTTAGGGGTTTTCCCTGAATATGCACATCAGGTACACACTCCCAAGTGTGGAATCCAGAGATATTATTTTGAATATGCTCATCAGAATTGTCACTCTGTAGTTCTAGAGGCTTGGAAGAGTCAGACTGAATTTGCACATCATGTCTGTCTCAAAGTCTCTGTTGGGAGTTTTCCCTGAATATGCACATCAGGTACACTCTCCTAAGTGTGGAATCCGGAGATATTATTCTGAATATGCTCATCAGAATTGTCACTCTCTATTTCCAGAGGCTTGCAAGAGTCAGACTGAATTTGCACATCATGTCTGTCTCAAAGTCTCTGTTAGGAGTTTTCCCTGAATATGCACATCAGGTACACACTCCTTAGTGTGGATTTCAGAGATATTATTCTGAATATGCTCATCAGAATTGTCACTCTGTAATTCCAGAGGCTTGCAAGAGTCAGACTGAATTTGCACATCATGTTTGTCTCAAAGTCTTTGTTAGGAGTTTTCCCTGAATATGCACATCAGGTACACACTCCTTAGTGTGGAATCAAGAGATCATTCTGAATATGCTCATCAGAATTGTCACTCTGTATTTCCAGAGGCTTGCAAGAGTCAGACTGAATTTGCACATCATGTCTGTCTCAAAGTCTCTGTTAGGAGTTTTCCCTGAATATGCACATCAGGTACACACTCCTTAGTGTGGAATCCAGAGATCATTCTGAATATGCTCATCAGAATTGTCACTCTGTATTTCCAGAGGCTTGCAAGAGTCAGACTGAATTTGCACATCATGTCCGTCTCAAAGTCTTTGTTAGGAGTTTTCCCTGAATATGCACATCAGGTACACACTACTTAGTGTGGATTTCAGAGATATTATTCTGAATATGCTCATCAGAATTGTCACTCTGTAATTCCAGAGGCTTGCAAGAGTCAGACTGAATTTGCACATCATGTCTGTCTCAAAGTCTCTGTTAGGAGTTTTCCCTGAATATGCACATCAGGTACACACTCCTTAGTGTGGAATCAAGAGATCATTCTGAATATGCTCATCAGAATTGTCACTCTGTATTTCCAGAGGCTTGCAAGAGTCAGACTGAATTTGCACATCATGTCTGTCTCAAAGTCTCTGTTAGGAGTTTTCGCTGAATATGCACATCAGGTACACACTCCTTAGTGTAGAATCCAGAGATATTATTCTGAATATGCTCATCAGAATTGTCACTCTGTAATTCCAGAGGCTTGCAAGAGTCAGACTGAATTTGCACATCATGTCTGTCTCGAAGTCTCTGTTAGGAGTTTTCCCTGAATATGCACATCAGGTACACACTCCTTAGTGTGGAATCCAGAGATCATTCTGAATATGCTCATCAGAATTGTCACTCTTTAATTCCAGAGGCTTGCAAGAGTCAGACTGAATTTTCACATCATGTCTGTCTCAAAGTCTTTGTTAGGAGTTTTCCCTGAATATGCACATCAGGTACACACTCCTTAGTGTGGAATCCAAAAATCATTCTGAATATGCTCATCAGAATTGTCACTCTCTATTTCCAGAGGCTTGCAAGAGTCAGACTGAATTTGCACATCATGTCTGTCTCAAAGTCTCTGTTAGGAGTTTTCCCTGAATATGCACATCAGGTACACACTCCTTAGTGTGGATTTCAGAGATATTATTCTGAATATGCTCATCAGAATTGTCACTCTGTAATTCCAGAGGCTTGCAAGAGTCAGACTGAATTTGCACATCATGTTTGTCTCAAAGTCTTTGTTAGGAGTTTTCCCTGAATATGCACATCAGGTACACACTCCTTAGTGTGGAATCAAGAGATCATTCTGAATATGCTCATCAGAATTGTCACTCTGTATTTCCAGAGGCTTGCAAGAGTCAGACTGAATTTGCACATCATGTCTGTCTCAAAGTCTCTGTTAGGAGTTTTCCCTGAATATGCACATCAGGTACACACTCCTTAGTGTGGAATCCAGAGATCATTCTGAATATGCTCATCAGAATTGTCACTCTGTATTTCCAGAGGCTTGCAAGAGTCAGACTGAATTTGCACATCATGTCCGTCTCAAAGTCTTTGTTAGGAGTTTTCCCTGAATATGCACATCAGGTACACACTACTTAGTGTGGATTTCAGAGATATTATTCTGAATATGCTCATCAGAATTGTCACTCTGTAATTCCAGAGGCTTGCAAGAGTCAGACTGAATTTGCACATCATGTCTGTCTCAAAGTCTCTGTTAGGAGTTTTCCCTGAATATGCACATCAGGTACACACTCCTTAGTGTGGAATCAAGAGATCATTCTGAATATGCTCATCAGAATTGTCACTCTGTATTTCCAGAGGCTTGCAAGAGTCAGACTGAATTTGCACATCATGTCTGTCTCAAAGTCTCTGTTAGGAGTTTTCGCTGAATATGCACATCAGGTACACACTCCTTAGTGTAGAATCCAGAGATATTATTCTGAATATGCTCATCAGAATTGTCACTCTGTAATTCCAGAGGCTTGCAAGAGTCAGACTGAATTTGCACATCATGTCTGTCTCGAAGTCTCTGTTAGGAGTTTTCCCTGAATATGCACATCAGGTACACACTCCTTAGTGTGGAATCCAGAGATCATTCTGAATATGCTCATCAGAATTGTCACTCTTTAATTCCAGAGGCTTGCAAGAGTCAGACTGAATTTTCACATCATGTCTGTCTCAAAGTCTTTGTTAGGAGTTTTCCCTGAATATGCACATCAGGTACACACTCCTTAGTGTGGAATCCAAAAATCATTCTGAATATGCTCATCAGAATTGTCACTCTGTATTTCCAGAGGCTTGCAAGAGTCAGACTGAATTTGCAAATCATGTCTGTCTCAAAGTCTCTGTTAGGTGTTTTCCCTGAATATGCACATTAGGTACAAACTCCTTAGTGTGGAATACAGAGATCATTCTGAATATGCTCATCAGAACTGTCACTCTGTAATTCCAGAGGCTTGCAAGAGTCAGACTGAATTTGCACATCATGTCTGTCTCAAAGTCTCTGTTAGGGGTTTTCCCTGAATATGCATATCAGGTACACACTCCTAAGTGTGGAATCCAGAGATATTATTTTGAATATGCTCATCAGAATTGTCACTCTGTAGTTCTAGAGGCTTGCAAGAGTCAGACTGAATTTGCACATCATGTCTGTCTCAAAGTCTCTGTTGGGAGTTTTCCCTGAATATGCACATTAGGTACACTCTCCTTAGTGTGGAATCCGGAGATATTATTCTGAATATGCTCATCACAATTGTCATTCTCTATTTCCAGAGGCTTGCAAGAGTCAGACTGAATTTGCACATCATGTCTGTCTCAAAGTCTCTGTTATGAGTTTTCCCTGAATATGCACATCAGGTACACACTCCTTAGTGTGGAATCCAGAGATTTTTCTGAAAACGCTCATCAGAATTGTCACTCTGTATTTCCAGAGGCTTGCAAGATTCAGACTGAATTTGCACATCATGTCTGTCTCAAAGTCTCTGTTAGGGGTTTTCCCTGAATATGCACATCAGGTACACACTCCTAAGTGTGGAATCCAGAGATATTATTTTGAATATGCTCATCAGAATTGTCACTCTGTAGTTCTAGAGGCTTGCAAGAGTCAGACTGAATTTGCACATCATGTCTGTCTCAAAGTCTCTGTTAGGAGTTTTCCCTGAATATGCACATCAGGTACACTCTCCTTAGTGTGGAATCCGGAGATTTTATTCTGAATATGCTCATCAGAATTGTCACTCTCTATTTCCAGAGGCTTGCAAGAGTCAGACTGAATTTGCACATCATGTCCGTCTCAAAGTCTCTGTTAGGAGTTTTCCCTGAATATGCACATCAGGTACACACTCCTTAGTGTGGAATCCAGAGATATTATTCTGAATATGCTCATCAGAATTGTCACTCTCTATTTCCAGAGGCTTGCAAGAGTCAGACTGAATTTGCACATCATGTCCGTCTCAAAGTCTCTGTTAGGAGTTTTCCCTGAATATGCACATCAGGTACACTCTCCTTAGTGTGGAATACGGAGATATTATTCTGAATATGCTCATCAGAATTTTCGGTCTGTATTTCCAGAGGCTTGCAAGCGTCAGACTGAATTTGCACATCATGTCTGTCTCAAAGTATCTGTTATGAGTTTTCACTGAATATGCACATCAGGTACACACTCCTTAGTGTGGAATCCAGAGATCATTCTGAATATGCTCATCAGCATTGTCACTCTGTATTTCCAGAGGCCTGCAAGAGTCAGACTGAATTTGCACATCATGTCTGTCTCAAAGTCTCTGTTAGGAGTTTTCCCTGAATATGCACATCAGTTACACACTCCTCAGTGTGGAATCCAGAGATCTTTCTGAAAATGCTCATCAGAACTGTCACTCTGTATTTCCAGAGGCTTGCAAGATTCAGACTGAATTTGCACATCATGTCTGTCTCAAAGTCTCTGTTAGGGGTTTTCCCTGAATATGCACATCAGGTACACACTCCCAAGTGTGGAATCCAGAGATATTATTTTGAATATGCTCATCAGAATTGTCACTCTGTAGTTCTAGAGGCTTGGAAGAGTCAGACTGAATTTGCACATCATGTCTGTCTCAAAGTCTCTGTTGGGAGTTTTCCCTGAATATGCACATCAGGTACACTCTCCTAAGTGTGGAATCCGGAGATATTATTCTGAATATGCTCATCAGAATTGTCACTCTCTATTTCCAGAGGCTTGCAAGAGTCAGACTGAATTTGCACATCATGTCTGTCTCAAAGTCTCTGTTAGGAGTTTTCCCTGAATATGCACATCAGGTACACACTCCTTAGTGTGGATTTCAGAGATATTATTCTGAATATGCTCATCAGAATTGTCACTCTGTAATTCCAGAGGCTTGCAAGAGTCAGACTGAATTTGCACATCATGTTTGTCTCAAAGTCTTTGTTAGGAGTTTTCCCTGAATATGCACATCAGGTACACACTCCTTAGTGTGGAATCAAGAGATCATTCTGAATATGCTCATCAGAATTGTCACTCTGTATTTCCAGAGGCTTGCAAGAGTCAGACTGAATTTGCACATCATGTCTGTCTCAAAGTCTCTGTTAGGAGTTTTCCCTGAATATGCACATCAGTTACACACTCCTTAGTGTGGAATCCAGAGATCATTCTGAATATGCTCATCAGAATTGTCACTCTGTATTTCCAGAGGCTTGCAAGAGTCAGACTGAATTTGCACATCATGTCCGTCTCAAAGTCTTTGTTAGGAGTTTTCCCTGAATATGCACATCAGGTACACACTCCTTAGTGTAGAATCCAGAGATATTATTCTGAATATGCTCATCAGAATTGTCACTCTGTAATTCCAGAGGCTTGCAAGAGTCAGACTGAATTTGCACATCATGTCTGTCTCGAAGTCTCTGTTAGGAGTTTTCCCTGAATATGCACATCAGGTACACACTCCTTAGTGTGGAATCCAGAGATCATTCTGAATATGCTCATCAGAATTGTCACTCTTTAATTCCAGAGGCTTGCAAGAGTCAGACTGAATTTTCACATCATGTCTGTCTCAAAGTCTTTGTTAGGAGTTTTCCCTGAATATGCACATCAGGTACACACTCCTTAGTGTGGAATCCAAAAATCATTCTGAATATGCTCATCAGAATTGTCACTCTGTATTTCCAGAGGCTTGCAAGAGTCAGACTGAATTTGCAAATCATGTCTGTCTCAAAGTCTCTGTTAGGTGTTTTCCCTGAATATGCACATTAGGTACAAACTCCTTAGTGTGGAATACAGAAATCATTCTGAATATGCTCATCAGAACTGTCACTCTGTAATTCCAGAGGCTTGCAAGAGTCAGACTGAATTTGCACATCATGTCTGTCTCAAAGTCTCTGTTAGGGGTTTTCCCTGAATATGCACATCAGGTACACACTCCTAAGTGTGGAATCCAGAGATATTATTTTGAATATGCTCATCAGAATTGTCACTCTGTAGTTCTAGAGGCTTGCAAGAGTCAGACTGAATTTGCACATCATGTCTGTCTCAAAGTCTCTGTTGGGAGTTTTCCCTGAATATGCACATCAGGTACACTCTCCTTAGTGTGGAATCCGGAGATATTATTCTGAATATGCTCATCACAATTGTCACTCTCTATTTCCAGAGGCTTGCAAGAGTCAGACTGAATTTGCACATCATGTCTGTCTCAAAGTCTCTGTTATGAGTTTTCCCTGAATATGCACATCAGGTACACACTCCTTAGTGTGGAATCCAGAGATTTTTCTGAAAACGCTCATCAGAATTGTCACTCTGTATTTCCAGAGGCTTGCAAGATTCAGACTGAATTTGCACATCATGTCTGTCTCAAAGTCTCTGTTAGGGGTTTTCCCTGAATATGCACATCAGGTACACACTCCTAAGTGTGGAATCCAGAGATATTATTTTGAATATGCTCATCAGAATTGTCACTCTGTAGTTCTAGAGGCTTGCAAGAGTCAGACTGAATTTGCACATCATGTCCGTCTCAAAGTCTCTGTTAGGAGTTTTCCCTGAATATGCACATCAGGTACACACTCCTTAGTGTGGAATCCAGAGATCATTCTGAATATGCTCATCAGAATTGTCACTCTTTAATTCCAGAGGCTTGCAAGAGTCAGACTGAATTTGCACATCATGTCTGTCTCAAAGTCTTTGTTAGGAGTTTTCCCTGAATATGCACATCAGGTACACACTCCTTAGTGTGGAATCCAGAAATCATTCTGAATATGCTCATCAGAATTGTCACTCTGTATTTCCAGAGGCTTGCAAGAGTCAGACTGAATTTGCAAATCATGTCTGTCTCAAAGTCTCTGTTAGGTGTTTTCCCTGAATATGCACATTAGGTACAAACTCCTTAGTGTGGAATACAGAGATCATTCTGAATATGCTCATCAGAACTGTCACTCTGTAATTCCAGAGGCTTGCAAGAGTCAGACTGAATTTGCACATCATGTCTGTCTCAAAGTCTCTGTTAGGGGTTTTCCCTGAATATGCACATCAGGTACACACTCCTAAGTGTGGAATCCAGAGATATTATTTTGAATATGCTCATCAGAATTGTCACTCTGTAGTTCTAGAGGCTTGCAAGAGTCAGACTGAATTTGCACATCATGTCTGTCTCAAAGTCTCTGTTGGGAGTTTTCCCTGAATATGCACATCAGGTACACTCTCCTTAGTGTGGAATCCGGAGATATTATTCTGAATATGCTCATCACAATTGTCACTCTCTATTTCCAGAGGCTTGCAAGAGTCAGACTGAATTTGCACATCATGTCTGTCTCAAAGTCTCTGTTATGAGTTTTCCCTGAATATGCACATCAGGTACACACTCCTTAGTGTGGAATCTAGAGATTTTTCTGAAAACGCTCATCAAAATTGTCACTCTGTATTTCCAGAGGCTTGCAAGATTCAGACTGAATTTGCACATCATGTCTGTCTCAAAGTCTCTGTTAGGGGTTTTCCCTGAATATGCACATCAGGTACACACTCCTAAGTGTGGAATCCAGAGATATTATTTTGAATATGCTCATCAGAATTGTCACTCTGTAATTCCAGAGGCTTGCAAGAGTCAGACTGAATTTGCACATCATGTCTGTCTCAAAGTCTCTGTTAGGAGTTTTCCCTGAATATGCACATCAGGTACACACTCCTTAGTGTGGAATCAAGAGATCATTCTGAATATGCTCATCAGAATTGTCACTCTGTATTTCCAGAGGCTTGCAAGAGTCAGACTGAATTTGCACATCATGTCTGTCTCAAAGTCTCTGTTAGGAGTTTTCGCTGAATATGCACATCAGGTACACACTCCTTAGTGTAGAATCCAGAGATATTATTCTGAATATGCTCATCAGAATTGTCACTCTGTAATTCCAGAGGCTTGCAAGAGTCAGACTGAATTTGCACATCATGTCTGTCTCGAAGTCTCTGTTAGGAGTTTTCCCTGAATATGCACATCAGGTACACACTCCTTAGTGTGGAATCCAGAGATCATTCTGAATATGCTCATCAGAATTGTCACTCTTTAATTCCAGAGGCTTGCAAGAGTCAGACTGAATTTTCACATCATGTCTGTCTCAAAGTCTTTGTTAGGAGTTTTCCCTGAATATGCACATCAGGTACACACTCCTTAGTGTGGAATCCAGAAATCATTCTGAATATGCTCATCAGAATTGTCACTCTGTATTTCCAGAGGCTTGCAAGAGTCAGACTGAATTTGCAAATCATGTCTGTCTCAAAGTCTCTGTTAGGTGTTTTCCCTGAATATGCACATTAGGTACAAACTCCTTAGTGTGGAATACAGAGATCATTCTGAATATGCTCATCAGAACTGTCACTCTGTAATTCCAGAGGCTTGCAAGAGTCAGACTGAATTTGCACATCATGTCTGTCTCAAAGTCTCTGTTAGGGGTTTTCCCTGAATATGCACATCAGGTACACACTCCTAAGTGTGGAATCCAGAGATATTCTTTTGAATATGCTCATCAGAATTGTCACTCTGTAGTTCTAGAGGCTTGCAAGAGTCAGACTGAATTTGCACATCATGTCTGTCTCAAAGTCTCTGTTGGGAGTTTTCCCTGAATATGCACATCAGGTACACTCTCCTTAGTGTGGAATCCGGAGATATTATTCTGAATATGCTCATCACAATTGTCACTCTCTATTTCCAGAGGCTTGCAAGAGTCAGACTGAATTTGCACATCATGTCTGTCTCAAAGTCTCTGTTATGAGTTTTCCCTGAATATGCACATCAGGTACACACTCCTTAGTGTGGAATCCAGAGATTTTTCTGAAAACGCTCATCAGAATTGTCACTCTGTATTTCCAGAGGCTTGCAAGATTCAGACTGAATTTGCACATCATGTCTGTCTCAAAGTCTCTGTTAGGGGTTTTCCCTGAATATGCACATCAGGTACACACTCCTAAGTGTGGAATCCAGAGATATTATTTTGAATATGCTCATCAGAATTGTCACTCTGTAATTCCAGAGGCTTGCAAGAGTCAGACTGAATTTGCACATCATGTTTGTCTCAAAGTCTTTGTTAGGAGTTTTCCCTGAATATGCATATCAGGTACACACTCCTTAGTGTGGAATCAAGAGATCATTCTGAATATGCTCATCAGAATTGTCACTCTGTATTTCCAGAGGCTTGCAAGAGTCAGACTGAATTTGCACATCATGTCTGTCTCAAAGTCTCTGTTAGGAGTTTTCCCTGAATATGCACATCAGGTACACACTCCTTAGTGTGGAATCCAGAGATCATTCTGAATATGCTCATCAGAATTGTCACTCTGTATTTCCAGAGGCTTGCAAGAGTCAGACTGAATTTGCACATCATGTCCGTCTCAAAGTCTTTGTTAGGAGTTTTCCCTGAATATGCACATCAGGTACACACTCCTTAGTGTGGAGTCCAGAGATATTATTCTGAATATGCTCATCAGAATTGTCACTCTGTAATTCCAGAAGCTTGCAAGAGTCAGAATGAATTTGCACATCATGTTTGTCTCAAAGTCTTTGTTAGGAGTTTTCCCTGAATATGCACATCAGGTACACACTCCTTAGTGTGGAATCAAGAGATCATTCTGAATATGCTCATCAGAATTGTCACTCTGTATTTCCAGAGGCTTGCAAGAGTCAGACTGAATTTGCACATCATGTCTGTCTCAAAGTCTCTGTTAGGAGTTTTCGCTGAATATGCACATCAGGTACACACTCCTTAGTGTAGAATCCAGAGATATTATTCTGAATATGCTCATCAGAATTGTCACTCTGTAATTCCAGAGGCTTGCAAGAGTCAGACTGAATTTGCACATCATGTCTGTCTCGAAGTCTCTGTTAGGAGTTTTCCCTGAATATGCACATCAGGTACACACTCCTTAGTGTGGAATCCAGAGATCATTCTGAATATGCTCATCAGAATTGTCACTCTTTAATTCCAGAGGCTTGCAAGAGTCAGACTGAATTTGCACATCATGTCTGTCTCAAAGTCTTTGTTAGGAGTTTTCCCTGAATATAAACATCAGGTACACACTCCTTAGTGTGGAATCCAGAAATCATTCTGAATATGCTCATCAGAATTGTCACTCTGTATTTCCAGAGGCTTGCAAGAGTCAGACTGAATTTGCAAATCATGTCTGTCTCAAAGTCTCTGTTAGGTGTTTTCCCTGAATATGCACATTAGGTACAAACTCCTTAGTGTGGAATACAGAGATCATTCTGAATATGCTCATCAGAACTGTCACTCTGTAATTCCAGAGGCTTGCAAGAGTCAGACTGAATTTGCACATCATGTCTGTCTCAAAGTCTCTGTTAGGGGTTTTCCCTGAATATGCACATCAGGTACACACTCCTAAGTGTGGAATCCAGAGATATTATTTTGAATATGCTCATCAGAATTATCACTCTGTAGTTCTAGAGGCTTGCAAGAGTCAGACTGAATTTGCACATCATGTCTGTCTCAAAGTCTCTGTTGGGAGTTTTCCCTGAATATGCACATCAGGTACACTCTCCTTAGTGTGGAATCCAGAGATATTATTCTGAATATGCTCATCACAATTGTCACTCTCTATTTCCAGAGGCTTGCAAGAGTCAGACTGAATTTGCACATCATGTCTGTCTCAAAGTCTCTGTTATGAGTTTTCCCTGAATATGCACATCAGGTACACACTCCTTAGTGTGGAATCCAGAGATATTATTCTTAATATGCTCATCAGAATTGTCACTCTGTATTTCCAGAGGCTTGCAAGAGTCAGACTGAATTTGCACATCATGTCTGTCTCAAAGTCTCTGTTGGGAGTTTTCCCTGAATATGCACATCAGGTACACTCTCCTTAGTGTGGAATCCGGAGATATTATTCCGAATATGCTCATCAGAATTGTCACTCTCTATTTCCAGAGGCTTGCAAGAGTCAGACTGAATTTGCACATCATGTCTGTCTCAAAGTCTCTGTTAGGAGTTTTCCCTGAATATGCACATCAGGTACACTCTCCTTAGTGTGGAATCCAGAGATCATTCTGAATATGCTCATCAGAATTGTCACTCTTTAATTCCAGAGGCTTGCAAGAGTCAGACTGAATTTGCACATCATGTCTGTCTCAAAGTCTCTGTTGGGAGTTTTCCCTGAATATGCACATCAGGTACACTCTCCTTAGTGTGGAATCCGGAGATATTATTCTGAATATGCTCATCACAATTGTCACTCTCTATTTCCAGAGGCTTGCAAGAGTCAGACTGAATTTGCACATCATGTCTGTCTCAAAGTCTCTGTTATGAGTTTTCCCTAAATATGCACATCAGGTACACACTCCTTAGTGTGGAATCCAGAGATATTATTCTTAATATGCTCATCAGAATTGTCACTCTGTATTTCCAGAGGCTTGCAAGAGTCAGACTGAATTTGCACATCATGTCCGTCTCAAAGTCTCTGTTGGGAGTTTTCCCTGAATATGCACATCAGGTACACTCTCCTTAGTGTGGAATCCGGAGATATTATTCTGAATATGCTCATCAGAATTGTCACTCTCTATTTCCAGAGGCTTGCAAGCGTCAGACTGAATTTGCACATCATGTCTGTCTCATAGTCTCTGTTAGGAGTTTTCCCTGAATATGCACATCAGGTACACTCTCCTTAGTGTGGAATCCAGAGATCATTCTGAATATGCTCATCAGAATTGTCACTCTTTAATTCCAGAGGCTTGCAAGAGTCAGACTGAATTTGCACATCATGTCTGTCTCAAAGTCTCTGTTAGGAGTTTTCCCTGAATATGCACATCAGGTACACACTCCTTAGTGTGGAATCCAGAAATCATTCTGAATATGCTCATCAGAATTGTCACTCTGTATTTCCAGAGGCTTGCAAGAGTCAGACTGAATTTGCAAATCATGTCTGTCTCAAAGTCTCTGTTAGGTGTTTTCACAGAATATGCACATTAGGTACACACTCCTTAGTGTGGAATGAAGAGATCATTCTGAATATGCTCATCAGAATTGTCACTCTCTATTTCCAGAGGCTTGCAAGAGTCAGACTGAATTTGCACATCATGTCTGTCTCAAAGTCTTTGTTAGGAGTTTTCCCTGAATATGCACATCAGGTACACACTCCTTAGTGTGGAATCCAGAAATCATTCTGAATATGCTCATCAGAATTGTCACTCTGTATTTCCAGAGGCTTGCAAGAGTCAGACTGAATTTGCAAATCATGTCTGTCTCAAAGTCTCTGTTAGGTGTTTTCCCTGAATATGCACATTAGGTACACACTCCTTAGTGTGGAATCCAGAGATCATTCTGAATATGCTCATCAGAATTGTCACTCTGTATTTCCAGAGGCTTGCAAGAGTCAGACTGAATTTGCACATCATGTCCGTCTCAAAGTCTTTGTTAGGAGTTTTCCCTGAATATGCACATCAGGTACACACTCCTTAGTGTGGAGTCCAGAGATATTATTCTGAATATGCTCATCAGAATTGTCACTCTGTAATTCCAGAAGCTTGCAAGAGTCAGAATGAATTTGCACATCATGTTTGTCTCAAAGTCTTTGTTAGGAGTTTTTCCTGAATATGCACATCAGATACACACTCCTTAGTGTGGAATCCAGAGATCATTCTGAATATGCTCATCAGAATTGTCACTCTTTAATTCCAGAGGCTTGCAAGAGTCAGACTGAATTTGCACATCATGTGTGTCTCAAAGTCTTTGTTAGGAGTTTTCCCTGAATATGCACATCAGGTACACACTCCTTAGTGTGGAATCCAGAAATCATTCTGAATATGCTCATCAGAATTGTCACTCTGTATTTCCAGAGGCTTGCAAGAGTCAGACTGAATTTGCAAATCATGTCTGTCTCAAAGTCTCTGTTAGGTGTTTTCCCTGAATATGCACATTAGGTACAAACTCCTTAGTGTGGAATACAGAGATCATTCTGTATGTGCTCATCAGAACTGTCACTCTGTAATTCCAGAGGCTTGCAAGAGTCAGACTGAATTTGCACATCATGTCTGTCTCAAAGTCTCTGTTAGGGGTTTTCCCTGAATATGCACATCAGGTACACACTCCTAAGTGTGGAATCCAGAGATATTATTTTGAATTTGCTCATCAGAATTGTCACTCTGTAGTTTGAGAGGCTTGCAAGAGTCAGACTGAATTTGCACATCATGTCTGTTTCAAAGTCTCTGTTATGAGTTTTCCCTGAATATGCACATCAGGTACACACTCCTTAGTGTGGAATCCAGAGATATTATTCTTAATATGCTCATCAGAATTGTCACTCTGTATTTCCAGAGGCTTGCAAGAGTCAGACTGAATTTGCACATCATGTCTGTCTGGAAGTCTCTGTTAGGAGTTTTCCCTGAATATGCCCATCAGGTAAACACTCCTTAGTGTGGAATCCAGAAATCATTCTGAATATGCTCATCAGAATTGTCACTCTGTATATCCAGAGGCTTGCAAGCGTCAGACTGAATTTGCACATCATGTCTGTCTCAAAGTCTCTGTTATGAGTTTTCCCTGAATATGCACATCAGGTACACACTCCTTAGTGTGGAATCCAGAGATATTATTCTTAATATGCTCATCAGAATTGTCACTCTGTATTTCCAGAGGCTTGCAAGAGTCAGACTGAATTTGCACATCATGTCTGTCTGGAAGTCTCTGTTAGGAGTTTTCCCTGAATATGCACATCAGGTAAACACTCCTTAGTGTGGAATCCAGAAATCGTTCTGAATATGCTCATCAGAATTGTCACTCTGTATATCCAGAGGCTTGCAAGCGTCAGACTGAATTTGCACATCATGTCTGTCTCAAAGTCTCTGTTATGAGTTTCCCCTGAATATGCACATCAGGTACACACTCCTTAGTGTGGAATCCAGAGATCATTCTGAATATGCTCATCAGCATTGTCACTCTGTATTTCCAGAGGCCTGCAAGATTCAGACTGAATTTGCACATCATGTCTGTCTCAAAGTCTCTGTTAGGGGTTTTCCCTGAATATGCACATCAGGTACACACTCCTAAGTGTAGAATCCAGAGATATCATTTTGAATATGCTCATCAGAATTGTCACTCTGTAGTTCTAGAGGCTTGCAAGAGTCAGACTGAATTTGCACATCATGTCTCTCTCAAAGTCTCTGTTGGGAGTTTTCCCTGAATATGCACATCAGGTACACTCTCCTAAGTGTTGAATCTGGAGATATTATTCTGAATATGCTCATCAGAATTGTCACTCTCTATTTCCAGAGGCTTGCAAGAGTCAGACTGAATTTGCACATCATGTCCGTCTCAAAGTCTTTGTTAGGAGTTTTCCCTGAATATGCACATCAGGTACACACTCCTTAGTGTGGAGTCCAGAGATATTATTCTGAATATGCTCATCAGAATTGTCACTCTGTAATTCCAGAGGCTTGCAAGAGTCAGACTGAATTTGCACATCATGTCTCTCTCAAAGTCTCTGTTGGGAGTTTTCCCTGAATATGCACATCAGGTACACTCTCCTTAGTGTTGAATCTGGAGATATTATTCTGAATATGCTCATCAGAATTGTCACTCTCTATTTCCAGAGGCTTGCAAGAGTCAGACTGAATTTGCACATCATGTCCGTCTCAAAGTCTTTGTTAGGAGTTTTCCCTGAATATGCACATCAGGTACACACTCCTTAGTGTGGAATCCAGAGATCATTCTGAATATGCTCATCAGAATTGTCACTCTGTATTTCCAGAGGCTTGCAAGAGTCAGACTGAATTTGCACATCATGTCTGTCTCAAAGTCTCTGTTATGAGTTTTCCTTGAATATGCACATCAGGTACACACTCCTTAGTGTGGAATCCAGAGATCATTCTGAATATGCTCATCAGAATTTTCACTCTGTATTTCCAGAGGCTTGCAAGAGTCAGACTGAATTTGCACATCATGTCTGTTTCAAAGTCTCTGTTTGGAGTTTTCCCTGAATATGCACATCAGGTACACATTCCTAAGTGTGGAGTCCAGAGATATTATTCTGAATATGCTCATCAGAATTGTCACTCTGTATTTCCAGAGGCTTGCAAGAGTCAGACTGAATTTGCACATCATGTCTGTCTCAAAGTCTCTGTTAGGAGTTTTCCCTGAACATGCACATCAGGTACACACTCCTTAGTGTGGAATCCAGAGATCATTCTGAATATGCTCATCAGAATTTTCACTCTGTATTTCCAGAGGCTTGCAAGCGTCAGACTGAATTTGCACATCATGTCTGTCTCAAAGTCTCTGTTATGAGTTTTCCCTGAATATGCACCTTAGGTACACACTCCTTAGTGTGGAATCCAGAGATCATTCTGAATATGCTCATCAGCATTGTCACTCTGTATTTCCAGAGGCCTGCAAGAGTCAGACTGAATTTGCACATCATGTCTGTCTCAAAGTCTCTGTTAGGAGTTTTCCCTGAATATGCACATCAGGTTCATACTCCTAAGTGTAGAATCCAGAGATATTATTCTGAATATGCTCATTAGAATTGTCACTCTGTATTTCCAGAGGCTTGCGCGTGTCAGACTGAATTTGCACATCATGTCTGTTTCAAAGTCTCTGTTTGGAGTTTTCCCTGAATATGCACATCAGGTACACATTCCTAAGTGTGGAGTCCAGAGATATTATTCTGAATATGCTCATCAGAATTGTCACTCTGTATTTCCAGAGGCTTGCAAGAGTCAGACTGAATTTGCACATCATGTCTGTCTCAAAGTCTCTGTTGGGAGTTTTCCCTGAATATGCACATCAGGTACACTCTCCTTAGTGTGGAATCCGGAGATATTATTCTGAATATGCTCATCAGAATTGTCACTCTGTAGTTCCAGAGGCTTGCAAGAGTCAGACTGAATTTGCACATCATGTCTCTCTCAAAGTCTCTGTTGGGAGTTTTCCCTGAATATGCACATCAGGTACACTCTCCTTAGTGTTGAATCTGGAGATATTATTCTGAATATGCTCATCAGAATTGTCACTCTCTATTTCCAGAGGCTTGCAAGAGTCAGACTGAATTTGCACATCATGTCCGTCTCAAAGTCTTTGTTAGGAGTTTTCCCTGAATATGCACATCAGGTACACATTCCTTAGTGTGGAATCCAGAGATCATTCTGAATATGCTCATCAGAATTGTCACTCTGTATTTCCAGAGGCTTGCAAGAGTCAGACTGAATTTGCACATCATGTCTGTCTCAAAGTCTCTGTTATGAGTTTTCCTTGAATATGCACATCAGGTACACACTCCTTAGTGTGGAATCCAGAGATCATTCTGAATATGCTCATCAGAATTGTCACTCTGTATTTCCAGAGGCTTGCAAGAGTCAGACTGAATTTGCACATCATGTCTGTCTCAAAGTCTCTGTTAGGAGTTTTCCCTGAATATGCACATCAGGTACACACTCCTTAGTGTGGAATCCAGAGATCATTCTGAATATGCTCATCAGAATTTTCACTCTGTATTTCCAGAGGCTTGCAAGCGTCAGACTGAATTTGCACATCATGTCTGTCTCAAAGTCTCTGTTATGAGTTTTCCCTGAATATGCACATTAGGTACACACTCCTTAGTGTGGAATCCAGAGATCATTCTGAATATGCTCATCAGCATTGTCACTCTGTATTTCCAGAGGCCTGCAAGAGTCAGACTGAATTTGCACATCATGTCTGTCTCAAAGTCTCTGTTAGGAGTTTTCCCTGAATATGCACATCAGGTTCATACTCCTAAGTGTAGAATCCAGAGATATTATTCTGAATATGCTCATTAGAATTGTCACTCTGTATTTCCAGAGGCTTGCGCGTGTCAGACTGAATTTGCACATCATGTCTGTTTCAAAGTCTCTGTTTGGAGTTTTCCCTGAATATGCACATCAGGTACACATTCCTAAGTGTGGAGTCCAGAGATATTATTCTGAATATGCTCATCAGAATTGTCACTCTGTATTTCCAGAGGCTTGCAAGAGTCAGACTGAATTTGCACATCATGTCTGTCTCAAAGTCTCTGTTGGGAGTTTTCCCTGAATATGCACATCAGGTACACTCTCCTTAGTGTGGAATCCGGAGATATTATTCTGAATATGCTCATCAGAATTGTCACTCTGTAGTTCCAGAGGCTTGCAAGAGTCAGACTGAATTTGCACATCATGTCCGTCTCAAAGTCTCTGTTAGGAGTTTTCCCTGAATATGCACATCAGGTACACACTCCTTAGTGTGGAGTCCAGAGATATTATTCTGAATATGCTCATCAGAATTGTCACTCTGTAATTCCAGAGGCTTGCAAGAGTCAGACTGAATTTGCACATCATGTTTGTCTCAAAGTCTTTGTTAGGAGTTTTCCCTGAATATGCACATTAGGTACACACTCCTAAGTGTGGAGTCCAGAGATATTATTCTGAATATGCTCATCAGAATTGTCACTCTGTATTTCCAGAGGCTTGCGTGTGTCAGACTGAATTTGCACATCATGTCTGTCTCAAAGTCTCTGTTAGGAGTTTTCCCTGAATATGTACATCAGGTACACACTCCTTAGTGTGGAATCCAGAGATCATTCTGAATATGCTCATCAGAATTTTCACTCTGTATTTCCAGAGGCTTGCAAGCGTCAGACTGAATTTGCACATCATGTCTGTCTCAAAGTCTCTGTTATGAGTTTTCCCTGAATATGCACATCAGGTACACACTCCTTAGTGTGGAAATCCAGAGATCATTCTGAATATGCTCATCAGCATTGTCACTCTGTATTTCCAGAGGCCTGCAAGAGTCAGACTGAATTTGCACATCATGTCTGTCTCAAAGTCTCTGTTAGGAGTTTTCCCTGAATATGCACATCAGGTACATACTCCTAAGTGTAGAATCCAGAGATATTATTCTGAATATGCTCATTAGAATTGTCACTCTGTAGTTCCAGAGGCTTGCAAGAGTCAGACTGAATTTGCACATCATGTCTGTTTCAAAGTCTCTGTTTGGAGTTTTCCCTGAATATGCACATCAGGTACACATTCCTAAGTGTGGAGTCCAGAGATATTATTCTGAATATGCTCATCAGAATTGTTACTCTGTATTTCCAGAGGCTTGCAAGAGTCAGACTGAATTTGCACATCATGTCTGTCTCAAAGTCTCTGTTGGGAGTTTTCCCTGAATATGCACATCAGGTACACTCTCTTTAGTGTGGAATCCAGAGATATTATTCTGAATATGCTCATCAGAATTGTCACTCTGTAGTTCCAGAGGCTTGCAAGAGTCAGACTGAATTTGCACATCATGTGTGTCTCAAAGTCTCTGTTAGGAGTTTTCCCTGAATATGCACATCAGGTACACACTCCTGAGTGTGGAGTCCAGAGATATTATTCTGAATATGCTCATCAGAATTGTCACTCTGTAATTCCAGAGGCTTGCAAGAGTCAGACTGAATTTGCACATCATGTTTGTCTCAAAGTCTTTGTTAGGAGTTTTCCCTGAATATGCACATCAGGTACACACTCCTTAGTGTGGAATCAAGAGATCATTCTGAATATGCTCATCAGAATTGTCACTCTGTAATTCCAGAGGCTTGCAAGAGTCAGACTGAATTTGCACATCATGTTTGTCTCAAAGTCTTTGTTGGGAGTTTTCCCTGAATATGCACATCAGGTACACACTCCTAAGTGTAGAATCCAGAGATATCATTTTGAATATGCTCATCAGAATTGTCACTCTGTAGTTCTAGAGGCTTGCAAGAGTCAGACTGAATTTGCACATCATGTCTCTCTCAAAGTCTCTGTTGGGAGTTTTCCCTGAATATGCACATCAGGTACACTCTCCTTAGTGTTGAATCTGGAGATATTATTCTGAATATGCTCATCAGAATTGTCACTCTCTATTTCCAGAGGCTTGCAAGAGTCAGACTGAATTTGCACATCATGTCCGTCTCAAAGTCTTTGTTAGGAGTTTTCCCTGAATATGCACATCAGGTACACACTCCTTAGTGTGGAGTCCAGAGATATTATTCTGAATATGCTCATCAGAATTGTCACTCTGTAATTCCAGAGGCTTGCAAGAGTCAAACTGAATTTGCACATCATGTTTGTCTCAAAGTCTTTGTTAGGAGTTTTCCCTGAATATGCACATCAGGTACACTCTCCTTAGTGTGGAATCCACAGATCATTCTGAATATGCTCATCAGAATTGTCACTCTGTAATTCCAGAGGCTTGCAAGAGTCAGACTGAATTTGCACATCATGTCTGTCTCGAAGTCTCTGTTAGGAGTTTTCCCTGAATATGCACATCAGGTACACACTCTTTAGTGTGGAATCCAGAGATCATTCTGAATATGCTCATCAGAATTGTCACTCTTTAATTCCAGAGGCTTGCAAGAGTCAGACTGAATTTGCACATCATGTCTGTCTCAAAGTCTTTGTTAGGAGTTTTCCCTGAATATGCACATCAGGTACACACTCCTTAGTGTGGAATCCAGAAATCATTCTGAATATGCTCATCAGAATTGTCACTCTGTATTTCCAGAGGCTTGCAAGAGTCAGACTGAATTTGCAAATCATGTCTGTCTCAAAGTCTCTGTTAGGTGTTTTCCCTGAATATGCACATTAGGTACAAACTCCTTAGTGTGGAATACAGAGATCATTCTGAATATGCTCATCAGAACTGTCACTCTGTAATTCCAGAGGCTTGCAAGAGTCAGACTGAATTTGCACATCATGTCTGTCTCAAAGTCTCTGTTAGGGGTTTTCCCTGAATATGCACATCAGGTACACACTCCTAAGTGTGGAATCCAGAGATATTATTTTGAATATGCTCATCAGAATTATCACTCTGTAGTTCTAGAGGCTTGCAAGAGTCAGACTGAATTTGCACATCATGTCTGTCTCAAAGTCTCTGTTGGGAGTTTTCCCTGAATATGCACATCAGGTACACTCTCCTTAGTGTGGAATCCGGAGATATTATTCTGAATATGCTCATCACAATTGTCACTCTCTATTTCCAGAGGCTTGCAAGAGTCAGACTGAATTTGCACATCATGTCTGTCTCAAAGTCTCTGTTATGAGTTTTCCCTGAATATGCACATCAGGTACACACTCCTTAGTGTGGAATCCAGAGATATTATTCTTAATATGCTCATCAGAATTGTCACTCTGTATTTCCAGAGGCTTGCAAGAGTCAGACTGAATTTGCACATCATGTCTGTCTCAAAGTCTCTGTTGGGAGTTTTCCCTGAATATGCACATCAGGTACACTCTCCTTAGTGTGGAATCCGGAGATATTATTCTGAATATGCTCATCAGAATTGTCACTCTCTATTTCCAGAGGCTTGCAAGAGTCAGACTGAATTTGCACATCATGTCTGTCTCAAAGTCTCTGTTAGGAGTTTTCCCTGAATATGCACATCAGGTACACTCTCCTTAGTGTGGAATCCAGAGATCATTCTGAATATGCTCATCAGAATTGTCACTCTTTAATTCCAGAGGCTTGCAAGAGTCAGACTGAATTTGCACATCATGTCTGTCTCAAAGTCTCTGTTGGGAGTTTTCCCTGAATATGCACATCAGGTACACTCTCCTTAGTGTGGAATCCGGAGATATTATTCTGAATATGCTCATCACAATTGTCACTCTCTATTTCCAGAGGCTTGCAAGAGTCAGACTGAATTTGCACATCATGTCTGTCTCAAAGTCTCTGTTATGAGTTTTCCCTGAATATGCACATCAGGTACACACTCCTTAGTGTGGAATCCAGAGATATTATTCTGAATATGCTCATCAGAATTGTCACTCTCTATTTCCAGAGGCTTGCAAGAGTCAGACTGAATTTGCACATCATGTCCGTCTCAAAGTCTCTGTTGGGAGTTTTCCCTGAATATGCACATCAGGTACACTCTCCTTAGTGTGGAATCCGGAGATATTATTCTGAATATGCTCATCAGAATTGTCACTCTCTATTTCCAGAGGCTTGCAAGAGTCAGACTGAATTTGCACATCATGTCTGTCTCAAAGTCTCTGTTAGGAGTTTTCCCTGAATATGCACATCAGGTACACTCTCCTTAGTGTGGAATCCAGAGATCATTCTGAATATGCTCATCAGAATTGTCACTCTTTAATTCCAGAGGCTTGCAAGAGTCAGACTGAATTTGCACATCATGTCTGTCTCAAAGTCTCTGTTAGGAGTTTTCCCTGAATATGCACATCAGGTACACACTCCTTAGTGTGGAATCCAGAAATCATTCTGAATATGCTCATCAGAATTGTCACTCTGTATTTCCAGAGGCTTGCAAGAGTCAGACTGAATTTGCAAATCATGTCTGTCTCAAAGTCTCTGTTAGGTGTTTTCACAGAATATGCACATTAGGTACACACTCCTTAGTGTGGAGTCAAGAGATCATTCTGAATATGCTCATCAGAATTGTCACTCTCTATTTCCAGAGGCTTGCAAGAGTCAGACTGAATTTGCACATCATGTCTGTCTCAAAGTCTTTGTTAGGAGTTTTCCCTGAATATGCACATCAGGTACACACTCCTTAGTGTGGAATCCAGAAATCATTCTGAATATGCTCATCAGAATTGTCACTCTGTATTTCCAGAGGCTTGCAAGAGTCAGACTGAATTTGCACATCATGTCTGTCTCAAAGTCTCTGTTAGGTGTTTTCCCTGAATATGCACATTAGGTACACACTCCTTAGTGTGGAATCAAGAGATCATTTTGAATATGCTCATCAGAATTGTCACTCTGTATTTCCAGAGGCTTGCAAGAGTCAGACTGAATTTGCACATCATGTCTGTCTCAAAGTCTCTGTTAGGAGTTTTCCCTGAATATGCACATCAGGTACACACTCCTTAGTGTGGAATCCAGAGATCATTCTGAATATGCTCATCAGAATTGTCACTCTGTATTTCCAGAGGCTTGCAAGAGTCAGACTGAATTTGCACATCATGTCCGTCTCAAAGTCTTTGTTAGGAGTTTTCCCTGAATATGCACATCAGGTACACACTCCTTAGTGTGGAGTCCAGAGATATTATTCTGAATATGCTCATCAGAATTGTCACTCTGTAATTCCAGAAGCTTGCAAGAGTCAGAATGAATTTGCACATCATGTTTGTCTCAAAGTCTTTGTTAGGAGTTTTTCCTGAATATGCACATCAGATACACACTCCTTAGTGTGGAATCCAGAGATCATTCTGAATATGCTCATCAGAATTGTCACTCTTTAATTCCAGAGGCTTGCAAGAGTCAGACTGAATTTGCACATCATGTCTGTCTCAAAGTCTTTGTTAGGAGTTTTCCCTGAATATGCACATCAGGTACACACTCCTTAGTGTGGAATCCAGAGATCATTCTGAATATGCTCATCAGAATTGTCACTCTGTATTTCCAGAGGCTTGCAAGAGTCAGACTGAATTTGCAAATCATGTCTGTCTCAAAGTCTCTGTTAGGTGTTTTCCCTGAATATGCACATTAGGTACAAACTCCTTAGTGTGGAATCCAGAGATCATTCTGAATATGCTCATCAGAACTGTCACTCTGTAATTCCAGAGGCTTGCAAGAGTCAGACTGAATTTGCACATCATGTCTGTCTCAAAGTCTCTGTTAGGGGTTTTCCCTGAATATGCACATCAGGTACACACTCCTAAGTGTGGAATCCAGAGATATTATTTTGAATATGCTCATCAGAATTGTCACTCTGTAGTTTGAGAGGCTTGCAAGAGTCAGACTGAATTTGCACATCATGTCTGTTTCAAAGTCTCTGTTATGAGTTTTCCCTGAATATGCACATCAGGTACACACTCCTTAGTGTGGAATCCAGAAATCATTCTGAATATGCTCATCAGAATTGTCACTCTGTATATCCAGAGGCTTGCAAGCGTCAGACTGAATTTGCACATCATGTCTGTCTCAAAGTCTCTGTTATGAGTTTTCCCTGAATATGCACATCAGGTACACACTCCTTAGTGTGGAATCCAGAGATATTATTCTTAATATGCTCATCAGAATTGTCACTCTGTATTTCCAGAGGCTTGCAAGAGTCAGACTGAATTTGCAAATCATGTCTGTCTGGAAGTCTCTGTTAGGAGTTTTCCCTGAATATGCACATCAGGTAAACACTCCTTAGTGTGGAATCCAGAAATCATTCTGAATATGCTCATCAGAATTGTCACTCTGTATATCCAGAGGCTTGCAAGCGTCAGACTGAATTTGCACATCATGTCTGTCTCAAAGTCTCTGTTATGAGTTTTCCCTGAATATGCACATCAGGTACACACTCCTTAGTGTGGAATCCAGAGATCATTCTGAATATGCTCATCAGCATTGTCACTCTGTATTTCCAGAGGCCTGCAAGATTCAGACTGAATTTGCACATCATGTCTGTCTCAAAGTCTCTGTTAGGGGTTTTCCCTGAATATGCACATCAGGTACACACTCCTAAGTGTAGAATCCAGAGATATCATTTTGAATATGCTCATCAGAATTGTCACTCTGTAGTTCTAGAGGCTTGCAAGAGTCAGACTGAATTTGCACATCATGTCTCTCTCAAAGTCTCTGTTGGGAGTTTTCCCTGAATATGCACATCAGGTACACTCTCCTAAGTGTGGAATCCGGAGATATTATTCTGAATATGCTCATCAGAATTGTCACTCTCTATTTCCAGAGGCTTGCAAGAGTCAGACTGAATTTGCACATCATGTCCGTCTCAAAGTCTTTGTTAGGAGTTTTCCCTGAATATGCACATCAGGTACACACTCCTTAGTGTGGAGTCCAGAGATATTATTCTGAATATGCTCATCAGAATTGTCACTCTGTAATTCCAGAGGCTTGCAAGAGTCAGACTGAATTTGCACATCATGTTTGTCTCAAAGTCTTTGTTAGGAGTTTTCCCTGAATATGCACATCAGGTACACACTCCTTAGTGTGGAATCAAGAGATCATTCTGAATATGCTCATCAGAATTGTCACTCTGTTTTTCCAGAGGCTTGCAAGAGTCAGACTGAATTTGCACATCATGTCTGTCTCAAAGTCTCTGTTAGGAGTTTTCCCTGAATATGCACATCAGGTACACACTCCTTAGTGTGGAATCCAGAGATCATTCTGAATATGCTCATCAGAATTTTCACTCTGTATTTCCAGAGGCTTGCAAGAGTCAGACTGAATTTGCACATCATGTCTGTTTCAAAGTCTCTGTTTGGAGTTTTCCCTGAATATGCACATCAGGTACACATTCCTAAGTGTGGAGTCCAGAGATATTATTCTGAATATGCTCATCAGAATTGTCACTCTGTATTTCCAGAGGCTTGCAAGAGTCAGACTGAATTTGCACATCATGTCTGTCTCAAAGTCTCTGTTAGGTGTTTTCCCTGAATATGCACATTAGGTACACACTCCTTAGTGTGGAATCAAGAGATCATTTTGAATATGCTCATCAGAATTGTCACTCTGTATTTCCAGAGGCTTGCAAGAGTCAGACTGAATTTGCACATCATGTCTGTCTCAAAGTCTCTGTTAGGAGTTTTCCCTGAATATGCACATCAGGTACACACTCCTTAGTGTGGAATCCAGAGATCATTCTGAATATGCTCATCAGAATTGTCACTCTGTATTTCCAGAGGCTTGCAAGAGTCAGACTGAATTTGCACATCATGTCCGTCTCAAAGTCTTTGTTAGGAGTTTTCCCTGAATATGCACATCAGGTACACACTCCTTAGTGTGGAGTCCAGAGATATTATTCTGAATATGCTCATCAGAATTGTCACTCTGTAATTCCAGAAGCTTGCAAGAGTCAGAATGAATTTGCACATCATGTTTGTCTCAAAGTCTTTGTTAGGAGTTTTTCCTGAATATGCACATCAGATACACACTCCTTAGTGTGGAATCCAGAGATCATTCTGAATATGCTCATCAGAATTGTCACTCTTTAATTCCAGAGGCTTGCAAGAGTCAGACTGAATTTGCACATCATGTCTGTCTCAAAGTCTTTGTTAGGAGTTTTCCCTGAATATGCACATCAGGTACACACTCCTTAGTGTGGAATCCAGAGATCATTCTGAATATGCTCATCAGAATTGTCACTCTGTATTTCCAGAGGCTTGCAAGAGTCAGACTGAATTTGCAAATCATGTCTGTCTCAAAGTCTCTGTTAGGTGTTTTCCCTGAATATGCACATTAGGTACAAACTCCTTAGTGTGGAATCCAGAGATCATTCTGAATATGCTCATCAGAACTGTCACTCTGTAATTCCAGAGGCTTGCAAGAGTCAGACTGAATTTGCACATCATGTCTGTCTCAAAGTCTCTGTTAGGGGTTTTCCCTGAATATGCACATCAGGTACACACTCCTAAGTGTGGAATCCAGAGATATTATTTTGAATATGCTCATCAGAATTGTCACTCTGTAGTTTGAGAGGCTTGCAAGAGTCAGACTGAATTTGCACATCATGTCTGTTTCAAAGTCTCTGTTATGAGTTTTCCCTGAATATGCACATCAGGTACACACTCCTTAGTGTGGAATCCAGAGATATTATTCTTAATATGCTCATCAGAATTGTCACTCTGTATTTCCAGAGGCTTGCAAGAGTCAGACTGAATTTGCACATCATGTCTGTCTGGAAGTCTCTGTTAGGAGTTTTCCCTGAATATGCCCATCAGGTAAACACTCCTTAGTGTGGAATCCAGAAATCATTCTGAATATGCTCATCAGAATTGTCACTCTGTATATCCAGAGGCTTGCAAGCGTCAGACTGAATTTGCACATCATGTCTGTCTCAAAGTCTCTGTTATGAGTTTTCCCTGAATATGCACATCAGGTACACACTCCTTAGTGTGGAATCCAGAGATATTATTCTTAATATGCTCATCAGAATTGTCACTCTGTATTTCCAGAGGCTTGCAAGAGTCAGACTGAATTTGCAAATCATGTCTGTCTGGAAGTCTCTGTTAGGAGTTTTCCCTGAATATGCACATCAGGTAAACACTCCTTAGTGTGGAATCCAGAAATCATTCTGAATATGCTCATCAGAATTGTCACTCTGTATATCCAGAGGCTTGCAAGCGTCAGACTGAATTTGCACATCATGTCTGTCTCAAAGTCTCTGTTATGAGTTTTCCCTGAATATGCACATCAGGTACACACTCCTTAGTGTGGAATCCAGAGATCATTCTGAATATGCTCATCAGCATTGTCACTCTGTATTTCCAGAGGCCTGCAAGATTCAGACTGAATTTGCACATCATGTCTGTCTCAAAGTCTCTGTTAGGGGTTTTCCCTGAATATGCACATCAGGTACACACTCCTAAGTGTAGAATCCAGAGATATCATTTTGAATATGCTCATCAGAATTGTCACTCTGTAGTTCTAGAGGCTTGCAAGAGTCAGACTGAATTTGCACATCATGTCTCTCTCAAAGTCTCTGTTGGGAGTTTTCCCTGAATATGCACATCAGGTACACTCTCCTAAGTGTGGAATCCGGAGATATTATTCTGAATATGCTCATCAGAATTGTCACTCTCTATTTCCAGAGGCTTGCAAGAGTCAGACTGAATTTGCACATCATGTCCGTCTCAAAGTCTTTGTTAGGAGTTTTCCCTGAATATGCACATCAGGTACACACTCCTTAGTGTGGAGTCCAGAGATATTATTCTGAATATGCTCATCAGAATTGTCACTCTGTAATTCCAGAGGCTTGCAAGAGTCAGACTGAATTTGCACATCATGTTTGTCTCAAAGTCTTTGTTAGGAGTTTTCCCTGAATATGCACATCAGGTACACACTCCTTAGTGTGGAATCAAGAGATCATTCTGAATATGCTCATCAGAATTGTCACTCTGTATTTCCAGAGGCTTGCAAGAGTCAGACTGAATTTGCACATCATGTCTGTCTCAAAGTCTCTGTTAGGAGTTTTCCCTGAATATGCACATCAGGTACACACTCCTTAGTGTGGAATCCAGAGATCATTCTGAATATGCTCATCAGAATTTTCACTCTGTATTTCCAGAGGCTTGCAAGAGTCAGACTGAATTTGCACATCATGTCTGTTTCAAAGTCTCTGTTTGGAGTTTTCCCTGAATATGCACATCAGGTACACATTCCTAAGTGTGGAGTCCAGAGATATTATTCTGAATATGCTCATCAGAATTGTCACTCTGTATTTCCAGAGGCTTGCAAGAGTCAGACTGAATTTGCACATCATGTCTGTCTCAAAGTCTCTGTTAGGAGTTTTCCCTGAATATGCACATCAGGTACACACTCCTTAGTGTGGAATCCAGAGATCATTCTGAATATGCTCATCAGAATTTTCACTCTGTATTTCCAGAGGCTTGCAAGCGTCAGACTGAATTTGCACATCATGTCTGTCTCAAAGTCTCTGTTATGAGTTTTCCCTGAATATGCACATTAGGTACACACTCCTTAGTGTGGAATCCAGAGATCATTCTGAATATGCTCATCAGCATTGTCACTCTGTATTTCCAGAGGCCTGCAAGAGTCAGACTGAATTTGCACATCATGTCTGTCTCAAAGTCTCTGTTAGGAGTTTTCCCTGAATATGCACATCAGGTTCATACTCCTAAGTGTAGAATCCAGAGATATTATTCTGAATATGCTCATTAGAATTGTCACTCTGTATTTCCAGAGGCTTGCGCGTGTCAGACTGAATTTGCACATCATGTCTGTTTCAAAGTCTCTGTTTGGAGTTTTACCTGAATATGCACATCAGGTACACATTCCTAAGTGTGGAGTCCAGAGATATTATTCTGAATATGCTCATCAGAATTGTCACTCTGTATTTCCAGAGGCTTGCAAGAGTCAGACTGAATTTGCACATCATGTCTGTCTCAAAGTCTCTGTTGGGAGTTTTCCCTGAATATGCACATCAGGTACACTCTCCTTAGTGTGGAATCCGGAGATATTATTCTGAATATGCTCATCAGAATTGTCACTCTGTAGTTCCAGAGGCTTGCAAGAGTCAGACTGAATTTGCACATCATGTCTCTCTCAAAGTCTCTGTTGGGAGTTTTCCCTGAATATGCACATCAGGTACACTCTCCTAAGTGTGGAATCCGGAGATATTATTCTGAATATGCTCATCAGAATTGTCACTCTCTATTTCCAGAGGCTTGCAAGAGTCAGACTGAATTTGCACATCATGTTTGTCTCAAAGTCTTTGTTAGGAGTTTTCCCTGAATATGCACATTAGGTACACACTCCTAAGTGTGGAGTCCAGAGATATTATTCTGAATATGCTCATCAGAATTGTCACTCTGTATTTCCAGAGGCTTGCGTGTGTCAGACTGAATTTGCACATCATGTCTGTCTCAAAGTCTCTGTTAGGAGTTTTCCCTGAATATGTACATCAGGTACACACTCCTTAGTGTGGAATCCAGAGATCATTCTGAATATGCTCATCAGAATTTTCACTCTGTATTTCCAGAGGCTTGCAAGCGTCAGACTGAATTTGCACATCATGTCTGTCTCAAAGTCTCTGTTATGAGTTTTCCCTGAATATGCACATCAGGTACACACTCCTTAGTGTGGAAATCCAGAGATCATTCTGAATATGCTCATCAGCATTGTCACTCTGTATTTCCAGAGGCCTGCAAGAGTCAGACTGAATTTGCACATCATGTCTGTCTCAAAGTCTCTGTTAGGAGTTTTCCCTGAATATGCACATCAGGTACATACTCCTAAGTGTAGAATCCAGAGATATTATTCTGAATATGCTCATTAGAATTGTCACTTTGTATTTCCAGAGGCTTGCGCGTGTCAGACTGAATTTGCACATCATGTCTGTTTCAAAGTCTCTGTTTGGAGTTTTCCCTGAATATGCACATCAGGTACACATTCCTAAGTGTGGAATCCAGAGATATTATTCTGAATATGCTCATCAGAATTGTCACTCTGTATTTCCAGAGGCTTGCAAGAGTCAGACTGAATTTGCACATCATGTCTGTCTCAAAGTCTCTGTTGGGAGTTTTCCCTGAATATGCACATCAGGTACACTCTCCTTAGTGTGGAATCCAGAGATATTATTCTGAATATGCTCATCAGAATTGTCACTCTGTAGTTCCAGAGGCTTGCAAGAGTCAGACTGAATTTGCACATCATGTGTGTCTCAAAGTCTCTGTTAGGAGTTTTCCCTGAATATGCACATCAGGTACACACTCCTGAGTGTGGAGTCCAGAGATATTATTCTGAATATGCTCATCAGAATTGTCACTCTGTAATTCCAGAGGCTTGCAAGAGTCAGACTGAATTTGCACATCATGTTTGTCTCAAAGTCTTTGTTAGGAGTTTTCCCTGAATATGCACATCAGGTACACACTCCTTAGTGTGGAATCAAGAGATCATTCTGAATATGCTCATCAGAATTGTCACTCTGTAATTCCAGAGGCTTGCAAGAGTCAGACTGAATTTGCACATCATGTTTGTCTCAAAGTCTTTGTTGGGAGTTTTCCCTGAATATGCACATCAGGTTCACACTCCTAAGTATAGAATCCAGAGATATCATTTTGAATATGCTCATCAGAATTGTCACTCTGTAGTTCTAGAGGCTTGCAAGAGTCAGACTGAATTTGCACATCATGTCTCTCTCAAAGTCTCTGTTGGGAGTTTTCCCTGAATATGCACATCAGGTACACTCTCCTTAGTGTTGAATCTGGAGATATTATTCTGAATATGCTCATCAGAATTGTCACTCTCTATTTCCAGAGGCTTGCAAGAGTCAGACTGAATTTGCACATCATGTCCGTCTCAAAGTCTTTGTTAGGAGTTTTCCCTGAATATGCACATCAGGTACACACTCCTTAGTGTGGAGTCCAGATATATTATTCTGAATATGCTCATCAGAATTGTCACTCTGTAATTCCAGAGGCTTGCAAGAGTCAAACTGAATTTGCACATCATGTTTGTCTCAAAGTCTTTGTTAGGAGTTTTCCCTGAATATGCACATCAGGTACACACTCCTTAGTGTGGAATCAAGAGATCATTCTGAATATGCTCATCAGAATTGTCACTCTGTATTTCCAGAGGCTTGCAAGAGTCAGACTGAATTTGCACATCATGTCTGTCTCAAAGTCTCTGTTAGGAGTTTTCCCTGAATATGCACATCAGGTACACACTCCTTAGTGTGGAATCCAGAGATCATTCTGAATATGCTCATCAGAATTGTCACTCTGTATTTCCAGAGGCTTGCAAGAGTCAGACTGAATTTGCACATCATGTCTGTCTCATAGTCTCTGTTATAAGTTTTCCTTGAATATGCACATCAGGTACACACTCCTTAGTGTGGAATCAAGAGATCATTCTGAATATGCTCATTAGAATTTTCACTCTGTATTTCCAGAGGCTTGCAAGAGTCAGACTGAATTTGCACATCATGTCTGTTTCAAAGTCTCTGTTTGGAGTTTTCCCTGAATATGCACATCAGGTACACATTCCTAAGTGTGGAGTCCAGAGATATTATTCTGAATATGCTCATCAGAATTGTCACTCTGTATTTCCAGAGGCTTGCAAGAGTCAGACTGAATTTGCACATCATGTCTGTCTCAAAGTCTCTGTTGGGAGTTTTCCCTGAATATGCACATCAGGTACACTCTCCTTAGTGTGGAATCCAGAGATATTATTCTGAATATGCTCATCAGAATTGTCACTCTGTAGTTCCAGAGGCTTGCAAGAGTCAGACTGAATTTGCACATCATGTGTGTCTCAAAGTCTCTGTTAGGAGTTTTCCCTGAATATGCACATCAGGTACACACTCCTGAGTGTGGAGTCCAGAGATATTATTCTGAATATGCTCATCAGAATTGTCACTCTGTAATTCCAGAGGCTTGCAAGAGTCAGACTGAATTTGCACATCATGTTTGTCTCAAAGTCTTTGTTAGGAGTTTTCCCTGAATATGCACATCAGGTACACACTCCTTAGTGTGGAATCAAGAGATCATTCTGAATATGCTCATCAGAATTGTCACTCTGTAATTCCAGAGGCTTGCAAGAGTCAGACTGAATTTGCACATCATGTTTGTCTCAAAGTCTTTGTTGGGAGTTTTCCCTGAATATGCACATCAGGTACACACTCCTAAGTGTAGAATCCAGAGATATCATTTTGAATATGCTCATCAGAATTGTCACTCTGTAGTTCTAGAGGCTTGCAAGAGTCAGACTGAATTTGCACATCATGTCTCTCTCAAAGTCTCTGTTGGGAGTTTTCCCTGAATATGCACATCAGGTACACTCTCCTTAGTGTTGAATCTGGAGATATTATTCTGAATATGCTCATCAGAATTGTCACTCTCTATTTCCAGAGGCTTGCAAGAGTCAGACTGAATTTGCACATCATGTCCGTCTCAAAGTCTTTGTTAGGAGTTTTCCCTGAATATGCACATCAGGTACACACTCCTTAGTGTGGAGTCCAGATATATTATTCTGAATATGCTCATCAGAATTGTCACTCTGTAATTCCAGAGGCTTGCAAGAGTCAAACTGAATTTGCACATCATGTTTGTCTCAAAGTCTTTGTTAGGAGTTTTCCCTGAATATGCACATCAGGTACACACTCCTTAGTGTGGAATCAAGAGATCATTCTGAATATGCTCATCAGAATTGTCACTCTGTATTTCCAGAGGCTTGCAAGAGTCAGACTGAATTTGCACATCATGTCTGTCTCAAAGTCTCTGTTAGGAGTTTTCCCTGAATATGCACATCAGGTACACACTCCTTAGTGTGGAATCCAGAGATCATTCTGAATATGCTCATCAGAATTGTCACTCTGTATTTCCAGAGGCTTGCAAGAGTCAGACTGAATTTGCACATCATGTCTGTCTCAAAGTCTCTGTTATAAGTTTTCCTTGAATATGCACATCAGGTACACACTCCTTAGTGTGGAATCCAGAGATCATTCTGAATATGCTCATTAGAATTTTCACTCTGTATTTCCAGAGGCTTGCAAGAGTCAGACTGAATTTGCACATCATGTTTGTTTCAAAGTCTCTGTTTGGAGTTTTCCCTGAATATGCACATCAGGTACACATTCCTAAGTGTGGAGTCCAGAGATATTATTCTGAATATGCTCATCAGAATTGTCACTCTGTATTTCCAGAGGCTTGCAAGAGTCAGACTGAATTTGCACATCATGTCTGTCTCAAAGTCTCTGTTAGGAGTTTTCCCTGAATATGCACATCAGGTACACACTCCTTAGTGTGGAATCCAGAGATCATTCTGAATATGCTCATCAGCATTGTCACTCTGTATTTCCAGAGGCCTGCAAGAGTCAGACTGAATTTGCACATCATGTCTGTCTCAAAGTCTCTGTTAGGAGTTTTCCCTGAATATGCACATCAGGTTCATACTCCTAAGTGTAGAATCCAGAGATATTATTCTGAATATGCTCATTAGAATTGTCACTCTGTATTTCCAGAGGCTTGCGCGTGTCAGACTGAATTTGCACATCATGTCTGTTTCAAAGTCTCTGTTTGGAGTTTTACCTGAATATGCACATCAGGTACACATTCCTAAGTGTGGAGTCCAGAGATATTATTCTGAATATGCTCATCAGAATTGTCACTCTGTATTTCCAGAGGCTTGCAAGAGTCAGACTGAATTTGCACATCATGTCTGTCTCAAAGTCTCTGTTGGGAGTTTTCCCTGAATATGCACATCAGGTACACTCTCCTTAGTGTGGAATCCGGAGATATTATTCTGAATATGCTCATCAGAATTGTCACTCTGTAGTTCCAGAGGCTTGCAAGAGTCAAACTGAATTTGCACATCATGTTTGTCTCAAAGTCTTTGTTAGGAGTTTTCCCTGAATATGCACATCAGGTACACACTCCTTAGTGTGGAATCAAGAGATCATTCTGAATATGCTCATCAGAATTGTCACTCTGTATTTCCAGAGGCTTGCAAGAGTCAGACTGAATTTGCACATCATGTCTGTCTCAAAGTCTCTGTTAGGAGTTTTCCCTGAATATGCACATCAGGTACACACTCCTTAGTGTGGAATCCAGAGATCATTCTGAATATGCTCATCAGAATTGTCACTCTGTATTTCCAGAGGCTTGCAAGAGTCAGACTGAATTTGCACATCATGTCTGTCTCATAGTCTCTGTTATAAGTTTTCCTTGAATATGCACATCAGGTACACACTCCTTAGTGTGGAATCCAGAGATCATTCTGAATATGCTCATTAGAATTTTCACTCTGTATTTCCAGAGGCTTGCAAGAGTCAGACTGAATTTGCACATCATGTCTGTTTCAAAGTCTCTGTTTGGAGTTTTCCCTGAATATGCACATCAGGTACACATTCCTAAGTGTGGAGTCCAGAGATATTATTCTGAATATGCTCATCAGAATTGTCACTCTGTATTTCCAGAGGCTTGCAAGAGTCAGACTGAATTTGCACATCATGTCTGTCTCAAAGTCTCTGTTAGGAGTTTTCCCTGAATATGCACATCAGGTACACACTCCTTAGTGTGGAATCCAGAGATCATTCTGAATATGCTCATCAGAATTGTCACTCTGTATTTCCAGAGGCTTGCGCATGTCAGACTGAATTTGCACATCATGTCTGTTTCAAAGTCTCTGTTTGGAGTTTTCCCTGAATATGCACATCAGGTACACATTCCTAAGTGTGGAGTCCAGAGATATTATTCTGAATATGCTCATCAGAATTGTCACTCTCTATTTCCAGAGGCTTGCAAGAGTCAGACTGAATTTGCACATCATGTCCGTCTCAAAGTCTTTGTTAGGAGTTTTCCCTGAATATGCACATCAGGTACACACTCCTTAGTGTGGAGTCCAGAGATATTATTCTGAATATGCTCATCAGAATTGTCACTCTGTAATTCCAGAGGCTTGCAAGAGTCAAACTGAATTTGCACATCATGTTTGTCTCAAAGTCTTTGTTAGGAGTTTTCCCTGAATATGCACATCAGGTACACACTCCTTAGTGTGGAATCAAGAGATCATTCTGAATATGCTCATCAGAATTGTCACTCTGTATTTCCAGAGGCTTGCAAGAGTCAGACTGAATTTGCACATCATGTCTGTCTCAAAGTCTCTGTTAGGAGTTTTCCCTGAATATGCACATCAGGTACACACTCCTTAGTGTGGAATCCAGAGATCATTCTGAATATGCTCATCAGAATTGTCACTCTGTATTTCCAGAGGCTTGCAAGAGTCAGACTGAATTTGCACATCATGTCTGTCTCATAGTCTCTGTTATAAGTTTTCCTTGAATATGCACATCAGGTACACACTCCTTAGTGTGGAATCCAGAGATCATTCTGAATATGCTCATTAGAATTTTCACTCTGTATTTCCAGAGGCTTGCAAGAGTCAGACTGAATTTGCACATCATGTCTGTTTCAAAGTCTCTGTTTGGAGTTTTCCCTGAATATGCACATCAGGTACACATTCCTAAGTGTGGAGTCCAGAGATATTATTCTGAATATGCTCATCAGAATTGTCACTGTGTATTTCCAGAGGCTTGCAAGAGTCAGACTGAATTTGCACATCATGTCTGTCTCAAAGTCTCTGTTAGGAGTTTTCCCTGAATATGCACATCAGGTACACACTCCTTAGTGTGGAATCCAGAGATCATTCTGAATATGCTCATTAGAATTTTCACTCTGTATTTCCAGAGGCTTGCAAGAGTCAGACTGAATTTGCACATCATGTGTGTCTCAAAGTCTCTGTTAGGAGTTTTCCCTGAATATGCACATCAGGTACACACTTCTAAGTGTAGAATCCAGAGCTATTATTCTGAATATGCTCATCAGAATTGTCACTCTGTATTTCCAGAGGCTTGCGCGTGTCAGACTGAATTTGCACATCATATCTGTCTCAAAGTCTTTGTTAGGAGTTTTCCCTGAATATGCACATCAGGTACACACTCCTTAGTGTGGAATCAAGAGATCATTCTGAATATGCTCATCAGAATTGTCACTCTGTATTTCCAGAGGCTTGCAAGAGTCAGACTGAATTTGCACATCATGTCTGTCTCAAAGTCTCTGTTAGGAGTTTTCCCTGAATATGCACATCAGGTACACACTCCTTAGTGTGGAATCCAGAGATCATTCTGAATATGCTCATCAGAATTGTCACTCTGTATTTCCAGAGGCTTGCAAGAGTCAGACTGAATTTGCACATCATGTCTGTCTCAAAGTCTCTGTTATGAGTTTTCCTTGAATATGCACATCAGGTACACACTCCTTAGTGTGGAATCCAGAGATCATTCTGAATATGCTCATCAGAATTTTCACTCTGTATTTCCAGAGGCTTGCAAGAGTCAGACTGAATTTGCACATCATGTCTGTTTCAAAGTCTCTGTTTGGAGTTTTCCCTGAATATGCACATCAGGTACACTCTCCTAAGTGTGGAGTCCAGAGATATTATTCTGAATATGCTCATCAGAATTGTCACTCTGTATTTCCAGAGGCTTGCAAGAGTCAGACTGAATTTGCACATCATGTCTGTCTCAAAGTCTCTGTTAGGAGTTTTCCCTGAATATGCACATCAGGTACACACTCCTTAGTGTGGAATCCAGAGATCATTCTGAATATGCTCATCAGAATTTTCACTCTGTATTTCCAGAGGCTTGCAAGCGTCAGACTGAATTTGCACATCATGTCTGTCTCAAAGTCTCTGTTATGAGTTTTCCCTGAATATGCACATTAGGTACACACTCCTTAGTGTGGAATCAAGAGATCATTCTGAATATGCTCATCAGCATTGTCACTCTGTATTTCCAGAGGCCTGCAAGAGTCAGACTGAATTTGCACATCATGTCTGTCTCAAAGTCTCTGTTAGGAGTTTTCCCTGAATATGCACATCAGGTTCATACTCCTAAGTGTAGAATCCAGAGATATTATTCTGAATATGCTCATTAGAATTGTCACTCTGTATTTCCAGAGGCTTGCGCGTGTCAGACTGAATTTGCACATCATGTCTGTTTCAAAGTCTCTGTTTGGATTTTTTCCTGAATATGCACATCAGGTACACATTCCTAAGTGTGGAGTCCAGAGATATTATTCTGAATATGCTCATCAGAATTGTCACTCTGTATTTCCAGAGGCTTGCAAGAGTCAGACTGAATTTGCACATCATGTCTGTCTCAAAGTCTCTGTTGGGAGTTTTCCCTGAATATGCACATCAGGTACACTCTCCTTAGTGTGGAATCCGGAGATATTATTCTGAATATGCTCATCAGAATTGTCACTCTGTAGTTCCAGAGGCTTGCAAGAGTCAGACTGAATTTGCACATCATGTCCGTCTCAAAGTCTCTGTTAGGAGGTTTCCCTGAATATGCACATCAGGTACACACTCCTTAGTGTGGAGTCCAGAGATATTATTCTGAATATGCTCATCAGAATTGTCACTCTGTAATTCCAGAGGCTTGCAAGAGTCAGACTGAATTTGCACATCATGTTTGTCTCAAAGTCTTTGTTAGGAGTTTTCCCTGAATATGCACATTAGGTACACTCTCCTAAGTGTGGAGTCCAGAGATATTATTCTGAATATGCTCATCAGAATTGTCACTCTGTATTTCCAGAGGCTTGCGTGTGTCAGACTGAATTTGCACATCATGTCTGTCTCAAAGTCTCTGTTAGGAGTTTTCCCTGAATATGCACATCAGGTACACACTCCTTAGTGTGGAATCCAGAGATCATTCTGAATATGCTCATTAGAATTTTCACTCTGTATTTCCAGAGGCTTGCAAGCGTCAGACTGAATTTGCAAATCATGTCTGTCTCAAAGTCTCTGTTATGAGTTTTCCCTGAATATGCACATCAGGTACACACTCCTTAGTGTGGAAATCCAGAGATCATTCTGAATATGCTCATCAGCATTGTCACTCTGTATTTCCAGAGGCCTGCAAGAGTCAGACTGAATTTGCACATCATGTCTGTCTCAAAGTCTCTGTTAGGAGTTTTCCCTGAATATGCACATCAGGTACATACTCCTAAGTGTAGAATCCAGAGATATTATTCTGAATATGCTCATTAGAATTGTCACTCTGTATTTCCAGAGGCTTGCGCGTGTCAGACTGAATTTGCACATCATGTCTGTTTCAAAGTCTCTGTTTGGAGTTTTCCCTGAATATGCACATCAGGTACACATTCCTAAGTGTGGAGTCCAGAGATATTATTCTGAATATGCTCATCAGAATTTTCACTCTGTATTTCCAGAGGCTTGCAAGAGTCAGACTGAATTTGCACATCATGTCTGTTTCAAAGTCTCTGTTTGGAGTTTTCCCTGAATATGCACATTAGGTACACATTCCTAAGTGTGGAGTCCAGAGATATTATTTTGAATATGCTCATCAGAATTGTCACTCTGTATTTCCAGAGGCTTGCGCGTGTCAGACTGAATTTGCACATCATGTCTGTCTCAAAGTCTCTGTTGGGAGTTTTCCCTGAATATGCACATCAGGTACACTCTCCTTAGTGTGGAATCCGGAGATATTATTCTGAATATGCTCATCAGAATTGTCACTCTGTAGTTCCAGAGGCTTGCAAGAGTCAGACTGAATTTGCACATCATGTCCGTCTCAAAGTCTCTGTTAGGAGTTTTCCCTGAATATGCACATCAGGTACACACTCCTGAGTGTGGAGTCCAGAGATATTATTCTGAATATGCTCATCAGAATTGTCACTCTGTAATTCCAGAGGCTTGCAAGAGTCAGACTGAATTTGCACATCATGTCTGTCTCAAAGTCTCTGTTGGGAGTTTTCCCTGAATATGCACATCAGGTACACTCTCCTTAGTGTGGAATCCGGAGATATTATTCTGAATATGCTCATCAGAATTGTCACTCTGTAGTTCCAGAGGCTTGCAAGAGTCAGACTGAATTTGCACATCATGTCCGTCTCAAAGTCTCTGTTAGGAGGTTTCCCTGAATATGCACATCAGGTACACACTCCTTAGTGTGGAGTCCAGAGATATTATTCTGAATATGCTCATCAGAATTGTCACTCTGTAATTCCAGAGGCTTGCAAGAGTCAGACTGAATTTGCACATCATGTTTGTCTCAAAGTCTTTGTTAGGAGTTTTCCCTGAATATGCACATTAGGTACACTCTCCTAAGTGTGGAGTCCAGAGATATTATTCTGAATATGCTCATCAGAATTGTCACTCTGTATTTCCAGAGGCTTGCGTGTGTCAGACTGAATTTGCACATCATGTCTGTCTCAAAGTCTCTGTTAGGAGTTTTCCCTGAATATGCACATCAGGTACACACTCCTTAGTGTGGAATCCAGAGATCATTCTGAATATGCTCATTAGAATTTTCACTCTGTATTTCCAGAGGCTTGCAAGCGTCAGACTGAATTTGCAAATCATGTCTGTCTCAAAGTCTCTGTTATGAGTTTTCCCTGAATATGCACATCAGGTACACACTCCTTAGTGTGGAAATCCGGAGATCATTCTGAATATGCTCATCAGCATTGTCACTCTGTATTTCCAGAGGCCTGCAAGAGTCAGACTGAATTTGCACATCATGTCTGTCTCAAAGTCTCTGTTAGGAGTTTTCCCTGAATATGCACATCAGGTACATACTCCTAAGTGTAGAATCCAGAGATATTATTCTGAATATGCTCATTAGAATTGTCACTCTGTATTTCCAGAGGCTTGCGCGTGTCAGACTGAATTTGCACATCATGTCTGTTTCAAAGTCTCTGTTTGGAGTTTTCCCTGAATATGCACATCAGGTACACATTCCTAAGTGTGGAGTCCAGAGATATTATTCTGAATATGCTCATCAGAATTGTCACTCTGTATTTCCAGAGGCTTGCAAGAGTCAGACTGAATTTGCACATCATGTCTGTCTCAAAGTCTCTGTTGGGAGTTTTCCCTGAATATGCACATCAGGTACACTCTCCTTAGTGTGGAATCCGGAGATATTATTCTGAATATGCTCATCAGAATTGTCACTCTGTAGTTCCAGAGGCTTGCAAGAGTCAGACTGAATTTGCACATCATGTCCGTCTCAAAGTCTCTGTTAGGAGTTTTCCCTGAATATGCACATCAGGTACACACTCCTGAGTGTGGAGTCCAGAGATATTATTCTGAATATGCTCATCAGAATTGTCACTCTGTAATTCCAGAGGCTTGCAAGAGTCAGACTGAATTTGCACATCATGTCTGTTTCAAAGTCTTTGTTAGGAGTTTTCCCTGAATATGCACATCAGGTACACACTCCTTAGTGTGGAATCAAGAGATCATTCTGAATATGCTCATCAGAATTGTCACTCTGTATTTCCAGAGGCTTGCAAGAGTCAGACTGAATTTGCACATCATGTCTGTCTCAAAGTCTCTGTTAGGAGTTTTCCCTGAATATGCACATCAGGTACACACTCCTTAGTGTGGAATCCAGAGATCATTCTGAATATGCTCATCAGAATTGTCACTCTGTATTTCCAGAGGCTTGCAAGAGTCAGACTGAATTTGCACATCATGTCTGTCTCAAAGTCTCTGTTAGGAGTTTTCCCTGAATATGCACATCAGGTACACACTACTTAGTGTGGAATCCAGAGATCATTCTGAATATACTCATCAGAATTTTCACTCTGTATTTCCAGAGGCTTGCAAGAGTCAGACTGAATTTGCACATCATGTCTGTTTCAAAGTCTCTGTTTGGAGTTTTCCCTGAATATGCACATTAGGTACACATTCCTAAGTGTGGAGTCCAGAGATATTATTTTGAATATGCTCATCAGAATTGTCACTCTGTATTTCCAGAGGCTTGCGCGTGTCAGACTGAATTTGCACATCATGTCTGTCTCAAAGTCTCTGTTAGGAGTTTTCCCTGAATATGCACATCAGGTACACACTCCTTAGTGTGGAATCCAGAGATCATTCTGAATATGCTTATCAGAATTTTCACTCTGTATTTCCAGAGGCTTGCAAGCGTCAGACTGAATTTGCACATCATGTCTGTCTCAAAGTCTCTGTTATGAGTTTTCCCTGAATATGCACAACAGGTACACATTCCTAAGTGTGGAGTCCAGAGATATTATTCTGAATATGCTCATCAGAATTGTCACTCTGTAATTCCAGAGGCTTGCAAGAGTCAGACTGAATTTGCACATCATGTTTGTCTCAAAGTCTTTGTTAGGAGTTTTCCCTGAATATGCACATCAGGTACACACTCCTTAGTGTGGAATCAAGAGATCATTCTGAATATGCTCATCAGAATTGTCACTCTGTATTTCCAGAGGCTTGCGCATGTCAGACTGAATTTGCACATCATGTCTGTTTCAAAGTCTCTGTTTGGAGTTTTCCCTGAATATGCACATCAGGTACACATTCCTAAGTGTGGAGTCCAGAGATATTATTCTGAATATGCTCATCAGAATTGTCACTCTCTATTTCCAGAGGCTTGCAAGAGTCAGACTGAATTTGCACATCATGTCCGTCTCAAAGTCTTTGTTAGGAGTTTTCCCTGAATATGCACATCAGGTACACACTCCTTAGTGTGGAGTCCAGAGATATTATTCTGAATATGCTCATCAGAATTGTCACTCTGTAATTCCAGAGGCTTGCAAGAGTCAAACTGAATTTGCACATCATGTTTGTCTCAAAGTCTTTGTTAGGAGTTTTCCCTGAATATGCACATCAGGTACACACTCCTTAGTGTGGAATCAAGAGATCATTCTGAATATGCTCATCAGAATTGTCACTCTGTATTTCCAGAGGCTTGCAAGAGTCAGACTGAATTTGCACATCATGTCTGTCTCAAAGTCTCTGTTAGGAGTTTTCCCTGAATATGCACATCAGGTACACACTCCTTAGTGTGGAATCCAGAGATCATTCTGAATATGCTCATCAGAATTGTCACTCTGTATTTCCAGAGGCTTGCAAGAGTCAGACTGAATTTGCACATCATGTCTGTCTCATAGTCTCTGTTATAAGTTTTCCTTGAATATGCACATCAGGTACACACTCCTTAGTGTGGAATCCAGAGATCATTCTGAATATGCTCATTAGAATTTTCACTCTGTATTTCCAGAGGCTTGCAAGAGTCAGACTGAATTTGCACATCATGTCTGTTTCAAAGTCTCTGTTTGGAGTTTTCCCTGAATATGCACATCAGGTACACATTCCTAAGTGTGGAGTCCAGAGATATTATTCTGAATATGCTCATCAGAATTGTCACTCTGTATTTCCAGAGGCTTGCAAGAGTCAGACTGAATTTGCACATCATGTCTGTCTCAAAGTCTCTGTTAGGAGTTTTCCCTGAATATGCACATCAGGTACACACTCCTTAGTGTGGAATCCAGAGATCATTCTGAATATGCTCATTAGAATTTTCACTCTGTATTTCCAGAGGCTTGCAAGAGTCAGACTGAATTTGCACATGATGTGTGTCTCAAAGTCTCTGTTAGGAGTTTTACCTGAATATGCACATCAGGTACACACTTCTAAGTGTAGAATCCAGAGCTATTATTCTGAATATGCTCATCAGAATTGTCACTCTGTATTTCCAGAGGCTTGCGCGTGTCAGACTGAATTTGCACATCATATCTGTCTCAAAGTCTTTGTTAGGAGTTTTCCCTGAATATGCACATCAGGTACACACTCCTTAGTGTGGAATCAAGAGATCATTCTGAATATGCTCATCAGAATTGTCACTCTGTATTTCCAGAGGCTTGCAAGAGTCAGACTGAATTTGCACATCATGTCTGTCTCAAAGTCTCTGTTAGGAGTTTTCCCTGAATATGCACATCAGGTACACACTCCTTAGTGTGGAATCCAGAGATCATTCTGAATATGCTCATCAGAATTGTCACTCTGTATTTCCAGAGGCTTGCGCATGTCAGACTGAATTTGCACATCATGTCTGTTTCAAAGTCTCTGTTTGGAGTTTTCCCTGAATATGCACATCAGGTACACATTCCTAAGTGTGGAGTCCAGAGATATTATTCTGAATATGCTCATCAGAATTGTCACTCTCTATTTCCAGAGGCTTGCAAGAGTCAGACTGAATTTGCACATCATGTCCGTCTCAAAGTCTTTGTTAGGAGTTTTCCCTGAATATGCACATCAGGTACACACTCCTTAGTGTGGAGTCCAGAGATATTATTCTGAATATGCTCATCAGAATTGTCACTCTGTAATTCCAGAGGCTTGCAAGAGTCAAACTGAATTTGCACATCATGTTTGTCTCAAAGTCTTTGTTAGGAGTTTTCCCTGAATATGCACATCAGGTACACACTCCTTAGTGTGGAATCAAGAGATCATTCTGAATATGCTCATCAGAATTGTCACTCTGTATTTCCAGAGGCTTGCAAGAGTCAGACTGAATTTGCACATCATGTCTGTCTCAAAGTCTCTGTTAGGAGTTTTCCCTGAATATGCACATCAGGTACACACTCCTTAGTGTGGAATCCAGAGATCATTCTGAATATGCTCATCAGAATTGTCACTCTGTATTTCCAGAGGCTTGCAAGAGTCAGACTGAATTTGCACATCATGTCTGTCTCATAGTCTCTGTTATAAGTTTTCCTTGAATATGCACATCAGGTACACACTCCTTAGTGTGGAATCCAGAGATCATTCTGAATATGCTCATTAGAATTTTCACTCTGTATTTCAAGAGGCTTGCAAGAGTCAGACTGAATTTGCACATCATGTCTGTTTCAAAGTCTCTGTTTGGAGTTTTCCCTGAATATGCACATCAGGTACACATTCCTAAGTGTGGAGTCCAGAGATATTATTCTGAATATGCTCATCAGAATTGTCACTCTGTATTTCCAGAGGCTTGCAAGAGTCAGACTGAATTTGCACATCATGTCTGTCTCAAAGTCTCTGTTAGGAGTTTTCCCTGAATATGCACATCAGGTACACACTCCTTAGTGTGGAATCCAGAGATCATTCTGAATATGCTCATTAGAATTTTCACTCTGTATTTCCAGAGGCTTGCAAGAGTCAGACTGAATTTGCACATCATGTGTGTCTCAAAGTCTCTGTTAGGAGTTTTCCCTGAATATGCACATCAGGTACACACTTCTAAGTGTAGAATCCAGAGCTATTATTCTGAATATGCTCATCAGAATTGTCACTCTGTATTTCCAGAGGCTTGCGCGTGTCAGACTGAATTTGCACATCATATCTGTCTCAAAGTCTTTGTTAGGAGTTTTCCCTGAATATGCACATCAGGTACACACTCCTTAGTGTGGAATCAAGAGATCATTCTGAATATGCTCATCAGAATTGTCACTCTGTATTTCCAGAGGCTTGCAAGAGTCAGACTGAATTTGCACATCATGTCTGTCTCAAAGTCTCTGTTAGGAGTTTTCCCTGAATATGCACATCAGGTACTCACTCCTTAGTGTGGAATCCAGAGATCATTCTGAATATGCTCATCAGAATTGTCACTCTGTATTTCCAGAGGCTTGCAAGAGTCAGACTGAATTAGCACATCATGTCTGTCTCAAAGTCTCTGTTATGAGTTTTCCTTGAATATGCACATCAGGTACACACTCCTTAGTGTGGAATCCAGAGATCATTCTGAATATGCTCATAAGAATTTTCACTCTGTATTTCCAGAGGCTTGCAAGAGTCAGACTGAATTTGCACATCATGTCTGTTTCAAAGTCTCTGTTTGGAGTTTTCCCTGAATATGCACATCAGGTACACTCTCCTAAGTGTGGAGTCCAGAGATATTATTCTGAATATGCTCATCAGAATTGTCACTCTGTATTTCCAGAGGCTTGCAAGAGTCAGACTGAATTTGCACATCATGTCTGTCTCAAAGTCTCTGTTAGGAGTTTTCCCTGAATATGCACATCAGGTACACACTCCTTAGTGTGGAATCCAGAGATCATTCTGAATATGCTCATCAGAATTTTCACTCTGTATTTCCAGAGGCTTGCAAGCGTCAGACTGAATTTGCACATCATGTCTGTCTCAAAGTCTCTGTTATGAGTTTTCCCTGAATATGCACATTAGGTACACACTCCTTAGTGTGGAATCAAGAGATCATTCTGAATATGCTCATCAGCATTGTCACTCTGTATTTCCAGAGGCCTGCAAGAGTCAGACTGAATTTGCACATCATGTCTGTCTCAAAGTCTCTGTTAGGAGTTTTCCCTGAATATGCACATCAGGTTCATACTCCTAAGTGTAGAATCCAGAGATATTATTCTGAATATGCTCATTAGAATTGTCACTCTGTATTTCCAGAGGCTTGCGCGTGTCAGACTGAATTTGCACATCATGTCTGTTTCAAAGTCTCTGTTTGGATTTTTTCCTGAATATGCACATCAGGTACACATTCCTAAGTGTGGAGTCCAGAGATATTATTCTGAATATGCTCATCAGAATTGTCACTCTGTATTTCCAGAGGCTTGCAAGAGTCAGACTGAATTTGCACATCATGTCTGTCTCAAAGTCTCTGTTGGGAGTTTTCCCTGAATATGCACATCAGGTACACTCTCCTTAGTGTGGAATCCGGAGATATTATTCTGAATATGCTCATCAGAATTGTCACTCTGTAGTTCCAGAGGCTTGCAAGAGTCAGACTGAATTTGCACATCATGTCCGTCTCAAAGTCTCTGTTAGGAGGTTTCCCTGAATATGCACATCAGGTACACACTCCTTAGTGTGGAGTCCAGAGATATTATTCTGAATATGCTCATCAGAATTGTCACTCTGTAATTCCAGAGGCTTGCAAGAGTCAGACTGAATTTGCACATCATGTTTGTCTCAAAGTCTTTGTTAGGAGTTTTCCCTGAATATGCACATTAGGTACACTCTCCTAAGTGTGGAGTCCAGAGATATTATTCTGAATATGCTCATCAGAATTGTCACTCTGTATTTCCAGAGGCTTGCGTGTGTCAGACTGAATTTGCACATCATGTCTGTCTCAAAGTCTCTGTTAGGAGTTTTCCCTGAATATGCACATCAGGTACACACTCCTTAGTGTGGAATCCAGAGATCATTCTGAATATGCTCATTAGAATTTTCACTCTGTATTTCCAGAGGCTTGCAAGCGTCAGACTGAATTTGCAAATCATGTCTGTCTCAAAGTCTCTGTTATGAGTTTTCCCTGAATATGCACATCAGGTACACACTCCTTAGTGTGGAAATCCAGAGATCATTCTGAATATGCTCATCAGCATTGTCACTCTGTATTTCCAGAGGCCTGCAAGAGTCAGAGTGAATTTGCACATCATGTCTGTCTCAAAGTCTCTGTTAGGAGTTTTCCCTGAATATGCACATCAGGTACATACTCCTAAGTGTAGAATCCAGAGATATTATTCTGAATATGCTCATTAGAATTGTCACTCTGTATTTCCAGAGGCTTGCGCGTGTCAGACTGAATTTGCACATCATGTCTGTTTCAAAGTCTCTGTTTGGAGTTTTCCCTGAATATGCACATCAGGTACACATTCCTAAGTGTGGAGTCCAGAGATATTATTCTGAATATGCTCATCAGAATTTTCACTCTGTATTTCCAGAGGCTTGCAAGAGTCAGACTGAATTTGCACATCATGTCTGTTTCAAAGTCTCTGTTTGGAGTTTTCCCTGAATATGCACATTAGGTACACATTCCTAAGTGTGGAGTCCAGAGATATTATTTTGAATATGCTCATCAGAATTGTCACTCTGTATTTCCAGAGGCTTGCGCGTGTCAGACTGAATTTGCACATCATGTCTGTCTCAAAGTCTCTGTTGGGAGTTTTCCCTGAATATGCACATCAGGTACACTCTCCTTAGTGTGGAATCCGGAGATATTATTCTGAATATGCTCATCAGAATTGTCACTCTGTAGTTCCAGAGGCTTGCAAGAGTCAGACTGAATTTGCACATCATGTCCGTCTCAAAGTCTCTGTTAGGAGTTTTCCCTGAATATGCACATCAGGTACACACTCCTGAGTGTGGAGTCCAGAGATATTATTCTGAATATGCTCATCAGAATTGTCACTCTGTAATTCCAGAGGCTTGCAAGAGTCAGACTGAATTTGCACATCATGTTTGTCTCAAAGTCTTTGTTAGGAGTTTTCCCTGAATATGCACATCAGGTACACACTCCTTAGTGTGGAATCAAGAGATCATTCTGAATATGCTCATCAGAATTGTCACTCTGTATTTCCAGAGGCTTGCAAGAGTCAGACTGAATTTGCACATCATGTCTGTCTCAAAGTCTCTGTTAGGAGTTTTCCCTGAATATGCACATCAGGTACACTCTCCTTAGTGTGGAATCCGGAGATATTATTCTGAATATGCTCATCAGAATTTTCACTCTGTATTTCCAGAGGCTTGCAAGCGTCAGACTGAATTTGCACATCATGTCTGTCTCAAAGTCTCTGTTATGAGTTTTCCCTGAATATGCACAACAGGTACACATTCCTAAGTGTGGAGTCCAGAGATATTATTCTGAATATGCTCATCAGAATTGTCACTCTGTAATTCCAGAGGCTTGCAAGAGTCAGACTGAATTTGCACATCATGTTTGTCTCAAAGTCTTTGTTAGGAGTTTTCCCTGAATATGCACATCAGGTACACACTCCTTAGTGTGGAATCAAGAGATCATTCTGAATATGCTCATCAGAATTGTCACTCTGTATTTCCAGAGGCTTGCGCGTGTCAGACTGAATTTGCACATCATGTCTGTTTCAAAGTCTCTGTTTGGAGTTTTCCCTGAATATGCACATCAGGTACACATTCCTAAGTGTGGAGTCCAGAGATATTATTCTGAATATGCTCATCAGAATTGTCACTCTCTATTTCCAGAGGCTTGCAAGAGTCAGACTGAATTTGCACATCATGTCCGTCTCAAAGTCTTTGTTAGGAGTTTTCCCTGAATATGCACATCAGGTACACACTCCTTAGTGTGGAGTCCAGAGATATTATTCTGAATATGCTCATCAGAATTGTCACTCTGTAATTCCAGAGGCTTGCAAGAGTCAAACTGAATTTGCACATCATGTTTGTCTCAAAGTCTTTGTTCGGAGTTTTCCCTGAATATGCACATCAGGTACACACTCCTTAGTGTGGAATCAAGAGATCATTCTGAATATGCTCATCAGAATTGTCACTCTGTATTTCCAGAGGCTTGCAAGAGTCAGACTGAATTTGCACATCATGTCTGTCTCAAAGTCTCTGTTAGGAGTTTTCCCTGAATATGCACATCAGGTACACACTCCTTAGTGTGGAATCCAGAGATCATTCTGAATATGCTCATCAGAATTGTCACTCTGTATTTCCAGAGGCTTGCAAGAGTCAGACTGAATTTGCACATCATGTCTGTCTCATAGTCTCTGTTATAAGTTTTCCTTGAATATGCACATCAGGTACACACTCCTTAGTGTGGATCCAGAGATCATTCTGAATATGCTCATTAGAATTTTCACTCTGTATTTCCAGAGGCTTGCAAGAGTCAGACTGAATTTGCACATCATGTCTGTTTCAAAGTCTCTGTTTGGAGTTTTCCCTGAATATGCACATCAGGTACACATTCCTAAGTGTGGAGTCCAGAGATATTATTCTGAATATGCTCATCAGAATTGTCACTCTGTATTTCCAGAGGCTTGCAAGAGTCAGACTGAATTTGCACATCATGTCTGTCTCAAAGTCTCTGTTAGGAGTTTTCCCTGAATATGCACATCAGGTACACACTCCTTAGTGTGGAATCCAGAGATCATTCTGAATATGCTCATTAGAATTTTCACTCTGTATTTCCAGAGGCTTGCAAGAGTCAGACTGAATTTGCACATCATGTGTGTCTCAAAGTCTCTGTTAGGAGTTTTACCTGAATATGCACATCAGGTACACACTTCTAAGTGTAGAATCCAGAGCTATTATTCTGAATATGCTCATCAGAATTGTCACTCTGTATTTCCAGAGGCTTGCGCGTGTCAGACTGAATTTGCACATCATATCTGTCTCAAAGTCTTTGTTAGGAGTTTTCCCTGAATATGCACATCAGGTACACACTCCTTAGTGTGGAATCCAGAGATCATTCTGAATATGCTCATCAGAATTTTCACTCTGTATTTCCAGAGGCTTGCAAGAGTCAGACTGAATTTGCACATCATGTCTGTTTCAAAGTCTCTGTTTGGAGTTTTCCCTGAATATGCACATCAGGTACACTCTCCTAAGTGTGGAGTCCAGAGATATTATTCTGAATATGCTCATCAGAATTGTCACTCTGTATTTCCAGAGGCTTGCAAGAGTCAGACTGAATTTGCACATCATGTCTGTCTCAAAGTCTCTGTTAGGAGTTTTCCCTGAATATGCACATCAGGTACACACTCCTTAGTGTGGAATCCAGAGATCATTCTGAATATGCTCATCAGAATTTTCACTCTGTATTTCCAGAGGCTTGCAAGCGTCAGACTGAATTTGCACATCATGTCTGTCTCAAAGTCTCTGTTATGAGTTTTCCCTGAATATGCACATTAGGTACACACTCCTTAGTGTGGAATCAAGAGATCATTCTGAATATGCTCATCAGCATTGTCACTCTGTATTTCCAGAGGCCTGCAAGAGTCAGACTGAATTTGCACATCATGTCTGTCTCAAAGTCTCTGTTAGGAGTTTTCCCTGAATATGCACATCAGGTTCATACTCCTAAGTGTAGAATCCAGAGATATTATTCTGAATATGCTCATTAGAATTGTCACTCTGTATTTCCAGAGGCTTGCGCGTGTCAGACTGAATTTGCACATCATGTCTGTTTCAAAGTCTCTGTTTGGATTTTTTCCTGAATATGCACATCAGGTACACATTCCTAAGTGTGGAGTCCAGAGATATTATTCTGAATATGCTCATCAGAATTGTCACTCTGTATTTCCAGAGGCTTGCAAGAGTCAGACTGAATTTGCACATCATGTCTGTCTCAAAGTCTCTGTTAGGAGTTTTCCCTGAATATGCACATCAGGTACACTCTCCTTAGTGTGGAATCCGGAGATATTATTCTGAATATGCTCATCAGAATTGTCACTCTGTAGTTCCAGAGGCTTGCAAGAGTCAGACTGAATTTGCACATCATGTCAATCTCAAAGTCTCTGTTAGGAGGTTTCCCTGAATATGCACATCAGTGTAGTGATCCGCCTTACTCCTCTCACCCTCACGCCGACTGCCGGGGCTCCCGCCCGGTTACCCGAACTTTCCCGGGAAGGTCCCGCGGTCACTGGGTACAGGCCCCCCTCCCACCTGCTGCTGGTGGTGCTGGGTGCCTGGGACTCCCGGATTTGTGCCCACTGAACCTTGACCAGGGGCAGGTATATAAGGCCTGCCTGCCAGGACACCAGGAAGGTATTCCTTGAGGCTGGCTCATGCCAGTCCATAGAGTGCTACACAGCAGTGGGTCCTAGATCCCTGCTGTAGTCCCACTGTTGGAGCTGGGCTCCCTACAGGTTGGTTGCTGTCACATATATCTCCAAGTCTGGGAGATTGGTGTGACAGGTATACGCTCCACCCTTCCCAACTCCCATGATGGAGTGGGAACTGTTGGAGGAACCTTTCTGTATGAAGCCAGCATAGCCCCAACTATAGAACCCCTATCCCCCATTCCTGTAGAAGTGGGGTTCTGAGGCATACATGAGTATGGGAGTGGGGAGTGAACTGAAGTAATAAGACCTGAGAATATATCTCATTCTGTAACTGTGCTTGATCTATTGAAATAAAGAAATATAATTAATACAACCTATTCTTCGAATCTGTTGGCTCGGAATACAATCCCTGTATCCTGAACCAGTTACACTGGTGCCGTGACCATTTTAGGTAAGTATAAAATTTATATTTTCTGTTTAGGGTATAGGTCAAGCTACTAACTTTAGAATTTTAAGGATGGTTCCTGTAGGTATAGACTGGTAGGGGATTGTTGGCAGTGCACCATGAAGTTGGCAAGTAGGCCTATAGTGCAACTCACCCTACAGGGTCTGTGATTGTATAACATACACTTGTAGCGCTGTATAGACCTAACAAGGGGTTTATATCTATATCGATATTCATATCTATATGTATGTTTATACTATTCATTCTCTTTCTTTTTTCGTACATTGTATGTTAGTTAGATTAGATACCGGTCAATTAGGGCTCAGTAATCGAATTATCTTAAGCTAGTAACACTAGCACACCGTAGATAGAGCACTTAGTCTCACCCGTCTCCAAATACTGTCATAATTGTCTTGTATGGAATTGACTCATGAATGTCTAAACGAGTCTGTATATGTAACAAACTGCCGTGGGGGACATATATATAAATTGGCGCGTACAGGTATCGGTCCTAAAATGGACTTAGTCCACACTTATTAAATGTCTTTGACCACACTTGTGCCTAAAGGGTTGCGTATTGTATTTGTAAATGCGCGAAGTTTGAACGACGAAAAACTAGATGTTTTAAAAGTACACTTCAGCACTTTTGATGTAATTGGGGTGTGTGAAACCTGGTTTGATGAGACAAGAACAAATGGTGAACTAGATTGGCCTGAGAAGGTCCTGTATAGACATGACCGGATTACTCGCTGTGGCGGTGTTGCCTTTTATATTAGGAAAGATTTCTCTAATTTTGTAGATGTTGTTGAAAGTGGTTGTAACATGACCGGTGATTTAGAAATGCTAACGATTTCTGTAAATAGACCCAGATGTAGAAAGGTTCTCTATACTTGTGTATACAGACCCCCGTCTGGCAAGATAACCCCTTTTATTGAAAGCATGGAAGCCTATCTGGGTACCACTGATGTAGCCAGACAGGACCTATGGATAGGGGGCGATTACAATGTTGATTTCTCTTTGCCTGATGACACAGAAACAGCCAAAGTTGTAAGCATGGCCGACACTCATGACCTGGATATTAAAATAACTGACTCAACCCGCATGGGTGGGACTAGACTGTCAACACTTGATAATATTTTAACTAATGCTGAGCATGTTATCTACAAGCAGGTGTTGCCAATCTACATATCTGATCATTTACCGGTAGTATGTGTCCAGAAAAAGGAAAAGGCTCGACCAACCACGCACACATTTATAGGTAGAAGCTATCGTAATTTTAATACTGGGGAATTCCAACGTGAACTTGCCGCTTATAACTGGGAGGTTTTTTATAATGATACCAACCCTGAGTCTCAATGGTTGATCATTGAATCAAGAATATTACGCTATCTTGATAGAAGATGTCCCCTTAAGGAATTCTCTATCAAGGGCACAGACACAACCTGGATGACCAGGGAGGTCAAGGAAATCATAGCTGAAAAAGCAAGACGTATCTCCAATTATTCTAAATTTAAACGTCCTCAAGATCTCGCCGAGGCGAATAGATTGAGACGTTTGGTCAGTACAATGAGAGTTGACATGAAAAAGGGGCAAGTGCACGAGGCATATAATGATTTCAAAAATGGTCACCAACAGTTTTGGAAAAAAATAGCAGAGCTTATAAAACCGGGCAAGGCCACCACAAGTGCTGATTTCTTACACCACATTACGGGGGACAGAGTGCCAGAGAATGACTCGGCAAATTACTTTAATGAGTTCTTTGCTAATGTGGGGCAGAAAATGAAAGAAGCTATGAATTTTGATATTAACAATTATGTAGGTACTGATTACCGGGTGAATGTAGAATGCCCGCCACTAATCATTGAACAGGATGAAGTTAGGAAACTTGTGAACAAAATTAAGACCACTAAGTCAAGTGGGATCTGTGGAATCAACGCCAGGGTGCTAAAGTGTGCACTACTGGGTCTGATCCCTCAATTGACTGATCTGTACACTAAAAGCATCAATAACGCGCTTTTTCCCAATCCTTGGGCGGTAAGCACAGTGGTACCGATACCTAAATCTGGCAGCCTACGGGAAATTGGAAATTGGAGACCGATTAATCTCCTCCCTGTCCCGGGCCGCATACTTGAAAAAATAGTTCATGAACATATACTGGGTCATCTCCACGTGAACGATCTAATGAGTCCAGCGCAATATGGTTTCAGACCCGGCTTGGGTACGGGTGATGCAATATTTGATTTTGTTAATTATGTGTATGGCGAACTAGACAAAGGGCTATATGTGAGCACTTGTTTCGTGGACGGAAGCAAGGCTTTCGATTCAGTCCACCACACCATACTACTAAGAAAATGCGCCTCTTTAAAATTACATATTAATATTCAGAAATGGCTGGAGTCGTATCTCAGCAACAGGAGGCAAGTTACCACCCTAAATGACACTAAATCAAAGGAGTGTAAAGTGCAATTTGGGGTACCCCAAGGAAGTTCCTTGGGCCCACTACTTTTTTTATTATTTATAAATGACTTTCCAACACATGTAAGGCATAGCAAGGTGTTTATGTACGCCGATGATATAGTTTTAGTGACTACCGGTAATTCCTACGCTGAGTCGGAAAGAAAGCTATCAGTTGACGTTGAACTTACTAACCAATGGTGTCTGAATAACTGTTTAACTGTGAATAAGAAAAAGACCAAGGTCATGCGCATAACCAGGAATAGAATATCAGGGGTCATACCTGAGCTAAATATCAATATCGGAGATAACAAACTGGAGGATGTCCAAACATACCGGTACCTTGGTATAACGTTAGACTGTCGTTTCACCTTCAAACCACATATAAATGGCCTCCTAAGGACGGTCAGTCATAAGGTCACCTTGTTAGGAAGGATCAAGAAATATATGGACGAAACTGAATCACTACTTATTTATAAACAAATGGTGGTACCCTACTGTGATTATGCTAACTTTGTTACTGAATGTACTGTAGAAGATTTAGTTGCAAAATTACAGCGCCTGCAGAACAGGGCTCTACGGATCTGCAGATACTGTTATATGTTTGAACGCAGCTCAGCCACAGCCCTACATGAATATTTCAAAATCACTGAGTTAAAAAACCGGAGATATACACAGCTACTAATGATGATGTATAAACAGTCAAAAACCAAGGGTCTTCTAATCCCAGAGGGGAGGAGAAGGACACGCGGCGACCATAAAATAAAATTTAAGACTAGAGTAAACACATATGCTAGTACTGACAGGAGTCCTATGTCGAGGGGAGTTAAGGCCTGGAACCTTCTGCCAGCCAGTACCCAGAAAATAAATACCACAGCTGCTTTCAAACATAAAGTGCGGGGAATAAAACCCCCTGTCAATAGATAACACACAGATGAACACACTTTCAGATACAACGCCGAGACGAGCGGTCATGTCTGGAATTATATGTTATTTTATTGTATAGACTGTATTTAAAAACGATTTGTGTACATAATATATCTCTTGAGCTTGCTGGCCGTGTTTGACACACGGCAAGGCTATCACCTTTATCACTGTAGAGCTGGAATGTAAAAACAGATAGTTTAGTCTCAAACATGGGAGGTGGGCACTGGTCAAGGCAAAAATCCCTTTCTGTCCCATTGATAAGTGAGGATAAATCCTGGACACACATGAGAACTGTTAGTTTAGGTCTTACTGGACCTACCTGTGCGCTAAGGGTTAACTTACTTTGTTTAATGTGACCATGTTGGTCTTGGATTACTTGTATTGTAATACGGCTCAGTTTGTACTTACCGGTATTTGTTGTACACGACAAATACGCATCATTCTTTTGAGTTAGGTAACTCTATTATGCAATCAGTACTAGGGCATCTGTCTGGACACAGTATGACATAATAGAAACTGAACCAGGAAATACCCGCGTTCTTGTAAACTAATTGATATATGGAATCTGCAAACGCAGTATCTGTCTTGATGGATGCATGTAAGTCGTAACATCTGACTGATCTCTAATTTATGCAACTTAGACTAAAGGTCTCTCAAGCCTAGATGTTTTAAATCTATGGTAACTGACATGACATACAACATTTATTCTCATACACTCAAAAGGAAAAATTGTACGGGTGCTGACCATAACCCGGGTTGCCAAAGGTCGATCATGTGTATTTCTGATGAAGAGGCAATAAACAATCTTTAACTTGAACTTGAACTTCACTAGACTGTGACCGTATCAGGTGATACATTGATTGGTAGGGACACGTAATCTGAGGTGTTTACGTGGACCCTGAACACTGTGTGGTCTATACATATACATAGGTATTATAGGAATTTTATTCTATAGGTTTGGTAAGGACAGAGTTTGATATATCTATTGCTTTTGTGTGTGACTATCTAGTAGGAGTAAGGTTCCATAGGTGAAAAGTGTGTGGTTATTTTGTTTTTTTCAGGATGGTAGTTGTTGGGATTGGTAGAGGTGAGCCTTCTGAAGGTGGGCCCGGTCTAGAGATAGACTTGGGGGCACTGGAACTCCCTCTGGCCATGAGGCCAAACTACAAGGTTGATGGGGTAACTCAGGGAGTGGTAGTGGATACTACACTGGGCGCCGGTGAGAAGCGGGAGTTAGCCGAGGCTGCTTCCCGGCTTTCTCCGGGTCGTGCCGGTTTCTCCCGAGTTTATCCGGGTAGCGCGCAGGAGGTAACTCAGGGAGTGGTAGTGGATACTACACTGGGCGCCGGTGAGAAGCGGGAGTTAGCCGAGGCTGCTTCCCGGCTTTCTCCGGGTCGTGCCGATCTCTCCCGAGTTTATCCGGGTAGTGCGCAGGAGGTAACACACGGCGAGCTGGTCATGACACAGTCGGTTTTAGGGTCAGTAGAGTTACATGTGGAGGGCACATCTGAATTGATGCCGGTCAGTGGTGATACAAGGAGGGAGGCTCAAACTGTTTCTCTTCCTACTCCCGGAGGGGAGGTAGGCAAGGAGATGGGGAATGAGACTCCGGCTGTGGATCCTAAGGACCGGGTTACTTTCAGGGTGATGCCAAGTGTAATTGAAAACCCGGAATCTGAGGCTCCAGGGGTTACGAGACAACCAGATGGGAGCAAGGTTATAATGGATAGTGCCATGACACTCGGACTTAGAAGGGAACAGGATGAAGGGGAATCTCCTTGTAGGATAGTTGAATGGAAGGAAGGGTTAGAGGAAACCCTTTGTAGTTTAGCGGGTCATGATGGGACGCAGCACAGAATGGGTGTGACCCCACCAGAAGGGCAACATAGAAAGATGTCTATGTCTGAGGAACTGGTGTATCAATCTAACCCTGCTATCAGGGAAATGGGGATTGATGCTGTGCATAGTGAAGTTGGGAACAGTAGATCTGTGGAATGGTCCTTAGCAGTGGCAAGGAGACCTGTGAGTTCAGGTGTGACGCCGGTTAAGAGACGAGCAAATGAGCTGAAGCTATTTGATGGTACGATTCCATGGAGAAGGTGGTTTGTTCGCTTCGCTGCAGACATGCGTAATAATGGATGGGCCGGCGAGGAATGCCTGGCCTCCTTGGCATGGTGTCTGCGTGATGGTCCTGGTGACGCCGCTCTCACCGCCTTCGAACTCGACGGCGATGGCACATATGAAGGCCTAGTCGTATGTGCTGCTTGGGTTCTAGGTTCTGAATCGGGAACCGACCAAGAGGCTGAGTTGGAGGCCCGTGTGCAACGGAAGGGTGAAGGACACCGACAGTTTGGCATGGCGCTTTGGGTTTTGGCTAGGGAGGCATTTGAGTCTTTTTCACCGAGCGATCCCTGGTTAGTGAGGAAACTAGGGGGGATATACATCGATGGGTTGGAAGACAATGTCTTACGGGCTGAAGTAAGATCCCAGTGGAAGACAAAGATGTCACTAGCAGACATCATTGATCTCACTGGGGACTGTGTGTTGAAGAGAAAGCTGTTGGGAACTGTCAATGTGACACCAGAGGGAGCATATAGACCCTGTGTATTAAGTGAGGGTCAAGTTGCTTCTGAGTCACAAGAGGTGGCAGCACATACACCCCATTCCAAGTCAGATGTAGAGGAGTTACTACTTGACAAGAAAATGGAGTCCATGATCAAAAGGGTCATGAAGCGAGTGGGTAGAGCTGAATGGGGTGAGAAGACAAATCCTAAAAAGGCGAAGTCTAGTAAGGATTCTGTATGCCATAGGTGTGGGAAGCGAGGGCATTTTGCTAAACAGTGTGGGACAGAAGGTCCTGAGACAGAGATTGTCTTGAGAGAGCAAAAAGATGGGCCTGCTTCCAATTCCGCCCCACCACCGCCGGAAAACTGAAAAGGGCTGTTGTTGATGACAAAACAACAGCCCCAACTTGTGTCGTTAAGGGTACTAGCCCCTGCTTAGTTGAGGAAGAATCATTACTGTTAACGCTGGGTAAGGCCGCATCCGAGTTGGGACGCCAACAGGATGAGACGGGGCCCCAGGAACCAAGCGAGATAGGCATTGGGGAGGTAGCACCCCCTGATGCTGCTTGTGAAAATGAGTTGGCAGGTATGGTGCACAAAGTTTGTGACATGCAACTCAACCCAGAGGATCCTGTAGTGGAATTTCTACAGAGACGTGGTTTTGATCTGGGCGGTAATGGGGATTTCCAACGCTTTGCAGACATGCCCTCCCCTTTAAAGGGAAGGCGCTGGTACTTGCCTGTAAAGATTCATGGGCGTTCGGCAGAATTTCTTATTGATACTGGGGCAAGCCACTCCATGATCGGTAGGGATTTCTTCCGCACGTTTGCAGACCTGCCTGATAAACCTTTCAGGGGCGATCAGGTTCGGACTGCGGATGGATCTCATATGCAGACATATGGCAAACAAGTGCTATCACTGGTGACGAATGGGACATCTTTCGTCATATCCCCGATTGTGGCTGAGATAACGGATCAGGGAATCCTTGGGATGGATTTTTGTGCTCTCTATGGAGTAGGATTGGACAGTGTCACTGGTGAAGTGGTGATAAAGTTTCCATCTGAATTGAGAGTTAGTTGTGTCCTTCGAAGGATTTCAGGCGTCTCTTCCGTTGCTCAGACAGTCAGAATTCCTCCTCGCCATGTATGCAATGTAGTTGTATATAGCCGAGATGTGGAATTCAATCGCATGGGTGTGGTTGAGCCAGACAATGAGCAGCTTCGGAAGCTTGGTCTGACTTCAACTTGTACCCTGGTACAGAGTTCAAGACGAACAGTAGTGCCAGTCAGTAATATGACTTTTCAGGATGTGTACCTGGAAAAAGGGACGACCTTTGGGGACGTAACATATGCTGATGTGGTAGGAAGGGCTGACTCACCAGAGGTGGAGTTAGCAGCAAAGAGGGCAGTGGAATTAGGAGCTTTGGATCCATCCGCTATGCCAGTGGTGTTACAAGACACTGGAGAGCAGGATAGGAAGGAAGGCTATGGATTACCACTGCATCTTTTACCATTAGTGACAGATAGCCACCTGGAGAAGGAAGAGGACAAAGGGAGTCTGGCTCAATTGTTGTGTGAGAATGCAGACTTGTTCTCTGCTCCAGGAGAGAAGTTGGGTAGAACCGACCGAGTAACTCATCGGATAGACACCGGTTCTAGCCCGCCGTTACGCTTGCCTTACCGGCGTCTGCCTTTGTCTAAGAAACAGGCATTGGAGGATGAGGTGGACAAGATGTTAGGGGAAGGGATAATAAGGCCTTCTGATAGTCCATGGGCTAGTCCAGTGGTAATGGTTACCAAAAAGGATGGCACCTGTCGATTCTGTATAGATTACAGGAGACTAAATGGGATTACGAGGAAGAATGCCTACCCCTTGCCACGCATTGACGAAAGTCTGGATTCCTTGGGAGGCAATCACTGGTTTAGTACCTTAGATCTCCAGTCAGGGTACTGGCAGATTGGGATGCACCCAGAGGATAAGGAAAAGACAGCGTTCACAACCCACAGGGGGTTGTTTGAGTTCAATGTAATGCCATTTGGCTTATGCAATGCTCCGGCTACTTTCGAGAATATGATGGAGACAATGCTAAGGGGATTGTTGTGGAAAAACTGTCTAGTTTATCTAGACGACATCATAGTTTTCGGGAAAACTCGGGAGGAGTGTCTATCAAATTTGACCAAGGTGATGGATCGACTGAGATCCTACAACCTTAGACTGAAAGCTAAGAAATGCAAGTTCTTCAGGCAATCAGTGGAATATCTGGGCCGAATAGTCAGTGGCACAGGTATTTCGGCGGATCCAGGGAAATTAGAGGCAGTAGCTAGTTGGGCAACGCCAAAGGACCAGAAAGAAGTGAGGTCATTTTTGGGCTTTTGCTCATACTACCGCGATTTCATTCCCGGATTTGCTGAGGTGTCGGCTCCTTTACAGGCGCTAGTAGTAGGAAAAAGGAAAGGAATGTTGAAGCTACCACCGTTTATTTGGACGGAATCAGCTGGACAGGCTTTTCAGAAGCTGAAGGAGTTATTCACGGTAACTCCTGTGCTGAGCTATCCTACTGAGGGTGACCAGTTCATCCTAGACACTGACGCTAGCAACGATAGCATAGGCGCTGTCTTATCCCAAGTGCAAGAAGGGAAGGAAGTGCCCTTGGCATTTGCTAGCAACAGCTTGAGTAAAACTCAACGCAATTATTGCACCACCAAGAGAGAGTTGTTGGCCATAGTAGTATACACAAAGAAATTCCGCCATTATTTGTATGGTGGGAATTTTATCCTACGAACAGACCATTCATCCTTGAGATGGCTCCTTAATTTCAAGGAAGCAGATGGGATGATGGGTAGATGGATCTCCGCGTTGTCTGAATTGGGAATAGAGAATGCCCAGATTCAGCATCGGAGCGGAGTGAAGCACGTAAATGCGGATTGTTTGTCTAGGAGACCAATCCGAAGATGTGCAAGAATAGACTGTGAAGACTGTGGCATACATAATGCGTTGGTGGCTCCAATAGTGAATTTTGATCCAGCCTGGGAGGAGAACTTGGTGTTCTGGTCGGCGGAGTCCTTACTTGAAGCTCAGCAGGAGGACGAAGGTATCAACATGATACGGAATCTGATCCTAGAGAGAGCTGCTCGTCCCGTCAGACCTGCTCTGTCATTAGAGTGTGTGGAAGTGAGGAACTTAGTGGGCCAATGGTCGCAGTTGGTAGTGCGAGACGGCCTATTGTGTAGATGGAAAACTCTTGAAGGCAAAGCCAGGAGGAGGCTACAGATAGTCTTGCCAGCTTCTCTGAGATGGGAAGTATTCGAGTTTTTCCATGGTCATCAGACTTCCGCTCATTTTGGCAGGAAACGGACTTTGGACAAACTAGCGAGGAGATATTACTGGCCTGGGATGTCTAAGGACGTAATACGTTGGTTGAGTGAATGCCCGACGTGTTGCCTGGTGAAGCCGGGCCCTGGGAAGGGTAAAACATCTCTCAGACAAGAACTGTTCGGAGTCAGATTTGCGAGGATAGCCATTGATATAATCACTGGCTTCCAGACAACTCCAAACTCCAACGTGTGCATGATGGTAGTACAAGACTACTATACCAAGTTTGTACGGGTAATTCCTATGAAAGATCATACTGCGCTTACTTGTGCACAAGCTCTGGTTAAGGAGTGGGTCCTAACATTTGGTGCACCCCTCATGCTGCATTCAGACCAAGGCAGGGAGTTTGAATCTCGTCTCTTCCAAGGGATGATGGATGAGTTGGCAATAGTGAAGACACGCACTAATCCCTATCGACCGCAGTCGGATGGGATGGTTGAGAGGTTCAATCGCACATTGATACAGGGGCTGACTTCGTTAGTTAATTCTAAGCAGGATGACTGGGATACCTTTTCTCAGTATGTAGCCCATGCTTACAATTGTACAGTGCATGCATCCACTGGTTGCACTCCAAATAGCCTAGTGTTCGGATCTGAGATCATCATGCCAGCTGATTTAGTTTTTGGCAGTGTTCTGCGGAGGAAGGATCTCCCATGTCGTGTGGCATTTACGGAGACCCTCCGGCGTGAACTGCGTGAAAGCTATGCATTGGTGAGAGGGCACTTGAAGAAAGCTGCTATTCATCAGAAGGTTGGTTATGATACAGGCTTGAGGGAACGGAAGTATGTGGTAGGACAGAAGGTGGTAAGATTGAAACCACCTGTCCATGGAAAGATCTCTAGAGGATGGGATGGACCCTTTGAGGTAACAAAAGTGATATCTGACGTCACTGTGTTACTCAAAGATGTCCGAGGCAAAATTGTTGCTGGCCATGTGGACCGCCTGAAACCTTGGCTGGGTCGCCGACCAGGCGATGAGGATGGACCCTTGGTAGAAGTACCTTTGCTTAAACCCAGGTGGGTGCGGAAAGAGCCTGAAGTGGCACCCACGTCTACTAAAAAGACCCCAAAAGCAGCGCCTGCTAAGAAGGTTAAGAGTAGAAAGAAGAAGAAGCAGAAGAAGTTAGCTGCTAAGGAGAGGGTCTGGAAGACTCCTCCTAGTGCTAAAACGGATGTACCCGCGGATCCTGTGCGTAGAAGTGCACGCATAGCAGGCCGGGGTGCTGTTACTTAGTCAGATAAGGGGTATGGATATGCCAAACGGGATGTCTGAATTTGTTCGGATCTCCGAGGTTTATCCGAGGAACCCCGGGAAGTTAACAGCTGGTGCAGATTGTCGAGAAAACACAACGAGAAACCCGGATTCTTGGTATAAATTGATGTGGCAGGAACGGGTGCTGCTTACTCAGTAGAGGGCATTGGGATTCCCAGTATTTGGAATGAGAATAATTATTTAAGATACTTACATGCCGTGATCTGTGTAGTGGGCTAAACCTTAGTAATTGTCGGGTTATTTGTCCCTAGAATCCAACCTATTATATCATTGGAAGGAGTGGTGTTTAAGAGTGGTTGAAAGGAGATGTTACTCCTTAATATGAGGAAACCAGAAGGGTTTAAATGAGATGCTACTCCTAAATATGAAAATCAGAATGGTTGAGATGAGGAGATGTTAATCCTAAATATGAGGAAACCAGAATGGTTGAGATGAGGTGTTAATCCTAAATATGAGGAAACCAGAATGGTTGAGATGAGGAGATGCTATTCCTAAATGTGAGGAAACCAAAACTAAGAAACATTCCCCCCGAGTAAGTCCGGAACACCAAATTATTTTGTTTTCTTCAACATTTATTGTATTCAGAATATCATGAATACATCCAGTGCTTTGTTCATCAATACTTGTTTTATGTCAGCATGAATGCTTAGGAGGTTAACTCAAACGCTCCTTGCACTCTTAAAAACATTGTAAAACTAAACGATGAGAGTGAGGATCTACCACCATTCATGGTTGCAAACATGGATGTGGTGTTTTCTCCCTCAGTGGAGATTGTTGGTGATGGTTCAGTCTTTGAAGGGGTGGCAGGAGGATCCCCTGCCACTGTTTCATTTTACTGATAATTTGCCTTTAATCTCAGGGAAATTGTATTTTCCTAGTAGGGTGTAGTCCAAAGATCAAAATTGAACTAACATGAGTTGGAGGCAGTGAAAGCTGATCTCCACTCTCGTATGAAGTAGAAGGAATAAGAGACAGAAGTACCCAAGACTGATCTCGAATTGAGAGATGTTTTGTATACTTTAGAACTCTTGGTGGAGAGGATTAGGATAGAGAAGCAATTGGAATTGGTTGCTTATACTATCCTAACCACAAACCACATAATTCAATTAGACATAGTTAAAAGACATGACTACCATGTGGGAGCATAAATTCTACTCCTTGTAGTCTGATCTTATAGTTTAAATTGATCAAGTAAAGTCTCTCAAGGTAAAATTGGTTGATCTGAATGAGTAGTACTCCGTTCTTGACAAAACAGTCATAAGAGGACGATGAGTGCTTCTCGGAGATTACTGATTTCTTTGAGGACTGCGATAATAATACCACTTACTATGTGGTATGGTGAGAGTACTATAGGGTAGAGAGGAGTTCTGCTCCACTACATCTATGGTACAGTGATGCAGTCTCGTGGTATGGTGAAAGTACTATAGGGTAGACAGGAGTTCTGCTCCACTACATCTATGGTACAGTGATGCAGTCTACAATGGTGAGTTAGGAGATGATCAATCTGATCCCCTCTCCTGCACCGGGAGTTGCAGCTACATAAGATGAACCAGGAGATGAAATTATAATCTCCTATATAGATAATTCTAATGGGACTATATGGTCTCTGGGTGCCTTCCTGGATCGGACGCTATGCCGGCCCGGGTACACAGAGTGTGTTCCTCATTGGAATTCATTATTGCAAAGAAACTCAAACCCAGTAAGTTTGAGGAGAGTCCATGTCGGCTGACACTCGAATTGAGGAGTCAGAAACCTTTGGGTAAAAGTTCTAACCAAAACCTTTGGGTTTTAAGTGCATAAGACAAAGATTTTCTTGCGGAGCCATTAAGTCTAAAGCCTTGATCTCCGATGGAGGTTTTTACTTATGTTACATGATTTTGTAAGGTGTTATGCCATGTCACTGTGATTTATGTTCACATAAGTACGCAAGTTGGTGGAAAAGTCAGGTACGCAATCATGTACACAGTCATGTACATAGACAGGTACGCAGTCAGATATGAAAAATCTGAGTCAGGTACGCAATCATGTACACAGTCATGTACATAGACAGGTACGCAGTCAGATATGAAAAATCTGAGTCAGGTACGCAACCATGTACACAGTCATGTACATAGACCGGTACGCACTTCGCCACACTCACAAGTAGTGTTCGTCGAGGACGGGATGCTGCCTCTACAGTATGCTGAAGGGTACGGTTCCGGAGATGGTCTGGACAATTACCGTACGGACCTGCCTGTCCCTCTGCCATCCATCAAGCCTTATGATGTACGACTGCTGGGCTTTGACAGTCTGTTGAAGCTGCAGCTGTGGTGGGAGATTTGGATTATGGTGGAATACTGCAGAACTCTACCTCCTCCAATCTCCTGTCATCCTGATGAACTGATTAGCGTTATGTGAGCTATGATACACATACACGCTTCTCCTACTACCAGCTATGAACTGTTCCGGTACAACTTCAGTGTTCCAGCAACTCTGTTCTACATGAGGAGTTGACTTATGGACTTCCAGTTGGATTATGTTACCTTCTCCAGTGGTTAGTCATCGATGGAGCACAGTGCAACACGACTGTTGTACTTAAAATTTTATAGAGGCACTATCATAATGTTGTATGGTTTGAAGGGTACAAATATGAAAAGACACTCCTAAGAACTTTTGTATCTTGTGCCTAGTACCCAATTTATATGCTAGTGTGTGTTTTCTGTGTTGGAGATACAACATTATATCTCTCCATGCTTGAGAAGCCTTCTCTTTGAGCAAGATATGCGTGAATCAAGAAGGACAGTGAACACTCAATCTGCTGATATTTGGATCTCTTTGAGACCAAGCAGAGACTATGCTACAGGTGGCTACATATTATTTGGTTTATGAAACCAGGGACTGCACATATGTTGATATACTCGTGAAGGTTACCATAGATGCCTTGGACTATAACACAGTTTCCTCAGTTTGACTTTCCAGAAGGGTTAGCAAGCTTAGAGATGTGTGTTTAATACTTGTATGTTAATGCCATGTGCTTTCCTACTATAACACTGCTTCCTCAGTTTGACTTTCCAGAAGGGTTAGCAAGCTTAGAGATGTGTGTTCAATAAGTATGTGTAGCTATACTTTGGTTTGTGAAATCACTATGATATTCATCACTGCATTATCCGTTTCATATTCTTGAGCATTTCTAGAATTGAAAATGTATGAATATTGAGAGATGATATATGATTTTATTGAAGTATTTTTCAGTAAGAGGAGTTTTCTAAACTCCTGGTATTGTTTTAATTGAGGTCTTGAGAAGTAAGTCGTCTCTACTATTATATAGTTTCGACAATATATATTGTTATACTCATGTTACTCATATAACAATACTCAATTCTTTCGGTTGCTGAAGGTTACTATATTGTCTGGTGGGGGGTAGTGTAGTGATCCGCCTTACTCCTCTCACCCTCACGCCGACTGCCGGGGCTCCCGCCCGGTTACCCGAACTTTCCCGGGAAGGTCCCGCGGTCACTGGGTACAGGCCCCCCTCCCACCTGCTGCTGGTGGTGCTGGGTGCCTGGGACTCCCGGATTTGTGCCCACTGAACCTTGACCAGGGGCAGGTATATAAGGCCTGCCTGCCAGGACACCAGGAAGGTATTCCTTGAGGCTGGCTCATGCCAGTCCATAGAGTGCTACACAGCAGTGGGTCCTAGATCCCTGCTGTAGTCCCACTGTTGGAGCTGGGCTCCCTACAGGTTGGTTGCTGTCACATATATCTCCAAGTCTGGGAGATTGGTGTGACAGGTATACGCTCCACCCTTCCCAACTCCCATGATGGAGTGGGAACTGTTGGAGGAACCTTTCTGTATGAAGCCAGCATAGCCCCAACTATAGAACCCCTATCCCCCATTCCTGTAGAAGTGGGGTTCTGAGGCATACATGAGTATGGGAGTGGGGAGTGAACTGAAGTAATAAGACCTGAGAATATATCTCATTCTGTAACTGTGCTTGATCTATTGAAATAAAGAAATATAATTAATACAACCTATTCTTCGAATCTGTTGGCTCGGAATACAATCCCTGTATCCTGAACCAGTTACATCAGGTACACACTCCTTAGTGTGGAGTCCAGAGATATTATTCTGAATATGCTCATCAGAATTGTCACTCTGTAATTCCAGAGGCTTGCAAGAGTCAGACTGAATTTGCACATCATGTTTGTCTCAAAGTCTTTGTTAGGAGTTTTCCCTGAATATGCACATTAGGTACACTCTCCTAAGTGTGGAGTCCAGAGATATTATTCTGAATATGCTCATCAGAATTGTCACTCTGTATTTCCAGAGGCTTGCGTGTGTCAGACTGAATTTGCACATCATGTCTGTCTCAAAGTCTCTGTTAGGAGTTTTCCCTGAATATGCACATCAGGTACACACTCCTTAGTGTGGAATCCAGAGATCATTCTGAATATGCTCATTAGAATTTTCACTCTGTATTTCCAGAGGCTTGCAAGCGTCAGACTGAATTTGCAAATCATGTCTGTCTCAAAGTCTCTGTTATGAGTTTTCCCTGAATATGCACATCAGGTACACACTCCTTAGTGTGGAAATCCAGAGATCATTCTGAATATGCTCATCAGCATTGTCACTCTGTATTTCCAGAGGCCTGCAAGAGTCAGACTGAATTTGCACATCATGTCTGTCTCAAAGTCTCTGTTAGGAGTTTTCCCTGAATATGCACATCAGGTACATACTCCTAAGTGTAGAATCCAGAGATATTATTCTGAATATGCTCATTAGAATTGTCACTCTGTATTTCCAGAGGCTTGCGCGTGTCAGACTGAATTTGCACATCATGTCTGTTTCAAAGTCTCTGTTTGGAGTTTTCCCTGAATATGCACATCAGGTACACATTCCTAAGTGTGGAGTCCAGAGATATTATTCTGAATATGCTCATCAGAATTGTCACTCTGTATTTCCAGAGGCTTGCAAGAGTCAGACTGAATTTGCACATCATGTCTGTCTCAAAGTCTCTGTTGGGAGTTTTCCCTGAATATGCACATCAGGTACACTCTCCTTAGTGTGGAATCCGGAGATATTATTCTGAATATGCTCATCAGAATTGTCACTCTGTAGTTCCAGAGGCTTGCAAGAGTCAGACTGAATTTGCACATCATGTCCGTCTCAAAGTCTCTGTTAGGAGTTTTCCCTGAATATGCACATTAGGTACACACTCCTGAGTGTGGAGTCCAGAGATATTATTCTGAATATGCTCATCAGAATAGTCACTCTGTAATTCCAGAGGCTTGCAAGAGTCAGACTGAATTTGCACATCATGTTTGTCTCAAAGTCTTTGTTAGGAGTTTTCCCTGAATATGCACATCAGGTACACACTCCTTAGTGTGGAATCAAGAGATCATTCTGAATATGCTCATCAGAATTGTCACTCTGTATTTCCAGAGGCTTGCAAGAGTCAGACTGAATTTGCACATCATGTCTGTCTCAAAGTCTCTGTTAGGAGTTTTCCCTGAATATGCACATCAGGTACACACTCCTTAGTGTGGAATCCAGAGATCATTCTGAATATGCTCATCAGAATTGTCACTCTGTATTTCCAGAGGCTTGCAAGAGTCAGACTGAATTTGCACATCATGTCTGTCTCAAAGTCTCTGTTAGGAGTTTTCCCTGAATATGCACATCAGGTACACACTACTTAGTGTGGAATCCAGAGATCATTCTGAATATACTCATCAGAATTTTCACTCTGTATTTCCAGAGGCTTGCAAGAGTCAGACTGAATTTGCACATCATGTCTGTTTCAAAGTCTCTGTTAGGAGTTTTCCCTGAATATGCACATTAGGTACACATTCCTAAGTGTGGAGTCCAGAGATATTATTTTGAATATGCTCATCAGAATTGTCACTCTGTATTTCCAGAGGCTTGCGCATGTCAGACTGAATTTGCACATCATGTCTGTCTCAAAGTCTCTGTTATGAGTTTTCCCTGAATATGCACATCAGGTACACACTCCTTAGTGTGGAATCCAGAGATCATTCTGAATATGCTCATCAGAATTGTCACTCTGTAATTCCAGAGGCTTGCAAGAGTCAGACTGAATTTGCACATCATGTCTGTCTCAATGTCTCTGTTAGGAGTTTTCCCTGAATATGCACATCAGGTACACACTCCTAAGTGTGGAATACAGAGATCATTCTGAATATGCTCATCAGAATTGTCACTCTCTATTTCGAGAGGCTTGCAAGAGTCAGACTGAATTTGCACATCATGTCCGTCTCAAAGTCTCTGTTAGGAGTTTTCCCTGAATATGCACATCAGGTACACACTCCTTAGTGTGGAATCCAGAGATCATTCTGAATATGCTCATCAGAATTGTCACTCTGTATTTCCAGAGGCTTGCAAGAGTCAGACTGAATTTGCACATCATGTCTGTCTCAAAGTCTCTGTTAGGAGTTTTCCCTGAATATGCACATCAGGTACACACTACTTAGTGTGGAATCCAGAGATCATTCTGAATATACTCATCAGAATTTCACTCTGTATTTCCAGAGGCTTGCAAGAGTCAGACTGAATTTGCACATCATGTCTGTTTCAAAGTCTCTGTTTGGAGTTTTCCCTGAATATGCACATTAGGTACACATTCCTAAGTGTGGAGTCCAGAGATATTATTTTGAATATGCTCATCAGAATTGTCACTCTGTATTTCCAGAGGCTTGCGCGTGTCAGACTGAATTTGCACATCATGTCTGTCTCAAAGTCTCTGTTATGAGTTTTCCCTGAATATGCACATCAGGTACACACTCCTTAGTGTGGAATCCAGAGATCATTCTGAATATGCTCATCAGAATTGTCACTCTGTAATTCCAGAGGCTTGCAAGAGTCAGACTGAATTTGCACATCATGTCTGTCTCAATGTCTCTGTTAGGAGTTTTCCCTGAATATGCACATCAGGTACACACTCCTAAGTGTGGAATACAGAGATCATTCTGAATATGCTCATCAGAATTGTCACTCTCTATTTCCAGAGGCTTGCAAGAGTCAGACTGAATTTGCACATCATGTCTGTCTCAAAGTCTCTGTTGTGAGTTTTCCCTGAATATGCACATCAGGTACACACTCCTTAGTGTGGAATCCAGAGATCATTCTGAATATGCTCATCAGAATTGTCACTCTGTAATTCCAGAGTCTTGCAAGAGTCAGACTGAATTTGCTCATCATGTTTGTCTCAAAGTCTTTGTTAGGAGTTTTCCCTGAATATGCACATCAGGTACACACTCCTTAGTGTGGAATCAAGAGATCATTCTGAATATGCTCATCAGAATTGTCACTCTGTATTTCCAGAGGCTTGCAAGAGTCAGACTGAATTTGCACATCATGTCTGTCTCAAAGTCTCTGTTAGGAGTTTTCCCTGAATATGCATATAAGGTACACACTCCTTAGTGTGGAATCCAGAGATCATTCTGAATATGCTCATCAGAATTGTCACTCTGTATTTCCAGAGGCTTGCAAGAGTCAGACTGAATTTGCACATCATGTCTGTCTCAAAGTCTCTGTTATGAGTTTTCCCTGAATATGCACATCAGGTACACACTCCTTAGTGTGGAATCCAGAGATCATTCTGAATATGCTCATTAGAATTTTCACTCTGTATTTCCAGAGGCTTGCAAGAGTCAGACTGAATTTGCACATCATGTGTGTCTCAAAGTCTCTGTTAGGAGTTTTACCTGAATATGCACATCAGGTACACACTTCTAAGTGTAGAATCCAGAGCTATTATTCTGAATATGCTCATCAGAATTGTCACTCTGTATTTCCAGAGGCTTGCGCGTGTCAGACTGAATTTGCACATCATGTCTGTCTCAAAGTCTCTGTTAGGAGTTTTCCCTGAATATGCACATCAGGTACACACTCCTTAGTGTGGAATCCAGAGATTTTTCTGAATAGGCTCATCAGAATTGTCACTCTGTATTTCCAGAGGCTTGCAAGAGTCAGACTGAATTTGCACATCATGTCTGTTTCAAAGTCTCTGTTTGGAGTTTTCCCTGAATATGCACATCAGGTTCACATTCCTAAGTGTGGAGTCCAGAGATATTATTCTGAATATGCTCATCAGAATTGTCACTCTGTATATCCAGAGGCTTTCAAGAGTCAGACTGAATTTACACATAATGTCTGTCTCAAAGTCTCTGTTAGGAGTTTTCCCTGAATATGCACATCAGGTACACACTCCTAAGTGTGGAATCCAGAGATATTATTTTGAATATGCTCATCAGAATTGTCACTCTGTAGTTCTAGAGGCTTGCAAGAGTCAGACTGAATTTGCACATCATGTCTGTCTCAAAGTCTCTGTTGGGAGTTTTCCCTGAATATGCACATCAGGTACACTCTCCTTAGTGTGGAATCCGGAGATATTATTCTGAATATGCTCATCAGAATTGTCACTCTGTAGTTCCAGAGGCTTGCAAGAGTCAGACTGAATTTGCACATCATGTCCGTCTCAAAGTCTCTGTTAGGAGTTTTCCCTGAATATGAACATCAGGTACACACTCCTGAGTGTGGAGTCCAGAGATATTATTCTGAATATGCTCATCAGAATTGTCACTCTGTAATTCCAGAGGCTTGCAAGAGTCAGACTGAATTTGCACATCATGTTTGTCTCAAAGTCTTTGTTAGGAGTTTTCCCTGAATATGCACATCAGGTACACACTCCTTAGTGTGGAATCAAGAGATCATTCTGAATATGCTCATCAGAATTGTCACTCTGTATTTCCAGAGGCTTGCGCGTGTCAGACTGAATTTGCACATCATGTCTGTCTCAAAGTCTCTGTTAGGAGTTTTCCCTGAATATGCACATCAGGTACACACTCCTTAGTGTGGAATCCAGAGATCATTCTGAATATGCTCATCAGAATTGTCACTCTGTATTTCCAGAGGCTTGCAAGAGTCAGACTGAATTTGCACATCATGTCTGTCTCAAAGTCTCTGTTAGGAGTTTTCCCTGAATATGCACATCAGGTACACACTCCTTAGTGTGGAATCCAGAGATCAATCTGAATATACTCATCAGAATTTTCACTCTGTATTTCCAGAGGCTTGCAAGAGTCAGACTGAATTTGCACATCATGTCTGTTTCAAAGTCTCTGTTTGGAGTTTTCCCTGAATATGCACATTAGGTACACATTCCTAAGTGTGGAGTCCAGAGATATTATTTTGAATATGCTCATCAGAATTGTCACTCTGTATTTCCAGAGGCTTGCGCGTGTCAGACTGAATTTGCACATCATGTCTGTCTCAAAGTCTCTGTTATGAGTTTTCCCTGAATATGCACATCAGGTACACACTCCTTAGTGTGGAATCCAGAGATCATTCTGAATATGCTCATCAGAATTGTCACTCTGTAATTCCAGAGGCTTGCAAGAGTCAGACTGAATTTGCACATCATGTCTGTCTCAATGTCTCTGTTAGGAGTTTTCCCTGAATATGCACATCAGGTACACACTCCTAAGTGTGGAATACAGAGATCATTCTGAATATGCTCATCAGAATTGTCACTCTCTATTTCAAGAGGCTTGCAAGAGTCAGACTGAATTTGCACATCATGCCTGTCTCAAAGTCTCTGTTGTGAGTTTTCCCTGAATATGCACATCAGGTACACACTCCTTAGTGTGGAATCCAGAGATCATTCTGAATATGCTCATCAGAATTGTCACTCTGTAATTCCAGAGTCTTGCAAGAGTCAGACTGAATTTGCTCATCATGTTTGTCTCAAAGTCTTTGTTAGGAGTTTTCCCTGAATATGCACATCAGGTACACACTCCTTAGTGTGGAATCCAGAGATCATTCTGAATATGCTCATCAGAATTGTCACTCTGTATTTCCAGAGGCTTGCAAGAGTCAGACTGAATTTGCACATCATGTCTGTCTCAAAGTCTCTGTTATGAGTTTTCCCTGAATATGCACATCAGGTACACACTCCTTAGTGTGGAATCCAGAGATCATTCTGAATATGCTCATTAGAATTTTCACTCTGTATTTCCAGAGGCTTGCAAGAGTCAGACTGAATTTGCACATCATGTGTGTCTCAAAGTCTCTGTTAGGAGTTTTACCTGAATATGCACATCAGGTACACACTTCTAAGTGTAGAATCCAGAGCTATTATTCTGAATATGCTCATCAGAATTGTCACTCTGTATTTCCAGAGGCTTGCGCGTGTCAGACTGAATTTGCACATCATGTCTGTCTCAAAGTCTCTGTTAGGAGTTTTCCCTGAATATGCACATCAGGTACACACTCCTTAGTGTGGAATCCAGAGATTTTTCTGAATAGGCTCATCAGAATTGTCACTCTGTATTTCCAGAGGCTTGCAAGAGTCAGACTGAATTTGCACATCATGTCTGTTTCAAAGTCTCTGTTTGGAGTTTTCCCTGAATATGCACATCAGGTATACATTCCTAAGTGTGGAGTCCAGAGATATTATTCTGAATATGCTCATCAGAATTGTCACTCTGTATATCCAGAGGCTTTCAAGAGTCAGACTGAATTTACATATAATGTCTGTCTCAAAGTCTCTGTTAGGAGTTTTCCCTGAATATGCACATCAGGTACACACTCCTTAGTGTGGAATCCAGAGATATTATTTTGAATATGCTCATCAGAATTGTCACTCTGTAGTTCTAGAGGCTTGCAAGAGTCAGACTGAATTTGCACATCATGTCTGTCTCAAAGTCTCTGTTGGGAGTTTTCCCTGAATATGCACATCAGGTACACTCTCCTTAGTGTGGAATCCGGAGATATTATTCTGAATATGCTCATCAGAATTGTCACTCTCTATTTCAAGAGGCTTGCAAGAGTCAGACTGAATTTGCACATCATGTCTGTCTCAAAGTCTCTTATGAGTTTTCCCTAAATATGCACATCAGGTACACACTCCTTAGTATGGAATCCAGAGATCATTCTGAATATGCTCATCAGAATTGTCACTCTGTATTTCCAGAGGCATGCAAGATTCAGACTGAATTTGCACATCATGTCTGTCTCAAAGTCTCTGTTGTGAGTTTTCCCTGAATATGCACATCAGGTACACACTCATTAGTGTGGAATCCAGAGATCATTCTGAATATGCTCATCAGAATTGTCACTCTGTATTTCCAGAGGCTTGCAAGAGTCAGACTGAATTTGCACATCATGTCTGTCTCAAAGTCTCTGTTAGGAGTTTTCCCTGAATATGCACATCAGGTACACACTCCTAAGTGTAGAATCCAGAGATATTATTCTGAATATGCTCATCAGAATTGTCACTCTGTATTTCCAGAGGCTTGCGCGTGTCAGACTGAATTTGCACATCATGTCTGTCTCAAAGTCTCTGTTAGGAGTTTTCCCTGAATATGCACATCAGGTACAAACTCCTTAGTGTGGAATCCAGAGATTTTTCTGAATAGGCTCATCAGAATTTTCACTCTGTATTTCCAGAGGCTTGCAAGAGTCAGACTGAATTTGCACATCATGTCTGTTTCAAAGTCTCTGTTATGAGTTTTCCCTAAATATGCACATCAGGTACACACTCCTAAGTGTGGAATCCAGAGATCATTCTGAATATGCTCATCAGAATTGTCACTCTGTATTTCCAGAGGCTTGCAAGATTCAGACTGAATGTGCACATCATGTCTGTCTCAAAGTCTCTGTTAGGGGTTTTCCCTGAATATGCACATCAGGTACACACTCCTAAGTGTGGAATCCAGAGATATTATTTTGAATATGCTCATCAGAATTGTCACTCTCTAATTCTAGAGGCTTGCGCGTGTAAGACTGAATTTGCACATCATGTCTGTCTCAAAGTCTCTGTTGGGAGTTTTCCCTGAATATGCACATCAGGTACACTCTCCTTAGTGTGGAATCCGGAGATATTATTCTGAATATGCTCATCAGAATTGTCACTCTCTATTTCGAGAGGCTTGCAAGAGTCAGACTGAATTTGCACATCATGTCTGTCTCAAAGTCTCTGTTATGAGTTTTCCCTAAATATGCACATCAGGTACACACTCCTTAGTGTGCAATCCAGAGATCATTCTGAATGTGCTCATCAGAATTGTCACTCTGTATTTCCAGAGGCATGCAAGAGTCAGACTGAATTTGCACATTATGTCTGTCTCAAAGTCTCTGTTAGGAGTTTTCCCTGAATATGCACATCAGGTACACACTCCTTAGTGTGGGATCCAGATATCATTCTGAATATGCTCATCAGAATTGTCACTCTGTAATTCCAGAGGCTTGCAAGAGTCAGACTGAATTTGCACATCATGTCTGTCTCAATGTCTCTTTTAGGAGTTTTCCCTGAATATGCACATCAGGTACACACTCCTGAGTGTGGAATCCAGAGATCATTCTGAATATGCTCATCAGAATTGTCACTCTCTATTTCGAGAGGCTTGCAAGAGTCAGACTGAATTTGCACATCATGTCTGTCTCAAAGTCTCTGTTATGAGTTTTCCCTGAATATGCACATCAGGTACACACTCCTTAGTGTGGAATCCAGAGATCATTCTGAATATGCTCATCAGAATTGTCACTCTGTAATTCCAGAGGCTTGCAAGAGTCAGACTGAATTTGCACATCATGTCTGTCTCAATGTCTCTGTTAGGAGTTTTCCCTGAATATGCACATCAGGTACACACTCCTAAGTGTGGAATACAGAGATCATTCTGAATATGCTCATCAGAATTGTCACTCTCTATTTCGAGAGGCTTGCAAGAGTCAGACTGAATTTGCACATCATGTCTGTCTCAAAGTCTCTGTTAGGAGTTTTCCCTGAATATGCACATCAGGTACACACTCCTTAGTGTGGAATCCAGAGATCATTCTGAATATGCTCATCAGAATTGTCACTCTGTAATTCCAGAGTCTTGCAAGAGTCAGACTGAATTTGCTCATCATGTTTGTCTCAAAGTCTTTGTTAGGAGTTTTCCCTGAATATGCACATCAGGTACACACTCCTTAGTGTGGAATCAAGAGATCATTCTGAATATGCTCATCAGAATTGTCACTCTGTATTTCCAGAGGCTTGCAAGAGTCAGACTGAATTTGCACATCATGTCTGTCTCAAAGGCTCTGTTAGGAGTTTTCCCTGAATATGCATATCAGGTACACACTCCTTAGTGTGGAATCCAGAGATCATTCTGAATATGCTCATCAGAATTGTCACTCTGTATTTCCAGAGGCTTGCAAGAGTCAGACTGAATTTGCACATCATGTCTGTCTCAAAGTCTCTGTTATGAGTTTTCCCTGAATATGCACATCAGGTACACACTCCTTAGTGTGGAATCCAGAGATCATTCTGAATATGCTCATTAGAATTTTCACTCTGTATTTCCAGAGGCTTGCAAGAGTCAGACTGAATTTGCACATCATGTGTGTCTCAAAGTCTCTGTTAGGAGTTTTACCTGAATATGCACATCAGGTACACACTACTAAGTGTAGAATCCAGAGCTATTATTCTGAATATGCTCATCAGAATTGTCACTCTGTATTTCCAGAGGCTTGCGCGTGTCAGACTGAATTTGCACATCATGTCTGTCTCAAAGTCTCTGTTAGGAGTTTTCCCTGAATATGCACATCAGGTACACACTCCTTAGTGTGGAATCCAGAGATTTTTCTGAATATGCTCATCAGAATTGTCACTCTGTATATCCAGAGGCTTTCAAGAGTCAGACTGAATTTACACATAATGTCTGTCTCAAAGTCTCTGTTAGGAGTTTTCCCTGAATATGCACATCAGGTACACACTCCTAAGTGTGGAATCCAGAGATATTATTTTGAATATGCTCATCAGAATTGTCACTCTGTAGTTCTAGAGGCTTGCAAGAGTCAGACTGAATTTGCACATCATGTCTGTCTCAAAGTCTCTGTTGGGAGTTTTCCCTGAATATGCACATCAGGTACACTCTCCTTAGTGTGGAATCCGGAGATATTATTCTGAATATGCTCATCAGAATTGTCACTCTCTATTTCAAGAGGCTTGCAAGAGTCAGACTGAATTTGCACATCATGTCTGTCTCAAAGTCTCTCATGAGTTTTCCCTAAATATGCACATCAGGTACACACTCCTTAGTATGGAATCCAGAGATCATTCTGAATATGCTCATCAGAATTGTCACTCTGTATTTCCAGAGGCATGCAAGATTCAGACTGAATTTGCACATCATGTCTGTCTCAAAGTCTCTGTTATGAGTTTTCCCTGAATATGCACATCAGGTACACACTCATTAGTGTGGAATCCAGAGATCATTCTGAATATGCTCATCAGAATTGTCACTCTGTATTTCCAGAGGCTTGCAAGAGTCAGACTGAATTTGCACATCATGTCTGTCTCAAAGTCTCTGTTAGGAGTTTTCCCTGAATATGCACATCAGGTACACACTCCTTAGTGTGGAATCCAGAGATCATTCTGAATATGCTCATCAGAATTGTCACTCTGTATTTCCAGAGGCTTGCAAGAGTCAGACTGAATTTGCACATCATGTCTGTCTCAAAGTCTCTGTTATGAGTTTTCCCTGAATATGCACATCAGGTACACACTCCTTAGTGTGGAATCCAGAGATCATTCTGAATATGCTCATTAGAATTTTCACTCTGTATTTCCAGAGGCTTGCAAGAGTCAGACTGAATTTGCACATCATGTGTGTCTCAAAGTCTCTGTTAGGAGTTTTACCTGAATATGCACATCAGGTACACACTTCTAAGTGTAGAATCCAGAGCTATTATTCTGAATATGCTCATCAGAATTGTCACTCTGTATTTCCAGAGGCTTGCGCGTGTCAGACTGAATTTGCACATCATGTCTGTCTCAAAGCCTCTGTTAGGAGTTTTCCCTGAATATGCACATCAGGTACACACTCCTTAGTGTGGAATCCAGAGATTTTTCTGAATAGGCTCATTAGAATTGTCACTCTGTATTTCCAGAGGCTTGCAAGAGTCAGACTGAATTTGCACATCATGTCTGTTTCAAAGTCTCTGTTTGGAGTTTTCCCTGAATATGCACATCAGGTATACATTCCTAAGTGTGGAGTCCAGAGATATTATTCTGAATATGCTCATCAGAATTGTCACTCTGTATTTCCAGAGGCTTTCAAGAGTCAGACTGAATTTACACATCATGTCTGTCTCAAAGTCTCTGTTAGGAGTTTTCCCCGAATATGCACATCAGGTACACATTCCTTAGTGTGGAATCCGGAGATATTATTCTGAATATGCTCATCAGAATTGTCACTCTCTATTTCCAGAGGCTTGCAAGAGTCAGACTGAATTTGCACATCATGTCTGTCTCAAAGTCTCTGTTAGGAGTTTTCCCTGAATATGCACATCAGGTACACACTCCTAAGTGTAGAATCCAGAAATATTATTCTGAATATGCTCATCAGAATTGTCACTCTGTATTTCCAGAGGCTTGCAAGAGTCAGACTGAATTTGCACATAATGTCTGTCTCAAAGTCTCTGTTAGGAGTTTTCCCTGAATATGCACATCAGGTACACACTCCTTAGTGTGGAATCCAGAGATATTATTCTGAATATGCTCATCAGAATTGTCACTCTCTATTTCCAGAGGCTTGCAAGAGTCAGACTGAATTTGCACATCATGTCTGTCTCAAAGTCTCTGTTAGGAGTTTTCCCTGAATATGCACATCAGGTACACACTCCTTAGTGTGGAATCCAGATATCATTCTGAATATGCTCATCAGAATTGTCACTCTGTATTTCCAGAGGCTTGCAAGAGTCAGACTGAATTTGCACATCATTTCTGTCTCAAATTCTCTGTTAGGAGTTTTCCCTGAATATGCACATCAGGTACACACTCCTTAGTGTGGAATCCGGAGATATTATTCTGAATATGCTCATCAGAATTGTCACTCTCTATTTCCAGAGGCTTGCAAGAGTCAGACTGAATTTGCACATCATGTCTGTCGCAAAGTCTCTTATGAGTTTTCCCTAAATATGCACATCAGGTACACACTCCTTAGTATGGAATCCAGAGATCATTCTGAATATGCTCATCAGAATTGTCACTCTGTATTTCCAGAGGCATGCAAGATTCAGACTGAATTTGCACATCATGTCTGTCTCAAAGTCTCTGTTATGAGTTTTCCCTGAATATGCACATCAGGTACACACTCATTAGTGTGGAATCCAGAGATCATTCTGAATATGCTCATCAGAATTGTCACTCTGTATTTCCAGAGGCTTGCAAGAGTCAGACTGAATTTGCACATCATGTCTGTCTCAAAGTCTCTGTTAGGAGTTTTCCCTGAATATGCACATCAGGTACACACTCCTAAGTGTAGAAATCCAGAGATATTATTCTGAATATGCTCATCAGAATTGTCACTCTCTATTTCCAGAGGCTTGCGCGTGTCAGACTGAATTTGCACATCATGTCTGTCTCAAAGTCTCTGTTAGGAGTTTTCCCTGAATATGCACATCAGGTACACACTCCTTAGTGTGGAACCAGGGATCATTCTGAATATGCTCATCAGAATTGTCACTCTGTAATTCCAGAGGCTTGCAAGAGTCAGACTGAATTTGCACATCATTTCTGTCTCAAAGTCTCTGTTAGGAGTTTTCCCTGAATATGCACATCAGGTACACACTCCTTAGTGTGGAATCCAGAGATATTATTCTGAATATGCTCATCAGAATTGTCACTCTCTATTTCCAGAGGCTTGCGCGTGTCAGACTGAATTTGCACATCATGTCTGTCTCAAAGTCTCTGTTAGGAGTTTTCCCCGAATATGCACATCAGGTACACATTCCTTAGTGTGGAATCCAGAGATCATTCTGAATATGCTCATCAGAATTGTCACTCTGTAATTCCAGAGGCTTGCAAGAGTCAGACTGAATTTGCACATCATGTCTGTCTCAAAGTCTCTGTTAGGAGTTTTCCCTGAATATGCACATCAGGTACACACTCCTAAGTGTAGAATCCAGAAATATTATTCTGAATATGCTCATCAGAATTGTCACTCTGTATTTCCAGAGGCTTGCAAGAGTCAGACTGAATTTGCACATCATGTCTGTCTCAAAGTCTCTGTTAGGAGTTTTCCCTGAATATGCACATCAGGTACACACTCCTTAGTGTGGAATCCAGAGATTTTTCTGAATAGGCTCATCAGAATTGTCACTCTGTATTTCCAGTGTCTTGCAAGAGTCAGACTGAATTTGCACATCATGTCTGTCTCAAAGTCTCTGTTGTGAGTTTACTCTAAATATGCACATCAGGTACACACTCCTAAGTGTGAAATCCAGAGATCATTCTTAATATGCTCATCAGAATTGTCACTCTGTATTTCCAGAGGCTTGCAAGAGTCAGACTGAATTTGCACATCATGTCTGTCTCAACGTCTCTGTTAGGAGTTTTCCCTGAATATGCACATCAGGTACACACTCCTTAGTGTGGAATCCAGAGATCATTCTGAATATGCTCATCAGAATTGTCACTCTGTATTTCCAGAGGCTTGCAAGAGTCAGACTGAATTTGCACATCATGTGTGTCTCAAAGTCTCTGTTGGGAGTTTTCCCTGAATATGCACATCAGGTACACACTCCTTAGTGTGGAATCTGGAGATATTATTCTGAATATGCTCATCAGAATTGTCACTCTGTATTTCCAGAGGCATGCAAGATTCAGACTGAATTTGCACATCATGTCTGTCTCAAAGTCTCTGTTAGGAGTTTTCCCCGAATATGCACATCAGGTACACATTCCTTAGTGTGGAATCCAGAGATCATTCTGAATATGCTCATCAGAATTGTCACTCTGTATTTCCAGAGGCTTGCGCGTGTCAGACTGAATTTGCACATCATGTCTGTCTCAAAGTCTCTGTTAGGGGTTTTCCCTGAATATGCACATCAAGTACACACTCCTAAGTGTGGAATCCAGAGATATTATTCTGAATATGCTCATCAGAATTGTCACTCTGTATTTCCAGAGGCTTGCAAGAGTCAGACTGAATTTGCACATCATGTCTGTCTCAAAGTCTCTGTTAGGAGTTTTCCCTGAATATGCACATCAGGTACACACTCCTTAGTGTGGAATCCAGAGATTTTTCTGAATACGCTCATCAGAATTGTCACTCTGTATTTCCAGAGTCTTGCAAGAGTCAGACTGAATTTGCACATCATGTCTGTCTCAAAGTCTCTTATGAGTTTTCCCTAAATATGCACATCAGGTACACACTCCTTAGTGTGGAATCCAGAGATCATTCTGGATATGCTCATCAGAATTGTCACTCTGTATTTCCAGAGGCATGCAAGATTCAGACTGAATTTGCACATCATGTCTGTTTCAAAGTCTCTTATGAGTTTTCCCTAAATATGCACATCAGGTACAAACTCCTTAGTGTGGAATCCAGAGATTTTTCTGAATAGGCTCATCAGAATTTTCACTCTGTATTTCCAGAGGCTTGCAAGAGTCAGACTGAATTTGCACATCATGTCTGTTTCAAAGTCTCTGTTATGAGTTTTCCCTAAATATTCACATCAGGTACACACTCCTAAGTGTGGAATCCAGAGATCATTCTGAATATGCTCATCAGAATTGTCACTCTGTATTTCCAGAGGCTTGCAAGATTCAGACTGAATGTGCACATCATGTCTGTCTCAAAGTCTCTGTTAGGGGTTTTCCCTGAATATGCACATCAGGTACACACTCCTAAGTGTGGAATCCAGAGATATTATTTTGAATATGCTCATCAGAATTGTCACTCTCTAATTCTAGAGGCTTGCGCGTGTCAGACTGAATTTGCACATCATGTCTGTCTCAAAGTCTCTGTTGGGAGTTTTCCCTGAATATGCACATCAGGTACACACTCCTTAGTGTGGAATCCAGAGATCATTCTGAATATGCTCATCAGAATTGTCACTCTGTATTTCCAGAGGCTTGCAAGAGTCAGACTGAATTTGCACATCATGTCTGTCTCAAAGTCTCTGTTAGGAGTTTTCCCTGAATATGCACATCAGGTACACACTCCTAAGTGTAGAATCCAGAAATATTATTCTGAATATGCTCATCAGAATTGTCACTCTGTATTTCCAGAGGCTTGCAAGAGTCAGACTGAATTTGCACATCATGTCTGTCTCAAAGTCTCTGTTAGGAGTTTTCCCTGAATATGCACATCAGGTACACACTCCTTAATGTGGAATCAAGAGATTTTTCTGAATAGGCTCATCAGAATTGTCACTCTGTATTTCCAGAGTCTTGCAAGAGTCAGACTGAATTTGCACATCATGTCTGTCTCAAAGTCTCTGTTATGAGTTTACCCTAAATATGCACATCAGGTACACACTCCTAAGTGTGAAATCCGGAGATCATTCTTAATATGCTCATCAGAATTGTCACTCTGTATTTCCAGAGGCTTGCAAGAGTCAGACTGAATTTGCACATCATGGGTGTCTCAAAGTCTCTGTTAGGAATTTTCCCTGAATATGCACATCAGGTACACACTCCTTAGTGTGGAATCCAGCGATCATTCTGAATATGCTCATCAGAATTGTCACTCTCTATTTCCAGAGGCTTGCAAGAGTCAGACTGAATTTGCACATCATGTCTGTCTCAAAGTCTCTGTTAGGAGTTTTCCCTGAATATGCACATCAGGTACACACTCCTTAGTGTGGAACCAGAGATCATTCTGAATATGCTCATCAGAATTGTCACTCTGTAATTCCAGGGGCTTGCAAGAGTCAGACTGAATTTGCACATCATTTCTGTCTCAAAGTCTCTGTTAGGAGTTTTCCCTGAATATGCACATCAGGTACACACTCCTTAGTGTGGAATCCAGAGATATTATTCTGAATATGCTCATCAGAATTGTCACTCTGTATTTCCAGAGGCTTGCAAGAGTCAGACTGAATTTGCACATCATGTCTGTCTCAAAGTCTCTGTTAGGAGTTTTCCCTGAATATGCACATCAGGTACACACTCCTTAGTGTGGAATCCAGCGATCATTCTGAATATGCTCATCAGAATTGTCACTCTCTATTTCCAGAGGCTTGCAAGAGTCAGACTGAATTTGCAGATCATGTCTGTCTCAAAGTCTCTGTTAGGAGTTTTTCCTGAATATGCACATCAGGTACACACTCCTTAGGGTGGAACCAGAGATCATTCTGAATATGCTCATCAGAATTGTCACTCTGTAATTCCAGAGGCTTGCAAGAGTCAGACTGAATTTGCACATCATTTCTGTCTCAAAGTCTCTGTTAGGAGTTTTCCCTGAATATGCACATCAGGTACACACTCCTTAGTGTGGCATCCAGAGATATTATTCTGAATATGCTTATCAGAATTGTCACTCTCTATTTCCAGAGGCTTGCGCGTGTCAGACTGAATTTGCACATCATGTCTGTCTCAAAGTCTCTGTTAGGAGTTTTCCCCGAATATGCACATCAGGTACACATTCCTTAGTGTGGAATCCAGAGATCATTCTGAATATGCTCATCAGAATTGTCACTCTGTATTTCCAGAGGCTTGCAAGAGTCAGACTGAATTTGCACATCATGTCTGTCTCAAAGTCTCTGTTTGGGGTTTTCCCTGAATATGCACATCAGGTACACACTCCTAAGTGTGGAATCCAGAGATATTATTCTGAATATGCTCATCAGAATTGTCACTCTGTATTTCCAGAGGCTTGCAAGAGTCAGACTGAATTTGCACATCATGTCTGTCTCAAAGTCTCTGTTAGGAGTTTTCCCTGAATATGCACATCAGGTACACACTCCTTAGTGTGGAATCCAGCGATCATTCTGAATATGCTCATCAGAATTGTCACTCTCTATTTCCAGAGGCTTGCACGTGTCAGACTGAATTTGCACATCATGTCTGTCTCAAAGTCTCTGTTAGGAGTTTTCCCTGAATATGCACATCAGGTACACATTCCTTAGTGTGGAACCAGAGATCATTCTGAATATGCTCATCAGAATTGTCACTCTGTAATTCCAGAGGCTTGCAAGAGTCAGACTGAATTTGCACATCATTTCTGTCTCAAAGTCTCTGTTAGGAGTTTTCCCTGAATATGCACATCAGGTACACACTCCTTAGTGTGGAATCCAGAGATATTATTCTGAATATGCTCATCAGAATTGTCACTCTCTATTTCCAGAGGCTTGCGCGTGTCAGAGTGAATTTGCACCTCATGTCTGTCTCAAAGTCTCTGTTAGGAGTTTTCCCCGAATATGCACATCAGGTACACATTCCTTAGTGTGGAATCCAGAGATATTATTCTGAATATGCTCATCAGAATTGTCACTCTGTATTTCCAGAGGCTTGCAAGAGTCAGACTGAATTTGCACATCATGTCTGTCTCAAAGTCTCTGTTAGGAGTTTTCCCTGAATATGCACATCAGGTACACACTCCTTAGTGTGGAATCCAGAGATTTTTCTGAATAGGCTCATCAGAATTGTCACTCTGTATTTCCAGAGTCTTGCAAGAGTCAGACTGAATTTGCACATCATGTCTGTCTCAAGGTCTCTGTTATGAGTTTACCCTAAATATGCACATCAGGTACACACTCCTAAGTGTGAAATCCAGAGATCATTCTTAATATGCTCATCAGAATTGTCACTCTGTATTTCCAGAGGCTTGCAAGAGTCAGACTGAATTTGCACATCATGTCTGTCTCAACGTCTCTGTTAGGAGTTTTCCCTGAATATGCACATCAGGTACACACTCCTTAGTGTGGAATCCAGAGATCATTCTGAATATGCTCATCAGAATTGTCACTCTGTATTTCCAGAGGCTTGCAAGAGTCAGACTGAATTTGCACATCATGTCTGTCTCAAAGTCTCTGTTAGGAGTTTTCCCTGAATATGCACATCAGGTACACACTCCTTAGTGTGGAATCCAGCGATCATTCTGAATATGCTCATCAGAATTGTCACTCTCTATTTCCAGAGGCTTGCAAGAGTCAGACTGAATTTGCACATCATGTCTGTCTCAAAGTCTCTGTTAGGAGTTTTTCCTGAATATGCACATCAGGTACACACTCCTTAGTGTGGAACCAGAGATCATTCTGAATATGCTCATCAGAATTGTCACTCTGTAATTCCAGAGGCTTGCAAGAGTCAGACTGAATTTGCACATCATTTCTGTCTCAAAGTCTCTGTTAGGAGTTTTCCCTGAATATGCACATCAGGTACACACTCCTTAGTGTGGAATCCAGAGATATTATTCTGAATATGCTCATCAGAATTGTCACTCTGTATTTCCAGAGGCTTGCGCGTGTCAGACTGAATTTGCACATCATGTCTGTCTCAAAGTCTCTGTTAGGAGTTTTCCCCGAATATGCACATCAGGTACACATTCCTTAGTGTGGAATCCAGAGATCATTCTGAATATGCTCATCAGAATTGTCACTCTGTATTTCCAGAGGCTTGCAAGAGTCAGACTGAATTTGCACATCATGTCTGTCTCAAAGTCTCTGTTAGGGGTTTTCCCTGAATATGCACATCAGGTACACACTCCTAAGTGTGGAATCCAGAGATATTATTCTGAATATGCTCATCAGAATTGTCACTCTGTATTTCCAGAGGCTTGCAAGAGTCAGACTGAATTCGCACATCATGTCTGTCTCAAAGTCTCTGTTAGGAGTTTTCCCTGAATATGCACATCAGGTACACACTCCTTAGTGTGGAATCCAGAGATTTTTCTGAATACGCTCATCAGAATTGTCACTCTGTATTTCCAGAGTCTTGCAAGAGTCAGACTGAATTTGCACATCATGTCTGTCTCAAAGTCTCTTATGAGTTTTCCCTAAATATGCACATCAGGTACACACTCCTTAGTGTGGAATCCAGAGATCATTCTGGATATGCTCATCAGAATTGTCACTCTGTATTTCCAGAGGCATGCAAGATTCAGACTGAATTTGCACATCATGTCTGTCTCAAAGTCTCTGTTGGGAGTTTTCCCTGAATATGCACATCAGGTACACATTCCTTAGTGTGGATTCCAGAGATCATTCTGAATATGCTCATCAGAATTGTCACTCTGTATTTCCAGAGGCTTGCAAGAATCAGACTGAATTTGCACATCATGTCTGTCTCAAAGTCTCTGTTAGGGGTTTTCCCTGAATATGCACATCAGGTACACACTCCTTAGTGTGGAATCCAGAGATTTTTCTGAATAGGCTCATCAGAAATGTCACTCTGTATTTCCAGAGTCTTGCAAGAGTCAGACTGAATTTGCACATCATGTCTGTCTCAAAGTCTCTGTTATGAGTTTACCCTAAATATGCACATCAGGTACACACTCCTAAGTGTGAAATCCAGAGATCATTCTTAATATGCTCATCAGAATTGTCACTCTGTATTTCCAGAGGCTTGCAAGAGTCAGACTGAATTTGCACATCATGTCTGTCTCAAAGTCTCTGTTAGGAGTTTTCCCTGAATATGCACATCAGGTACACACTCCTTAGTGTGGAATCCAGAGATCATTCTGAATATGCTCATCAGAATTGTCACTCTGTATTTCCAGAGGCTTGCAAGAGTCAGACTGAATTTGCACATCATGTCTGTCTCAAAGTCTCTGTTAGGAGTTTTTCCTGAATATGCACATCAGGTACACACTCCTTAGTGTGGAACCAGAGATCATTCTGAATATGCTCATTAGAATTGTCACTCTGTAATTCCAGAGGCTTGCAAGAGTCAGACTGAATTTGCACATCATTTCTGTCTCAAAGTCTCTGTTAGGAGTTTTCCCTGAATATGCACATCAGGTACACACTCCTTAGTGTGGAATCCAGAGATATTATTCTGAATATGCTCATCAGAATTGTCACTCTCTATTTCCAGAGGCTTGCGCGTGTCAGACTGAATTTGCACATCATGTCTGTCTCAAAGTCTCTGTTAGGAGTTTTCCCCGAATATGCACATCAGGTACACATTCCTTAGTGTGGAATCCAGAGATCATTCTGAATATGCTCATCAGAATTGTCACTCTGTATTTCCAGAGGCTTGCAAGAGTCAGACTGAATTTGCACATCATGTCTGTCTCAAAGTCTCTGTTAGGGGTTTTCCCTGAATATGCACATCAGGTACACACTCCTAAGTGTGGAATCCAGAGATATTATTCTGAATATGCTCATCAGAATTGTCACTCTGTATTTCCAGAGGCTTGCAAGAGTCAGACTGAATTTGCACATCATGTCTGTCTCAAAGTCTCTGTTCGGAGTTTACCCTGAATATGCACATCAGGTACACACTCCTTAGTGTGGAATCCAGCGATCATTCTGAATATGCTCATCAGAATTGTCACTCTCTATTTCCAGAGGCTTGCGCGTGTCAGACTGAATTTGCACATCATGTCTGTCTCAAAGTCTCTGTTAGGAGTTTTCCCTGAATATGCACATCAGGTACACACTCCTTAGTGTGGAACCAGAGATCATTCTGAATATGCTCATCAGAATTGTCACTCTGTAATTCCAGAGGCTTGCAAGAGTCAGACTGAATTTGCGCATCATTTCTGTCTCAAAGTCTCTGTTAGGAGTTTTCCCTGAATATGCACATCAGGTAGACACTCCTTAGTGTGGAATCCAGAGATATTATTCTGAATATGCTCATCAGAATTGTCACTCTCTATTTCCAGAGGCTTGCGCGTGTCAGACTGAATTTGCACATCATGTCTGTCTCAAAGTCTCTGTTAGGAGTTTTCCCCGAATATGCACATCAGGTACACATTCCTTAGTGTGGAATCCAGAGATCATTCTGAATATGCTCATCAGAATTGTCACTCTGTATTTCCAGAGGCTTGCAAGAGTCAGACTGAATTTGCACATCATGTCTGTCTCAAAGTCTCTGTTAGGAGTTTTCCCTGAATATGCACATCAGGTACACACTCCTAAGTGTAGAATCCAGAAATATTATTCTGAATATGCTCATCAGAATTGTCACTCTGTATTTCCAGAGGCTTGCAAGAGTCAGACTGAATTTGCACATCATGTCTGTCTCAAAGTCTCTGTTAGGAGTTTTCCCTGAATATGCACATCAGGTACACACTCCTTAGTGTGGAATCCAGCGATCATTCTGAATATGCTCCTCAGAATTGTCACTCTCTATTTCCAGAGGCTTGCAAGAGTCAGACTGAATTTGCACATCATGTCTGTCTCAAAGTCTCTGTTAGGAGTTTTCCCTGAATATGCACATCAGGTACACACTCCTAAGTGTGAAATCCAGAGATCATTCTTAATATGCTCATCAGAATTGTCACTCTGTATTTCCAGAGGCTTGCAAGAGTCAGACTGAATTTGCACATCATGTCTGTCTCAACGTCTCTGTTAGGAGTTTTCCCTGAATATGCACATCAGGTACACACTCCTTAGTGTGGAATCCAGAGATCATTCTGAATATGCTCATCAGAATTGTCACTCTGTATTTCCAGAGGCTTGCAAGAGTCAGACTGAATTTGCACATCATGTCTGTCTCAAAGTCTCTGTTAGGGGTTTTTCCTGAATATGCACATCAGGTACACACTCCTTAGTGTGGAACCAGAGATCATTCTGAATATGCTCATCAGAATTGTCACTCTGTAATTCCAGAGGCTTGCAAGAGTCAGACTGAATTTGCACATCATTTCTGTCTCAAAGTCTCTGTTAGGAGTTTTCCCTATATATGCACATCAGGTACACACTCCTCAGTTTGGAAATTAGAGATAATATTCTGAATATGCTCATCAGAATTGTCACTCTCCATTTCCAGAGGCTTGCCAGAGTCAGACTGTATTTGCACATCATGTCTGTCTCAAAGTCTCTGTTAGGGGTTTTCCCTGAATATGCACATCAGGTACACACTCCTAAGTGTGGAATCCAGAGATATTATTTTGAATATGCTCATCAGAATTGTCACTCTGTAATTCCAGAGGCTTGCAAGAGTCAGACTGAATTTGCACATCATGTCTGTCTTAAAGTCTCTGTTATGAGTTTTCCCTGAAAATGCACATCAGGTACACACTCCTTAGTGTGGAATCCAGAGATCATTCTGTATATGCTCATCAGAATTGTCACTCTGTATTTCCAGAGGCTTGCAAGAGTCAGACTGAATTTGCACATCATGTCTGTCTCAAAGTCTCTGTTAGGAGTTTTCCCTGAATATGCACATCAGGTACACACTCCTTAGTGTGGAATCCAGCGATCATTCTGAATATGCTCATCAGAATTGTCAATCTCTATTTCCAGAGGCTTGCAAGAGTCAGACTGAATTTGCACATCATGTCTGTCTCAAAGTCTCTGTTAGGAGTTTTCCCTGAATATGCACATCAGGTACACACTCCTTAGTGTGGAATCCAGAGATTTTTCTGAATACGCTCATCAGAATTGTCACTCTGTATTTCCAGAATCTTGCAAGAGTCAGACTGAATTTGCACATCATGTCTGTCTCAAAGTCTCTCATGAGTTTTCCCTAAATATGCACATTAGGTACACACTCCTTAGTGTGGAATCCAGAGATCATTCTGGATATGCTCATCAGAATTGTCACTCTGTATTTCCAGAGGCATGCAAGATTCAGACTGAATTTGCACATCATGTCTGTCTCAAAGTCTCTGTTGGGAGTTTTCCCTGAATATGCACATCAGGTACACATTCCTTAGTGTGGGTTCCAGAGATCATTCTGAATATGCTCATCAGAATTGTCACTCTGTATTTCCAGAGGCTTGCAAGAGTCAGACTGAATTTGCACATCATGTCTGTCTCAAAGTCTCTGTTAGGGGTTTTCCCTGAATATGCACATCAGGTACACACTCCTAAGTGTGGAATCCAGAGATATTATTTTGAATATGCTCATCAGAATTGTCACTCTGTAATTCCAGAGGCTTGCAAGAGTCAGACTGAATTTGCACATCATGTCTATATCAAAGTCCCTGTTATGAGTTTTCCCTGAAAATGCACATCAGGTACACACTCCTTAGTGTGGAATCCAGAGATCATTCTGTATATGCTCATCAGAATTGTCACTCTGTATTTCCAGAGGCTTGCAAGAGTCAGACTGAATTTGCACATCATGTCTGTCTCAAAGTCTCTGTTAGGAGTTTTCCCTGAATATGCACATCAGGTACACACTCCTTAGTGTGGAATCCAGCGATCATTCTGAATATGCTCATCAGAATTGTCACTCTCTATTTCCAGAGGCTTGCAAGAGTCAGACTGAATTTGCACATCATGTCTGTCTCAAAGTCTCTGTTAGGAGTTTTCCCTGAATATGCACATCAGGTACACACTCCTTAGTGTGGAATCCAGAGATTTTTCTGAATACGCTCATCAGAATTGTCACTCTGTATTTCCAGAGTCTTGCAAGAGTCAGACTGAATTTGCACATCATGTCTGTCTCAAAGTCTCTCATGAGTTTTCCCTAAATATGCACATCAGGTACACACTCCTTAGTGTGGAATCCAGAGATCATTCTGGATATGCTCATCAGAATTGTCACTCTGTATTTCCAGAGGCATGCAAGATTCAGACTGAATTTGCACATCATGTCTGTCTCAAAGTCTCTGTTGGGAGTTTTCCCTGAATATGCACAGCAGGTACACACTCCTTAGTGTGGAATCCAGCGATCATTCTGAATATGCTCATCAGAAATGTCACTCTCTATTTCCAGAGGCTTGCAAGAGTCAGACTGAATTTGCACATCATGTCTGTCTCAAAGTCTCTGTTAGGAGTTTTCCCTGAATATGCACATCAGGTACACACTCCTTAGTGTGGAACCAGAGATCATTCTGAATATACTCATCAGAATTGTCACTCTGTAATTCCAGAGGCTTGCAAGAGTCAGACTGAATTTGCACATCATTTCTGTCTCAAAGTCTCTGTTAGGAGGTTTCCCTGAATATGCACATCAGGTACACACTCCTTAGTGTGGAATCTAGAGATCATTCTGTATATGCTCATCAGAATTGTCACTCTCTATTTCCAGAGGCTTGCGCGTGTCAGACTGAATTTGCACATCATGTCTGTCTCAAAGTCTCTGTTAGGAGTTTTCCCCGAATATGCACATCAGGTACACACTCCTTAGTGTGGAATCTAGAGATCATTCTGAATATGCTTATCAGAATTGTCACTCTGTATTTCCAGACTGAATTTGCACATCATTTCTGTCTCAAAGTCTCTGTTAGGTGTTTACCCTGAATATGCATATCAGGTACACACTCCTTAGTGTGGAATCCAGCGATCATTCTGAATATGCTCATCAGAATTGTCACTCTCTATTTCCAGAGGCTTGCGCGTGTCAGACTGAATGTGCACATCATGTCTGTCTCAAAGTCTCTGTTAGGAGTTTTCCCCGAATATGCACATCAGGTACACGCTCCTTAGTGTGGAATCCAGAGATTTTTCTGAATACGCTCATCAGAATTGTCACTCTGTATTTCCAGAGTCTTGCAAGAGTCAGACTGAATTTGCACATCATGTCTGTCTCAAAGTCTCTGTTGGAAGTTTTCCCTGAATATGCACATCAGGTACACATTCCTTAGTGTGGATTCCAGAGATCATTCTGAATATGCTCATCAGAATTGTCACTCTGTATTTCCAGAGGCTTGCAAGAGTCAGACTGAATTTGCACATCATATCTGTCTCAAAGTCTCTGTTAGGGGTTTTCCCTGAATATGCACATCAGGTACACACTCCTAAGTGTGGAATCCAGAGATATTATTTTGAATATGCTCATCAGAATTGTCACTCTGTAATTCCAGAGGCTTGCAAGAGTCAGACTGAATTTGCACATCATGTCTGTCTCAAAGTCTCTGTTATGAGTTTTCCCTGAAAATGCACATCAGGTACACACTCCTTAGTGTGGAATCCAGAGATCATTCTGTATATGCTCATCAGAATTGTCACTCTGTATTTCCAGAGGCTTGCAAGAGTCAGACTGAATTTGCACATCATGTCTGTCTCAAAGTCTCTGTTAGGAGTTTTCCCTGAATATGCACATCAGGTACACACTCCTTAGTGTGGAATCCAGCGATCATTCTGAATATGCTCATCAGAAATGTCACTCTCTATTTCCAGAGGCTTGCAAGAGTCAGACTGAATTTGCACATCATGTCTGTCTCAAAGTCTCTGTTAGGAGTTTTCCCTGAATATGCACATCAGGTACACACACCTTAGTGTGGAACCAGAGATCATTCTGAATATACTCATCAGAATTGTCACTCTGTAATTCCAGAGGCTTGCAAGAGTCAGACTGAATTTGCACATCATTTCTGTCTCAAAGTCTCTGTTAGGAGGTTTCCCTGAATATGCACATCAGGTACACACTCCTTAGTGTGGAATCCAGAGATATTATTCTGAATATGCTCATCAGAATTGTCACTCTCTATTTCCAGAGGCTTGCGCGTGTCAGACTGAATTTGCACATCATGTCTGTCTCAAAGTCTCTGTTAGGAGTTTTCCCCGAATATGCACATCAGGTACACACTCCTTAGTGTGGAATCCAGAGATCATTCTGAATATGCTCATCAGAATTGTCACTCTGTATTTCCAGAGGCTTGCAAGAGTCAGACTGAATTTGCACATCATGTCTGTCTCAAAGTCTCTGTTAGGAGTTTTCCCTGAATATGCACATCAGGTACACACTCCTAAGTGTAGAATCCAGAGATATTATTCTGAATATGCTCATCAGAATTGTCACTCTGTATTTCCAGAGGCTTGCAAGAGTCAGACTGAATTTGCACATCATGTCTGTCTCAAAGTCTCTGTTAGGAGTTTTCCCTGAATATGCACATCAGATACACACTCCTTAGTATGGAATCCAGAGATTATTCTGAATATGCTCATCAGAATTGTCACTCTGTATTTCCAGAGTCTTGCAAGAGTCAGACTGAATTTGCACATCATGTCTGTCTCAAAGTCTCTTATGAGTTTTCCCTAAATATGCACATCAGGTACACACTCCTTAGTGTGGAATCCAGAGATCATTCTGGATATGCTCATCAGAATTGTCACTCTGTATTTCCAGAGGCATGCAAGATTCAGACTGAATTTGCACATCATGTCTGTCTCAAAGTCTCTGTTGGGAGTTTTCCCTGAATATGCACATCAGGTACACATTCCTTAGTGTGGATTCCAGAGATCATTCTGAATATGCTCATCAGAATTGTCACTCTGTATTTCCAGAGGCTTGCAATATTCAGACTGAATTTGCACATCATGTCCGTCTCAAAGTCTCTGTTAGGGGTTTTTACCTGAATATGCACATCAGGTACACACTCCTAAGTGTGGAATCCAGAGATATTATTTTGAATATGCTCATCAGAATTGTCACTCTGTAATTCCAGAGGCTTGCAAGAGTCAGACTGAATTTGCACATCATGTCTGTCTCAAAGTCTCTGTTATGAGTTTCCCCTGAATATGCACATCAGGTACACACTCCTTAGTCTGGAATCCAGAGATCATTCTGTATATGCTCATCAGAATTTTCACTCTGTATTTCCAGAGGCTTGCAAGAGTCAGACTAAATTTGCACATCATGTCTGTCTCAAAGTCTCTGTTAGGAGTTTTCCCTGAATATGCACATCAGGCACACACTCCTAAGTGTAGAATCCAGAGATATTATTCTGAATATGCTCATCAGAATTGTCACTCTGTATTTCCAGAGGCTTGCAAGAGTCAGACTGAATTTGCACATCATGTCTGTCTCAAAGTCTCTGTTAGGAGTTTTCCCTGAATATGCACATCAGGTACACACTCCTTAGTGTGGAATCCAGAGATTTTTCTGAATACGCTCATCAGAATTGTCACTCTGTATTTCCAGAGTCTTGCAAGAGTCAGACTGAATTTGCACATCATATCTGTCTCAAAGTCTCTGTTGGGAGTTTTCCCTGAATATGCACATCAGGTACACATTCCTTAGTGTGGATTCCAGAGATCATTCTGAATATGCTCATCAGAATTTTCACTCTGTATTTCCAGAGGCTTGTCATTAATGTGGTTTTTTAAAAATTTGTTCCATTTAGTAAACCAAAATTGGTTTTCATGTAGAGCAGAAATACAAATTCAACACTTGCCGTGTCCTTGCTAAAACAATATTTAATGATTACATTTTGGTTTTGATTGAATTCATTCTTTCAAAAAGGCCTGAATAAACAAAAAAAACACGATCTTTTGTGCAGGGACAAGAGCTATCTAGCGATACAAATAATTTAATATACAAATTAATAATATTGAGAGCAGGTCCATTGATGAATAAATAATGTATGGTTACAAATTATTTTTTTGCCAAGGGGCCCATGTTGATCATTGTGTCACTGTGTTAAATTGGTTTTTGCTGCAGATTTATTTTTCCACTTCTCCGGTTGTCTCATACTTACCACTACACGCCCTGGCACAAAATATTTCATGTAGCCATCACTTTTTCAGTCTAAGCCCGATCTTGATATGTAAATAAAGCATGGTGATGTTTGTATGTTTAATGCAATCATGATTAAGTACGAATATCAACCAATGTATTTGGATATGATCTGCATATGTATGCCAACTGAACAAAGACTTCATATACCCTTTTATCTGTGTGAAGCAATCAAAAACGACCTATAAAATTATCAATGAACTTGAATATTATATTCATGTGGATGTGGAATAATGTTGTGCTATGTTTTTTTTTTAATGTATATCATGTTTTTTCGGGAAGCAAAATATCATGAAAAGAACTTGTTATGATATTTCTTGATGATCATCGGACGCTTGTGCTAAGTTGGGCTTGTTTTCATCCTGCTGATCTCTTGTTCCACTTCTTCCGTTCAACATTGGTTGGCGATGTAGTCAGTTGTCTCATACTTAACGTAACTCTTTACCGCGCTGTATTTCCTAAGCCCAAACTCAATATGTCTGTCAACCTTGTTGATGCTAGACATGCTTGTTTGTGTGGCTAATGCAATTATAAATAAGTATGAACATCAACCAAAGTATGCAGATATTATATTGATATGTATACCAACGCATTTTACGTGTATGAACTAGCTAATAGCAATCATGTATTTCATCAAGCTACTTGAATATTATATTCATGGGTATGTGGAATAATGTGTTGTTTTGGTTTCCCATTTTTTTATATATCATTTATGGTGTTAAGTAAAGTGTGTGGTATCTTGAAGTATGTTTGACCTAGGAGACTGTGATGATCCTTAAACCTGTATATAGTTGGCCTCGGTCAGCTACTGAATAATTTTTCCACTTCTCATCTTCCAGGCTGGTTGGGGGTGAGGTCAAATAACATCTGATACTTACACATCCACTCCCCTCCAGAGAATATTTCATGTCGCCCTCACCAAGAGTCCAAACTTGACATATGTGTTGACAAAGCTTGTATGATGCAACTGTAAATAAGTTTGAATATCTACCAATACAACATCTTCACAGTGTAAATGACCTTTAAGTAGTAACACAGCCTAAGTAAACTGTAAACTGTAACCTGTAAGTAGGTACATACTCTAGGTGATCTGTAAGTAGCTGCACATTCTAAATAACCTGTGACATGTAAGAAAATGAGCAATCTAAGAAACCAGTATTACAAAAAATGTGGTGACCTGCGTTGGGTGTTTGTGACGTTGTGGCTTGGTTGTCTGCTGCTGATCCATCTATCGGCTTCTACCATTCCAGGCGGGAGAGGGATGGAGTCATTTGGCATATGATACTTACCACTCCACTCCCCACCACATGGTAACTCCTGAAGCCCTCAGTTCTTCAGGTGGAGCACAATAGTTTACTATATGTTAACCAGTGTCATGATTGTATGCCTATGTATGTGTTTGGTTCAAAAATGAATAAATCACCCAAAGTACGGATGATTGTATTTTGATAAATAATTCAACAATGTGGTGTCATGTATACCATTTTGTATCTGCTGCAGTCATGAAATAATATGATTATCGATTAAATAACTTAAATATCAAGCTCACATTTATGTTATCCATGGCAAAGCTATAAATATCACTTTGTCTGTATGAAGAAACCGCAAACAATCATGAATATAGTCAAAAGTATTTAAATAACATAAATGTCATCTCAAGTAGTCATTATGGTGTCTCTTAATGCATAAGGTGTAGTGTTTGGTGTCTTGAAGTATGTTTGGCTCGGGTGCCTGAAATAATCATTGGACCTAGGTTTGGTTGGGATAGAGTCCTTTGTCATCTGAAACTTATCACTCCCCTTAAAACCACCGGATCACTCCTGTAGCCCTTGGTTTTTTATTCAGTTCATGTGTGTATCTTGATATGTATGTCAAACAAGGTATCATCATCCATGCCAATTTGTGTGTGTGACGCAATCTAGAATAGTAAACCAAATACTGGGATGTCATGTCACATCTATTTTATTGATAGCAATACATGTCTCTATGTCTGTATGAAGAAACCATGAACAAACATAAATATCATCAAAGGTATTTTAAGGTATCAATGTATGTTTTGTATGCCCATTTATAAGTGGTGTGCAATCATGAACTAGTCTGAACGTAGACAAAGAACCTGGATATCATGGTATTTATGCCTATTATTGTGAAGCTATAAACACCCTTTCTTTTGTATGAAGCAACCATAAGCAATCAGAGTATCATCAAAGGTATTGAACTATCATCTACATATGTATGGCAAACAATGTTATCCCATTTGTGACCATTTATGTGTAATATGCTGAAATGAATCAATATGGATATGATCATAGCTTGTCATGATATTTCTTAATAAATGTGGTATGGTATATGCGATCCTGAAATATGTCTTGCAAAGGGACCTGTAATGATTGTTGGGTGTGTGTGATGTTGGGCTTGGTTGCCTGCTGTGAATCCATCTTTCCACTTTTCCCATTCCAGGCTTGGTTGGGATGAAGTCATTTGTCAACCAAGCTCATACTATGTACGACATGTGTGTGTTTGATTTAAAAAAGAATATCATACAAAGGACCAATGATTTTATCTTGATATGAAGGTCCAACAATGTGGTGTCACATATGCCTATTTGTGTGTTTGATGCAAATCATGAATTTGTATAATTATCAACCAAAGACATATGTTATCCATGGCAAAGCTATACTTGCCCCTGTATCTGTTTAAAGAGAAATCATAAACAATCATGAATATCATCCAAGGTAATATTATCTTCATGCGTATATCAAAAATGTGATGTCATGTATACCTTTATATGTGTTTCATGCTATCATGAATCAAATGAAAAGCAGCAATAGAGCTTGTTAAAGAGTGTGTTATGTTGGGCTTGATGGCTGGCAGGTGATTTATTCTACCAGTCAGTGGCTATAAATGGTGGAAGAAACCATGAACAATCATGAATATCAGTGAAGGTACTGATTGCTGGAGGCATGTTATTTGATGTAGTATCACTGGGACAGAGTTTCACTGTATTTGGTATGTTTCTGTGTTATTTTTAATCAAGGAGAGTTCTTTCTGGAGAATAAGCCAGTGGGTGAAGAGGGAGAATGATACAGAGAGGTAATAACACACACACCGTATGAAACCCGACCCTGGGTATTCATTTTTGCTTACTCTTGATATTGCAAATAATCTGAAAAGCTGCGTGACTAAGGCTAATAATGAGGTACTCACAGTCAATTGACTGTTTGCATGAAGTGCCTATATTAGTGTAAATAATGAAATAGCACAGCTGGTGTTTGTCTGTCAGCACACAGTGTGACATTAACATGAGGCTGACTCAACATGCATAAACTGACACCGTTCCCCCATACACCCTGTCTGCTGGAGGCCTGGTCTCATCCATAATTAACTACAACAATCACAATTTAGTGTCATGCACAGCAGTAACCACGAAACGCCTAGGTAAGGAATGCATGTTAGTGAGAGCCTACCCCAAGGCACTCTGACATCTGGAGGTTGGATATCATGCATATTTAAATACTAATTAGTCTCAAGCACTGAGTACCACTCATGCACACAGTCTGTATGAAACCCACACCAGTAATGTCTTTGTACAAACTTAATGTGCATTGTCAGCCTTAATAGACAATAAACTCAGGGATGGTAAACAGCTCATCAGTACCATCTTTGGTGCCTTAACCACACATTTACACGTATACAAACAAATGGTTGACCTGGGTAGGCGTACTTACAGAATTTATTTGTAGTGTTATGCAAGAAAGCGTATTATAATAAAAGCAACATTAGTGACATGTTGTGGGTGGGTGTGGGCGTAGCACACTAGCTGTAGGCTCTCCATTAGTTGATTACCCTTCTGCAAACACATTGTTCTAGAACACTTGCAGTATTACTCCTAGGGGATAATCTCGGGCAAATTACTCCATCTTGAAAGTTTACTTATTTACCTAATAGGAAATTATGCAATTTGTACACGATAATCACAATACTATATTATAATACAAGCAGGCAATGTCCTCTGAATGTACAAAATGATTGTATCAAATGGTGGTCCTTGTACCAAAAGTGGTCTCAATAGGAACACTGTATAACCTACCTCGTTTGCATGTTAAGGGTCGTGACCAGGTGGTAGCAGACAATTAAATGTCTGCATGCAATGGCTACAAAACATAAGTAATTAATCAGCACCAGCCCCCATACCCCCCTAGTATGCTTATTCACGATCATGTGGGGTATGCTTTCATCCAGGTATGCCATGACTATCTGCTTGCAGTATCATAGATGTAGTAGAAAATGATATTTCATGTATTTAGGGCTCTGTGCCTGCAGGGAGGATATCACACAGGATAGAAACTATCAGTGTAACACAGTCTGTCAGTGCAGCACACAGTCTGTCAGTGCAGCACACAGTCTGTCAGTGCAGCACACAGTAGGTCAGTACAGCACACTGTCTGTCAGTGCAGCACACAGTCTGCCAGTACAGCACACAGTCTGCTAGTGTAGCACATTGTAGTGCAGTATGTTATTCCAGCACATGGCCTGTCAGTGCAGTATGTCAGCATAGTGCAGCATAGATTGACTATGGTTATCTACATCCATGAACCAAAGATTAATTTGATTATTTCATTCAAATTCCATATTCAAGGTGTGATAGAAAAAGTCAATAGTGATTTAGATTCAGGATATAGGTTCTGTCAATCCTTCAACAACTATATATAAAACCCCAGCCCAGGTAGAGCAAAGTGTGAGAATGCTAGTGAGGAATTGAAACAGAGAGAGAGAGTTCGCTCGTATGAGAATGATAAACTGTGAGAACGAGACAGTTTGGAATTAGACAGTAGGGGAAAGATACAGAGCAGGAATGAAACCTTATTCTGTTTGCATATTCATTGACTATTCATGATATTGGCAAACAATCTGACATGATGTGTGACTAAGACTGGTAGTTTGGTACTCATAGTAAATTGACCGTTTGCATGCAGTGCCTACATAGTGTTAATAATGAAACAGCACAGATGGTGTTTGAAGGTTGAGTCAACACGCAAAAGGTGAAACCATACCTCATTGCACCCTGACCCCTTGAGGCCTGATGTCATCCATAATTAATTACCACAATCAATTAACTAGTCTCAAACACTTTATGAGCCTTTGTATTTGCAACCTTAACCGAATCTGATTTCTGATGTTTCTAAGAAAACAGCTCTATAAACTACTGTTGTATCTATTGCAGAGATATTCCTTATGAAGGCCTGGGAAAGTACCAAAGGAATGTTGCTTTGCATCATTAAGAGATCTGAAGTGAAAATGGCATCTATCAGATGTCTTTCAGACCATAGCCTGTGTTTGCATGTGGTGTGTGGCCCAGGTACTGCCCTGGGCCAGGCAGCAGACAGGAGGGGCGGCGGTTGGCAGCACCTGGTCTGCATGATGCCCTGCTCCACCCCCTAATGCTGTGGTTCATTCCCTCACCAACACACACAGACACAGACAACTAATGTTAACCAAGATAGGTGCTGCCTGACAATCATCAAAATTAGAATTATGTTCATGTTAACCCCCCACCTCACCTTCCAATATTTCAGATTAATGTTTCAGGTAGTTGCCCCCTCTCCCAAATTCCTAGCAGCCCCTGCAGTCTTAAGATGTTCATGCAATATATCATTGGAAAGAGGAAAATGTAACCAACTTAATGATATTGGCTCCACTAAATCATAGACCAATCAGTGGGAACCTAAAAGAGGCATCCGTACCCCCAGCTTTAGTATGTGCAGTGTTGGAATTATATGTCTACTCCTGGGTCTTTATTTGATACTCCATGTGAAAACAATGAGTAAGAGAGGAGTTGCCTGCACAGTAAGCTAGACACAGAGTGTGTGTGGGGAGTCTATAACCTCATGCTCTCAGCTTTCTTTATATCCACTATAAGTGCTCTGAACCCAGGTTTGTGTCTCCCATTACACTGGTATATATGTATACTTGTACCACAATTAACTCCCAAATACCATGTTTACTGGAAAACATTTCTACCATTGCCCACCTAGCACCCACCAGAATTGAATTCCCTGATACAACTGATTATAATATTTGCTGTAAATGTATTGGTATCACAATGTGTCTCAGCTTAAGAGATTCCATACCTCAGACACTGATACCGTGTGTAGGTACAGGGGTAGGAGGTGAAGTGACAGGGACAGGGTACAAGACTAGGTCTGCCAGCATGAGTGATGTGTATGGGTAGGGAGTAGAAGGTAACATTGTGTGTGCAGGGGGTTGAGGGGAGGAGGCTGAGTTGGATTGGTTTGGTATTGATCCTAAAATCCTAAAATCCTTCGCCAGAATTGTCCTTCTATCCCCCTCCTTGCTCCTTCCTCCCTGCCCCTCCTTGCCTCCCTGCTTCCTTGCCTCCCTGCCTCCCTGTCTCCCTGCCTCATTCCCTCTCTGCCTCTTTGCTGCCCTGCCTCCCTGCTTCCTTACTTCTATGCCTCCTTGCATCCATGCCTCCCTGCCTCCCAACCTCCCTGACTCACTGCTTCCCTGTCTCCCGCTTCCCTGTCTCCCTGCCTCCCTGCCTCCTTGCCACCCTGCCTACAAGCATCACTTTGTCCCGCTTCCCTGCCTCCTTCAATCCCTGCCTCTTTGCCGCCCTGCTTCCCTGCCTCTCTGCCTCCCTGCCTCCCTGCCTCCCTGCTTCCCTGCTTGTCACCCTGCCTCTTTGCCATCCTCCCTGTTTCCTTGTTTCCCTGCTTCCCCGCCTCCTCACTTCCATGCCTATCTGCCTCCCAACCTCCCTGCTTCCATATCTTCCTGTCTCCGTGCCTTTTTCCATCCCTGCCTCTTTGCCACCCTGCCTCTCTGTTTCCTGGCTTCCCTGCCTCCTCTCCGCCATGCCTCCCTGCCTCCCAACCTCCCTGCCTCACTGCTTTCCTGTCTCCCTGTCTTTGTGCCTCTTTCCCTCCCTGCCTCCTTGCCATCCTGCCTCCGTGCTTCCCAACCTCCCTGCCTCACTGCTTTCCTGTCTCCCTGTCTTTATGCCTCCTTCCCTCCCTGCCTCTTTGTCTTCCTGCCTCCATGCATCCCTGCTTCCCTGTCTCGCTGCCTCCCCACCAATTTGCCTCCCTGCCTCCAAGCCTCCAAGCATAACTGCTTCCCTGCTTCCCTGCCGTCCTGCTTCCCTGCCTCCTTGCCACCTTCCCTCCCGACCTCTTTGCTGCCCTGCCTCACTGCATCCTTGCCTCCCTGCCTCCTTTTCTACCTGCCTCCCTGCCTTCCTGCCTCCTTGCTTCCCAGCCTGCCTCCATGTATTTCCCCTTCTCCCTTACTCCCTGCCCCTCCTTCCCCCTGCCTGCCCCTCTCTGCCCCACCCTGCCCCTCCCTGCCCCTCCCTGTCCCCCTGCCTCCCAGCCTCGCTTCCCCCCCCCACCATTTGAAAACCAGGAAGGAAGACATTATATAAATCATCAGCGTATTCTATCCTCATGAAAACAGGTTCTCATGTCCTCCCCTAGTCAGACCCTTCCCCACTTTTAACCAGGTAGGGCAATCAGAAATAGCCTGTAGATAGGTGACAGTTGGGTAACACCTCTGTCGTGGCTGGGCAGCGTACACAACAAAGGAGTTGGAACTGACAAATAGGCATTGTCAAGTTTTGTTTCACAAAAAAAGATCATAGTTCTATATTTCCCTGTATCACAAACTGCTAATAGGGGTGTACGGTATTGGGCTATCCCATGCCTTGTTTTATTGCGGTCACTACAAAAGTTATCACGGATAACCCTCAGACCCACTAGGGGAGATCTGAGTTTCTGCAAAATCTACAGAATAAATAAAAATATTTCAATTTGTCGTTTTCTAAAAGGAGGACACTTTTTTGTTGAATTATGAGCCTCCAAAGTTTGAAAGATGGCTAAAATCACTGATTCTGAGCTTATTACACAAGTTTTACAAGGCCCTCATGTCAACTGAGATATCAAAAACTATATGTCTATGATTCACCGTATTTCAATTCGTTCTCAAATATAAACATTTTCAACAACACCCTTCAGGTGTAGTAACTACATATCTCAGAGGCATCTTTTTTGCATTTTATTTTACTCTAACCCATTAACCATATGATGTTTGTTTGCCCTTCCATCATTCTATTATAGGTTTGTAAGGCAGAGCTTGGTAGTTCATAGGTGGAGGTGTCCGTCTGCCAGTCAAATTTTCAATATCACTAGGCAATAGGCTGCGTCTACAGTAGAACCTGACAGTAGGGTGTACCGCAGGGTGTACTGCCTCCCCCCCCCCATACATCTACCCTCCCTCCCCAAGCGGCAATCATGCCTCCACACACTTCTATCCTACATATGACCTCCCCTCTCCCAACCTCTGACCCCGGCCAGACTTGGTTGTCTGCCTGCGCTATATGTTTTCTGCTGATTTTAATACTCCTCCCCCCATCTGACACCTCTTCTCCCCCACCCTCAATCACTCACTGATGGGTACCTACACTTACTGGCCCTGATCATTCACCAACTTCAATGCAGAGTATACCAATCAAGACATACATACATGGTTAGAGTTGTTGATTTCCCTTAATTATAGAATGGTGAAGGCAGGCACACTACTGATGTGGGTATATGGTCAATTTCTCACTCAGTTAGTTGTACATCTGTACCAAACATGCCCTTATCATTGTGCTACCTTGCTATGAGGAGCACCTTTTGGCAAGACAAATTTGCTTCTTGTATCCAACCTTCCATGGAACTGGTTTTGGTCATAAACAGCTTATAAATTAGCAAAGGAATGAGGGAAATAATCACATTTTCCACACTTTTTGCTCTTTCAACACTTATTTGCACAGACTGTCTGCAGGTTCAGACAGCAAGTATACCCTGCAGATTCCTATACCGGGTCACACTGGTCATCACACACAATTTCTATTGATTTTCATGTACAGTCCCCACTGGATTGTACACCAAGCTTCCAATGCCCAATGCCTAATTGTTCCCACACCCATTTTACTGCCTTTCGTTCCATACACATTTTGGTTTTCATACCAAGTAGCAGTCACAAGTCCCTCTTGAGAGTTTGGAGAAGGACAGTACCTAAATTTGAAATGAAAAACCACTTTGATTTTTCATTCTACACTTTGATTATGAAATTTGAAATGAGAACAGATTATAAGCACAGAATATGCAAAGTAATACTGACCTGAGGGTAGTCCTAGTCTTGTAGCTCAGGATCTCACTGTAGCACTCTGTGGTCTGTACATTGATGTAGGGGTGACTGCATGGGGCTCACACTGTGGGCTGGTCTGTGTGTGTAGGGGATGAATGGCTGGCGCGTCTGGCTTTTCTGACATCTGGTTGCTGAGTGACTCACAGGCTGTGCTCTGTGTAGGTGGACAGAGGTCATACATTAATAATGTATTCAACATAAATTACCTCAGAGCGTAAAGGGAAAATTAAGCTATCTGATTCTGCATTCATCAGAGGGGCAAGGTAATCTACTGCGGTAGTAATGTCTACATAAAGAGAGTCAATACACAGGTGACATATGCAAAGGTGGCATGGAGGAGATAAACAATCAATTACTAATATACATGAGAAGCTATTGTAGTTACTGTGATGAGGTAAGTACTTACACCTTTATTTGTGATGAGTGTGTGTTGCTGGTCTAGCTGCTACTGCTGCTGCTGCTGCTGCTGCTGCTACTGCTGCTGCTGCTGCTGCTACTGCTACTGCTGCTGCTGCTGCTACTGCTACTGCTACTGCTGCTGCTACTGCTGCTGCTGCTGCTACTGCTGCTGCTGCTGCTGCTGCTACTGCTACTACTGCTGCTACTGCTGCTGCTACTGCTGCTGCTACTGCTACTGCTACTGCTACTGCTACTGCTACTGCTACTGCTGCTGCTGCTGCTACTACTGCTGCTACTGCTGCTGCTGCTGCTGCTGCTGCTACTGCTGCTGCTGCTGCCACTACTGCTATGGGAACTGCTGCTGTGGCTTCTGCTGCTGCCGCTGCCAATGCTGTGGCTCCTTCTGCTGCTGCTTTTCTGCTACTGCTGTTTCTGCAACTGCCTGCCTGAAGGGGGGGGAGGAGTTTTACAGCTATGAGCAGTAGGTTGTAGGAGGGAGTAGTGACTCACACACCAACATCTAAAGGACATGTTTACATACCTGGGGGCTGTGGTGAGATATTATCTGATACTATACAGTATTATCTTGGTCATCTTGGAAGCTAAGTCAGTACTTTAGAGTGACCTAGGAACATATTTGTATATAGTATAATAGGCCTAACCCTCCCCCCCCCCTGAAAAAAAAATTACTTTTGGTCACTTAGGAGTTTAAGTCACTACTTTAGTATTTAAGACAGGAGCTCAAGATCAAATGTAAACCCCTCCCAAGAGGTAACAAGAGTTGTAATGCATTCTTTACATGCAGCAACAACTACAATTCTTGCATTTGAAGGAACATAATGTCTACATAATAGGTATGTTTAAGGGAGATTAAGTTATGACACCAAATAACCCGGGGGGGGGGGGGGGGGCAATCAGGGGGAAGAGTGATATTACTTCAAATATGGTAGTTCCTATGATGATTTCCTGGGGTCCATGTTCGGGCAGTAGATATGATTATAATCAACATCAGGGCCATGGAAATGTGTGTTGCTAGGCAGATAGCAAAAGAGAATACATATTGCTAGGGAACCAGCTATATTAGCATATTAGGGGAAGATGTATGATTACAATCAACCTCAGGACCATTGATATGTGTGTTGCTAGGCATATACATAATTAGAATAGTTGTTGCTAGGGAACCAGCTGTATTAGCAACAAACCAATAGAAACATTGGATTCCTTGGGTCCATGTTAGGGGAGGGGGTAGGTGTGATAATAATCAACCTCAGGACCATGGATATGTGTGTTGCTAGGCAGATAAAAAATTTGAATAGTTGTTGCTAGGCAACCAGCTGTATTAGCAACCGACAAATATACCCATTGAATTTCTTTGGTCAATGTGGGGAGGGGGGAGGTGGTAAAATTATAATCAACCTCAGGACCTATCAAATGTTAATTTATGTTATTGCTATCACTTAATCCATGATGGCGGCGCAATCCAAGATGGCAGCACCCGTTCTGACTTTTGGTTAGGTGCAAACATTATATACATCTTCCTGGTGGTGCCTCGTGGCAAACCAACAAATACATATATATATATTTATATATATATATATATATATATATATATATATAAATATATATATATATATTTATATATATATATTTATCTGTGTGTTAGTGTCAATACTGAGAATTAGGTTTAACCCCCTGAAATAGAAATGTCACTTTTGGTCATATTGGAGTCTAAGTCAGTACGTTATAGTTTGATATTGGAGCTGAAGACCAAATTCAAACCCCTCCCCTCAAGTTCCCCAATGCACCCTGACACAGTAAGGCCTGGGGTAAGCCATAGTTAGCTACCACAAACACCAATTGGTCTGAAGTGCCCTGCAATATTAAAACCATACCTTGAGTGGACATCTGCTTGCTGAGTCAACACCCAAAGGCATTGTGTAATCCATAATTAATTACCAGATTCCACATGCACAATGCTCTTTTGATATCAATTTTAGGGAATAATCTAGGGCACCGTCTGTCAGTGCAGCATTGATTATTTATTTTTAACTTCATATTCAAGGTGTGACATGAAAAGTCAATAGTGATTTAGATTCAGCATATGGGTTCTGTCAATATTTTAACAACTAAATATGAAATCCCAGCCCATATAGAAGAAAGTGTGATAGTGAGGAATTAAAACAGAGAGAGTAAGTTCATACAAGAATGATAAACTGTGAGAATGAGTTACTAATTAGACAGTAGGGAAAAGAGACAGAGCGGGAATGAAACTATCTTCGCATATTCATTAACTCTTCATGATATTGGCAAACAATCAGACATGCTACGTGACTAAGGCTGGTAGTGAGGTACTCAAAGTGAATTGACTGCTTGCATGCAGTGCCTACATAGTGCAAATAATGAAACAGCACAGATGGTGCTTGAAAGTCAGCATGCTTGGTTACATGCGTCAACATGCCATGATGTAATCCATAGTTAATCCTGAATCAAGATATTAGTCTCAAACACTGTGTGGAATTGAAACCATACCGAGATGGTCCCTACCACCTGGGCCTGAATTAATACCTTGAGGTCTGATGTCATCCATAATTAGTTACCACAACCACCAATTAGTCTCATGCAATCTGTCGAGCTACTCATGCACAGAGTCTTGGTGAAACTTACACCAGCAACCATGAAAGGCCTGTCGGAACAGTGATGGGTGGGAATAGTGAACCGTACACATAACACATCCACCATCTGGTTGGTCCATCAGCCACTAATATTCCCACGTCAGTAATATCCAGTTCATATATATACTACTACAACATGTCAAATTGCCCTAATCTCTGCTCTGGCCTCTATATCACAAAACCTACATAATTCTAGTATCAACTGGCCTTCATATCACAAAAGCTATGTAATATTCATTATATTTATTATACAATTTTTCAACTCAAATGTGTTTAATTTCCTTAAATTTGTCCTAATTCGGCCATTTTGAAGGATTTTTACATGGACTATATCGAACAAGGAGGGTGCCATGTTGGTTTTGACATCCCACCAACCTGTTCGCTGATTGGTGGAGTTAAAATGGGACAGCCAATGAAAAGGACACAATACAAAAAGGCTTAAGCAGCTGAGCGCGGGGGGTATTCGTTACGTAACTAGGGTTTCCTCTGCCTTGTACCATATCCGCTGTGGCCGAGCGGTTAGCGCGTTCGGCTCGCAAGCCAAGGGTCCCCGGTTCAAACCTGGGAGGGACGCAGTTTTAAACACTATCCATATGTCCCCAGTACCTTTTTATTATTATGCATTTATAAATACATGTTAAAATAAGAACTAGAATTATTTCAATGCATCAATAAGTTACGTCCAACTTCTACCTTTATAATAAAAAAAGATTATAAAAAAATATTGACTTTCAAAGAAATTATGCCGAAAAATGTCTTTTCTTCTGTAACTAATGAACCTTCAGGCCTAATAGTCTGTCTATAGACTCCTCCTTTTAGGGGTTTGAATTCGGTCTTCAGCTCCAATATTAAACTATAAAGCATGGATTATGACTAAGAGTAATCCTTCTCTTTCCAGGGGTTAGGTCTAATTCACAGTTTTGACACTAACCGTAGATAAACATAGACTTTGAATTCATATGGAAAATATATTCCTAGGTCACTTGTGTTTTTTTCCACTTCAGGGAAGGGGGTTGAATTTGCTGTTCAGCTCCAATATTAAACTAAAAAGTACTGACTTGGAATCCAACATGACCAAAAAGAACACTTCAAATTCAGGATGTAAGGGCTAAGTCACAGTTTTGACACTAATGCACAATAAATATAGATTTGAAACTCACGTGAAAAATATATTCCTAGGTCAATTGAGTTTTTCTTTCACTTCAGGGAAGGGGTTCGAATTTGGTCTTTAGCTTCAATATTAATATATAATGTACTGAATAAGAATGCAATATGACCAAAAGTAATCCTTCTTTTCTTGAAGGGCTAGACCTAATTCTTAGTTTGAAACCAATGTATGGACAAAATATAGATTTTGAATTCATACGAGAAATACATACCAATGTCACTTGTGGTTTTTTCTCTTCAGAAAAGGGGCTTGAATTCGGTCTTCAGCTCCAATATTAAACTATAAAACATGGATTATGACTAAAAGTTATCCTTCTCTTTCCAGGGGTTAGGTCTAATTCACACTTTTGACACTAACGCATAGATAAACATAGACTTTGAATTCATATGGAATATATATTCCTAGGTCACTTGTGTTTTTTTCCACTTCAGGGAAGGGGGTTAAATTTGCTCTTCAACTCCAATATTAAACTAAAAAGTACTGACTTGGAATCCAACATGACCAAAAAGAACACTTCTATTTCTGGAGGTAAGGGCTAATTCACAGCTTTGACACTAATGCACAATGAATATAGATTTGAAACTCACGTGAAAAATTTATCCCTAGGTCACTAGAGTTTTTCTTTCACTTCAGGGAAGGGGTTTGAATTTGGTCTTCAGCATCAATATTAAACTATAATGTACTGAATAAGAATGCAATATGACCAAAAGTAATCCTTCTTTTCTTGAAGGGCTAGGCCTAATTCTTGGTTTGACACTAACATACGGATGAATATAGTTTTTGAATTCATATGAGAAATATATACAAATGTCACTTGTGTAGGGGCATGATATTACATATTTATCTCATACACAGTATTTCCGGGTAACGTCTGTTTACTCGGCTTTTCTACCTGGAGCTAGTGCACACAGTTCCCGGGAGAGGGCGCAGGTCCTCTCCAGGTAACCGTGTGCCGCTCTCAGGTGGGCGGCCGACCCACCCACCTGGCCACGTGACCTAAGAGCCAGTGTTATATAAGACCCGTGTGTTTACCTGGAAGGGATTCAGGGCAGGCCCGACTGACGATAGACTTCACATGTCCAACCGTGCGGACAGAGTTGTATACTAAGAGTTGTATACTGACCGTTTTCTCTATCTATTGAGAAACCTGATTTACCTGTGTGTATTGATTCTACACTGATCGTTCCCTAGTAAAGGAACTGGAGTTGTTCTTATGAATAAAGTCTGATATTCTCGCACCTGGAAACTGCCGTGATCGTTGTTCCTTAACCTAGAAAAACCACGAACCACCACACTTGTGTTTTTTTTTCTCTTCAGAAAAGGGGTTTGAATTCGGTCTTCAGCTCCAAAATTAAACTATAAAACATGGATTATGACTGAAAGTTATCCTTCATTTTCCAGGGGTTAGGTCTAATTCACAGTTTTGACTCAAACGCGCAGATATATAGACTTTGAATTCATATGGAAATTATATTCCTAGGTCACTTGTGTTTTTTTCCACTTCAGGGAAGGGGGTTGAATTTGCTCTTCAGCTCCAATATGAAACTAAAAAGTACTGACTTGGAATCCAACATGACCAAAAAGAACACTTCTATTTTGGGAGGTAAGGGCTAAGTCGCAGTTTTAACACTAATGCACAATGAATATAGATCCAAAACTCACGTGAAAAATATATTCCTAGGTCACTTGAGTTTTTCTTTTACTTCAGGGAAGGGGTTCGAATTTGGTCTTCAGCATCAATATTAAAATATAATGTACTGAATAAGAATGCAATATGACCAAAAGTAATCCTTCTTTTCTTAAAGGGCTAGGCCTAATTCTATGTTTGACACTAACATACGGATGAATATAGATTTTGAATTCATATGAGTAATATATACAAATGTCTGATCTAAAATATTGTACAAGGTGGGGGGGAGCCCCAAAATGTTTTTTTCTGAACTCTCCTGTTTTAGGCCTTTCTAATGATACGATTCATTAAGAAATCCAACATGTAGAAGTGACAAAACCGATAGCGGCAGATCCCTCAAACATAAATACTACTAGAATAACTTGGAAAATTTCTCAACGACAAGCCCTTTTTCGGGGGGGGTTTGAGCAATATTTGGATTCTGCCCTTCATATATGCCAAAAGAAGACATGTTAAATCTGCAAGTTTCCGCTATCCCATTGAAAGAAAAATTCTTCATGACCCCCCCCAGCCCCCTCTGAGTTTGGGTCAATTGACCATCCCAACCCTGTTGAAGTCCTATATAACGCCTCATCACTGCCTAACTTGAGTTTGCTTTTTTGGATTTCTGGATATTTTGGGGCCCCTAAAATTTCTGAGCCATACATATAGTAAAGTAGACATGGTGAAGTACCACCAATTTTTTTCCTGACCCAAAAAGACCCCTTTTTGACCCAAATACAGCACTTTGAAATTCATGCTTACTAAGTATGACCCAGCTACCCAACCCTCGACCACTCAAACCTTGCTAACTTTAGCACTTTTTTGGGAGAGATCAGGGGGTCCGGCCATTATAAAGATATCTAAGGCGGGTCATAGTGCTTGACTCAACATATTAGACACACTTAGAGAGTCATGACTCAGTCACAGTGACTTTCCAGCAGCAAATTTGATTTCCATAGGGACCACCAGGTAGAGGCATTTTTAGGGGGGTCAGGGGGTCTGGCCATTATAAATATCTCTAGGTGGTGTCCACAGTGATTGACTCAACATATTAGACCCATTTAGAGAGTCATGACTTAATCACAGTGACTTTCCAGCAGCAGATTTGATTTTCATAGGCCTAAATAGAGGGAGGCAGTTTTGGGGGGGTCAGGGGGTCTGGCCATTAAAAATATTTCAGATTGGGGTCCATAGTACTTGACCCAAAATATGAGACCTACTTAGAGAGTCATGACTCAAACACAGTGACTTTCCAGCAGCAGATTTGATTTCCATAGGCCTAAATAGGGGAAGGCAGTTTTGGGGGAGTCAGGTGGTCGGGCCATTAAATATATTTCAGAGGGGGGCCCACAGTACTTGACCCAAAATATAAGACCCATTTAGAGAGTCATGACTCAATCACAGTGACTTTCTGGCAGCTGATTTGATTTCCATAGGCCCAAATAGAGGGAGGCAGTTTTGGGGTGGTCAGGGGGTCGGGCCATTGTAAATATTTCGGAGGAGGGTCCACAGTACTTGACCCAAAATAAATGACCCACTTAGAGAGTCATGACTCAAACACAGTGACTTTCCAGCAGCAGATTTGATTTCCATAGGCCTAAATAGGGGAAGGCAGTTTTGGGGGAGTCAGGGGGTCGGGCCATTAAAAGAATTTCAGAGGGCAGTCCACAGTACTTGACCCAAAATATTAGACCCAGTTAGAGTCATGACTCAATCAAAGTGACTTTCCAGTAGCAGATTTGATTTCCATAGGCATAAATAGGTAGAGACATTTTTTTGGGGATGGTCAAGGGGTAAGGCCATTAAAAATATTTCAGAGGGGGGTACACAGTACTTGACCCAAAATATGAGACCCACTTAAAGAGTCATGACTCAATCACAGCGACCTTCCAGCAGCAGATTTGATTATAAGAAAATCTATTCCCTGGTCATTTACTTAATTTTTAAATTCAAGGGGGGGGGGGGTTCTGAAGTTTGGTCTTTAGAGCAAATCTTAAACAACACAGTACTGACTGAGCGCCCAATATGACCAAATTTCATAAAATTATTTCAGGGAGTCAGCCTTAATTGTCAGTACTGCCACTAACACACTAGTGAAAATAGACCTTGAAGTAAAATAAAAAAATATTCCCAGTTCATTTGTGGGTTTTTTACTGGGGGGGGGGTGAAATTTGGGACTGTATCATTCATGTTGTACATACCAAACTCCTGCATTGAATTCTTGGTTTTGTATTTAAAACATGCATAGTACTGTATCTTTCATATTCAACTTATTTGTATTAAATATTTATGACAAATATTTACTTTTATTTTGCGGATACAACATAGTCACAACCCTCTTCAAGTCAACACCCTTCTCATCGTTTCAACAAGGCCCAAAGCTGACAACGTGTCCCATCAACTGACAATGTGTCCCACCATGCCTAGGGGCTCCACAAAACGTCTAGGGGCTCCACAACATGTCTAGGGGCTCCACGCCAAGCCTAGGGGCTCCACAACACACCTAGGGGCTTCCCAACACAACTAGGGGCTCCACAACACATCTAGGGTCACCTCAACATGCCTAAGGCTCCCCAACACGCCTAGGGGCTCCCAACACCTCTAGGGACTCCCCAACACGTCTAGGGGCTCCCCTACACAGTACTAGCCCTCAAAACATGGACTTCATGAGAGGGAACTTCAGATATAAGTCAGGCATGAAACCCATATAGAGACTGTTCCATATCTAGGAAACTCATCCAAAAGTCTAGGAACTCTTCAACATGTGTATATAAACAATGGGTCAAGAAACTCTCAGATATAAATAAATTCCACTACACGTTTAGAAAGCCTGGGAACTCTTCAATATATCAATCTTCATCCAAGTCAATTCATTGCTGCCCTTTTAATTATAAATAAAATCAGTTTCCATTATAACAGAAGGAATTCCTTTGTTGTCATTTATAACCTCTATGTCATCAAGTATACAAGTTTCCTTACTAACTTTGAAATAAATCCGAAACACACCTTCAAATGCATAATGTGTTTCCAAACACAACCCTGCATGAATATTAAATCCAGTATCTTCAAGTGAGGGCTAGCAAACAGATGTAATCTGTTTGCGCCCTCACTTGTTTGACCATATAATTATATACCCTCCCTTTCAATTTGATTGGATTAGAAAATCAGTAGTTAGGGATGGAATGTAAATGGAAGAAAAACGTTCCTTTTTAGGTTATTTTTCTTTGAACAGCCTTATCAGAAATAACAGTTCTAATGATTGGGATGTAATCCAGACATAATTTCCTAGAGAACGGTTGTTTGGTTAATTGATATGATTAAGGTCTATAGCACTATTCAAAATAGAAAGATTGAGAAAATAATCAATAGAATAACATCAATGTAACTTGTAAGTAACGCATGGGTGTTTCACATTATGGATTGTGCTCAGCTGTGTTTTTGCTCTGTATGTGTACGTACAAACCATGTTGTACGGGCAAAAATTTCCTAGGACACATAGTCCATTTATTGCATCATATTTTGAACATCACTTCGTGAATAAATTCATTGTATAAACCCTTTATGTGGGTATCAATAGAAGTCAGCTAACTAACACCCCCTCCCGGGGTTCACAATTCGCCCACCAAGGGGCGCTGCCACTGTGGCGTCCTTGGTTACCGCTTGTATACAGCGTCTTCCATGTTTTAATTTTGTTTAGAGCAGTCGCAAATTCTGAGAGAATTCTGCTCCGGGGGGAATGCCAGGGAATGCCATAGCATACTGTGCTGCATGTGGCAGGTCCCACAAACCACCAACAGGGGAGTCCTGTAACCATTTGGGTACCCCAAAGAAGGAACTAAGGAGCACAAAGGACATTGAGAAGATCCCAGTTTCACAGGCCGTAATGGCGGAACTGGCCAAGACAGAGCTCTCCCTGAAGGAACAAGACCTGGTGTCTAAACTCAAGGGACTCCAGCACCAACAGAATAAGCGCCATATTCAGCGCTGTATAGAGGAACTGGAGGAGGAACTAGCCGCCCCGGCGGGGGAGGCATCCGAGGAGAAGCAGCTGCCCGACAGCACAGTGGGGGAAGGCAGGGGCCAGACCCGAACGCCGGACAGCCGGAGGGCGGGGGACCACCGCCACTACCGCGGGAGGAGTAGCAGCAGGCGCCGCCAACACAGCCGGAGTCACCACCACAGCCGCAGCAGGAGGAGCCGCAGCCGGAGGAGCGGTAGCAGGAGCAGATGCCAACAAAGTCACTCATCTCACTCCAGTAAGTACAGCCTCAAGAGATACCTGAGGGGAAAGAGGTGAGATACGACGAGCTGATTGAGGCCATGATGGCCTGGGCCTACGACCAATCAGGCTGGGAGGCCGAGGATTACAGGAGGTACATCGGTCATACCCTATATATCGCCCACAATGCATGCAGCAGGATATACATCGACAGGGCGATGGTGGGGCATGACACCGCCATACGGGCGGAGGTGGAGGAGTAAGGTCTGAGGGAATCGCGACTGTGTCATGGACCACTTCACGGTGGAAAACATGAGGCAGGCACAGGAGGCACGGAGGCAGGCTTAATCCTCTGGAGGAGGGCACGGGGGGAGATCAAAACACCCCCATAGCTCCCTGGGGGTGGGGAAAGCCGCGTGTAAAGCATATAACTTCGGCAAGGATGGGTGTAAGGATACCGAGTGCAGACACGCCCACAAGTGCAGCAAATGCAGCAAGCCTGGCCATAAGGAGCCGGGGTGCTAGAGTGGGGCCGGGAAGAAGGACTGACTGGTACTGGAGGAGGCGGGGAAGGCCACAGGGAGTGGTATTAATGCAACCGCCGGTGATCCCATACCAAAACCTAGTTGTGCTCAAGGTGTAGGTGTTCAGAACTGTTTGTTTGTTTGTTTGTAATTCGTTTATTTAGCCTGCAAGTACATAGGGCCAGGCCCTGTATCCGACTTGCAGCTCATGTGCATAGTCATATCGATGTTATTGATAATGAATATACATACAATGTCCTTAAGGGATGATTATTATTTCTTTAATATGAATATACATATTGCTTTGCAGCATACATATAGTATAAGAAAAGTCATTAAAAAGATTGACTTGAAATATTATAAAAAGATGTTACATCCAGACCCAAGATGTTTATGAGTCTAGGATATTCTTGTATTACCTTGTTACAAAATAACCTGAATTAAAGGTTGAAACTATATGTAAGGAGAGTGTATGCAGCCACCATGCGTGAGCATATTGGATGCATACATTTCCCACAAATGGGCTGATCTAATGCCCTAGGTTATGATGGAATAAACCTTCTATAATAAAATGAATATCAAATGTTGATGTTGTTACATATGATATGGTGGAAGATGTTAAATCCACTTTGAGAGCTTAATGTACGAGAAAATAAGACATAAATGTAATCATAGGTAGAGAAAATATAGAGGTGAGTGGCAACCCAATACAATGTATATAATATACGACTCTGTTATCTGTTGATGTCAGGAGGAAATAGTATGTCCTTAAACCTTTTCTTGTTCCACCTTTGGAATTTTTCTTTTTCTTTATGTGCCCTAGTATCATTATTAAAAGAGTTCCATAAGGTGGATACCCGAAATTCGTAGCTTTTTCTATAAGGACTGTGGGACTGTGATAATTATGTAGGTGAAGGTGATATGGGAAAAAACACTAGAGTCAATAAGGAGGACTACCCACTCAGGATAGAGGCAGTGAAAAACATATCAGCTGTCGGGGAAACAGCTGTGTTCTATGTGTATAGGGAATGTACTACAGGAGTGTGTGCATGTACCCACACGATAGCCGATGCCCCAACCTGCCTGCACCCATGTAGGGTATTTGTAGAATGCCTATGCAAAGGGGAGGTGGACGAGGACTGGGCCTATATATTACATGGAGTAATATTTGGATTTAAGGTGCTCAATACAGGCTGCACGTCGGAATACAACAAAGAGAATTACAAGTCAGCAACCGACCCAGATATAGTGGAGGGCATGAATGCCAAGATTAAAACAGAGGTAGATTCTGGAGCAGTATCTGTGGTAGAGCAACCCCCCCTGTGTGTACATGCATATGGCGCAGTGCCAAAAGACGGGGGTGGGGTCAGAGCAATCGTGGACTGCTCAGCTCCCGGGGAGGACTATGTGAATTTACACACCAACGAAGTGGGACTGAAGTTCCAATATAACTCGGTGGACACGGTGATGGAGATCCTCCTCCAGGGGGAAGCACTAGCAACCCTGGACATCAGTGACGCTTACCGCTCACTGAGCATAGACATAGACAGTAGGAGGCGTCAAGGACTAAGCTGGGACATGGGGAAGGGGAAGGTGTATATGGTGGACAACCGTGTATCAATGGGCCTGTCCAGTAGCCCATATCCTTAGCACCACCAAAACGTTCTGATGCGTCTAGTAAAATCGGCCCTCTGAAAGCCAGCATATTTTGTCAGAGAACCCCCAGAACGTTCTGATGAGGGTAGTAAAAAGGGCCCCCTAAATGCCAGTACTTTCTGTCAGAGGGCCCCCAAAACGTACTGATGTGGGGAGTAAAAAGGGCCCTCCAGATGCCAGGGTTTCTGAGGGCAGAGGCTGCCAAACGCCAGAGGTTTTCACACATTTGCATGATTTCAATGTCAGATACAACTGTCTCTGGTACAATACATTATCAATATCTTTCCATGAGATACATATTTGATAGATGGTTTTATGATTCATGCTTTCTAGTATTCACACATATATTCTTTATTTACATTAATTAACCTTGAAAATCAGTAATTCATTAACTTAGCAATTTAGGAAAAAACATGTTAAATGTAGTAATACAATACATGATAGAATATTATGTTAATTCAAATAAGGGTGAGTTGTTTGCATGTGGGAACACTGAAAGTTGTACATTCTGTAACAAATTTGTAATTTTTCGCATGTCATGGGATGTATTTCATGCTAATTGACATTTATTACCATTACGTTTTGGTAGGACTTGCGTCTTCTGTGCATGGCATTGACAGGCCACTATGACAGCGTTTCAATACGTTTTGGCAAGCTTCTTTCAGGTGAAAACGTCTTAAAACGTTTTGGGAGGAGCTTTTATATTGTAGTGGTCTCATGCCAAAACGTATTAGATAGTTCTGACTGAAAAGTATCTTTGAAGTAAAACGTTTTAAAACGTTTTGGCAGTGGGATTTCTACAGAACTTTTATCCTTCCAGTAGGTACGTTATCACAAAGCTACATGGTCCTCCCTCCCTGTAGGTAGGTTATCACAAAGCTACATGGTCCTCCCTCCCTGTAGGTACGTTATCACAAAGCTACATGGTCCTCCCTCCCTGTAGGTACGTTATCACAAAGCTACATGGTCCTCCCTCCCTGTAGGTACGTTATCACAAAGCTACATGGTCCTCCCTCCCTGTAGGTACGTTACCACAAAGCTACATGGTCCTCCCTCCCTGTAGGTACGTTATCACAAAGCTACATGGTCCTCCCTCCCTGTAGGTACGTTATCACAAAGCTACATGGTCCTCCCTCCCTGTAGGTACGTTATCACAAAGCTACATGGTCCTCCCTCCCTGTAGGTAGGTTATCACAAAGCTACATGGTCCTCCCTCCCTGTAGGTACGTTATCACAAAGCTACATGGTCCTCCCTCCCTGTAGGTACGTTATCACAAAGCTACATGGTCCTCCCTCCCTGTAGGTACGTTATCACAAAGCTACATGGTCCTCCCTCCCTGTAGGTACGTTATCACAAAGCTACATGGTCCTCCCTCCCTGTAGGTACGTTATCAGTGAAGACAAATGCCTATAACTATGGGCCCTTAGACATCAATAAAAAACAGTAGTAGAAGTCATCATTATTCCCCCCTAGAAAATTGCTTAGATCATTTGCTGACAACCGTGAGCAATTTTGATATGGGGTCCCGCGCATACTTTGAGGGTTTTGTCACTTTGAAGTTAAAAAGTAAAGCAAAAAGGGACTGAATGACACCTTTTAAGCATTGCATTATATGGGTGTATTCCTAACAATCTGCATTATAGAATGGTGTCATCATGTACCTTTGGATACATTCAAGCGATTAAATTTTATTTACCTCACCGTAAAACCTCGCAAATAAGCCTAACTCACGTATAACACCCGACTTTGGGCCGGATCCTATAAGCCGCAGAGGCCTTCTAAATGAGCTCTCAGAAAGACTTGCGTATTAGTGGCCTCTTAGCGGCCTCTGAGGCAGACCTTGGGCCTCCTAGCGACCCATGCAGCATCTCTGTTCTATTCAGATTTATCAAAGAGGACTCTACCATACATGTAACAATGGAATGCCGGACATAGTGGATTAGCGGTAGCTCCTGTACTGTGGTGGTGGGGTCTCCAAGATGGGTCACACCACCAGCCCTCCCCCCCCCGTCTACAAAGCTATTGTAGCAGTTATGGGTAGACATGCTTTTCTTTGAGTCATTTATGAAATTAAGATTTTGAAAACAGTTGTATAAGCCACACCCAAAGTTTGGATGAATCCAAACCTTGCATACTAGCCGCTGATTCTACGCGAGGTTTTGTAGTAATAGTCTTTCCTATATAACTCCTGAAGAATTCTAGATCATGCCCAAAATACCTAATAATTATCATATCAAAATATAAAGTGCTATAAAACGCACTATTGTGCTCAAAATCGTCCAGAAATTACGTTGGGAGTAGGAAATCATTCCTAGAATATGCCTTAAATATGGGGTTATTGCAACATAGTTAAGCTATATGTGCAGGAGGATGCGCAGTGATCCATTCTGCAATACCCAGCCTATGTATAACATTTTGCATAAAGTTTGGTCAACATGGTTGTAGGGATGTGAATTAAGTGGAAATTTTAGAAGTGACCAATAACGATTTTTACCACCAGGTGGATTTTATTTACCCATCCTAGTCAAATCTTCATCATTCAAATAAAATGTTCATAAATAGTATAAAGATCCTTGGAAGAGCGCATTGCAAGACATGCAAGCATTACTTTGTATCATACTTATGTGACATTGTGTGCATGGCATTTTGCTTTTGACATAAATACACATATAAATTTATAGAAGTATCCTACAGCACTTGAAAGAATTTAAAGACTAAATATTTTACACATATGGTATATATAATTATTCAAATTGTATGATACCCTATTATATATTGGTATCTGAGAGAGATTTAACCCCTAGAAGTCCACTGAACTTACTAGAAATCAGTGTGTTCCACTCTCAGGATGCCTAATACTGTGTGTCCCATTCAAAAGATGTGTCCATAGTGCCCTGCTTCTAGGTGTCCCATGATTTCACTCCACTTTCTATAATTATAAGTGCGACCAGTGGCCCTTCCCCTGCCGAAGAGGGTCGCTTATAGAGGCAAACAAATAATTAATTATACAACCTATTAGTAATAATCAATCCTGAGCATTTACAAGCACATTTTGTCTCGCCCTAATACGCCTAGCCCTAATGGCACAGCTAGTCTCACGACTTTGTAACAATTGGAGAGTCTTTGACCAGGTGATCTCTTTGACCGAATGACGTCTTTGACCGGATGGCTTCTTTGACTGGCAAGATTACAACAGCTGAAAGGGGGGCTATGTACACGGAAATACCAGGAACTCTGCAAAATATAGTGTAATTGGGCAGCGACGTAGTGTCTGGCCGTGGTTAAGGATCTCCATAATGTGTCAGAAGTAGCTGCGGGTCCATTGGACTAGCATTGGGGTGTTTGCTTTTTGCCCCTAACATACATATGCTCTCTAGTCCCGCATTCTTTAGCACTGCACTCCGCTGTACATCGATCAGAACCCTGCGTCCGCGGCTTGACCTGGACCACCTTACAGGCAAACCCTCAATTATAACCCAGAATGCACTGCTCATTCCGGTCTATTGAACTTCCAATAGGTGGATCACAGGTCACCCCCCCCCCCCCGACTCTCACTCTGAAAGCTGTCAGACAATCATTTTATATGTTGTTCACACATCTGGCTATAAAAATTGCGGCACCTTTGCAGTGTGAGCACCGCCCCTGCACTAGTACTGTAGTAGCAGCCCGTTAGTCAGCTTCTAACAACCCCTCCCCCTCACACACATAGCCTCACATCCGCCTAGTACCAGAATCATAACAGGAGGCTGGCCACCACACCACCTATGACGGTGTGCAATTACCTAAAGATATGAACCGTCGCATCCTAGTAATATATATCAACTCTCACCCCCGCATTTCTGTCAAAATAAGCCCCTTTTCAAATGTTTTAATCTTGCCGGTCAAAGACATCATCCGGTCAAAGACATCACCCGGTCAAAGACGTCACCCGGTCAAAGATGTCACCCGGTCAAAGACTATGCAATTGTTACAATCTCATGAGACATGGCCTTATACACCTTACCCCACTGTTTCCATATATTGCTTTTTTTCCCCCACATGTTAGTCTTAAAATGACATTTAAGTTTCTTTTTAATTATTTTTTTCTTGACAAGATACTGGGTTCCCCCACAAATTTCATTCCATAACAGTATGCTTCTGTAGTGAGGATATTCTGCCTAAAAAACAGATCGTGGTCGCTTTAGGGGGAAATTAAATTTGTCTGCACTTCTAGTGTGTACTACTGAGTGCGCAGCAATAATTTTCTTTGACTTTCTGAACATTAGTGACACCAACAACTTTTTCCTCCTATCATGAAGCTTCCTGGTACCACATGATTGGATCTGGTCCCGGTACCATGTATTCTCATGTGATGGGATCGGGTGCCACTGCCTAAATGTTGATGCCAAAGCGTTTTAAAACATATTTTGTTAAACACACTTTTCCCTAAAAACGGTCTGCTACGATTTGGCATGATACCACTGCCTAGATCGTGATGCCAAAACGTTTTAAAACGTAAAATATTAAACACACTTTTCCCTAAAACCGGTCTGCTACGGTTTGGCACTATACCACTGCCTAAATCCTGATGCCAAAATGTTTTGAAACGTATTATATTAAACACACTTTTTCCTGAAAACGGTCTGCTACGTTTTTGTCACATCAGACCACTGCAGAGTTACTGCTGCCATAACGTAGGAAAATGTTTTCATTCATGGTATCTCTTATACAAACCAGAAATTCCAAAACGTCTAAAAGTGTTTTGCCTTTACAACTACACAGGCCAGTGTGGGGTAAAGTGTATTTGACAGGGGAAATTATATTAAAAATAGAGAGAAATAAATCCTTGAATACGCATCAATACTGTATGGAAGCCAAAAACTTCAAAAATCCATTACACAAATTACGTTTTGGCAGCCCCCCTACAGAAAGCACTGGCATTTGGGAGCCCATTTTTACTACACACATCAGAACGTTTTGGCAGCCCCCCTACAGAAAGCACTGGCGCTCCTAAGGATATGTATTCAGCAAGATGTCCGACTTTATGGTGGGGTGTGCCTACCGACAAGGAGTTACGAGGGCAGTAAATTACCTAGATGACTGTTGCATCATCAATGCCACAAATAAGGGGTGTGAGCAGGACCAGAGGACACTGGTGGCCGTGCTGCGCCATGTGGGGTTTGATGTAATCTTCAAAAAACTGTCACCAGCCTTGACTAGGACCAGATTCCTGGGCATCGACATAGACAGCGAGATAATGAATCTCAGTCTACCTAAGGATAAAATGTCCAAGATGATGGCGGGTCTGAGGGGGGTGGCAAGAAAGAAAAAAGTGACCAAGAAGGTACTGGAACAGCTAGCCGGCTATCTAGCCCACAGGAGCAAAGTTGTGCGCTGGGGGAAAGTGTTCTCCCGGAGAATCTACGACACACTCAAAACACTCAAAAAACCACACCACAAGGTGAGGGTGGCCGGTGAGCTGGAAAAAGATATTAAGTGGTGGATAGAGTTTGCCGAGCAGTTCAATGGAGCTGCTCGCATACTCTGCAACTCGGCACCCATGGTATCAACATACAGCGACTCCTCGACGTCATGGGGATACAGCATCATTCACGGGGGGGATTGGCTGGCAGCAAAATGGAAGGATGTGAAGGATTCCCCAGCAATAGTGATACCCGACCACCACCAGGGGCAGATACCCTTGGTACGGGAGAAGGACAATAACATCAATGTGCTGGAGCTGTGGCCAATACTAGCGGCCATCAACAAATGGGGAAGCGACTGGAGAGACACTAGTGTGTGCATGGTCTCAGACAACACACAAGTAGTGGCGGCACTCAGAAGTGGAAAGAGTGCTAACCCAACCTCAATGGAGTGGCTCCCAGAGATATTCTGGCACGTTGTGGAGAAGAATCTTGACATTAAATCGGTGTATATTCGCAGTGAGGACAACATTATATGTGACAGTCTGAGCCGCCTGTCGGATCCAACCTCAGTGGAGAGGATACGGGAGGCCGACAGAGCTGGGGTGATGTGCTGCTCACATATCTTTTCTAATTGCAGAATGGAGGAAGCTGAACAAGGAGTGCGACGGCCGGATGACAAAGTGTTACGCCGACGCAACCATATCAACCAAGACAGCGCAACTGGAGAAATACCACGCCACGTTTGTGTCGCCAGTCCCCTGTGACTCCAGACAGGTAGCTCTCTACATAAGCTACCTCACCAGAACACTCAAGTACTCATCTATAAAGGGCTATGTGAGTGCTCTGTCCAAGTATATGATATCCATAGGACAGCCTGGAATGACTATAGGGTATACTCGGCTATGAGAGGAGCTAGGAGGACACTGGGGGATACCACCCACCAGGCAGCGCCCATACTACCCCACCACCTGTTGGACTTGGGCGACCAGCTCAGCATGAACCCGGGACATGTAGCATTTAGAGCTGCATTACTACTATCGTTTAGAGCAATGCTGAGGAAACAACATGTGACAACCTCAGAAGCCACCCTCAAGAGGGAGGACGTGACAATATATGAATGGGGGATGCTCGTACGAGTTAAGAAATTAAAAACTATACAGTTTAAGCAACGTGAGCTGCTCATTCCTGTATCCAGGGTCTCAGACGACAGGCTCTGTGCAGTGAAGTGGGTGGAGTTACATATCGAGCTGTCCCCTGCGCCACCGGGCACCCCCCTATTTCTACTACCGGGTCCGATGGGACCAGAGGGGATGACTTATAATAATTACCATGCCACCCTGAAGTTGATGTGCGCCAGAGCGGGTGTGGATCCAGGGGAATTCTCCAGCCACTCCCTACGCAGAGGGGGCTGTACCTACCTGCTGTACCTGCTCGGCATTCCGGTGGCATACATCAAAGTGAGGGGGGATTGGTCCAGTGAATGCATCATGCAGTATCTGAAGACACCACTGGATGTCAGGATCAAGCAGGACCTGATGGTGGCATCCATTATAAACAGGACAGCAGAAGTGATCAGGGATCAAGTGTATGCTAGAGTTAGCAGGACCACATTAAGCACAAATGCATGAACGCTTAATAATTAACTCATAAACTTTGGTGAGCTTCGCCCTTTGCCTCTTGCCAGTTGTGTCTGGGACAACAGACACACCCTGCCACTTACGTGTATGAGTCCATCATTGATATCGCTCATCATCTCTTATTATTATATTACAGACGCTCAGTATTGATTCATTATAAACACAGAAATGTGAAACATCAAAACCTCTTCTATCATATTCATATTTTTAGTAAATAAAGTAAGTTGTTGTTTCTCAGTCTGTACTGCATGAGCAACTAGTAGCAGAAAACTCATAAACTGGTAAATGCATACATTTGTTTTATGTTCTAAATACAACACTGTATAAGGTAGGTTGCCATTTTCGTAGCTGTACAATAGATTCTACTGAAGGTATACAGTTTATTGTAGGTAAACGTAGATTCTACTGTAAATTAATTGTACAGTAGATTCTACTGTGTACCCACATTATTTACAGTGTAGAGAAGACTGTAAATGCACTATAGATGCTGATTTGACATTGACCATACAATGTCATTAGTCTAAATCTGTAATCGTATTTAATTGTGAGTGAGTAGTGGTTGTTTAATGCCATTATTCACGGCGGGAAAGCTACATTAGAAAGAATCTAATAAATGAATATTCATGTAATTATGTGTCTGTATCTGTGCACATGGGAACCAGATAAACAAAAGTACACAGAAAAAAGGATATGAAGACAATTTTGAGATAGGCTAGGAAAACCCCATATATACAGTACCTGGTTTGCATTAGACTAACAATTGCAATCAGAGATGTTCCAATACAAGGGCAGATTTTATTCCCTACCAAATCAGTCACATCTTACCAAACTAGTTTATGGGTTGCATATGGGTGTGCCTGGCAAACCTGATCAACTTATACCTGGCAGACTCATGTCTGCAATCCATCCTTGTCCCACTTTGGGACTGGTTTGTACTGTTGGACATGTTGCCCTGTTTGCCAGCGGCAAATTCAGCAATCAGTCACCGGAGGGTGAACTTTTAGATACAATTACTAGTACCGGGTAGGCCCCTAGATCTTTCTTGAATTTTATTATCATAAAGTATACCCAGCTAACAAAAAAACGATGTTTTATGTCCAAATAACGTTAAAAACGTTATGCCATAGCAAGGAGCCTTAAAGCAGTATTCCACTGACAGAATTGGCAATCATTCTGTCCGTCGGACGAAATTCTCCCATAAGTTTGACATTATAGACTGTTATCTGATGACCAAGTTTCGGCCAGCCGACATTTCGCTTTAGAGAAACGTTATAAAAGGTTGTAAAATGTTGTATAACGGTTATTGGTTACTGGGCAGTTTAGGAAGTCCAGTTTTCAGTATTTACTTTGAAGATTATCTCCTGTTAGGAAGCATTGGAGACAACTGAAAATATTATTGTTTCAAAGAAACCATTTCCAAGCAGATGTCTGGGACAGGACAACTGGGGGATCTTGCGTCACAAAGTAATAGCAGTATAGATTTGATAAAGCAAACGCCCTACTAGAGCTCAAAAGCTAATACACTACCTGAAATTGCTTTCAGATTTTGAAGTCACCCGTTTTAGTCCATTGTAGTCAGCTCAATGTTAAGGGACAATCTCTTTTTACTACACACTTTTCAGTGCATGCTCAGGAAACTTATGGAGTAGTTTTAATGGGCAGAAAATTTTTTATATGCACGATAACTTGCCCTTTCATGCTTACAATCATCCTCTCAGGACCATGAATCCACATCCACACCCATTAAATGTCACTACTAAGATACCAGCAGAGAAATACAACCCTAGCCCTCTCGGACTACTTTCATTATGGCTGGTAATACTGGACCATAAAGTGCCCATCCAGGACAGTATGTTTACGCAGTACGTTCAGCTGCACGCAGTAAAGTAGCCCCTTGGCCATCTCCCGATACTTCAGGGATTAGCAATATATCCCCACCAAATGAGACACAGGCCGTGTAAGGCTTTGCAGGTGGGCATATAAATGGTGAAGATAGACACTAACCACAGTGGAACACAATCCCTGCTCTACTGGACATGAGATCAAACGATCATGGCGGCCGGGAAACCTTGTTTTGAACCAACAACGTGCCATCTGGTGTCCAACATGGACATTGGTACCGTGAGCGCTGGCAAGTCTTGTCCGGTGGGAGAGTTTGGTTTCGATCAAGGATGGGTCACGTGACGAGATTACAGTGTCTGCGGAGTTCAGTTTCATGTCAACAGGTGCCATATGGTTAGTGCAATTGTGGTTCTTTTTTTCCAGCCTAGAGAACAATGAGTTCATTTTTTGGATAGTAGCTTGTGATGGGGATAAATAAGAATGATTTAAAAAAGAACTCAAACTGCAGTTATTAAGATGAGAAATATGTTGTTGGAAGTGTTCTTTATATCATTTGTAACTCTAGACTCGGATAAATTCTTAGCCTCCTTATTCACAACAAAACAAGTTTCTTAATAGATTTTCTGATTTTTCATTGTTTATCGTTAAAATGTAGAATCCAATACTTTTCCATGGATACCCTTTGATAACAATGCTGTAAGGTATTTTTTACTTTATCATGACCATTACCATGGTCAATTTCCGGGGGAGATATGAAAAATTTTGTCTAATTTAAAAAATGCATGCCATCTATGAATACAGTTTCTTTCAAATAGCAAAATACCATTTTTGAAATAATGAACTATCTTTGCCATGTGCACTTAGACGTGGCACATGGCAAATCTCCTCTTATCTCCTGAACCGTTAGACATTTAGAAAATGGTATGAGCTAGAAATATACCCCAATATAATATATAGAAAAATTCTACTGAAACATATTTTATGAGATGAGTACTGGCTCTCCTGGAAATAGCAATAACTGAGTTGTGCAGGTAGCTCCATGTACTGTACAGTAGGTGCCATGATATGCCTGTCCACACAGTGTACACGCTGGGGACACGTAGCGCTAACTAGAGTGTACACCCTACACACAGTGATTATATAAACCCCCACAGTGATTATATAAACCCCCAGCGCCCCTTTATATAGGGCTGAGTACCTGTCCTAACTGCACTCTGACTGTTACTGGACTTGCAGTAAGATCTGCAGGTTTAAGACCTGAAACCTTCCCAAAGTGGCGCTTCATCACATTATATTGCAACCTGGAATTGTCAGTCACTACGGACTACATTTCTATAGTAGATTCCTGCCTAGCACACATTCTGTGACATCATTACATTGTGTGATCCACAAAATATAGTCACTCTTGACTATGTTTATGACTAATATGGGACAAAGTTGTATAGTCCTGTGACTATAGGAGCCAAGATATGGAGGATAGTCACTACTGACTATGGATATTATCATCAGTGCGGACAATATCTGACTGTTAATGCATAATATGATTGATGACTGCCAAGGCAAAGCCGGGATAAGACGTAAGCGTCATTTACGGCTAGACAAGGAGGGTTTCAAGTTAACAAAAATAGATACTGTGATGAGAGCTGACAGTGAACTAAACATAAAGTTACCTTAAATTCCCCTGGAGAAAAAAATAATTGTCATCATAATGTACTGATGCACTGCTGGCGATTGACTCGCCTTGCTACTCTTCTAGAGTGCATCCAGTTTGACCTGGTTGCTTAGAAGGCAAGCATCTCCTATATCCCCTGAGGTCTTTCTCATCTAATGAGTTACTATATCATTATGATACTATTTTAGTATGCTTCTTGATGGACCAAGGATTGTAAAGAAGTGTCTAATTAGACAACACTTTAGCAGTGCATTATCCTAAATGCCAAGAAGAAATTATCTGGCTCATTGGAAATTGAATATTGGTATCGCAGAGTAACACTCTGATAGAATATAATTATATCACGCCACAAAGCAACTCTTTTTTTTTTGCTTCCTGATTTTGTCACTGAGAAACTGATACATCATATACAAGTATAAGTAACACTCACTGAGTTGTAGCTGTACTGGCTGTGCTGTATTTATTACAAGTAATATGCAAATACACAGCTCAGTGATCCAGCCATCCCAATACATGAAAAAACAAAAATGCCTTTGGATTTAAGAGTGCAAATAGAAGTTTCAAGAAAGGTTGACATATTTGCCTACTCCAACACTCCAGTCTATGTATTTCGCTGTGTGACAATGAAATAGTTCCTCAAGTTGACTGCCTTCAAGCTCTTCAGTCCAAGCCTTGTTGATACCATTTCCCCTATAGTCATCTACCATTAGAACATGGAAGTCTCTGTTAGCATGGGCTCGTAGATTTCTCAGGTCAGCTTTAACCTCGGGGTAATTATGTCCTCCGTCAACAAAAGTAAGATCACATTTCACCTGAGGATTCCTCTTTGTAAATTCTGGAACTGTCTCCTTTGAATCTCCCCAAATTGTTTCCAGCCTTCCGGGAAATTCTTTTTTGAGGAAGTTTGACATTGGGTTAGAATAGCGAAAGTGTCCCATATCAAATGAATAAACCTTGCACTTTTCATTGCCTGTCAACCAAACCATAGCACTATGACCTGCATTGAATCCTGTTTCACAAACTGTGTTGATGAAACTTGCATTGACCAGATCCAGGAAAAATGCGGCCTGCAAAGGTTTTAGCCCAACATGACCGGTCGCCGCGCCTCCATGTTTCTTTAGCTCCACATCCAATAAGGGACCCATAGATTTATACCTCTGAGAAAGTTTTAAATCCTCTTTCCTTTGACCCTTGTAGATGTCACTACAGTCTTTGATATCCATTGGATTAAACTTGAAGAAGCTGAGTGTCTTTTTTGTGGTTCTGATCCTCTCAATGTAAGGTTTAGTGGACAAGGCACTGTCCTGACCCAACACTACATTACTTCCCGAGGTTTGGATGCAACATTTAGAATACAATATTTCCTTCAAATACATCATGGATAATATCAGCAAGGCTGCTATCAGCATGTAAATAGTTTTGCTTGCCATGTTTGATTTTGGGTATCTCCAATAGATGACCAATGTTATTTTTCCACTGAGAGGTTCTTCAGATGCTGCACATCCTTTAACAGCATTTGTCTGTAATTAAATATAATGTAAATACAGTTAGACAACTTTATCAGTAATTTGAGTAACTGGTTAGTTTAGTTAATTTTTCTATGCTTATCACTAATCAAATGCAAAAATAACTATTGAATCTATTTTGTTTGTACAAAGCTAAGCCCATGCTTTCCTATCACTTTGCCGTTTGGAGGATGAGATTAGTAGGGCCTTGAGAAATTGATTAGGCCAAAATATAGATATTAGAAACAACATAAAATACCTTATATTTAGTTAAATACAAACAAAGCAAATTATCAATTAAACGTGACTCCACTAAAAGCGACAATTTAAAGGTCAGAAATATGAAACGCATGTTCTGTTGACTATGTTATCCCAGAACATGGTACATTTACATATTGGAATTTAACATTCTTTACCCGGTCCACAAAGATTAGATTTCCACCAGCACTAACAAGTAAAAGGCATAGCATTAACTAATAAAGTAAAACATAAGACATAAAATATTGAATATTGTAGAACAGCTGAAATAATGCAATATATTTTATCTTTCTATAGCACTATGAAATTTAGGGAACAGTAAATCTTGCTGGTCCTTCTGCAAGGATTAGTAGTGTCAATCAATGCCTAAGATGTCGCCACAAAGACAGATTGTGAAAAAAAAAAGATTGAGGGTGGCTTCTGAGGTTGTCACAGATCAACATACATGGTTGCCATAAAACAGAAATATGTTTGGTAAATTTTCCAGCTGAGTACCACCTGTGCTCAGCCGTGATTATTGGAGTTATATGGGCAAGGCCCAATAAAATGATGCGGCCGCTATCAGCGACCCTTGAGAATAAAAAGGCTAAAAACCTTTTGTCTTTCTGATATGGTCATATAATAATGGTTGCTCGGGTTTTGAGGTTATTCATATTGACATACATTGTATTTATACGGTATTAGTCTATTAACATATTAGAATAACATCTCCTGTGTGGGCTTCTAGCCATCTAAAAAGGGTCTTTTGTCTCCCCCTTTCTGACCCTCCGTGGATTGGACACATACATTGATCATCCATGAAAAAGTTGATGTCTAGTGAAGCTTCCTCGCCATGAATATGACCTTAGCTGTCAAAATTGCGTTAAACAACCATTACTTACTTGCTTTACATTGCTGTATGTTTTTGGAGAGTGGTTGGTCCAGTTAACTGATACTAAACATCCATCGTATTTTCCTACTTAGTATGCACCTGTAGACCTCTTTATTAGCTATTAGAGATAAGCCAACCAAGTACTGGGGAAAATTGGCTAAGCCTAAGTCAGCAGCTAGTGTGACTGCTTATGTAACTACTGTGATAAGGGAGGGGTGTTGTATGCGATAATCTGTCTATTTGACTCCCTTATTAGACTGCTTATTGCTGATAGAGTAGAGGTGTCCATGCATGCTATACCACTTACGCTACCTGGATGGAAACATTTGAGTTATGGGAGTGGTCATTCTCCTTACAACAAGGGGAGGGGAAGTATGAGGGAGGGAGCTAAACCCCTTGAACCCTTGAGCGGGGGGGGGGGGCAGAAAGTTCAGGAAGTCCTTGGGGAAGGACTCCTCTTGAAAATATCGAAATTATTGTTTGTGTTTCATCGATAGCTTTCATGTTGTGGTATCTCACCAATAAATTCCGAAATAATTGCCATCTGTAGTTTAATTACCGTTTATCTAAATTAGCCGTATCTACAGGGGAAAGTAAAAGCCACTTGGCTTAAAATGTACATTCAAAGAACATCAATTGTATAAAGCTTAGTCACCATATTTGTGGGTACGGGAAATGAACATAAGGCTGGGCACTAATTGTGTGAGATATAATGTGTGGCACTGCTTACTACTCCCTATAGATCTGATTTTGGCATCTAATATGTGGCCAATGGTCTGTAGAATGTAGTGTGAGGCAGATAAAACTTTGCCCTTTCACACAGGGAGAGAGACGGCATATCTCCCTGTACTTTTGGTACAAAAGTCAATTTGTGAAGCCTAATAATTATTTGTGAACCTAAAGCAACCTATAGCATGCTAGATCACATAATGAGCTAGGTGCATGTGAATCAAAATTGTATTTCTTGAAATATAAGGATTTCATTCACAAAATACAGCTATTTTAATCTATTATGTAGAACCATCCTCTCCCCCTCCTCTGCCCTACATCCCAACCTGCCTGGACCCATGGACGCCTCTTATGGGCTGCCCTTATCTCTTCCTCCCCATGGCAACAAGATGAGATGGGTCTGACCCATCCATGGGTAGGGTCGGCAGCCACAGTGAATTTTATCATTTGGTGCATATGAATATTTACAATGGAAAATGATAATTTAAGCCCAAATTAACAGTTTTGTTGACATTTGGTTGCTATAGCGCCCAGGTAACCGGGACAAATATTAAGACCTTCTGCTAGGATGCATCTTGATGAGACCACTGCCTTTCACCATCATATGATCATGTGCCTTGAAAGGCAAGACTTCAAACTACATTTGGATGTTTGTTTATATTCAAACCGCAAGGATATTGTAGGAAATTTGGTTGCTATGGTAACCAAAATTTACACTTATATGTGGTTGCCATGGTAATGTAGCTGTTGGCTATTCTAAGATAGACATCTGCTATGAAAAACTCCAGATTCGAAAATAGGTTGTTCAGAAATTACACTTTATTCATTCTGACAGACGGCTCGTAATCATACAGACGGATAGCAATAATCAAATAGGCTTCTGAACACCAGTGGTCATATGAACATACAGGAGGTATACGCTCACGGTCTAGTACATAGTTCCCGAGTTCCAATGCTCTCTTCCATCTTGGTTAACTCCTCTTGGGACAGACTCCCCCGTAGGGAGTTCTGTACCCGGAGTTGTACACCAGTGCGTCTATCTCCTCTAGTTCCCCCAGAGGGTAGAACAGAGAAAGACGCAGGGTGACCAAGGTGGAAGCAGCGACAGGACTAGGCCTAAAAGGTACAACAGAGTTCGGGGAAGCTCTGTTGTGGAGCAGCCAAGCTGGCCGAAGTGCGCAGCAAGACTGGGTCCCCGATTAGCAGAACTCCAGGTCTTATGTACTGGTCGTTATGTAATTCTCTCCATTACTCGTAAACACTTGAGTTCCCGAGGAACTCCGGGTAACCACGCGCCGGTGCATCCGAGCCGACACTGTACCCGAGATATGTCGGGTGACACGTGGCGGTCACGGCTCAATGCACATAACCAGGCCGCGCTCCATCATTCCTCAGGTGGGCTTATATAACCTTATACTCGGCAGTAGACAGGAGTGCGGCCTGGATACACGACAACACATATACCAAATATAACTCCAACTGGTTCCCTAGAAATAGTACAGCGGCGACCCACTACACTACCCCCCTTCAGACAATATCACAGCGTCTAAATAGCAGCACTAAGTGCAGTATTATTATACTACCTTAATACAAATGACAAATTTTATCTCCAAACAACCCAAAAAACAAATATATTGTCTCCAAACATATACATAGTGGAGGCAAGCGTAACTCTTTCTACTAGAACCACTAATATATTTCTTGGGTATCATAGATATGTATTCATCCTTTTTGATATTAACGTCAATCATATCAACCATCAGGATCCAGTTACACAATAATCGAGTATAATCCTTCAATAACAGTCATGATTTATGGGACTAAGAGGATAAACTCCACACAGCCAGTCAAGCCCTATAAAACAAACTTGACTATATATCATAAAAAAATATATAAAACCTTCAAGACATATTTATCGCATACTAACCATGTCTCATCGAAAACGATTTGTTACAACAGGTATCGTATACATACAGATCAAATATGAGCACTTCTCCTTAAAAGTTACCAAGTTTTAGTACAAGACATATTGGAAACAAAAAAGGTGGCAAGTGTCGACTTTATAGTAAACCTTGACCCAACCCGTCTATTTGAATAGACTCACTCGCTTTACGTGCCAGAGTAAGGTTTGAAAGATCAATATTTTTGGAATAAATGAACATATAGCGTAGATCCGGTAAATGCAGTTTTCAATCCAATCAAGGTCTCCAAAACCTTATGCACCATGGTCACATGGGTGTCTTCACACAATAACACAAGTGACATTCTCCATATAGGAATACTGTAAGCAATCAGATCTAGTGTTGGCGTAACATATTTCAACGATTCAGGGAGAATTAGTCTCCACACTTAGTTCAAAGATCAAAAACGCAGCAAGCTGAAAAATAGAATGACCCGGCTCCTCACTCGATACCTTCCTTCTGAAAGTAATCAACGGGAGCCTACAGATCTCCATAACAACTTACGCAATTTCCACTCTCAGTACCTGAATAAATTTTGCGTTTTTCAGGTTCATTGATATGTTATTACCACAGATCTACACGTAGTACGAATGTAGTCAAGCAACTTTTCATCTCAGTAGGTATCATCAGGATCCAGTCCCTCATACCTTTACTTATTGGACGGTTAAATCAGAGTATCACAATCGGCATACAATAATCATACCTATAGCACATGTCATCAACTCAAACAGAACCCGTTTCACAAATACTGTCTTATGGCAAAAAAATATAGAACACTCTTTGGTGATGGTTTTAACAGTTTCATATATAGCGATAACTGCAAACCTAGATCATATCAAAGTCTTTTCATAAATAGGTGATAATGATCCACTGTTCCTGTCATCTCAGTCTTTTATAAATGTATATATATATATCTATCTAGTCATCTTGTGACTTATAGTCTATGGTATAAAGCATCATATGATCCGTGGTGTACTAACAACCCCACTACTGCAAAAGTTCAACCTTGATGACGACACATGGTAGAGGTTCCATATATGCTGCAACTGGGAATGTTTTTATGACTCGCCACTCAGCAAAAGTTCTTCGTTTCTGGACACTGGAGACATACATTCACTAGGTCGATTGTCACTCATCTCAATGGATATGTCCATCCCAAACCCTAGCTGCGAAGCGTCAGGGTTAGGACCATGCATTTGAGCACCCATAGCTACACTCGCCATGGGTACAGGAATGTCCAGGGTAGATGGACGATGGTTCCCAGACATAGAACCAGTTGTCACAGGTAGGTCCATTGGAGGATCCACCATCATGGATTGTTCGAGTTCGTTTTCAGGAGCCATAAGCGCCTCAGCATCACGGATAGACAGACGTAAGTCAGCCTCTGCAATTGCATCGTTCAGCTCCATCAGTATCTGAACCGCCTCTCTAGTCTCACTTTCCGTTATCTGGTACGGTGACTGACAAGAGGTGGTGTCGAGTATTGGTGTTGAGACAGGAGTCGAGTTATGTGACTCTGTCTGCAGTTCATTCACCACCATCCTCGCTAGAGTGGACACCCCGGCTGGAGTATCCATAGTCTCAAAGGAAGACACGGTTGTGTCCACCCCCATGGTAGTATACTGCATCGTCTTAGCATCAGACGACACAGAGGTAGACGTCACAGCAACAGGTGTCACCGAGACTGGTGACACAGGGACAGACGTCACAGCCACAGACGTCACAGGAACGGGTGACACCGGAACAGACGCCACAGCAACGGACGTTACAGGAACAGGTGACATCGGAACAGACGTCACAGCCACGGACGTCTTAGGAACAGACGTCACAGGAACCAACTCCGATGACCCACAGGCCATGGAGGTGGCAGCCACGTAACTGCAGTCGGCCAGGTGCGTCTCATCTTCTATAGATGGAGGTGGAGGACTCCTAGGGGTATTACTAGCCCTGGAGTCGGCTCTCAACCTTTGTGCGTATGCATCACCGTCAAATCCTAAGGGAAGAGGGGCGGAACCCCGTTCAACCCTGTACACACTCTCGTCGTACCAACTTGACAATGGTATCTCATAGCAATCCTCAAAGAACTCAGCCAACTCCTCATAGAAGTCATCGTTCTGCTGAGCTTCCTTTTTATAGCTAGAAAATTCTTCTGTTAGACCACCAATTTCGTGTTCCAACTTCCGAATAACTATGGTTTTTAGACTTATTTCAGTCCTGGCAGCAGTTAGCTTATGTTCAGCAGAACTGACCATATCCTTACTGCGATCCAACTTGACTTTGAGATCATCAATTAAAAATTGACTTTCCATACGAGATTTTTCAATGTTCAATCTCAAATCATCTACTATTCTGCTAGAGGTTGCTACCATGTCATCTCGTTGTCCCAACTGTCTTTTGAGGGCTTCATTCTCCTCAGTCATTTTGGACATTTTAGATAGGAGTTCTGCTTTAGCAGTCTCCACTTTCTCTAATTCGGCCAAACGACTTTCTTTTACCAATTGCTCAGCTTGAGCCCTAGCTCCTTGCAGAGCTAGTTGACAAGCGAGATCCAGTGTGTCAAATGAACTTTTCAGTCCAGTGACATACTGTTCTTTCAGAAGATTCCTGATACTTACATTCTCAGGGTGATCAATATCACCAGTCAGCTTAGGCAGAGGGACCGACTCCAAAGAGATATCTTCCTCACCCACTCCAGATGATGGAGAGTTTAGTGAGAGAGCCCCCATACAGGTAGATGGTGATGGAACGGAGGATAGTCTACGACCAATCTCCTGTTCCTTCCTCATCTCTATTTTACTAGATTGAACCCTGCCTGCGGGTGGGGTGAATTTTTGATCCACCCAATCATCTCCCTCAGATTGGAAATCAATCGTTCTATAGGTCATTTTAGATTTGGAATCCTCCTTCCCACTCACTGACTCTATCTTCCCTGTTACATACCCTTGACTATCAGTAGAAGTATTTTCTGTCTTTAATATCTTCCTTGACACTCCCGGGTTCCCTCTAGCTTCAGAGATTGTGGTAGGAGGTATTACCTCCTCTCCCACAAATACACAGTCGTCCTCCTCCTCTACAGGAGAAGCCAACAGGTCATTTACCATTTTCTCTTCTAAGGCTAGCCTTGGGCTAACAGCAACCCTCGGTAAAGTTCCGCCAGAGCCCTCCTTGTTGGATTCAGTAGTGTTCCTACTAAACCCACAGGAAGACCCCGGAGCACGTCTTTTGGTTGGGGTAGATCGGCCGTCAGGTGATGAGTCCAACCCAGCAGAAGCTGAGGACTCCTCTGAACCTGTGGTCCGCATCTCTCCTAAGGTAACCGAGACAGGAGTGTACACTCCATGGTCCACAGTTTTACCTTCAGACAGCATTTTACCTTTAGGCGGAGTGGCCAATTCCATTTTACTACGATAATCAGAGGCTTTCTCTGGAAAGTCCTGAAGGTAGTATGGCCACGCCTTTCGATTCAACCACAACCTTCTCGGGTTATGGTTAAACACTAAGGTGTATGCCAACCCCTGTGGTACCCTCACACACTTTTCTCTGTCCGTGAGTCCTAAGGCCTCCGGACTATTCTCGAGAATATCTAGATTGGACATGGCAGTTTCAGCCTTCATATGGTGTACATCCACTAAATGCCTTACCATACAACCCTTTCTAGATGTGCTGAAAGGTTCACCATCTTTCATACATTTACCTGAGCGATTAGGCCTGGCCCGGCACTGCCACATCATTTTGGAGTGCGCGTGGAACTCCACTAGATGTCGTGCGAACTGGTACAGGTCCAGATACTCAGCTATTGGATTTCTATCCATACACTCATTGAATGGGCATTGCCCCGAACCTATTCTCCAACCTCTACCAGGTTTATAAGTAGGCATACCTGGCGGGACAAATGTCATCCACGCCCATTTCAACCGGTCTCTATCTTCGTTGGAGAGGTCGGCAGCCCTGTATGTCCCCATACTTTGCTTTATAACCTCATCCCAGAACTTGTAAGCTTGATGTGCCCCTGAACTAGCATGCTCTAACCAGAACTCCATATCCCTCTCTGTATCTTCGTAGGATGGTAGCCTAGCTCGGCTCCCTATCTCCCCAGTAACCTCTCCTGTATAGGGTCTGGACTTAGAATTATCGGAAGGAGGTCTGAATAGTTTAGTACATTTCTTCTCGTTGAATTTGTCCAACTCTTGGATGTATGCCCCCCTGCATATCTTACTCCCGGGAATCACTGCATCCGGCTTAAATTTCTCAAATTTCGCTGCTAACTGCATTACTGCCATAATTGGAATACGTTCCGGAGTTGACTGTGCAGGGGCATCCCAATCGGGTACAAAGTTACCATGCACCGGATGTAAACCATCCGCACGGTCATACGACATAGCACCCCACGGAGCACCCACTGGCACGTCACTGACCGGGTACACCGGTATCCCGGGCATATTCGGGTCAGTCCGGGCCACTCCCGAAGTAGGTGGTGACGCAATATTCCCAACCTGGAACAAGGGAAATCCCCCGGCCTCGAGTCCTTTTAACCCCGGCCCTGACACGAACCCCCTAGCTTGCGCCACTGATAAACCCATATCTACCAGTTTCTTAACATGTTCTCCCCGAGCTAGGAGATACTGTGTGGTTTTAACCTTTTCAGCTTTCCTTATCTCAGAGATATTACTGTGATTTCGGCGTTTCACACCCCTATTCTTCATCTTAGCTGGTGGATGATACACAAATTTAGGTAAATCTGCCTCCCGAAATCGTTTTGGAAGATCATACTCGACCGGAGCTGTTGACTCCAGGTCCCCCAAAGCTAACAACTCTCTCTGTTCCTGCGACAGAGGGGAAACTTCCGTCGAGTGACTCCTTCTATGGGAGTCTCCCGACGGATAGTTATCCGCCATGATAACTACACAGAGGGCGGCCCAGAGGAGCCCACTCTTAAAATGAGCTTAAATGAGTAGTAAAATCAGGAAAATTGTTACAAATGTGTCCTCCTGTACTACCTCACTTTAGTGTCTCCTCTCTCCCTCACATGTAGATGTTCTAACCGGTGTTACATACGCGGAGAGAGGTGCCTTCGCATCCACCCTCTCCAACGGTATGTGCAGGACTGACGCTTTCCGCGCCAAACCAGCATGCGTGCGCACCCAAGCGCAAAGGATCACGGGTACCGGATAGCCCTTCCCGAAGAAGTTATCCGATATTATCCGAAGAAAACCGGGTGGCGGAGTTAACTGCGTAGTAGTTGCAATCTTCGCCGGGTTTTCTCGGATTGTATTTTTGCACATCATTTCAAGTAATAGCAATTCTTCAGTTCGTCACGGCTGTCTCATTTGTAGCTTATGAACTTTCAGAACGCTGTTTTAAACAAACATTATAAAAAAATACGTGTCAAAGTAAATTTCTTTGGTTGTCCGAACAAATTCGGAATACGTATGAGTCCCTTTTCTCATGTTGTTGTAACGAGTTTTACACCCGTACTTTCCACATAATATTTCGTATTAGGATCCTCATATTATCCTTAGAAAAATTACTGACTAGGTTTGATTGGATTCTAATCCGAAACCATCACGACAAGTACTAAATGGGAAACCAACTCACAGACCATAGCATGTAAACATTCAAAACTAACTTTAGTAAAGCAGAACGTTGGGTACCCCAATGCCATCTACTGGTCAATTTCACCATTATTCCTGTCACAAAGACTAAAGAATAAAATCCGGTATTTCTCGTTGTGTTTTTGACAATCAGCACCAGTTACGCAACTTTCCGGGGTTTACCGGGTAAGTCCTTGGAGACCCGAACTATTTCGGGTAACCACAACAAACAAACCCAGCCCCGCCGCTCTCACGTAACAGCACCTCGACCCGCTATACGAGCACTTCTACGTATGGGTCCTTGGGGTTTCTTCTTCTTAATTACTGTAGGAACCTCTCTAGTTTCCTTTTCAGTAACTAACTTCTTCTTCTTCTTCCTACCATCGACTTTTCTAGCTGGCGTTGCTTTTCTAGTCTTCTTTGTAGGCGGGGGTGCTGTAACCTGTGTTTTACGCACCCACCTGGGTTGGGGCATTGGCACTTCTACCAAAGGCTCATTCTCATCGCCGGGCCGGCGACCTAGCCAAGGCTTCAGGCGATCTACATGGCCTGCAACAATCTTGCCTTTCACATTTTTCAATAACACAGTAACATCCGATATTACTTTTGTCACTTCAAATGGCCCATCCCAACCCTTCGAGATTTTTCCATGTACAGGTGGTTTCAATCTTACCACCTTTTGTCCAACTACATACTTCCTCTCTCTCAAGCCTGTATCATACCCTACTTTCTGATGGATGGCCGCTTTCTTCAAATGGCCTCTCACCAATGCATAGCCTTCCCGCAATTCTCTGCGCAGGGATTCCGCAAATGCCACTCGGCATGGGACATCCTTTCTCCGCAGTACACTGCCAAAGACCAAATCTGCAGGCATTATGATCTCAGATCCAAATACCAGGCTGTTAGGAGTGCAGCCAGTTGAAGCATGCACCGTACCGTTGTATGCATGAGCCACATACTGGGAAAACGTATCCCAGTCATCCTGATTAGAATTAACCAGCGTGGTCAGCCCCTGAATCAACGTGCGGTTGAATCTCTCAACCATCCCATCCGACTGCGGTCGGTACGGATTAGTGCGTGTCTTAACTATGGCTAATTCTTCCAGCATCCCCTGAAAGAGACGCGATTCAAACTCCCTACCCTGGTCTGAATGTAACATGAGAGGTGCGCCAAATGTTAGTACCCACTCCTCAACCAAAGCTTGTGCGCAAGTTAATGCCGTGTGATCCTTCATTGGGATCACCTTCACGTACTTTGAATAGTAGTCTTGTACCACCATCATGCACACGTTGGAGTTTGGAGTTGTCTGGAAGCCAGTGATTATGTCAATGGCTATCCTCGCAAATCTGACTCCGAACAGTTCTTGTCTGAGAGATGTTTTACCTTTCCCAGGGCCCGGCTTCACCAGGCAACACGTTGGGCATTCACTCAACCAACGTATTACGTCCTTAGACATCCCAGGCCAGTAATATCTCCTCGCGAGTTTGTCCAAAGTCCGTTTCCTGCCAAAATGAGCGGAAGTCTGATGACCATGGAAAAACTCGAATACTTCCCATCTCAGAGAAGCTGGCAAGACTATCTGTAGCCTCCTCCTGGCTTTGCCTTCAAGAGTTTTCCATCTACACAATAGGCCGTCTCGCACTACCAGCTGCGACCATTGACCCACTAAGTTCCTTACTTCCACACATTCTAATGACAGAGCAGGTCTGACGGGACGAGCAGCTCTCTCCAGGATCAGATTCCGTATCATATTGATACCATCGTCATCCTGCTGAGCTTCAAGTATGGACTCCGCCGACCAAAACACCAAGTTCTCTTCCCAGGCCGGATCAAAATTCATTATTGGAGCCACCAACGCGTTATGTATGCCACAGTCTTCACAGTCCATTCTTGCACATCTTCGGATTGGTCTCCTAGACAAACAATCCGCATTTACGTGCTTCACTCCGCTCCGATGCTGAATCTGGGTATTCTCTATCCCTAGTTCAGACAACGCGGAGATCCATCTACCCATCATCCCATCTGCTTCCTTGAAATTAAGGAGCCATCTCAAGGATGAATGGTCTGTTCGTAGAATAAAATTCCCACCATACAAATAATGGCGGAATTTCTTTGTGTAAACTACTATGGCCAACAACTCTCTCTTGGTGGTGCAATAATTGCGTTGAGTTTTACTCAAGCTGTTGCTAGCAAATGCCAAGGGCACTTCTCTACCTTCCTGCACTTGGGATAAGACAGCGCCTATGCTATCGTTGCTAGCGTCGGTGTCCAGGATGAACTGATCACCCTCAGTAGGATAGCTCAGCACAGGAGTTACTGTGAATAACTCCTTCAGCTTCTGAAAAGCCTGTCCAGCTAATTCCGTCCAAATAAACGGTGGTAGCTTCAACATTCCCTTCCTTTTTCCTACTACCAGCGCCTGTAATGGAGCTGACACCTCAGCAAATCCGGGAATGAAATCGCGGTAGTACGAGCAGAAACCCAAAAATGACCTCACTTCTTTCTGGTCTTTTGGCGTTGCCCAATTAGCTACAGCCTCTAATTTCCCTGGATCCGCCGAAATACCTGTGCCACTGACTATTCGGCCCAGATATTCCACTGATTGCCTGAAGAACTTGCATTTCTTAGCTTTCAGTCTAAGGTTGTAGGATCTCAATCGATCCATCACCTTGTTCAGATTTGATAGACACTCCTCCCGAGTTTTCCCGAAAACTATGATGTCGTCTAGATAAACTAGACAGTTTTTCCACAACAATCCCCTTAGCATTGTCTCCATCATATTCTCGAAAGTAGCCGGAGCATTGCATAAGCCAAATGGCATTACATTGAACTCAAACAACCCCCGGTGGGTTGTGAATGCTGTCTTTTCCTTATCCTCTGGGTGCATCCCAATCTGCCAGTATCCTGACTGGAGATCTAAGGTACTAAACCAGTGATTGCCTCCCAAGGAATCCAGACTTTCGTCAATGCGTGGCAAGGGGTAGGCATTCTTCCTCGTAATCCCATTCAGTCTCCTGTAATCTATACAGAACCGACAGGTGCCATCCTTTTTGGTAACCATTACCACCGGACTAGCCCATGGACTATCTGAGGGCCTTATTATCCCTTCCCCTAACATCTTGTCCACCTCATCCTCCAATGCCTGTTTCTTAGACAACGGGAGGCGCCGGTATGGCAAGCGCAATGGTGGGCTAGAACCGGTGTCTATCCGATGAGTTACTCGGTCAGTTCTACCCAATTGCTCCCCTGGAGCGGAGAACAAGTCTGCATTCTCGCATAATAGCTGAGCTAGACTCTGTTTGTCCTCCTCTGTCTCCAAGTGGCTATCTGTCACTAATGGTAAAAGATGCAGTGGCAAACCATATCCTTCATTCCTATCCTGCTCTCCAGTGTCTTGCAATACCACTGGCATAGCGGATGGATCCAAAGCTCCTATTTCCACTGCTCTCTTTACTGCTAACTCCACTTCTGGTGAGTCAGCCCTTCCTACCACGTCAGCATATGTTACGTCCCCAAAGGTCGTCCCCTTTTCCAGGTACACATCCTGAAAAGTCATATTACTGACTGGTACTACTGTTCGTCTTGAACTTTGCACTAAGGCACTGGTGGAAACCAACCCCAGCTTACTCAAATGCTGCTGATTCGGTTCCACCACCCCCATGCGGTCAAATTCCATTTCCCGGCAGTATACAACTACATTGCACACATGGCGGGGAGGAATTCGCACTGTCTGAGAGACAGACGAGACGCCTGAAATCCGGCGGAGTACACACTGGACTTTCATCTCTTGTGGATATCGAAGAGTGAGTTCCCCTGTCACACTATCCAATACCGCCCCATACAGAGAACAAAAATCTACTCCCAAGATTCCCTCATCCGTCAATTCAGCCACAGTTGTTGAAACAACAAATGAATGTTGATTCACCCAAAAGGGTATCACCTGTCTGCCATGTGTCCGCATATGAGACCCATCAGCACTTCTGACCGACCCAGACCCCACAGGGTTAGTCGACAGACCTGCGAGCTTCTTGAAGAAATGGTGACCCATCATGGAGTGACTAGCTCCAGTATCAATCAGAAATTCCCCCAAGCAACCCTGAATCTGCACAGGCAAGTACCATCTCTTCCCTTGTAAAGGGGAAGGTTGCAAGGCAAATCTCTGGATTCCAGCTTCACCGCCCAAGTCATATCCCCTCGAGTTGAGAAACTTAACTATAGGATCATCGGGTTTGAGTCGCGAAGCACAAAACCTTTCTACTTCTTCCGCCAACTCAATTCTGCGGACGGTGTCCAGATGAGCTAAATCTTCAACACCATTCTCGTCCGTTCCCTGGGGCCCATCTCCACCTGGCGGATCAGACTCAGGTGCGGCTAACCCCAGCGGTTCCCATGAAGTGGAATCTTTTGATTCTCCCCTAACAGTACCTTTGACAATCACAGGTGGGGTTGTTATCTTGTCATCGACAACAACCCCTGTTAGTTTTCCGTCGGTGGTGGGCTTTGGTCAGAAGAGGGTCCGTCTTTTTGTTTCTCGACCGATGATACATTCTTAGTATCCTTGGACCAACATGTCCTTGCAAAGTGACCCTTCTTCCCACAATTATAACATTTCGTGTCTTTGTTGGGTTTCCCCTTACCGCGACCACGAGATGCGACCTTTTCAGCCTTCTCAGCCTTACTACGCTCCTCCATGACTTTTCCGATCATGGTCTTCAATGCACCCTCCTCTGGCGCTTGAGCGTCTGATCCTGGAACCCTTCGTCTTACATAAAAAGAACGACGTCCTTTCCATTTAGGATCTATTGCTGCCACCTCTTGCACTCCCTCTGTAGTCAGTTCAACCTCTTCTACGGGCATCTCTATTACTGCTACAGGGGCTGCCTCTACAGTTTTCAACAGCTTCCTCTTTCTCAGAGCATCTTCCGTAAGCTCGAAGATATCTGCTAGTGACATAGTGGTCTTCCACTGTGAAGCAATCTCGCTCGACAATCTTTCGTCCTTAAGTCCATCTATATACAGGCTGGACAACTTCCTTACCAGCCATGGATCACTTGGACTCATAGATGCAAATGCTTCTGCTGCTAGCACTCTGAGAGCCATTCCAAACTGTCTGTGCCCTTCACCGGGCTTCTGAACTCTTGCCTCTAGCTCAGATGCGGGATCCGCACCGGATGTGGAACCTAAAGCCCAAGAAGCTGTTTCCACTAATCCCTTGTACGTTCTACCCCCGCTTAACTCAAAGCTTGTTAGAGCGGGATCACCAGGACCATCCCGCAGACACCATGACAAAGCTGCAAGGCATTCATCGCCTTCCCAACCATTATGTCTCATATCTGCTGAAAATCGTGTGAACCATTTTCTCCATGGAACTGTGCCATCATACTGCTTCATCTTGATAGCCTGCTTTCTCACAGGTGTCATCCCTGTTCTCAACGGTATATCAGTCTGACTCAAAGCATAGTCCACTGCTTTAAAGTTCCCCACGTCATTCGGTACCGCATCAATCCCCAATCTTCTAATTGCTGGATTGTTTTGGAACACTACCTCATCTTCCATAGACATATTTGCCCTATGTTGGTAGGGTGTCCCACTTTGAATAGTACCTCCTGTCCTTGGTGTATTCATGCTTCCTGGAGTTACATGACTGCCAGGCAATGGGGGAGGTGGTATATTGAACATAGGTCTTGCGTTCCCATAACAGTTATCCGGACCAACATTACTCCACCCCCCATAGGAGGTGTTAGGCCCTGCCAGATTCCCTTGACCTGGCGGCCTAGCATTCATGTTTACCCCCTTGGGCAAACCTGGTCTACCCACTGTAGACACGTTTACCGGACCTGTAGGAACCTGCCTTGTTCCCGGAGCTGGAGTAGAATGAGCACCTGGAGCTGGAGCAGTGTTACCTGGTCCCACAGGAGGCTTATTCCCTGTAGCCTGGGCTACCGGAACGTCTCCTTTTACTCCCTTGGTGTCATTCTCCACACTCACTGACTCTGTTTCCTCAAGAAAGCAATCTAACTTCTCCTGAAACAGCTTTTCAACTCTACCACACAGTTCCAACATGAACTCCTCATTCTTATCAAACTTACTGCCATGCATGGATGAGTGTCCACTCACACTGGATAACATGTCAGCTGTATGTATCACCATGGAACCATCTAGATCCTCAGTGGCAGGTGGTTTCACCACCTCTTCCACTGTATTGACTATAAATACTGAGGGCTCGTCGGCAGTCACAAAGGTCTCATCTTTAGACACTTCTTGTGCTGTCCCCACTGAGTCCCTTTGTACCTTAGTCACTTCTGGTTCCAGTTTCTTCACCATGTGATTCTCAGCTTGTTGAGCTAGTGCTTCCAACTCTCCTAACTTACTATCCTGTTTCTTCAACAACTCATCATACTCCGCTACTTGTAACTGTCTTGCCAGTATCTCGGAACTAATTTCTTTATTCCGCACCACTAGCTTTTCTGTTTCAGACTTCAGTCTGACTTCAGTTCCCTCAAGTAGACCTACATTGACTGAAATTTGTTCCAGATGTTTTATCTGAGCTGCATGTTCCCCAATGTTTCCCGACCTCTTTGCCAAAAAACTCTTTTCGAAAGCTTCCCTTTCCTCCTTCAGCTTTCTAAGGGATTCCTCCTCTAATCTTATCCCTTCTTTCATATGCTCATGCTCATTTCTCAATCTGAGCGTCCTTATGTCATCCAGGCTCAACCTCTCCCTGGGTTCATAAGGTGGAACCTCTAGACCTGGTATCGTCAGCCTAAAAGGATCTGGGAACAGCTCATCTCCCCTGGAGATCACCTCAGCTGTCTCTTCCCCTTCCTCAGGAGTTTCCCCTAGGTCGTCCCTTTTGACTACCTCAACTCCTTCCTGACTGACTGGGACCACCACTCTAGTCCCTTCCACTGCTTCCACAGTGGGTACCGGTCTAAGTTCCCATCTCACTGGTACATCTACTGTACCCTCCAGACTAGGTATACTAGAGTCACTATCCTCTCCAATATCTTCTATGGTTACCGGTCCAAGCATCACATCTTCTCTTGATGTTTCCCTTACCTGGACCCGGCCTACCATTTCCCTATCTGGCTCCAGAGCTGGACGTTTCGCTGGAGGGTCCCCTAGTGAATCCTCAGATCTCACTTCATGGGCGCTATCTTCCCCTCCATGTCCAATTTCCCTATTCTGATTGAACGTATGCACCTTCTGCCTAGCATTAAACCTCACCCTAGATCGCAATCTAGGACGCATCCCCTCCCCTTGGTTAGTAACCGACGGGGGAGGTACCTCTGTATCTGACATATCTTCACCACACAAAAGCAACCTGTAATAGCTATCCTTGAAACCTACCAATTCTGGTTCAAACATATAAGAGCTTACCTCTCAATTTCAGAAAGAAAAATAACAAAATAAATGTAAATCAATACTTACCCAAAGTGGTCACGGCACCAGTGTAGCTGTTGGCTATTCTAAGATAGACATCTGCTATGAAAAACTCCAGATTCGAAAATAGGTTGTTCAGAAATTACACTTTATTCATTCTGACAGACGGCTCGTAATCATACAGACGGATAGCAATAATCAAATAGGCTTCTGAACACCAGTGGTCATATGAACATACAGGAGGTATACGCTCACGGTCTAGTACATAGTTCCCGAGTTCCAATGCTCTCTTCCATCTTGGTTAACTCCTCTTGGGACAGACTCCCCCGTAGGGAGTTCTGTACCCGGAGTTGTACACCAGTGCGTCTATCTCCTCTAGTTCCCCCAGAGGGTAGAACAGAGAAAGACGCAGGGTGACCAAGGTGGAAGCAGCGACAGGACTAGGCCTAAAAGGTACAACAGAGTTCGGCCAAGCTGGCCGAAGTGCGCAGCAAGACTGGGTCCCCGATTAGCAGAACTCCAGGTCTTATGTACTGGTCGTTATGTAATTCTCTCCATTACTCGTAAACACTTGAGTTCCCGAGGAACTCCGGGTAACCACGCGCCGGTGCATCCGAGCCGACACTGTACCCGAGATATGTCGGGTGACACGTGGCGGTCACGGCTCAATGCACATAACCAGGCCGCGCTCCATCATTCCTCAGGTGGGCTTATATAACCTTATACTCGGCAGTAGACAGGAGTGCGGCCTGGATACACGACAACACATATACCAAATATAACTCCAACTGGTTCCCTAGAAATAGTACAGCGGCGACCCACTACAGTAACATAAGGACCAGATCATTTTTGTAAACATACCAGCCCCTTCGGGGGCCGGGGGGGGGTTATTTGACAGTGAATTTTAATCTAACCATACACCCCCCCCCCTCAACGCCCCCCCTCCCCCCCCCTCCACCCCCCCCCCCCCCCCCACACACACACACAGACACACTGAGGTAGCACCACGCCAGCGCGGGAACATAGCTGCGTCCCAGTGCCCCAGATAGCCCTAGTTACATCGCAATAGTGAAGCGTCCCTGACTACTGGGTCTGGCACCTCACTCTCCAAGCATATTCTCTTGGAGGTGCTTGATTCAGATGTTTAGGCCTGTGTATCTCAATAACTAAAATAAGTTGTAACATTGTATTCAAACTGGGGGATTAAATGTATATTTACTGTGTTATCCCGTTGTATTTGGTCCCAATTCTTCTATAATTGTCTTATAATAGTGCTTTTCTAAATGACAAAACAATGGCCGACATCTGAAAAGATTTGTTGCCTGTGTTGTCATGCACTCTATGAGCGAATAATGTGTATTCTATATTGTTTTCTTTTAAATTCAATTGTATTATGATGATTGACGTAATGGGGAGAAGACTTCTTAGATGTGAGCTCCTCTAAATAATAATTGATGTAAATTGATTATAATAATCAAGTTAGCTTAGCAAAAAGTACATGTTTTAAGATAGCCTCTTTTGGTTTATCTGTTCCCGGCAATCACTCAGGCCTAATTCAATGGGATGGTTCGCTGGTCCTAACTAATGCAGTTTTATATATAGGGGAAACAGACATATACATGTTGGCGAAACCTTTAATTTGCACTATTGCATGACTATTTATATTAAATAATAGACATTTCAGAGCATATTTTAACTTTTTTTCTTGCATTTTGGCAGCCATTTAGTTTTTTGGAATTTTGAAGGCTTAAAATGTCATTTTTGCTTTAGTGAAATGGTTTTTTGGAACCTACACCCTAAAATTGACTTAAAAAAGTATTTCACCCAATTTTACTCAGAAATGTGGGGTCGGTCCCTGACAGGGCACCGGCCGGTCATTGTGGCCCCCTCTGGAGGGTCAAGCACAAACCAATACTCATAGTCCACCTCTCACCCACTGGTGTCACTACCCTACTCACCACTTCCTGTATAATCCAACATACTTCCGCCCTGCCCGCCATCTTCATTCTCCTTCCATTCCTCCTATCGTATACACCTCTCAAAATTTGTGCTCCAGCACACCCATACATCCCATACAGTTCCATACAAACTTTTACTGCGCATATGGTCGCTGAAATCCATATTTTTAACGAAGGTTACTGTTAACTGCGGATGGTCTACATACGAGGAGGATCACATAGGATCGAGAATTGACACCTGGCCCCGGAACACGCCACGCCAACATGTCGCAACCTTGGGGCCCCACCACGCGCCTCTCCAGCTCCAAACAGGACGAAGCCAGGAGGAAACGCCGGGCAGCTACAAAGCAGAAGGACCTCACCAAGAAGCCCACACAAGGTACTCGTGTCACTAAGCTTGAAAATGACATGGTAGGGGTCAGGTCCGACCTCTCCGGTGTCAAGTCCACTGTGGACACAATGAGCGAACAATTGACTAAAATTGCTAAATTCTTGGACCCTGCATCCCCAGAGTGCCCCAATGCCGGTGGTTCAGGAGAAGGTCCCGGCAAAGCACAAAGTGTCGGCCTCCCTGATACCCTGACAGAAGGTCCCCTCTCGGAGTCAAAAACCCTTGAAAAAGCAAAGTCACACACATCCACGAAGGTGCCTGATAATGACAAGTCTAAAAAGGACAAGTCCTCTACATCCAAACTGTCATCAAGAAACGTCACAAAGATGTCCTCAAAATCTAAGGTAGATTCAAAGGTGTCACACAAGTCTAAATCTGCCACCAGATCTAAGTCACACTTTTCTATTGAGACAGTGCTGTCGTCGTCATGCTCGTCTTCAGACGACAACTCCACCCCCTCCTACGCCTCTAAAGGCCCGCTGAAGGCATCCACTCCCCGGATGCAGCAAGAAGCACGCCTCCAGGCGCCACACTGAGGTCCCGTCACGCCGTCGCCGCCATGGCTCCTCCTCCAGGGACCGCCATAGGCACCACAAGTCCGACAAGACACCCCGACGCCGCAGGCGATCCTACACCAGCACCTCCAGTGAGTCATCCTCCTCCGCTGATGACAAGTCCCCCACAAAGCGGCGCCAGCACCCCCCAACACAAAAGCTGTCCGACAAACTCTTCGCTGAACACTTCCTCCAGCGTGAGGCCTACACCCAGAAGGAGTCGGATGGTAAGACCAATTTAATCACAAACCTTAAGGGGAAGCTCATCCATAAACCATACATGTACGTCCAGAGGGAGGGAGTGGTCACCCTCAAACAGAAACTGGACATGAGGACCAACATGGGCTCTATGGAGTATATCACATGTACTCTGAGGCTTATGAAAAACAAGGATGGGTGTGATGATAAGGATAGGGACTCGATCATAGATCACCTGATCGATGTCACGCGGGACTTACAATTTAGAAAGTGGGACCCTGTTAGGAGGTGGACACAATCTGTCTGGGATGGCATCGAGAACGAGGACTTTAAGTGGTCCCATACCCAGGCCGTCCAGAACACCAGGTTCAACGCCGCCATCATGGGACCAAACCCCGACTATCATAAGGCCTATAATAACGGCCCCACACAAGACCCCGCCAACAGCCAGCAGGGAGTCGTGTGTCATGACTTTAATGCAGACAGGTGCAGATTCAAAGGTGCCCACACACATAACTGCACCAACTTCGTTCACTACTGTTTAATTTGTTGGCAGGAGGCGTGGGCACACACAGCTTCAGTGCGACTTTTGCCCGAAGGACGGCCAGGAGAAGCCACGCCCCCCTCACCAACAACAACAACAGCAGCACCACCAACCGCCCCCGGGTTTCTGGCCCAACTACCAGCCCGGTCAACAACAGCTCCGTACTCAAAAAACGGCCAGTAGGCGTCCCGCCCAAGTCCATCATGGACGTGACGCCACATGTACATTGTGTAAATAGATTCCTGCCCATCAGCAACATTGATTTATATTGTATTTCACATGAATCTGTTGTTTCACTAGACCACAACACGCCGATCGAGGACCATCGCCGCCCTGACAGGGGTCCCCCACCACGCGGAGTGATGACGTCACGAAGGCAACCCACGGGAATTCCCCCGCACACCACACAACTTCTGATGACGTAGCACGCGCGCCGGCTGGAGCTGGGCCCCGGTCGGCCACAACTGTCCCGCCAGATAACCAGCGGAACAAAGATGGCGGCCCCCACCTCCCCCGCGCCACCGCCACGTCTCAGCAGGAATTCACTCGGATTTACAAAGGTTTTAGTGAAATTGAAACCACATCGGCGTCCAAACAGCACACAGGCACACCGCACACGCTTCAGGCCGGCACTGCCTCTCTCCCACAGCCGTCAACAACAACGCCTCGGCACAACAAGCCGCTTGACGCCAATGTTCCACCAAAAAGTACGGTCAACACGTGTGACATAAACAATAACATTGACTTCGCTCGTATTAAAACAATGTGTGCCACTGACCGCTGGGACCCTAGTATCACCGGCGACCCTAGTCAATTTAGCTAACATAGGATGAGTGAATGGCCGGCACCTAGCTCTGAAATTCAGGACTGTGAATTTGCTAAAATTTACTCCGCTGTTAAGGCTACCGGTGTCCCTAATGCCATGGGGGCCCGCATTCCCATAAAATCCAGTCTCAACCTTAACAAATGGCGCACTTTACTTCCAAATTCAAATGATAACGTCCAACTCATTGATTTCATGGAGTTTGGATTCCCATTGGGCTACATGGGCCCAACATCAGACACTACCAACATCCCCAATCATGCCAGTGCTACACAGCACCCAACACAAGTTGATGAGTTCATACGTACGGAGACAGCACTGGGTGCACTCAAGGGCCCCTTCCTGGCACCCCCCTTCACTCCTTGGGCCCACGTCTCCCCCCTAATGACCAGGGAGAAGGCGGACCCCAAGAAGCGCAGAATAATTACAGACCTCACTTTTCCGAAAGAGCAATCGGTCAACGCTTACATTTTTAAAAACTGTGTCTATGGCGTTGAGCGACAACACTCCCTCCCAACTGTTGATTCTTTTGTACAAGAGCTCATTGACATTGGCCCCCACGCATGGATGGCCTCATTGGACATTTCCAGAGCTTATAAGAATTTCTTCTCGGATTGTCTTGACTGGCCTTTACTCTGCATGTCATGGCGCGGAAAATTTATGCTTGATATCTCCATGTCTTTTGGTGCTCGTGCCTCGTCATGCCACATGCAGAGGGTGGCGAACGCTATAGTGGACATACTCAAGTCCAAAAACATCCAAGCCAAAATGTACTCAGATGATCTCATAATCATTGCAGACACACAACAGAAGGCAAAACAGCATTACAGGACGGCCAAGCAGATTGTAAAGTCCCTTGGCGTCCCTGAGGCACTAGACAAGGCCCAGCCACCTACAAAGGTCATCACCTGGTTGGGCATTCAAATCGACTCCGGTGCCATGACACTATCCATCCCTGACACAAAGCTACAAAAGACACTCAGCAAGGTGAGTAACGCGCTCAGGAGGTGCTCTATGTCAAAAAAGAGCCTCCAGAGCTTGCTAGGTAGCCTCCTCCACGTTGCTAAATGTGTAGCCCCAGCTAGGCTGTTTGTCAGTAGGATCTTGGACACCCCCAGAGCCATGAGATCCAAGCATGTAAACATTAACAGTGAGATGCGTAAGGATCTTAAATGGTTTATGAAATTCTGCGGTGATTGGAATGGGGTGGCCATCATACCCACAGAGTTCTATGACATGGACATCTATGTTGATGCTTGACGGTCGGGCATCGGGGCATTTGCTGGCAAAGAGGCATACCGCCGACAAGTGTGCGACCTTCATGATCCAGTCAAAAACATTGGACATTTGGAATCCGCCAACGTCATTGTAGCATTGCATACTTTCATCAAGCCCCACCATGAAGGCCAAAAGATTAGAGTGCATTGTGATAACTCCGGGGTGGTCGAGGTATATTCTAATGGGAAGGGAAAAGACAACATTCTCCTTGACCTTGCCAGGGCAGCCTGGATGATAGAGGCAACACTATCTGTTTCTATAAAGTTTGTCCACATTCCAGGAGTCAAAAACATCATTGCAGACAGACTCAGCCGTTCCCACCTCTCTGACTCTGATAAGCAAAAAGCAGACGAACAATGCATTTTAAACTCCCTCAAAGAAGTTGACCCATGCATGCACATATTCAATAATGTTTCACCTTGTCTCACCTCCAGTTCCGGCCTGCAACTACCTGCAGCGCCGGGCAGCACAGAGACAGGGCCACTCCAGGGCAGAGGGCACCGAGAGGGGCTGGCACAGCACCGTCAGACAATACGTACTGTTCTGCCGGCGCATGCTGATCCCTCCACTCCAGCCTGTGTACCAGGACATATGTGCATGGATCGAACACCTGGCCGACCACGGCCTCACTCCACTGACCATAAAGAACAAGGTCAGCCACCTCCGGGTCTACTGCAGCCTAGCCGGGGTCAAGGCCCCAGCACTGGACCACCCCAGGGTGACCCGCACCCTAGATGCATTAATGAGAGACAAGAGGTATGCACACCGGACCACCAGCGCTTGAAAAGGGTGGTGCTGGCCCTACCCAGGACCCTGGAGGGACGGGCAGTCAAGGCCGCCGTCCTCCTAATGTTCCATGCAGCTCTGAGACAATCGGAAGTACTACCGGTAACCATGATCAGGTTGGCAGGTACAAAGCACCCCACGCGCGCCGACATAACTACCAACCAGACTCTCAGAAAAATGCAAATACTAGAAAGCATTTATCAATTATATCTACATTCAATCTATGTTCATGTTTTACCCACCATCCACCCTCTACACCACCATACTTATCCATACATTATTTTCTTGGCTCTTCTTGGCCGTATTTCATACCGTAATTCAATCAAATAATGTTACTCAGGTGTTTATATTTTACCATGTTTTACAATGTATAATCATAAAATCACTACTATTAAAGTGAATTTTATTACCCCAAATTCCTGTTGTCTTGTCTCTCAGGGGGGGTTAGCCATAATGGTGGGGTCGGTCCCTGACAGGGCACCGGCCGGTCATTGTGGCCCCCTCTGGAGGGTCAAGCACAAACCAATACTCATAGTCCACCTCTCACCCACTGGTGTCACTACCCTACTCACCACTTCCTGTATAATCCAACATACTTCTGCCCTGCCCGCCATCTTCATTCTCCTTCCATTCCTCCTATCGTATACACCTCTCAAAATTCCCGCCCACCCACACCTTTAAAACATTACTCAATTCATAAACATTTACAATATTTATTATCTCGTCTACATATACGTATTACATACCGTAATTCAATCAAATAATGTTACTCAGGTGTTTATATTTTACCATGTTTTACAATGTATAATCATAAAATCACTACTATTAAAGTGAATTTTATTACCCCAAATTGCTGTTGTCTTGTCTCTCGGAGGGGTTAGCCATAATGGCTCCTAGAAAGTGATTATTCATGCTTCTGTATGAATAGTGATTCTGTAAAAAGACGTGAAATATAGGTATTAGGGGATTTAGATGTAAATGAATGTAGTAGAAATTGTATTGAAGTTATATATATATTGCTAGTTTTCTGAGATGGACACGACTAGAACATATACACAGGTCCTACATATTATCGCACTTACTGTAAATAAACTTTAGACCGTATTTACACCAATTGCAAATGTGGCATCTACATGATTGATTAAAATTCTAATTGGGGATCATATGCCTGTCTTTGTTTTTAGAAAACAAGCTAAGTCAGTTAAATTTCCCCTACAAAATTGTGACGGGAAGATTATATAAGAATCTTGATTATGCTAACCTAAGGAATCATATTGATAACCACAATTAGGATCAGTTCTGTGTGGAAGGAGATCTTGATTCAAACTACACTGCCCAATTTAATTACATTTGTGAATATCTAGACACCCACCATCCAGTCAAAATGCTTAAGATTAAATTTGGGGACCCCAATTTTCGTCATGAAATTGAAAATATAATCAACCAAAAGAAAAGGCACCTTAAGTGGGCCAGGAAAAAAGGCTGTAGTAATTAGAATTTTTCCTTCAATTCAGGCCAAGAGATTATGACCGGAAATAAAAAAGAAGAGATGGTCTCAGATAATTTATATTAAAAAAAAAGATGATCCTCGTAAGTTTTGCCAGATGGTAAATAAAGTCAGGAAGGGTAATAACCGTGGACCATGACGACTCTGCTGATTATGTGAATAATTAATATGTGTCAGTTGGCAAACCATTTGCTGCTGAATTTAACAGGGACCACCCAGCTAACAAAAAAACGTTATTTTACGTCAAAATAACATTTTGAAACTTTAAATAACGTTATGCCATAATGAGGAGCCTCAGAGAAACGTTATATAACGTTAAAATAATGTTATAAAATTTCTATAGCATTTTTTGTTTCCTGGGCAAGCCACGCTTTTATGCCAAATGCACTAGTCTTTAACAAATGTGGTCAAGAAATCACCGATAAACTTGTTCATTATACTGAAATTGGTAAAAGCTCTGGACTTGAGCATATTAGAGCTTCTCAATCAACACTGTTAGTACATACGTTTGTCAGAGTATCTGTTCCACCATCTTCTGTCTCAAGCCTAGGGGCAGAAGGAGGACATCATGAAGTTTCAGATATTGAGAGGCCTGGACCCTTACTCAGTTATAGTTACCGTGACACTGGTTGGCGTATTTATGCTTGTGAAGGAGAATGTCAGATCTATAGACATAAAATACCACATCCATAAAGTTTTCCGCCAAACATATGTATAGTCAGGCCTGATGTATACATCAGGCCTGACAGGATCGGACCAAGCTATGAATTATCGTTTCAGGCAGATGATGAATGGCACAAAACACTGCCAGAAGTTACACTTTGGTAGCTCTAGATTGGAAAGTGCTGTCCTTGCAAGTTTCCCTGGTTCTGGCAACACTTGGTTGAGGCATCTGATCGAGGAAGCAACTGGTAAGGTCTTTTTGATCTAGACTCTTCAAAATGTAATACTTTATTTTCGGACAGAGAGAACGTTTCAACATCAATAGAAGTCTTTCTCATTACAGTTTTACATCATAATGAGAGAAGGCTGCATTTATGCATCCCAACAATAAATGGCACAATGTATTAAAGCGAACAATGCCTCTTCAAAGCTTGATATTTGTTTTACAATCAATAACTGTTCATTTTCAAAAGGTTTATTCACTGGGTCCATTTACAACGATAAAATACTGAAGAAGAATTTTCCTGGAGAGGGTATGGTAAAGGATGGAGTGGTTGCTTTTAAGACTCACCAAAAAGGCATGATTGCAGTAGAAAATAACCAACGAGTCATACTACTTGTGCGCAATCCATTTAAGGTGTCTATGGCAGAGTATTCTCGACAGATCAGGGCCAGTCACACAGGAACCATAGGTCATACTTTCAATTGGACACAGGGTGCGTATCTTTAGTCTTAAAGGTACATTGTATAATATCAACAAAGTATAAATACACCATGTAAAGTAATATCTTGACTCATTATATTCCTTTTAAAAAAACAAGTGAAATTAACTATGAAACCCTTCTCGGAAGTTGAAGATACTTTGGTCCAGTGGAGGGGACTAGGGGATAGTCATTTTTTAAATACAGGGGGAAGGGGTTGGTGTTTTTTTGATCTCCTGCTAGAGGGGTTTATATATATCCCCTCCTCCCACAGGCTTCAAATTTAGCATGGGCGACCCATTTAAGCTAAAGTAATTTTTAGAACAGGTTAAGACTTATTTATTGAAAATTATACAAGTTTGACATGTGTTATACTTGTTTCAAATATGTTGTAATTCAATAGGAATCCTCAACATGATTTGTTATCACTACATTCTATAATATCCAATGATATATAATGTATATTAATAAACTGTTGATTTCAGTGTCAATCTAAATATAAATTAATTAAGTTGATTAAAACAGATTACAAGTGTAACGGTTGCGGAAAAGTCATCTGGAGAAAGCGGGATTCGAACCCACGACCTCATGACTCCGGAGCCTGTGCTCTACCACTGAGCTACTTCCCCTGCTGACAACTTAACCGCACAGTACGTTACTGGATCGGCATGGTCCTTACATAGGGGTGTAGGATTACCCAAGTGATACCTCCCTGCGGAGTTATCACCGAGGCGCGAGTAATCCGTGCCCCTACACTGCCCCTACTCAGCTTACATCAACCATTCTTGATTCGGATTCTCCGGGACTGGGCTTTCTCTCCCTCGTAGAAGGGGCTTTATCAAGCAGTGATAGAGAGTCCCAGCCCCCGGAAATCTAGTGGTCCTCCAACATCAGGGATGCTCACCCACTGAAGACCAAAGGTCTCAATGGGGCTTTATCAAGCAGTTGCTGAGATACCCCGGCACCAATGATGTTAGCTTTCCACACCATACCGATTCAGCCAATCCAACCGACCCGTTGACACGTCTCCAACTGCGTTACTAACTTCCAACATACTCTTCTACGACTCGGTTGCTCCCAGTAACGGATGAGTCCCATTCCTGGGAGCCCCTTAGCAAATTGTAACGCTTACCAACTGACGTGCCAACGTGTCACTGTTCGCGTATCACGCGCTTTCTCCACTAGTTTCCGGGGTGAGCTCCCTTCTAGCCCAAGCACGCAACCGAGCCACATGGCTCGTCCGGATGCGCCCTGCTTCGGACTGAATCAACACAGTCGTTTGACTGATACATTTAACCACGGTATGTGGTCCATCCCAGTTATTCGCCAGTTTGACGTTGCAAAGCGGCTCATGTAGGCGGATCACTCTATCCCCCACTACGAACCGTCGCAACTTCAATCCGGTGTCATAACCCACCTTCTGCCAATTAGCAGCCTTGAGCAAATGAGCCCTAACTGTTTCATAGGCAAATTTGAACCTCTCTCGTAGAGATTCCACAAACAGCACTGTACATGGTGCCTCCGGACTGATCCCTACCACTCCGAATACCAAATCCGCCGGCATGATCAAGTCCTCTCCGAACACCAGGAGGTTCGGAGTGCAATTCGTCGAAGTGTGGACCGTATTATTATACGCATGCACCACAAATTCGCACTGATCGTCCCAATCATCCATATGGGAGTTCACTAATGGCTTCAGAACCTGGATCAAAGTCCGATTGAACCGCTCCACCTGCCCATCGGACTGTGGTCGGTACGGATTGGTCCGAGTTTTGCATATAGCCAACTGATGGCACATAGCAGCCCATAATTTTGACTCAAATTCTCTCCCTTGATCGCTATGTAACATCAAGGGAGCCCCCAGATGGAGGATCCACCCCTTTACCAGTGCTTCCGCACAAGTAGCAGCAGTATGATCCTCAAGTGGGTACACTCGGGTGTTTTTCGTATAGTAGTCCAAGACCACCATCATACACGTATTACCTTTGGGAGTGGGTTTCACTCCACTGATAATATCCACGGCTATTCGAGCAAATCTCACCCCGAATAGCTATTGTTGCAGTGGCAATTTACCCAGTCCAGGACCAGGTTTGCCTAAACAACAGGCCGGACATGTCGCGATCCACCTTAAAAGGTCGCCGGACATTCTGGGCCAATAATATCTTCTACTCAGCCGTTCCAAAGAGCGTTTCTTTCCGAAATGCCCACTAGTGGAATGGCCGTGGCAGTAGTACAGGATGTCTTTCCTCATAGCAGCAGGGATCACCATTTGTAATACCCTCCGCTTCCCGGGACAAGTCTTCCACCTGCACAACAACGAATCCCGAACCTCCAGTTCATGGAACTGAGCCAGGAAACGTCGCATTTCACGGTTTTCCAGTGATATTTCGGGTCTCACTGGACAGACCCCAGTAGGGACAAGCTCCCTCAGTCGTGCTATGGTAGAATCGGCTATCTGGTACGTCCTTATAGTGTCGGTGGACCAATCCAACAGGTTTTGCAACAACCCATCATAAGGCAAACGCACACTCGCTACCACAGCATTGTGAGCACCACAATCCCCACACTCCGAACGCACACAACGGCGTACCGGACATTGACTCAGACAGTCAGCATTAATATGCTTCGTGCCCGCTTGGTGCTGGATATGAGAGTTCTCTAGTCCAAACTCGCTGAGGTGGTTCAACCACAGACCAATCATCCCCTCCGCGTCCTTAAAATTAAGGAGCCACCTCAAGGCCAAATGATCAGTTCGGAGTGTGAAATTCCCTCCATATAAGAAGTGCCGAAACTTCTTCGTGTACACCACTACTGCGAGCAGCTCTCGCTTGGTAGTACAATAATTTCTCTGTGCCTTGTTCATATTGTTACTAGCGAACGCCAGCGGGACCTCTACTCCGTCCTGGATTTGGGACAATGCGGCCCCGATGCTCTCATTGCTCGCATCAGTGTCAAGGATGAAATGCCCCTTCTCCTTAGGGTATCTCAGCACCGGGGTGGTTCGGAACAATGCCTTAATCTCTTTGAAGGCTTCATTCTGCTCCATCCCCCATAGGAAGGGTTCTTTTTTCCTCCCCGGAGTCCAATGGCTCAACCTTTGCAATGGCTGAGACACCCTAGAGAATCCGGGGATAAAGTCCCTGTAATAGGAACAGAACCCTAAAAAGGATCTGATATCCTTTGGTCCTTTTGGAACTTCCCAAGTCTCCACAGTCTCCAATTTAGCCGGATCAGCCTGCACACCCTCGGTGGAGATGATCCGGCCTAAATAGACCATGGACTTCCGAAAAAGTTCACATTTCTTCGGCTTTAATGTCAAGCCATTGGACCGAATTCGCTCCAACACCTCTCCGAGGTTCAACGCACACTCTTCAAACGTCTTGCCGAAAACAATGACATCATCCAAGTATACCAAGCACTTGCGCCACAACAGATCACTCAACAGAGTTTCCATCATAGCCTCAAAAGTGGCCGGGGCGTTGCACAACCCGAAGGGCATCAGCTCAAACTGATACAGTCCAATGTGACTTGTAAAAGCCGTTTTCTCTTTATCCCCCTCCTTCATCCCGATCTGCCAATATCCGGACTGCAAATCAAGGGTGCAGATCCATTGGTTCCCACCCAAAGAGTCCAGGGTCTCATCAATCCGGGGGAGAGGATATGCATTTTTCTTGGTTACCCCATTCAGGCGCCTATAATCGATACAAAATCGGATAGACCTGTCCTTTTTAGTAACCATCTGGACCGGACTGGACCAGGGGCTAGTGCTAGGCACGATCACCTTCTGTTCCAGCATGGTCTTCACTTGTTCCTCAGCAACTCCTTTCTTACCCAACGGCAAGCGTCGGTAAGGCATTTTGAACGGCTGTGCATCTCCTGTATTGATAGAATGCAACACTTTGTCGGTTCGGCCCAAAGGCTCCCCCTCCACCTGCCATGCATCCTGATACTTCACTACCAGCCTCCTCAGGGAGTCGAGATCCCTCCGATCCGTCAGATCCGTTTCGGAGATCATTTTCTCGAGTCCCGCACTCAAAGCGGTCGGAGAAGGGTCACCCTTCATGCTCACCTGCCCAGCAGGCATCACCGCCTCACTGGTGAACACCTTCCCCAGTACTGTATCTTTCTTTAGATACTTCAGTTCCAACCCGGGGTTAGAAACCGGCACCACGGTCCAAGCACCATCACCCACCAGGGTGTCCATGCCTGTCAAACCGATGCTACCCAACATGGCCACATCCGGCTCTACAACTGCCTCTTCCTCTCTCCTAAGCCCCTTGCTTCGGACCAGCACGTCACACGTCTGTCCGGGAGGAATCTTTACAGTTTGGACCACCGTTGCCACTGTTGACACTTGTCGGAGCACACATTGCTCCACCGCACGGTACGGGTGCTCTATCAGGAGTACCCCTGTACCAGGATTCAGGACCGTGTCATACAACGCCGAAAAATCCAATCCCAGTAAACCGTCGTCTGCAATATCCGCAATGGTGGGAGAAGCCACATACTACTTCCCCCCAATTCGGAGCGGTATGAACGCGCGCCCATACGTCTGCATACTCGACCCATCGGCCGAACAGGCGTTTACCCTCGTTTTGAAGTTATCACGTCTGTCCGGCATAAGAGCATAGATGTTAGAGGAGATAAAGGAGTGGCTAGCTCCCGTATCTACTAAAAATTCGCCCGCTCTACCAGCCACAGTAACAGACACATACCACCGCCTCCCCCCCAGCGGAGACGGGTTTACAGTGAAGCGTTTAAAATCCTTCGGAGCAGCCAAATCAAGGCTATGTTTCTTCAAATGGTCGAAACATGGATGATCCGGGGAAAGCTGGGTACTCCCTACCCACACCGTGTCTGTGACAGCCGCAACTTCCTCGTTCCTATCCGTAATGGGCCTCCCTGCCTCATTGCCGGGCAACTGTTGGACGTGAATGTTAACCAGGCCGGCATCCTAGCCCCTCAAGCTCGAAGCCACCCCTGATTCCCTTCCTGCCTTCGGAATTTCACTAGGCTCTACCTCTCTGGTATGTTGGCGTACTTCATCTCCAGGGGTCTTCCGCTCGCCTTCTCGGACTACCCCCTCTAGTTTCCCTCCTTTCCGGGAACTTTCGGATTCGGAGCTGTACACTCCGCAGCAAAGTGACCGATCTCCAGGCACCTATAGCACTTGGCGGTCCTCCGATTGATCTTCCTCCTGTTAGGCTGTGTAGCCCCCTTAATGGAAGTCGTCATCTTCTCAAACAGCGCTGTGAAAAACGCTGCGTCCATCATCGGAGCTTTCGGATCCGATGACTCCTTCTTCGGAAGAGGGTTCCCACCCCCTTCCGGCTTCTTATTCTTCCACGGTGGTTTAGAGGAATTCCCATTCCTCTTAAACTGAGCCGCCCAAGCTATCGCCCCCTCTTCTTCACTGCCCGAACCATCAGACTGCTCCGGAGAACATTCTATAATGGCCGAGGCCCGGGTAGGCATCCGTTCCCCCACAGTGACTTTTTGAGAGCATGTATGTCGATGGCCTTAAAAAGGTCATCTAACGACGTATCTGCTCTCCACGTATCATACACCTTTTGTTGTATTTCTGGATCTCTCAGTCCAGCGATGAACTGAGAGAACAATTCCTTAGAGAATAAGGCATCATGGATTCCTGAAGCAGGATGTACCTTCTTCAGGAGTCTCATCAGTGCAAGTCCAAAAACCCTCGGGGCTTCGGTCTTGCCTTGCACTCGCTTCTTAAAAGCAACCATCGGATCAATCCGAGCGGAGTCTCCGTACAGGATAGTTCCGATCTCCACTAGCTGTTTGAAAGTGCCGCGGGGTCCGCATTCATCTTTCCACTGCTCAACTGCTATCAGGCCATCTCCCAGGCGCAATCCCTTACAGACGTACGGGATTGCATCTTGTTGATCCCACCCACTGAGATTGATATCCTCAATGGTGGCTCCCAACCAGTCTTCCCAAGAGTTTTTCTGCCAGTAGGGAAAAGGCTCGCTAGCTATACGTCTAGCAGCGTTGGACGACCCCCTAATTTTAGAGGTTATCGCCAGGCATTTAGAAATGGAAGCCGAAGCGTCCTTTTCTGTACCCACATTGTGCAATCCGATCCCAGCAATTGCGGGGTTCATATCGTACAATTCTTGCAATTCTGTACTCAGAATTGTTCTTCTCGGAGCCTTCCTAGGACTCTTTGTCCCAGGAGTCGCCCCCGGAGTAGTGCCCATGGCAGGCAAGCTATTCTGTCTGTCCAGGTAGGCCTGGTAGGTACCATACGACACCAAATCTGTAGTGGGGTCCACACCTTGACTGAACCACCAATTTTTCTCCAGATCAGTCATGTACTGGCACTGCTGGGCCAGAGCAAGCAATCGCTGATGCTCCGACTTTTCTCTTTCCAATTCCTTGGCCTGTTTCTCAGCTTCCTCCTCTTGCTGAGCTTTCTCCAGTTTAGCTTTCGCAGCTTCACCGGCCGCTCGGAGCCCTTCCTTTCGAGCTCTCAGAACCGCCGCCTCCTGCTCCGCTAATTCTTAGGCGAGGGCTGCATTCTCCCTCATGCGTTTCTGCTGTTGTTCTAGAGCAGCCTGCTGTTTGAGATACACATCTCGCCTTTCCAATTCCAAGTTTTTCTGTTCATGGAACAGTATATTCGCTTGGCATTCTCGCCATTGCGACAAACTCGAGGGAGTTAGGTCGGTCTTGGCCGCCCTCTCCTGTTCGGATGCTTTCTTCAAGCGTTCCGAATCCAGTTGTTGCTCATCCAGTTTCAACTGGGATTGTGGACTCCGGACCAATTCCGACAACGACCTTCCCCTACCCGCCGGATTTACACCTGTCGGAGCTGAAAAGACCTGCTTCGGAATCGGACGGATACCACTGATACCCACCCTTGGTGAGTAATCACTCGCCCTACCTCTACCTCTTGCCCGGCCCACTTTGAGTGGTCGTCCTGGCGTTGAAGTAGACCAGGCAGGTTCTATGGTTACCCCACGTCCCATAGGCAGATTCGGGGTGTCCGTAAAACTCATGTAATGAGGACCTTTCGGACTGCCATTATCAGCGGAAGCGTATGAGGTACTGCTGTCCTGCATACTATCCCGAGTCTCTGATAAAAACTGCTGCAAAGCATTTCTTTTTGCTTTCAGAATGTCACACTCCGTAACTAGGCTTCGGCGAACCTCATGTAGGTCTTCCGTGTCCCGAACAAGTTCTGATCGGGCCCCTTCTGCTTAAGAAATTACGGCATCTAGGGCCGCGCAAATCTGGTTGAGCTCCGTGTTTGCATGAGCAAACTCGGAACGGACCCCCTGCAGATCAGCTTGTTTCTGATCGAACTCCAAGCGGACCATGCTAAGGGCTTGCACCAGCTTTTCGTTCTCCTCTAACAAGGTTGACAGCCTTGCATCTTTTTCCTTGATTTTGGAAGCCCTGTGTGTGACTGCACCTTCCAATGCAATCAGACTGCTTTTCCATTCATTTGACTGTTTCTGAATGGTCAACAACTCCATTTGAGCCATCTGCACACGTTCCTGTACCCTGGCCTCTCTCATGTCGTCGAAACGACGCTCCTCCGAGAGAGCAAACCTCCGAGGGGTCGGAGCGGCTGCTCTTGACCCACCAATGTTGAACATTGACAGGTTCATTTCCTCTAATGAGCGACTCATTACTACGGGACCTCTGGATCCCATTGATGCGCCTGTTCCGGATGGAACATTCGCACTCCTGGGGGTATCTGCCTCATCTGCGGCACATAACCCCTCCGGTGCCTCATCCGGAGACCTCGCTGCTCAGTCAAGAGCACGAGGTCTGTGCTACTGCACAGGCTAACCTGCGTTTCACTCAGAACTGGTCACGGCACCAGTGTAATAAACGATACTTTGTGTCTCTATGATATTGGTAGAGTATCAATTAAAGAACAAAGTCAACACAGTTCGGATCAAGTGTTACAGGTTGCAAATCAGGTTTATTCAAATAACCTAGACAAGCAGTATCTATGTGTGCGAACTCCCTATAGAGTTCGGAACGGGTCAGTAGGCCAAGCAGCTGCAATGATCACGGGGTCTCCTCACCAGCGTGGCTCAGAGTAACCGACAAGTACCGTCAGATGCTGGGTATATATAGGCAGCCAGCCTGCGCGCGCACACGCAGACCGGAAGCCTATAGCGACCTCTGTCCACCCCCAAGCCGGGGGTAGGTGTCGCCACCTACCGTCGGACTGAAGGGTTCGGACTGAGTTCGCAACACAGCATCCAACAGCACTCGTCATATAACAAACCCGTATAACCCTAGCCCCTACAGTGTAACGGTCGCGGAAAAGTCATCTGGAGAAAGCGGGATTTCGAACCCACGACCTCATGACTCCGGAGCCTGTGCTCTACCACTGAGCTACTTCCCCTGCTGACAACTTAACCGCACCGTACGTTACTGGATCGGCATGGTCCTTACATAGGGGTGTAGGATTACCCAAGTGATACCTCCCTGCGGGAGCCACCGAGCCGCGAGTTATCACCGAGGCGCCAGTAATCCGTGCCCCTACACAAGCAACAAAGTTGTGATAGAATTGTCAATAACTTGTTCTGTGAGATATACCACAGAAAACAAAGATACTGTAAAAAATAAATATTTCACATAACAATATGTTTGAGCAAGATGGATAGATGAGCACGAAACAATTTAAGATAGAAGACTATTTTAACCCGTTAAACTCCAAATATGTGTCCATAGTTTTAGACAAAGTTCATTTTGTTTTGGTCCCTCTTTTTTAGGTTTATCTCCCCTCTTGTTAAAAAATGACAACTCCCTTATTTTAGATTCATCTGACTTCTGTAGTGATCAGCACTACTATTGTTGCAATTGTATAAAAATAAATTCCCGAAAGTGCCAGGTTTGATTTCTGAGAAGGGTTTGCTGGTAATCCAAATGCATCTATTGATCAAAGCATCATACCATTCATAAATATATGAAAATGTACTTCAGTAAGTTAAATTGAATTTTAAAAAACTAGTTGATTTCACCTGTTATAATAGAGATGTTCTTATTTTATGCCAAATGCACTAGTCTTTAACAAATGTAGTCAAGAAATCACTGATAAACTTGTTCATTATACTGAAATTGGTAAAAGCTCTGGACTTGAGCATATTAGAGCTTCTCAATCAACACTGTTAGTACATACGTTTGTCAGAGTATCTGTTCCACCATCTTCTGTCTCAAGCCTAGGGGCAGAAGGAGGCCATCATGACGTTTCAGATATTGAGAGGCCTGGACCCTTACTCAGTTATAGTTACCGTGACACTGGTTGGCGGATTTATGCTTGTGAAGGAGAATGTCAGATCTATAGACATAAAATACCACATCCATAAAGTTTTCCGCCAAACATATAAATCAGGCCTGACAGGATCGGACCAAGCTATGAATTATCGTTTCAGGCAGATGATGAATGGCACAAAACACTGCCAGAAGTTACACTTTGGTAGCTCTAAATTGGAAAGTGCTGTCCTTGCAAGTTTCCCTGGTTCTGGCAACACTTGGTTGAGGCATTTGATCGAGGAAGCAACTGGTAAGGTCTTTTTGATCTAGACTCTTCAAAATGTAATACTTTATTTTCGGACAGAGAGAACGTTTCAACATCAATAGAAGTCTTTCTCATTACAGTTTTACATTATAATGAGAGAAGGCTGCATTTATGCATCCCAACAATATATGGCACAATGTATTAAAGCGAACTATGCCTCTTTAAAGCTTGATATTTGTTTTACAATCAATAACTGTTCATTTTCAAAAGGTTTATTCACTGGGTCGATTTACAACGATCATATACTGAAGAAGAATTTTCCTGGAGAGGGTATGGTAAAGGATGGAGTGGTTGTTTTCAAGACTCACCAAATGGGCATGAATGCAGTAGAAAATAACCAACGAGTCATACTACTTGTGCGCAATCCATTTAAAGTGTCTATGGCAGAGTATTCTCGACAGATCAGGGCGAGTCACACAGGAACCATAGGTCAAACTTTCAATTGGACACAGGGTGCGTATCTTTAGTCTTAAAGGTACATTGTATAATATCAACAAAGTATAAATACACCATATAAAGTAATATCTTGACTCATTATATTCATTTAAAAAAAACAAGTGAAATTAACTATGAAACCCTTCTCGGAAGTTGAAGATACTTTGGTTCAGTGGAGGTGACTAGGGGATAGTCATTTTTTAAATACAGGGGGAAGGGGTTGGTGTTTTTTTGATCTCCTGCTAGAGGGGTTTATATATCCCCTCCTCCCACAGGCTTCAAATTTAGCATGGGCGACCCATTTAAGCTAGAGTAATTTTTCGAACAGGTAAAGACTTTTAATTATTGAAAATTATACAAGTTTGACATGTGTTATACTTGTTTCAAATATGTTGTAATTCAATAGGAATCCTCAACATGATTTGTTATCACTACATTCTATAATATCCAATAATACATAATGTATATTAATAAACTGTTGATTCCAGTGTTAATCTAAATATAAATTATTTAGTTGATTAAAACAGATTACAAGCAACAAAGTTGTGATAGGATTGTCAATAACTTGTTCTGTGAGATATACCAGAGAAAACAAAGATACTGTACAAAGTAAATATTTCACCTAACAATATGTTTGAGCAAGATGGATAGATGAGCACGAAACAATTTAAGATAGAAGACTATTTTAACCCGTTAAACTCCAAATATGTGTCCATAGTTTTAGACAAAGTTCATTTTGTTTTGGTCCCTCTTTTTTTGGTTTATCTCCCCTCTTGTTAAAAAATGACAACTCCCTTATTTTTAATTCATCTGACTTCTGTAGTGATCAGCACTACTATTGTTGCAATTGTATAAAAATAAATTCCCGAAAGTGCCAGGTTTGATTTCTGAGAAGGGTTTGCTGGTAAGCCAAATGCATCTATTGATCAAAGCATCATACCATTCATAAATATATGAAAATGTACTTCAGTAAGTTAAATTGAATTTTAAAAATCTAGTTGATTTCACCTGTTATGATACAGATGTTCTTATGTCAGACAACCTATTACCTTAACCTATAATTGGTTTATTTTTTTCCTAGCCTGGAGTAAATTCTACATGAAAAATTCCAGAGATTGGATGCGTTACCATCTGGCCTGGCTAAAGCGGAAAAAGCCAATGATTGTTGTCACATATGAGAACTTGAAAAACAACACCATACATGAGGTGAATAGGATTGTTAAGTTCTTAAATCTAAAAACCAGTGATGACATCTTGAAATGCATGGCTTATAACTCTGAGGGGCTATATCATCGTAAATCTATTCCCATGGCTGCCGATACTTTCAGTGGGGAAATGGTATCCAATACCAGGAGATACATTGGTCTCATCAACAAGATTATAGAAGAAAAATATGGTGTGACTATTGATGGAACAATACCAACAAATCATACAGGTTGACATTGTTTCTGCCAATCACTATTTACATCATAGTATGGAACCTGGCATTTCAGCATCAACCAGATTGCTCAATCGGGTAGTTCGTCATTTGTGGATCTGGCTTATCTCTAACTCTATGAATTTCCTTGACTGCACATCAAGAAGACTTTTCAATTCGTTTCATAACAGGCATCAAAAGGTTCCCAATCACACATTTCCAAGCTATTTAGATAAGTTTCCATATCAAAAAGTTTATATGAACGACCCTTAAATTTTCTAAATTAGGTTTGGCGTGATTATGTTGTTGTACTAAATGTATCTGTAGGTGGTCCCTCAGATTTATATTCAGAGGACCACTAGAAACAATATTTAAACAATTGTAAATATCAAAACAATACATGTATTGGTCCCTGATGAGGTTGTCATCTCATTTACAAGCTGGACTAAGTTAAATTGATCTATGTATTCGTAAAACATAATATTTTTTTTATTTGAATTAGCCCAATAGTTTGATATAAATACAGGTAAGACAAGTCAATGCAGTGCGGAGACAGTTATGTCCATATTAAATATAAGTAGATTATTAATGCTTGAGTTGGCGTTAATGGACAAAAAAAACACCAAATTCACCGCGTCTTTGACGCTGGATGACCTGCTACCAATACTCAATAAGTAGATTATCCATGTGCAAAATGAATACACACACATTGAGTCCTGAAATCAATTTGAATAACAGTCTATTATACATATGTATGAGTCTGTGTGTATGTTAATGCCTGTAATTTGTTGTATTATGGCAACATGGGGAGAGTTCTCCTAGATTTGAGATGTATCTGTATGCATATATGTAGGTTCATGTACTCCCTGTAGGCCTATCCTGTATATGGCATAAATTCCCACTTATGTTGTTTTGGCTATTTCTGGCCCTTTTCAGACTCACACCCCTACAGAATAACTAGTTTTGCACCAATTTATCTAAATTTTTGGTATATGTGAAAAAGCATCCTAATAATTCGGGAAATTTCTATTTTTGTGTATCAGCCCAAAATTTTCTGTTTTCTGGCCCTCCAAAGGCCCAAAAAACCCTAAAAACAGCAAAACCGCTAAAAATTACATGTTTTACATGTCTCCCATGTGTACTGAGGCAGAAATAGCTTATTCTCCACAGTCATTTTAGTGTGTTTTGTCAGCAAAATATTCAAATGTCATTTCAGTTTGATTCCTCTATATAGTAAATTTAGAAGATCCACACAGTCTCTATTGTATTCCAGATTGTGAGGTAACTTTTGTGCCTTCTGCTGGAAAAAAGACATTTTGAAAAATAACCAATGATCTTGCCTCCAGGAGCATATGTCTATTGGGATACATATTTTCCGTCACAGAGTCACCCGGAAATATTCGTCATGGAGTCACCAGGCACCCTGATGAAAATTTAAACCTTCATAGAATTGTTAATACCCAATATATTTGAGTTATCTCTGGTTTTCCTGTGTCCTACCCACTCCCTCTAATGTTCTAATGCAAAAATCCATAATTTTATGCTCATTTATACAAAAAATTATTTCTATTACGGAGTCACCCGGGTGACGTAAAATAGGTTGATAGGGGTACTTTAGGCCTTTACTGTGCAAATTTGCTCTAACCAGATATCATGATGCTTCATATTTCTTAAAGTACACATGATCAGGACACTGTAGAGTGAATTTAACTAATAATGGGACCATTTTGAGGAAACTAGGGTAAAGTTTAGAGTATGTAGTTGAAATGTTCATATTTCTGATAAATGTTCAAAATACATCGGGCTGTATCTCAAAAACTATTACTCAGAGGATATCCTTTTTTGGTATGCTTCAAGATATATGTTGGCCCAGCTTGTAAACAAAATTATTTGTTGCTCTAATGTATTTAAAACATGATGTTCATGATCATGGATTTTTCGTCACAGAGTCACCTGAAAAATAGGACAATAAACTTCATGAGGCAATAAAAAAAGAACCGCTAGGGTTAGAAATATATCAAAAAGTGTTCCAAGGAGCCAAGATATATACCTTTCAATATACTAAACTTGTTTAAACATATTAAGAAATTTCTGATTTGTCTTTCCTTTATCCTATAACAACATAAGTCAGCTCTATGTGACATTGTGATATACAATGAGCATGCATACGAGATTGCTCATCCACATAGACAGTAATATGAAGATGCAATTATACAAGAGCAATAGGTATGATCTCATTACATCCAGGGTTGGGAAGGTGAGACAACATGGAATTTATTAGGTGCATAGTAGAAACAGTAAAAACATTAGCAAAGGTATCTTACAGGGCCAAACTAATTATAACAGGTTACACAGTCTAAAAAACTAGGTAGGGTACGTCTGAGATTTTTTTAAATATAGAATTTTTAATCTTTAGAAAGGGAAATCACTTAATTTTGACTTGCTAACTTCAGTGCTGACTCACCGACAACTGCTCTGACTTTACTTGTGGACTATCAAAATGACTCTGAAAACATTCAAAAATTACTTAGAATAAAATAATAATAATTCAAAATTGGATAAAAGACTTTAGGGTTAGATAACCTGAAACACACCTTTTCTCAAGTTGCCCTAATCAATATATAGGTTAACAGTTATACCTTGTATAAATGATAATGGGAAAAATTAAATTTTTGTAAAAAAGAAAAAAGACTGGAGGTGAATTCTTAGCAGCAGACTGCTCTAGCAGCAGCAGGACCCTCCACAAGGCTGTGAGGCAGATATCCCACCACACTGAATAAATACTGCCTGCTGATTGGTTCCTGATGACCTGAGTTTACACGCCACCTGCATCCTAATGAGGGTTGTGACGTCACCAGGACAGGCGCTGCTACCTGTTGTGTCTGAGCAAAGGACCGCATGCAAAGATTCATGACTATCACATGTAGTGGAGGCAACAATATTATGGCTATCATTCCTGAGGGTTATCTACAGTTTCATCTCGACAAAATATGCAATTGTGCTGAAATAGTGCACTCCCATATGGAGATAAGCTCTGCCTGTCTGTAGATATAGTATATCAGCAAATCCTCTATACAGTTATTTACATTTTAGTTTCTTCCTGTTTACTTTTTCAGTGTTTTTAAAACACCTCCATCACATCACAATGACCTTTGGACCATTTGTGTGACAACAAAAATATCCACATGCATTATTCATTCAGTTACTGTAGATGCCTTTCTAATAATGCCTCCTTATTTTTATCCTTACTCCCAGCATGGTTTAGTAGACATTATCCAGGCTTTACCCTCCCAGGATTATGGGCCTCAGAAAACAGCGGGTAACTTTCATTAGCCTATCTGTCCTTGTGACCCAGCCTAACATGATGTCTGTGAGAGGAAGGATGGGGTAAGGCAGACACTGAGCACTGATGAGAAATAAGATGAGGGAACCTTTAATTTATTTTTCCATGAGGAAGCTAGAAGATATTGAAATTATTTCCCGAATTTTCTTTGAAGTGTTTTATTTGGGTGCACTTAACTGCTGACAATAAAAAACTTTTTTTTGAAGCAGTCCCTGTATTTTTTTTTGGGTGCCATTTTATAGGGTTTAGGGTCTTCAATCACATTAAAAGGGAGCTTCTAATTCATTTTTATGAGCTATGACTTTGTAAACGATACTCGCAAGTAGTGTTTACATTGTGCTGGTAAATGCATCTTATTAATATCAAACGGTATTACATACACAATGGGATTTATAAAGATATCAGACAGGTCCTTATAGGAGAATTAAGTTGCATCTCTGGACTAAAGGAAACCTTACCTGACTTGGCTGCTGTGTAGCCTGGGATCATGGTTTCCAGACTCTCCCCGCCACACACACACTACCCTTCTCCCATCCCCCCTCCCCCGCCCGAACGTCCCTTAGTGGGCGCCGTGACCATCATGGTGGTGCCGCCTGGGGATATACTGATCGAATCTTCTGGTGTGATGAATTGGGCATGCACAGCTCCAGTGGTCAGGACAGATGGGATGTCGTGTCTGTTTTGACATACGCATATGATGGCAAAAAAAGCTTCAATCCATAGACTCAGCCATAGCTTTTCCTTTCCCCCTCCCTCACCTCTTCTGTTACCTTTCTATTCAATCTTTTCCTCCTGTTTCAATGGATAGAATAGTGAACTCGTTGACTTTTTCCATTCACATTTCTAATCCTGTTTTCTTGCCACCTTCTTTACTCCTTTACATACCCTTGTCAGCTAGTATCAATTTACAAATTTCTTTTTGAAATTCAAATGCGGTTAACAACCAGAATGCACTATTCTAACCACAGTGCCTCTTGTTATCACCTATGATGTTGTATATCAACAGGGAAGCTGTGTGCTATGTAGCATTGTTTCAGCTTTTAGATTGTTTTCCTAAAGAAGTAGCATATTGCTGAGTTTTACTGCTGTAATGTTTACTACCACACTACGGAATAAAGCCTTACCCTAAAGATTGAACTTTCAGTTGTTGGAGGATGGTTATGAAAGTTAAGATATAAAGTCTACTCCTCAGCTAACAAAAAAATGTTTTACATCAGAATAACATTTAAAACTTTTAAGGAAATCTAAATTGGAAGACTAATTCAAATACTCTCTTCTCAGCCTTTCAGAATAAAATTTTATGCTGCAAGGCTTTGGTTTATAGGGGAATGCACGGAAAATGCTTGATAAAATGAGTCATCACCTATAACGGTAGGAAAATAAGGTTTTGCATGATTTGCCACCAGGTGCTGCCCCCATTTATGGCAAATGTAGTTAATGCATAAATACTGGACTTCTGTCTGCATGCAGAGTAGCTACTGTTGTCAGGGCATCAAGTGAAGACATCAGGTCACCATAATGACTCATTTTACCTGTGCATGCTGATTGGTATACTAATTAATTGTGCATGAAAATCTGTTCATAGCAGGCAACGTAAGCATGGCCTGCTAAAGTTTGAGTTTCATGTGTTCATGTACTCAGATAGTTTTGAAGTGTTTCAGTAATGTGAGAAATGTAATACATTCTGGGTGCAATGCTATCTGCAGAGCGTATTGCTCATGGCATGTTTAAATGTCCGAAAGAAGTACAGGGGCTCTTTAGGGTGGAGGCCAATAGCCTCCTCACAGTAAATTAGAAAACTTATGTACTGGCTCACACAGTTATAATAGTAAGTCTGTTTGATGTTAGATTGTCATGAGGCTTGGGGCAGGGACCAGGAGGTGGAGTGGGAGGGGCAGGCATATAACTCGTAACCAGAGGGTGAGGGGCTGTCTATGAATCATGGCCCTCCCTACAACACCTGGTCTGGGTCCCCCCAGGTTGAGCTACACCCGGGACAGCAGACTAATTTGTAGCTGGGGTAATTAATTATGGATGACTGTCTGGGTGGGTTTAAATTCATGTACTTTGACTCAGTCACATGTCAGTGGAACAAGGCTAGATGGTAGAGAAAGGCCTTCTATGGTCCTATATCATTAATGGGATCTAGGCACTGCAAAATGCTAGCTGACTGTGAGCCCCTCATCAGCACCCTTAGTCATAGGGCATGTCAGGTACTTGTGTACAGGTAAAGGTGTGCATGTTATACTGTGGGCGGGGGGGGGGGAGGGCAGTCCCTGCTTCAGCAGCTGAGCGGAGGAGACTATTTTCTAATTATGGCAATTATTTATGGACCAAAATGGGCCTTCGGGTATTGACTCACATGTCAGGGTCCACTGTGGTATGATTTTAGTGCTTGAGACTAATCTGTAATTGTGGTAATTAGTCATGTATGACAGCAGGGCTCCAGGGGTCAGGGTCCATCTGGGCATTGTTTTAGTTCAGTCAACGAAACCAGGACAGACAAGCAGCTGCGCTGTTTCATTATGAATGGTATTTAGGCACAGCATGCAAACAGCTAATGGACTGTGAGTACCTCACCACCAGCCTTAGTCACACTGCATGTCAGATTGTTTCAAATATCAAGAATACTTGATAGGGGTCCACTAGGCCTCATGTCAATGAAACCAAGCGTGCTGACAGACAAACACCATCTGTGCTGTTTCATTATTGATGGTATTTAGTCACTGCATGCAAACTGCTAATGGCCAACCAGCCTTAGTCACACTGCTGTCACAGAGGTTGCCATGACAACAGGAATAATCATGCTTGCAACTAAGGTAGAAACCATATTTTGCATCCTGACTGCAACATGTCCGACAGGCAGCTGCTGACCCGGTCCTCATGGGTACCAGGTCAAATGACCCACAGGGTAGATCTGACAATGATCTGTAGGTGTATCCATTATCTTACATCTGAAAATAGGATTTATACAAAATCACAATAAACCATTTGCTAGGTGATGAACTTTTAGATCAAATTTACTTATAAATGGAGGGGGGGGGGGGAGGAGAGTTATCTAGTCAGTAGAAGCTTTATGAGGATGAGTTACAATGCCCCAAACAAAATAAGATCGTTGAGCAAATTTTCAAGTTATTCTAGTAGTATTCATGTTCGCAGGTCATACCGGTATGTGAAAAGTGACTTCTACATGGATTTCTTAGTGAATCCTATCATTAGAAAGGCCTAATACTTGGGAGTTCAGAAAAAAATATTTATGTTAAAGCACTACCGGGTAGCGTCTCAACCCTGAAACCTGACACATGGGGGGGGGCTCAATTTTTTCTTGCTTCAAGGGGGTACCCTGCCCCAAACCAATGTATGTCAAAGACATACCGTATCTATGGAACTAAACATGATAGAGAGATAAATCGAACATTTCTGAACTCCTCTCGCTCAGACCCTTCGTTTGACCCACAAGACGCACAAGTCGAAGCGTTCTACTCGCCAAAATTCCCAAACAAAGTCAAATTTCACAAAAAAATAGGGGGTGGTGGAGGGCTGACACTCTAGGGCCTAATAAAGATGACATTTCCGCATCTAACGAGCCTAATAAGGTTAATATTGGTTGAGATTTACCTTAGATATGAGCCATTTTCAAGAAATTTGATTCAAGTTGAGAAATGACAGTCCGGTCTGCGCCGATCAGCTGATCGTTGACCTATATTCAGATTGAAAGGTTTAGAGCTCTAAACAATAAGTTTTAAATTCACTTATTTTAAAGATTTGAAAATGGCTTTGCCAAAAAATCCATTATAAGCACACAGCCATGATGATATTTATAAAGATGATATATATGCAGGCGATATAAAGACTACCAACATTAAACGTATATTTTTTTTATCAGCTGGTCAGCCAGTTTTGGAGTTAATCCTCAGAGCTAAAGTCAAGTTTAATTTTCCCTCTATCCTGAGAATCCTCCTTTAGCAAGATATTGTAGACAGTAGGGGCTACATGCCGATACTTTCTGTGATAATTTGAGGTCTTTCAAAAACTAAACTTTCTATATTTGCCCAGAAATAGATATCCAATAAAAGGGATGGTTCAAGCCTCTTTGGTACACTTTCAATAGATTCAAAGGTCATATTGTCAAAAGTATAGTTTACATAATCTAAGACATCTCACATCCTGCAGAACCTCTTTTATTGACTAAGTACCATTCTCATTGTGTGACCGGAACTTAGCTTCCTGTGACCATACCTTCCCACTGAGCAGCTCAAAACACTCATTTAACCCTGAGCTGTAGCCTATACAAATAATTATCCCACACATAGGACCAGATGAATGGAATGCATGGGAATGCAACCAATGCAGCCTAGAGATACATCCTAACAGCTCTCATCTATACTGTCACCACTCTCACACATCTGTACTGATCATGTGCCAAAATATATAGAAATGTGGATCTATGTCTCAATGTTCAGTGTATGGTATCATTCGAAAGAGGACATCTCAATCTATATACTACCTGATTTACAAACTCTAACCATTTAACTTCATTTAGATATCATGTATTGAACATGCCACATTCATAAAATACTTGTATAGAGACCCAGCAAAATCCATTTCCGTATTTTTTGTTAGATTTGCTGGTAAAAAATAAACCTACAGACGAGTAGCCTGGACACTGATATATGACTCTGCGTTTTGGTTTTATCTGCTAATAGAGTGGCAAGGTCAGAAATAGGGAAAATCATTGGAAAACGTGGGATTTTCTCCCCTCCTAATGCTCCCAGTGTTCTTATAGATGATACCCATTGTTTTATGATTACAGATAAGGCACTGAGGGAGCTGCAGACATAGCCGTGGGCTAATGGCCATGGTCAAATGAACACAGCAACTGTACCAATTAATTGGTACCGCTCAGGAGCATGCACAGTACCAGAATACTGGTATGGTCTAGTTAACTGGACTGTACCATAATAGTGGTACGTACTAATAAGGTACTCCTGTCCCCTACCTGAAAGATTGCCCCAGTCATAAATTGCACCCGGTCATAGATTGTATCCAGTCATAGATGACAACAATGGTCCGATCTCATGAGACACAGCCATCAGCCCTTGATCCGACCCGGAGGGTACTACCCGGTTCTTGTCCTGCCTGGTTACCAACCTGGCAGTTCACCCAGACCAGACTTCTTGCCTGGCATAAAGGATGAATCCACTGAGGAAAATCTGTCGGATCAGATGAGCCATCATAATCCAACAGATTTATCTCAGTGGATTCACCCCTATAGTTACAGCCTGAACTGCGCAGTTCTCTCTGTCCTTCTGGCCCCAATGACCAACCCTGCCTGGATGGACAGATGTCGCCACTGGTGGTGGCCTGCCATATAAGGCAGGCCTTCACCGGTCACAGGCAATTCCTACTGGGAGCTCAACCTGTGAGGACATTTGCGGAGACTTCTTAGGTAGCAGCTACTGAAGACCCCACTGACAGAGCCCTGGATTGGACCCTGCACCCCAGATGCCCATCCACCCATAGGGTAGGAGCAACCTGATCCAGGTTCTGTCACTGCCATCTGTGATGATTATTGAAGTTTTGCCATGATCTTGATCCACCTACAACCTGAATAAAGAAGGCTCTTTGAAACTGTACATCCACCTGTGTTGTTCCTTGGGAGGGTAGCTGCAAGTCATACAATCCTTACAGTTCTCTAGTAGTCAGATACTTGGACGGTGCCCTGGCAGTCTCTAGTCTTAGCCTACCGAAGTATTGGTTATAATTACCTTTGAACATTTGAACTTTTTATTTTCTAAAACCATTCAATACTCAGGTTCCCTGTCAATTAGCTTTCTATTGAACCTTAAATGATTGCCATACATGTGAGCCTTGAAATGCTATACAGCATGACTTGATGTTTCAATTTTCTAAAAGACTAAATAGTATTGCGGTATTGGCCTTCCAAAGCTGACATAGACTATTAAATGGTAATTACATATTCTTCAGAAATAAATATCCTACAGAAGGAATGGTTTGGCCATAGATTAAGCCTTTTTTATAGATTCAGAAGGATTAAGTATAGAAAAGTTCTATTCCGTTTTACATGGACAATTTCTAGCAATTTTGACCAGAGGTTTTGCTTACAGTCAGCTTTACAATATTTTTACCAACATTTGAACTATTTATTTCCATGATATCCCGAGAAAATCATTTAATATGATTCCCTTTTATTTAGATGACTATTGGGCTCTAAATGCTGGCCATATCTGTCAACTTTTAGTACACTACAGCATGACATTATGGTTCTATTTTCTAAAAGGCTAACGAGTTTTCGGTCTCGACCTATCAAAACTGACCTACACTGATAACTTCTTATTTATTTTATAATTTTCTAAATAATCAAATTTTTACAAGTTTTGAACTGCTATGATGAAAACATGAATAGAGCTATATTCCTTATTGCACTCGGTTTAAATTGGCGTATGACTTGATGTTTTTTTTTTATTCAGTTACTCAAAAATAAAATGTAAATTCAGCTAAACCTAAGAGTGCATTTCCCTACTCCCACCAGGACCTCTGTCTATGCATTATATTCATCCATGAAACATACTGTCCAGGTATAATAACAGTTTAAATAGCATTCTATGCAATAGTACATTTTTGTGTTGTTGTTACACATTCTGCATGTGATTAACCTCTATATAGAATGAGATGAGTTGGCTTGCTAATTAACTCCATTGAGTACTTGCTGTGAACAGATAAACCGAAAGAGGTTAGATGATATGTGTATTTCATTCAACTCAAATTTTCTTCCCAATTCTGATTGAGTTGTATCCCCTGAATGGTTTCTCCTCATTAGACTAATCATCAGAATACTATTGCATCTAAAGGATAAACAATTTAGATATTTTTGTACTAGTAACAAGAGGCATAGAATTCCACAAAATTCCGACATCTTTTGCTCCATCTAAAATGCACTCAAATAACTTATCCATCAAAGGATGCTAATCCAATTCAATGAAATTTAATAAAATATATACTCATGTATATTAGCCTTATCAGTATAGTTTAAACCATCTAAATATGTAATATAATGACACCCAAACATTTGAGTCGAGCCCCTCCATAAGAATCTGTTTGGAAAGTACCACACTAGTAGATAAGGTGGACACGTAACATACATTTTGCTTAAAATGATACACCCCCACCCCAAAGTGGATGGTTCTGTATGAATCTGATAAGATGTAATGAGATGCATGTTGAATAAATGAGAGGTCAGAGATGATTTACATCCATAAAATGTTTGGGGTAGTATTTCTCAATAGAAGGTTGCAGATGTAAATGATATATATACATGTTAACAGTAGGTGGTAATGTTTGTCCTTGCCAAGGGACTTTATTAAGTAGAAATCTGACAGGATCGCAACTCTAACTAAGGACCCCACACCACAATTGACATACTATTGAATTCAGTCTAATGACATTAGAAGTGCTTTCATCATTGGACTTCCTTATTATCAATATGCATCTGCCAACACTCAGTTAACACATCCCTATATTGGGCGTAATTAGGTCAATTGAAAACTGCTATAAGATGACCAAACTTTGGGGTCTTAAGTTTGGGACCGGCCTGACCTAGATACTTTATGCATTTACTTACTTTATTTCTAGTTAATTCAAATATAGGTACATATTATCAGTCATCAATGCATTCTATTTATTTGGATAGTAAAAATATGATTTTTATCCCCAAATTCTGTATAAATATAAGTCCCTTTCAAAAGTCCCACAAGGTTATAGAATACATATACAGACTTTGTTGGGTCCTGAGAGAGGTCATAGAGGTCAAGGGGATACCACAATATAGAAACTAAATAAATGTAAACTTTATCATATATAGAATTCAGAAGTATACAAATATGTAGCGATTTTACTCATAGAGCTGTTGGATGATTGGATTCCATAAGCCAGGGTGACAGCTGAGACCTCACACACCCAGTGATATTGGTATGCATGTATATATATGTGTATATGAATTGATATACATAGATATATGTGTGTCTATAAATGTTCTAAAATCGTTACATAACATTACCTTCATTTGGGAAAGAAAATAACGTTTTAGGATATAACAAAGTACCCTTCCTCATATCTACATATAATCTGAATTGACTGTCCATTACATAGTGATCCTGACAAAGACATCTATGGTACAACCCTTACCATAACTTGCATTGTTTCATGTGAGAAATTTGAATTGGAACTCCTATTCCCCACTCAAGCTCTAACCATACACA